>JAJKFL010000026.1:51208-1251208 GCA_021186555.1 Reticulitermes speratus
GCAAGCACGAATCATTCACATTTAGACACTATCATGCAGCCTACCATTTAGACATTATATGTCCTATTGTGACCAACATACACAGTACTGTTTTATACATTCCCTTCACATAAATATTATGATGGTATATTTAAACAGGAACCAAAATAGCTCAGTCAGTAAAGTGACCACTTTGCTCCACGTGCAAGGCTGCTGAATCCATGAATATAAGGGCCGCATAAAAGATTGATAATGGTTGAAGTGCACAAATCAACATGTTGCCTACCCTTCTGTGTTCTATTCTGTTCTATAATGACCAGGCTAAGGGCTGGACACTTTATACAACCAAAAGTTGGGACAGCTCAGTCAGTATACTGACCACTGTAAAGGCTGTTTAGACTACAAGCTCCAGAGATGTGTGTATGGAGTTAGCATAACCACAATAACCAGAAGAGTGGGAGACTAAAAAACAGGGAATAAGAGAGCTGACAGGTAAGATCTATAAAGGAAATACTGTAGAACCCAACATTTTTGTGAATGGAAAGAAGCAATGCAATGTTTGGTTGTATGTGGCTTAGCTATGATCACTGACAGCCAGTGACACATAACTTCAAAACTGAAATTAAGTCAAGACGACTTGTCGGAGTGTGGAATGCACATCAAACTGCCAGCAGATAAAAAGAAACTGGAACTCTTATAGAGGTAAATACATGTGAACAGACTGTAAGAGAATTGTAATGATGAAGAATCTGGAACACTTTTTGTATCTAAGCATTACCTCAGAAAACTAAAGGTCAGGAAACAAACAAGAAGAGCAGAAAAATAAAAGAACTTCAGGAGTATATTTCAGAAAATACTTGCATCACAATGCACACCTGAGACGCCATGATCACACTGTATAATGGATTTGTTGATCCCTGATCCATTCAATTCAATGTTAAATTCGCATGTAGGTACTCGCATCTTTTGCTTATGTAGCCAGACTTGTACACAGTCTCCATGAACACAAAGTCACTCTAAGCACACTTCTCTAGAACTCCCTGTCCTGCAAATAAAGCAAAAGTGTTAAATTACCACTGACACTTAGGTTACTAAAATAGTTATGCCTGTAGACTGGCCATTTCACTCAAAAGAGAAGTTTTTGAAAACACATTTGTTAACTCATCCTTAATATACACACTTTAATCGGCTGCCTCTAAATGTTGTCTGAACTCATTTACTCTCCTGTGACAGCCATCTGCTGTCACATAAATTATAGTGCATAGAATTTATCTACAAAATTCCCTTCCATAATAAAAATATATCAAATACAAACTCAGTAAGGTATGTCCAAATGGCACAATAAAGAGAATGCTTTGATAATGTTTACAACTTTGCAAATTTCATTTAAACTGCTTACGGTTGTACTGGTTGATATTTCCGTGGCCTAACAAAGTTAGGTTAGAATGTCTGTATTTTACCTTAAACACAAAATCTAAATTCAGTTACAGCTCAGGAGGGTATGTGACTCACAACGGTTTAGTTGAGGTTTATTTCTAGAAAGTCTATAATTGTTACATTAGTAAGACTGCAAATCCTATTAGCTACCAAAAATCACATTTCTTGTTTATCCTGCACAGACACAATCCACTTTCCCACGGATCTGATGGACTGAGTATCAGGAGTGTAAACTATAACTAAGAAATTCACCATCATCAGTACCAATACATCAAACATCACAGTGAAGTTGGTAACCCTAATGTCTATTCAAGACGTCCTTGGTTCAATTCAATGCCTGGAGACCAGCTATCCTGACAGGTTATTCACATTTCCAGTCTGCCCAAGCAAATGCCACGTTACTACCTCAAATTATGCCACGGCCATTTCATTTAACATTCTTTTCAATTTATTATTCACTAACCAACCTAACGTTTGACGCTATACACTGCGAGATACTGATGGTTCCGTTAGATAAACCATAAACAGCAACAAGAAGCTACCTCTTCATGACGGCTAAAAAACCAAGGGTGTATCTATAGTAAAACACAGCAGGATAGAAAAAATTGCATAAATTTTTCACTCGTGGAATAAGGCAATATTTTGAAAACTGTTCACATGTACACGTACAAATACACCGACCTGTGTTCGTAAGATTAGCCACTGCATCAATATACTGCGAGTATCGCAATTTATACTTCACTATTTGGAAACATAGTGTACCTTAATGATTTGGTTCTATACAATAATTATTTTCAATGTAATTCCTTGCTAACGGTGGTAACTGAGGATCCAGTCTCCTCCAATCATAACCATAACTACTGCTGCTATACAAATCGGCTGTAAATTCAGCCCGCCTCTTACCGAATTTTGTTTTCCTGAAGTAATATGAAACTTCAAAACTTAACAGAGTTGAGCGCCATAGAACTGAGCATCCCACTTCCTCTGATCAGTGATCTATCTCCCTGACTCACAATACCAATATGGCGGTTACACGTTTCTCTACCAAACGTAATTTCCCTAGCAATCCGAGTTACATATAATTCCACCAGGATGCGCTGAATCACTCTATGTACCACAGCCTAGAGGTCATTCCAGGCACACGACTCACATGTAGTACCAAAAATTAAACTAGACATGCACATTGAAAGTGATGGAAGGATAATTATTGCAATTCTCTAACACATACATATTTGCAGTTGTTCCACAAATGCTTGCAATATATCCCTACTTTTACAATAAACTTTACCACTCATCAATACAAAAGATTAGGGCCGTAATCAGTAAAGAAAATTAAGAAAGCCACTATATGCAGTTACCCCACAGAGCGGAATCCTCCTTGAGAAGCTACTGATCACTCAGGTAGTCATTCTCCACCTCTCATAAAACTCAAATAGACATTACTACACGTGTATATACTCTTGGTCACCATCACTGCGTCCTCACTGCATGCACTATGTTAGCAATGCAACATTATACTATATTGATTTCCTTCACATCCCATTTCGTTCCCAATATCTGTTCATGAATTTTAGGCAATGTCCCAGTTAACTGTGCTGTATATCCTTCACACGGCAGTCACGAGAAGGTATCGTACACCAATACCAGCGCTACATACGATGGATGGAAGAGACGAAAGTACCATTTTCTAGGGCAGAGCCATTCTACCAAAACCAGTACATATAATCTTCGTGACTTGTTTTCAGATTTCATATGTTGGCATACCCGTGCCATTTAATTACAAAGAACAGTGCTAGTAACATTTCACGGGAGATGAGAAGGTTGCAAAGAACTTTATCTTTAAGGAATACGTTAGGGACGGGTAATGGACTGCATTCATCTGGCTCTGCTAACGACTGCGGTACAAGAGTTGCCAGGTCTGTGAAGGATTTTGATATTGTTTTCGTCCATTTAGTATACTTCCATCTCCACACAGTTTATCATGTTTACTTCCATGAAATGTTACCAGCACTGTTGTTTGTAACTTCATGGCACGGGTATGCCAACATGTGAAATCTGAAAATTGGTCACGAAGATTATATGTACTGGTTATATAACAAGTGCAATCAGAATCGATCTGGTTTAGAATATGGTACAGTAGTTTCGTATGTCAACGGTATGTGCCCCTCGGATGACTGTACGATACTTTCTCGTGACTGCTGCTGTGTGCAGGATCTACCTACCCGTTTAGCAACTCTCCGTTTCTCCCACCTGCATACCATCACCCTGTTTCCTTGATTAGTCGTTCAAAGTATTGCTAGCGTACCATGAGCATTTCCCCTAAGGCCCTTGTCGATAGTGACTGAGGTTTGTTGTTCAGGTTATCAGTAGAGAATGATAATGTATCTTTATCTCTCTTTTCGCTCTCCCCGTATTTGAACTAACAGTAGATGAATGGCTTGGTCTTCTATTTCTGTCTCTTTCGGCGGGACATCAGTCTGTTCGTGTGCGCGGGCGTGTGTGTGTGTAGCCAGTCAAAGATTCATACAACATTGTGCAGTATGTCAAACACCTATGTGCCGATTTAGGCTACATTTTGCTTACAGCGATTTAAACAGCTTTTTTTATGTAAGGAAGTGCATCAGTTATTTACATTGTTCATTTTCCTATTTCTGTTCTGTTTTAACTTTGATACATGAGGATAGGGTCCACTGCCAAGCTTCTGTGAACACAGCATTGATGCTTTATGTAACATAAAGGCAGGGAGTTTGTTAACCAGCTGAGTAATCATCAGCTTTTCAAGGAACAGTCACCAAGCAGTTTGTTTGGTAACTGGCACAAAAGTACCACATTTACATGAATATAAGACAAAAATTTTTCCTAATTTATAATCCGAAAGATGGACACTGTAATTTCCCTAACTAGCAAGCAAGCAAACAAACAAACAAACAAACAAAGTAGCTAACTGACCAACTCCATGCAGCAGAATCCTTCTTGAGAAGCTAATAATTCCTCAGGTAATCAAGAAATGCTACTAATTTTGTGGAACCCAAAGGTTCATTGCCGTATTCACAACAGCCTGCCCCCCCAAAAAGTCCTATTTCTGTAAGATCCATTTTAATAAGTAGCTGTCATGACGGCAGGGGTAGCTGCCACTTTAAATGCACTGTTCCATTGTTGAGTGTTTCAGTAGTTATTGGAATGGAAGCCATAGAGTCATAACACTGCATAGTGCTGGGCAGACCTTAGGGAAACTGGCTGCTTCTTCAGGGTGGAACTGATGAGTGGGGTTAGAGATGAGTTTATGTTGGAAATCATAGGACAGGGCCATGAGCTGTGGTTGGTCAGGCAGGTAAAAGAAAGTGGTATGTGTTTTGGTCTGCACAAACAGCAGGAAGAAGGATCTGTTTTTTGCCTTCTCATTCAGGTCTAAGCACGTTCCTGTTTCAGTTAGTCGCATAGCCAGTTACATGATGTTCTCACTTCATACAGAGAACTGACCTTTCATCCTTTCCAGCCATCCATTTTTATATGCTTACACAGCAAAGTTCTGCATTTCTGGTCACAAATACAGAAGCCCACCACAGAATACAGTCCTGAGACAGAAAGATATTCTTTCATTTACCTCATGTTCTTCCTCACGACGCCGTGTAATCACCCAAAAGACCACAGATTATGCTGTGTTATTTGGTAAATGGTTCCTGACTTATCAAAGCATCATACTGCCTTCACCCTAGAGGTCAAGCAGCCAAAGAAGAGTACTTGACCTTGTAGATGTAGGCATTACGATCCTATGACACACTGGAAACTAATCACCCAGTGACATGCTGTGGCATTCCAGAAATCTTCTCGACAGTGCTGCTGTGTAAACCTAAGTCACCTACCGTGGACTGTATGAGTCTTGATGTTCCTTATTATTAAGCTGTATTCCTGTTTCTGTGTATCTGTTAGTATTGTAGTATTTACTTTATTTTTGCGAAGACCGTGCTACTTAAGTACAACTTCTGTATACATTAAATTTATGAGTCATAACGTCAGAGATTTTTATTGTCACCGTCCTTATAGTTGTTGACTTACAAATGATATTTCTTACGTATTGTGTAGGTATTTTTTAAATTTATCTGTCTACAGAATTTCATGCGCCTAGCTCCTATGGTTTGTTAGTTACCTCCATGAAACTGGAAGCTAAAAAACTTTTCAGTGTCACTGTTGTTATTTTACATTCTGCAAGAAGGTTGCCATAAAAACAAAGTTATATATTTTTAAAAGGTTTTCACCGTACGTCACTTCAGAACCTTAAATTAAGTGGCACTAATGTCACACTCACCTCAACAAGTTTGCACATTGATTGTGCTGTTATTACTGACTAAGAAACTTACAAAACACGTACTGCGGTCCAAAGTACGTCCTTAGAGGGTGGAAAAAACCGCTAGAGATAGTGAACAATGTGAAGTCCAACTCTGGCACTTGCCTAATTAATTTACTACTAAGAAGTTGGCTCAAAATAGGTAAAACAAAGTGAAATTTTGTAACAACATTTCTCTAAATTGTACATCAAGTATCTGATGCAACTGAAATTGTATAGATGAGTTACTAAACACAATTTTTGGTCTTACTAATTGATAAATATCTAAACTCTAGGAACCATACAGAGCAAATAATTCCTAAGCTGTATTGATTAATAATTAATATAAATAGTATAAATATTAAATTTTTCCATATCATGCAGTTTACATAGTCCAGTACATTTCTATAATGGCGGGGGGGGGGGGGGGGGGGGGGGGGGGGGTTGGATTGCTGTAAATGGAACCTTGTACTTATAATTTCTTTACAGGAACTGTGACATTGTGGTAATCTTACTGACACAAGTGAAATAAAACTTGTGAAGCCAGTCCTGATTCCTTTAATCCAGCAGACTTACAAGTTGCTTTGAAATGTCAGGAGTTCTTGTTTGAGTTTTCAGGTTTTAAAAGCAATGCAGTTGATATCTTCATTTTTCAGGAATATTGTGCTCCATCACTGAGTGTTTGTTGCCCATTTCGAGATCACAGTGGCCTCATCTGCAAGTCAGATTCTTCATCGGCTCTCCTGCAAATGAGTGATTCAGTTTGTTCCGTTACTAATACAGGTTCATCATCATTAAATATCTCAGGAGCGATGAGATTTCAATGCTGCACTTACAATAATGTGCAGATAGTACCAAGAGTGGACTCTGTAATTTGGATTTATCTGCATGAAGACACCACTTTTTAGTTCCCAGTACTTTGAATTAATGAGGTTCTACTGTAACTCCAAAGTAATGTATCCTGATATCAGCAGAGGACTCGGCTCTTCCAAACATCGGGGATAGAAACCCAATTTCAACACAAAATTCACAAACTTCTGGGGTTCTACTAAAAGTAATTGGATATATTTACCAAACTACCAGCATAAGACAATGTACTCACCATGAACAGCTCCTGTAATGAGGGGTCAGATGCAGGGTTACTCACAAATGGAAGGGCGTAGTATGGCAGGAACTCTGGCTCCGCACTGAACTGTGTTCCCTTCGTCTCCAGGAAGTTCCTCAGCATGTACATCTCATGGCTATGATCAGCCTCACACTTCCCTTCTGTCTTCTCAACCTGGCTGGCTGTCTCCATCCCCACCACTCCAGATTCATCAGCATGCAAATGCTCCTGTCCATTTCTTTTTCCACACATGCCTGGACAACCAAATTATCATCAAGTGTGCTGTCACTGTGTTTCCTCAGTGGTAACACCACAAAGTGAATATGCAGACAGAACGTTAATTTCTTGTACTCCAATGTCTCTTGTGTGCAGGATGGCACAAGTATTTCCCAGGCCTGAAACCAAACATGACAGCTGTAGCACAAGCGGAAACATGTGGCCATCAGTTCCAAATACGCTCCTTGAGGTCTTGCACATCTCAAAGGATTTGGGTCCACAAACCTTTACTGGGCAACTACTACATTATTCTGACAGGGCACATGCATATTCAAGCTGTACAAATATTTCATTTCTTCAACACTAATGCTATTTGTTACTCATGAGCAAAATATAGCAGCCAGTCCTGCAGAAATGGGAGATTTAATGCACTCTACTAATAAGAAGTATTAAGATGCTAAAATATAAAAAACTGTAATTTTTCCCATTGTTTTGTATGGGTGTGAAACTTGGTCTCTAATATTAAGGGAAAAACTTAGGCTGAGGGTGTTCAAGAAAAGGATGCTGAGAAAGATATTTGGGCCTAACAGGAGGAAAGTAACAGCAAGCATGAGAAGACTGCATAATGACGAACTTCATGACTCATCCCCCTCGCTAATTATTATTCAGGTGATGACATAAGGGAGGATGAGATGAGCAGGGCATGTGGCACGTATGGGTAAGAAGAGAAATACACATAGGCCATTGGTGCAGAAACCAGAAGAGACCACTTGGAATACCTTAGGATAGATGGGATGACATTAAAATGGATCTTACAGAAATAGGACTGGGGGGAAGGCATGGACTGGATCCATCTGGCTTGGGATAGGGACAAGGGGCAGGCTGTTGTGAACATGACAATGAACCTTTGGGTTCTACAAAATTAGGACAATTTCTTGATTACCTGAGGAATTATTAGCTTCTCAAGAAGGACCTGCTCCATGAAGTTTGTCAGTTAGTTAGTTACTTTGTGTGTTTGTTTGTTTGCTTGTTAGTGAAATTACAATGTAACCTCTGCCATCTTTCAGATTATATATAAGGAAAAATTCTTGTCTTACATTCAGGTAAAGGCGGTATGTTTTGTGCCAGTTACCAAACACCATACAAATTCCTTGGTGACTGTTCCTTGACAAGCTGATGATTACTCAGCTGGTTAACAAACTCCCTTTATGTTACATAAAGTGTCAATGCTGTGTTCACAGAAGCTTGGCAATGGACCCTATCCTCAGGTATCAAAGTTAAAACAGAACAGAAATAAGAAAACGCACAATGTTAATAACAGATGCACTTCCTTACATCAAAAAGGCAGTTCAGATTGCTGTAAGCAAAATGTTCCAGTATTTTCAATACATCTTCTCTGTTGATCCACTCCTTTTTTGTCGTAAGCAGCAAAACGTAGCCTAAATCAGTGCATTCTTTGGTGAATGCTGCAAGTGTAGGTCCAAATTTGTAACTGTGGAGAAACTAGAGGAAAGAACACAGTCATCAGTCAAGCTGTATGTACAGTACAGTGCTCTGTCACTACTCATCATGGCACGCTGTTCAATTACAAGCAGGGACTGACCAACTAACTAATCAACGACTTTCACAGTTTTCCTCTATCCCACCAAGCGGAAGACAAATGTGCCACTAAATTAAGTTCTGACTATCATCCCCAGAGCACTACAGAACTTAAAATCCCCTCCTGCTGGACAATAAAGGTTAATGCTATGAAATACTTTCCCTGATTTCTAATATCACAGGTTTCACATACAATCCAACACACTGCCAACGACGACACTATGTTTAGCTGCATGCATGTCACTCTCTCAGCACAACAAATGCTCACTTGGCAGCTGTACAGTATTAAGTTAGAACTTCATTTCTCATCCACGAAAGGCAAACAAACAACAACAAAACGTCATGAGTAACACCCATGTTTCACATTCTGGAGGTCATGGGTTAAAATACCAGTATGAGGATCAGTTATCCTGAGGTTTTCCTCAGTCCCTCAATTTAAGCCATGACTGCTTCCTACCACATCCTTCCCAGTTCATTCTTGACTCATCATGCTATACACTTTAAGGCTCTGACAGTATAATGAAATAAACTAAAAATAAGTAAGGCCATCAAAACAGACACAGAAAGACAGCGCTCTACATGAAATGTATCAGTTAGTGTCTTTTGCCTCCTTCAGTCATCCTTTCCCTCTTCAGTATCTTACGTTTTAGCACAGTTGCTTGGTGCAAAGTATGATCCAAGGACAATACTGAGGAAGAGAGGAACATGAGAAGGGGAAGCAGATAAAAAGAAGAAAAGCAGAAGCTGATACCTTCATTTGCCCATGATGCAACAACTGCATATTTTTAAGTTTTTTGCTATGAATATGAGGAAAACTATATCACGTATGGGAAAGCCAAGTTGTGAATTGTGCCATAAAGCTACATTGCCATTATAAACAATAATGGCCTAAGCCAGAATGTTCTTACCTCACTGATCAACTGCAGACAGAATTTCTCAGCTTTTTCATACTGTGCAGTATTAGGGTGCAAAATGTTTACTGACCTAGAAGTGAGAAACAAGACAAACTGTTAGCTATTCATTCATTCTGTAGTCTGTCTTACGACAGGTCCGTAGCCTCTTCCAAAGCGAGTTCTCCACAGGGTGCGATCAAGTGCTTCCTCTTTCAATTTCCAGTATCGCTTCTTTTCCTTAAGGTCATCCAGTAGCTGCTTACGTCTTCTCCCTCGTCGTCCCGTCATTTCTATCCTTCCTTCTAACTTTCCTTCAATCACGTGTTTCAGAAGGCAGTTTCTACGCAAGATGTGACCAATCCAGTTAGCCTTTCTTCTTTTTATTGTATGTAGGATATTCCTCTCCTCCTTGACTCTGTGTAATACTTCTTCATTTCTCACACGATCGGTCCAACTGATCTTCTCCATTCTTCTCCAGCACCACATTTCAAAACTTTCCAGATACTTCTGATCTGCTTTCCGAAGTGTCCACGTTTCAGCACCATACAAAGCTATGCTCCAAACGTAGCACTTTACTAGTTTCTTCCTTAAATTTAATTCCAGTTTGCTGGTGAAAAGATTTTTCTTCTTGTTGAATGCTGCTTTTGCCATGGCAATTCTGGATTTAATTTCACGTGTACACCTTGCATCACTTGTTATCATGCTACCCAAATAATTGAAATATTCCACATTCTCCAATTGTTTTTGATCTATCATAATTTTCATTGGGGATGGTTGCCTTGAGATTTTCATTACTTTAGTTTTTCCCACATTCATTTCCATTCCATAGCGTCTTCCAATTTCAATTAGTCTATCAATCATGCCCTGTAGCACCATTTCTTCCCTAGCCAGTAGCACAAGGTCATCTGCATATTTCACAGTGCGAATTACTTGTCCTCCTATTTTGAAGTCTCCAAACCCTTCAAGAGCTTCCTTGGTAAGGTATTCGCTGTATAAGTTGAACAGAATCGGTGACAAGCAGCAACCTTGTCTAATTCCTCTTCCAATCTTCACACTTCTCGTCTCCCCTTGGTCCAGTCGTATTTTGACACTCTGTTCCATGTACAATTTGCTGATCAATCTTCTTTCGCGCCAGTCTATCCCAATTCCTTTTAGGATTTGCATTAATTTGGTCCAGTTGACACGGTCAAATGCCTTCTGCCAGTCTATGAAGCAAGCACACAATTCCTCATCTATGACCAAGGTTCGTTCTGATATTATTCTCAGCATCCCAATTGCATCCCTAGTTCCTTTTCCTCTTCTAAATCCAAACTGATCTTCTCCAATTGCATCTTCAATTTTCCTCTCAATCCTTCTTCTAAGTATCCTCGCTACTATCTTTGCTGCATGAGCGATGATGCTGATTGTGCGATGGTCGCTGCATTTTGTAGCTTTGGGCTTCTTCTTTAAGGCAATCATTGTAACTTCAATAAAATCTCTGGGCCATTCTCCAGTTACATACATGCTGTTGATCATCTGTGTCATTAGCCTTAGACCACCTTCTCCCAACAATTTGAGTACATCCCCAGGTACATCATCATCTCCTGTAGCCTTCTTATCCCTCATCTCCTTGATAGCTTTTTCCACTTCACTTTGCAAAATATGAGGGCCTCTCTCATCTTCATCTACTTCATCTTCAGGTTCGACGTCTAGATGTTCTGGTCGATTAGCTCGATCGTAGAGCTCTGTGATATAATTCTCCCAAATTTGCAGTACTCTTCTCTGATTTATTATTATATTGCCTTGAGAGTCTTCGATGCCAATGTTTTGAATCCCATGGTTTTCTTTCCAACCTAGTTCCTTTGTCTTCATGTACATTAAATCATAACGTCCTATTCTTTGAAATTCTATGATCTCGTCGCATATGCTCTCCAGATATTCCTTCTTGGCGTTGTCCGTGGCTCTTTTCAACTCATTCCTCAGTCTTCTGTAGTTCTTCCGTCCTTCTTCATTGTTGATATTCTTCCATTTCCTTCGTTCATCCATTTTACTGATCATCTCCTGTGTAATCCATGGCTTTCTTGCTCTCCTCTCGACTTTTCCAACCAAACCACTCATAGTATCTAACACACATTTCTTGATATTGTTCCACTGCACTTCCACATTCCCACTTTCACATTTGATTGCACCAAGCTGTTCTTCTAGTCTATCGTGTACTACCTGTCGTTGAGCATATAGCTTCTCCAAATCCCATCTTGGTTTTTTCTTGTGGAACCTCATGATCTTCTTCAATCTGGTGCAGATCTTTGCAACCAGTAAATTGTGGTCAGAGTCAATATCTGCTCCAGGCAGTGTCTGCACATCCTTCACACTGTTCCTGAATCGTTGTTTCACTAGTACATAGTCCAGCTGATATCGATTCCTATCTCCTGGTGATTTCCACGTGTACAATCTTCTTTTAGGTTTTTTGAACCATGTGTTTGTTATAACAAGTCCATTTCTTTCACAGAAGTCAATAAGCATTTGACCTCTCTGATTCCTCCTTCCCAGTCCATATGGTCCAACAGTGTTGTGATGTGCTTTATCTCCAACCACACTGTTCCAATCTCCCATTATAATCGTGTTTGTCGCACCCTTTCCATCCTCTTCAAGAATTTCTTCAATTATATCATACAACTTTTCCACTTCGTCATCTTCATAGTCCGATGTTGGCATATACACTTGCACTATCAAAATACTTACCGGTTCTGCCTGCAATTTAATAGCAATGATTCTGTCACTATACACACTCTTCTTAACAACACTTTTCACTACGCTTTTATGCACTACTATTGCTACGCCTCTTTCAGCACTGTCACCCCCGGAATAATACACTGTATAATCACCACTTTTTATTTCACCTTGACCCTTCCACCGCACTTCACTAACACCTAGCACAGACACTGCGTTCTTCTGCATCTCTTTCTTCAAATTTTCGAGTTTTCCTCCTTGATTCAAGGTCCTTACGTTCCAAGTGCCTATCTTGAAGCTGTTCTGTTCATTCTGTGTCTTCTGCTTTTGTCTGTATTCATTACCGCGTGGTGTCTCCCCTAGAAACACTCCCCCCCGGAGATCCGAATGGGGGAGTAGTTTACCTCCGGAATGTTTTGTCTCCAGAGGAAGCATCTCGCATTTGGCATTTGTCTCTGTTTCTGGAAGAGACTATCCAGGAAAAGTAATAATGTGGTAGTTTTTCCATTTGCTTTCCACATCGCAGTACAGCAGCCGTTCAGACCAATCTGGTCACGCCTGTTGCTACACGATCATGAACCATCTCGAGCATCATTTGCTCTGTGCTTCATGTCGCTACTGATGTCGCTGCTTCCGGCATCAGGGGAGCTTTTATTCGGTTTCCCATCTCCTAGGCATCTCTCTTCGTCTGGTTCCTACCTTTTGATCTGTCCGGCTTGGGAGACCCTACTGGTAGCAATGCTACCGCCGGCTTAGCTCTCAGGGTCACTGGAACTCACAAGCCCCTCTACCACGGCAAGGTGAAGATACCAACAAAGGGGTGTTAGCTATATGCACAGATTAATTTGAATGTTAATTAAAGCAAAGAAAAATCAATCCCAAAGTATCTGGGCCTTGATTCAAAGCAGTCATCAAATTCCTTTAAAATATCTATGCTTCAACAGCAGCAACATTTATGAATGAAGCACAGTGCTTCTAAAATAATAATGTCACATGGTTTTGTTTACCAGACCAAACTGTTTACAAGTATTTGACAAACATGTCAAACAGCTTGAATTTGAGAACTGCCATTACATCTAATATAAGAGAAACCGTCTTCGAAGTATGCTGTGAACAATGTGCACGTAAATGACATGCAGGTTCACTGCTGCCAGCATCCACACATAGAACATAACCTTGGTTTATGGTACCACAGATGTTCGTTCGCCTAGCAATATAGTAGGAAAACGTTTAATATAGTTTTGTGTTATATATTTCGGATACAGCCTCAGGTATTCTATAAGGTGACCGACACAGATAACATACCGCATTTTGAGTTGCACCCTCGGTAACATGAATGCTGAATGCATCGATTCCATGAACACTACCCAAGTGACAAAATTATAGCTGTAAATAGTTCCTAGTTACAAAACATTAACTACTTTCCGTCAAAAGGTAACAGTGAAAAATTACTTCCTCGTGTCATTTATCAACTGACTTCCCGTACTTAAATCTCCCATCGTTGTTTCTTGTATTCTACAAACTTGCGGTCTAACATCATGCATAATCTGTTTCCAAAATGATCTAGTCTCCACAGTCTCTGCCACTCTTCACTGGAAGAGGGTACTTTCTTAACGAGGACAACGCCTTTCCAAAACAATACTGCATATGAGTCTTTACAAGTGGCTTCATTGTTCCACTCTTCAAGCCACTTTTAAAATAATGGATTTCGAGGTCTCTTGAGATTTACGGTTATTCGTATCTTTCTACGCTTGGGCACTTCGGAAGTCATTATTATCACAGGTTAGGTTTCGTAGTTCTAATATAACCAATAAATTCCTGCTAAGCGCACATTTCACTTACATTGAAAAAATAACACAAAACCACAATATGAAATTCAGTAACGTTGATGCATAGTGTACGGTGACATAACAGTCTATTAACAACTTTCTTCATGTGAGGTTGTATGTTACCTGAATTTGATGTGACTGATGCTTGGATTTATAAAGCATGTACTAATTGTATTGTGTTACTTATTTATTGAATATCTATTGTATATGTGTTTTGGCTTATGACAGGTTCTATATCCAACAGGCGATTTTGTAGCATGGTCTGGATTGATGGAATATTACAATAAATGAAATTGAAAGTTGTAAACGAAATAAACACGAAAACACTACTTACCAAGTAGTCACGTAACATCACGAAAGCAATCTATTTGCAATATCCGAAACCATTATCAACCCCAGTACAAATAAAGGAACGAATTATCGATATCAAAACCACAAAATATTATCACAGCATATACAACACGAAAGAGAAAGTGCTTACACTTACGACCAAAAACGGAAGATACATAACCTCAATTACGGCCAACGAGTTGGGCAAAAGATTTCACGACTAAATGTCTACAGACTTGAATATCGATCTATATCATGTTTCAGAGTATTCTATGTTTCTGCAATCTACAAGCCAGTGCTAAAACCGAGGAGACTCTGCGCCGTTTGGCACTGGTACTAACGTGACGAAAACGACCGCAGATGAGTCGATACGAAAACAAACTGCTTTAATACCTTGACCTTTCTGACCAACGCTTATATATGAAATGGCTATATTTATTCTTCTGGGATATTGTAACCTGTTTCTGGGTGTTTTTTGAAAAATCTCGTAAACCTTGAGAAGAAATGGAAAGACTAGCCACATGTGGACTTTGTGACCCATCAGCCTCTGGTGTATGCTGTTGATGCAACTAGCAAAGAAATACTACACTGCACACAACTTACATTTGGCTTTGGCACATGTATGTGAAAGTAAGGCAGAGTCCTACTAAGGTCACATAAATATGGTTTAACGTGAAACAAACACCTAGCAAATTCTGAAAGAAATATACCCTCCCATCCTCAGCAATCAACACATTTCACACCCAAATTTGTCATTACCTGCTGTACATTGTCGAGAGAACAGTCTTCAGAATTTGAGGTCACATATGCAATGTTTTGTTTATGCTGGTGGGTTTATAAAGCAGAGAGGTCCTACCTCTAATACCATTCATTCAAAACAGAAGGGAGCAAAAAAAATCTCGAAAAATGGTCGCACATAAATGAAGAAAGAAACGCACAAGAAAAAACTACTTCTAACAACAGGATTTAGGCAAACATTTATACAAAATGAAATGCAAAAAAGCCAAGTAGAAGAAAGAAAGTGCAAAGTCCACAGGAGAGGGGACAGGACGGAAGGTAAATGGATATGCTTTATTCTACACAATAATTGATGTTAAAATAAGTTACATATACAGAGTAAATACTATGAGATGAACAACACACACCAGTCAATATATACAGTGTACATGTACTGGTAAAAACCTGGTCCTACCATTAACATTGGAAGGCAAGCAAGTAAATAATTTTAGACTCAACCAACAAATTTGATTTCAAGCATTCAAATAAAATCTCTTATGTCACTCCTAGTCTGATAATCAAATCATCCCAACTAAAATTACTAAGCTTTGTAAGGACACACAAAAAATATATTTCTTGTACTATCACATAATACTCTATGTCTGCTCCCAACAGCCTTTGAAAATAGCTTCTTCACTTATGTAGTTATATGCCCATTAAACACTGATACTGGTACAATTACATGAAATTAATATTAATCTTTCATGTTATCATCATTTAAATAGACTGTACGACAATGTATGCATTACATTCATTATTCTGTCAAGTAGATACTTCAACTTTGCTTCGTAATTTGCCATCAGGGAGGTACAAGCAAATCAGGTGGAAATAAAAAAGATCCTACACGTCACCTAGTGGCCTTGGCAGACAATAAATCTCTGGGCACTACACACTATACAGAAAAAGGCAGAGGCTTTGTTAGTTACTGGTAAGGAGATTGCTCTACAAGCAAATGCCAACAAAACTTAATAACTGTTACAAAAACTCACTGACTCATGGCAGTAAAATCATTACTTTTATAAATATTTCAAACATAACCCTTCCCACACACAGGTAAACAAAATAGGCCGAACTGTGCAAATATTCATGTCTCCTGGCATGTGACACTGCGTCGTTCAGCCCAAATGACACAGTGTCACATCTAACACATCACATGTTGCGGTCCATGACAGACATTTAAAGGCTAGATTTCTTCCATCTTAAGGGTATTTACTTTACTTGTCGAGGGGATGCTACGTTACAGATGTATCCGACTGGTAGGAGACTGATATGTTTTACAGTCCACATACTGAGTTTTTAATTAGCTTCTTATGTCATGGTACAATGTTACTCTTGGGGATAAAAATGACTCATATTGCTATTACATAAAATTTGAAATGTAAACCAATATAAAAGTTAGATTAAAAAACTGTGTTAATGACAAGAATTTATTCTTGTTTTGTTTATTTTAGCAGAATTTAAGCATTTCTTCCAATCAAAAGCACTTTGATAGTAAATCTTATTTTTGAGCATTTTTGTTTCCTCTCTTCCAATTGTTGCTCCTGCTGCTGCTATCATGCTGCAACCTTCAACACGTCACACAATACTTTCTTCAGTGATGCCAAACACCTGTCCAGGAATTTTACTGTCCTCCTTCTACTTCAAGCTTCAAAAACAACACACAGGCCATTTCATAGTCCACATATAATAAATCCTCCAGAGTACTCTGAGTATCGTGCCATGTAAACAACCATGTATTAATTATTATTATTATTATATAAATAACTGAAATAAAACATTATTGTGCAGACAGGATAATACAATCTTTTCAATTATGACCTCACAGTACAGCAGAACTGGATGCAAACAATGACGATCACAGGCGCAAACAATGCACAGAGCATCAACCATTCACAAACATCACAATTTGTTATTACACTTACTATGTCTCTACAAATAACTGAAACACAATAAAGCATTGTTGTGCTTGCAAGATAATCTTATATCTTCAATTAAAACCTCATCATGCAGCACAATTGGACGCAAACAGCGAGGATCACATGGGCATAGCAAGTATACAATTCTTGGAAATTGCTTGTAATTCCACCAAACTGCTGGACACTGCAGGCAAATGCTGCAAAATGTTGGTGAATCCTCAGTATTACTGGCAATTGCTGCAAACAGTCGGAAACTCCTTTAAAACCAGGTAATTGCGGTTAGATCCTGCTGATTTCAGAAAATCTTTGCTAATTAATGAAAATTGCTGGAAGCCGCTGGCAATTGTTGAGAATTGCTAAATTGCTAGTAGTTGCCACTAATGCTGGAAATTACTGTAAATCGTTGGCAATTGATCAAAATTGCTAGAAACTGCTGCAAATTGTCATTCCTGGAAATTATTATTAATTGATGGTAATTGGAATCAGCTACCGTAAATTGTAGGTAATTTCTTGAAATCCTTCGAAAATGCTGTAAATTTCTGGCAATAGCCCAAAATTGCTTCAAATTGCCAACACTTTCTGCAAATCGCGGTTAGTTAGTTGTTGGCACAGTCTGGTAATTGCTAGAAGTTACTGCAAATGTTGTTAGTTGCCACAAATTGCTCTCAACTGCAGGAAATCACTCAAAAACTCTTGGTTAATTGCTGGTAATTACTGTAAAATGTTGGCTATTGCAGCAACTTGCTGATTAAAAATAAATAACTTGCATTACAACTGTCTAAACATTCCAATAACATCCCACATGACTGGAATCTTGTAAATATCTGCCAACGTTTCCACACCACAAGAGCCCTTTCGAGGTTGTAGTTGGCTCGGCGCGTTACCCTTTTTTAGTGTGGCGGTTCCCTCAAGAGAGGCCTATGTTCCACATCATCGACACATTCACTACTTGTCGATACATACACACACACATCATCCTCTCGTCCATACATACACAGGTACTTATATATACAAGTACACACACACACACACATCCATCCTCTCGTCGATACATACACACGTACTTATATATACAAGTACACACACACACACACATCCATCCTCTCGTCGATACATACACACGTACTTATATATACAAGTACACACACACACACACATCTTCCTCTTGTCGATACACACACGTACTTATATATACAAGTACACACACACACACACACATCCTCCTCTCGTCCATACATACACACGTACTTATATATACAAGTACACACACACACACACACACACATTCCATCCTCTCGTCGATACATACCACGTACTTATACATACAAGTACACACACACACACACACCATCCTCCTCTGTCGATTACACACCACGTACTTATATATACAAGTACACACACACACACACACACATCCATCCTCTCGTCGATACATTACACACTTTCTTATATATACAAGTACACACACAAACACACACACATCTTCTCTCGTCGTACATACACACGTACTTATACATACAAGTAACAAAACACCACACAACTCTCCTCTCGTCGATTACATACACACGTATTATATATACAAGTACACACACACACACACATCCTCTCTCGTCCATTACATACACACGTCTTATATATACAAGACACACACACACACACATCACACACATCTTCCTCTCGTCGATACATACACACGTATTATATAACAAGTACACAACACACACACACACACACACTCTTCCTCTCGTCGATACATACACACGTACTTATATTACAAGTACACACACACACACACACACACATCCATCCTCTCGTCCATACACAGTACTATACATACAGTATCTACAACACACACACACCACTCTCGTCACTACAATCCTTCCTATATACAGTACACACACCACTAACATCTTCTCTGTCTACATACACAGTACTAAATACAATCCACATCCACACACACATCTTACTCCGTGATTATACACGTATATTACTACACATCACACACACACACCACATCCATCTTCCTCTCGTCGATACATACACACGTACTTATAATACAAGTACAACACACACACACACACATCCATCCGTCGTATTACACACTACTTATATATACAAGTACACACACACACACACACACATCCATCCTCTCGTCCATACTACACCGTACTTCATACTACATACAATACAACACACACCACTACCTCTCAACAACACCTCTTATCGTATACAACACCGTACTTTACTAACATCACACACACAACACATCACATCCTCATCGATCTACACCGTATAATATACAAGTTAAAACAAGTACACACACACATCCTCCACATCTTCTCATCGTCATATAATACAAGTACATACACTCATACATCATCACTATCATACATACACACACATCATTCTTCAGTACATCACAACACACACTATCCACTCATACAGTACATCACACACACTACTACACATACTCCGTCATACAACACACACTATACTTACAGTCAGAACATACACACATACTACTACATCCAATCTCGCAACACACACACAACTCTCTCTCGATTACATCACACTACACACAAATACACATACACCCACCACAACACATCTCTTGTAGTACATACACACAACTTACATACAGTACACACACAACATCCCTCTCTCCGTCGATAACACACGTACTTTATAATACAAGTACACACACACAATACCATCTCTCTGCGATACATACACAGTACTTATATTACAAGTACAACACACACACACATCATCTTCTGTCTATACCAGTATAATACAGACAACACACACCACTCCTCTTGTCCCGTACTTATACTACCACCACCCACATCCCTCTAATACCACGTCTTATACAATCACAACCACCACTCTCCGTCGTCTACACAGTACTTAATCAGTCCACCACACACACACATCCTCTCTCGTCTACTACCGTACTTATACAAGTACCACACCAACACACATCTCCTCTGCTATAAGTATTATAATACAACCACACCACGCGTATCCAAAAATAACACACACCTAATCCTGTTGATTTACAGACACACACACCACTCTCTCGACACACGACTATATAAGCACCCCACACACATTCCCTCGTAATACCCGTACTTTATACAGTCACACACACACCACACATCTCTCGCAACAACACGTACTTAAATACAGTACCACACCCACCACCATCTTGTCGATACATACACACGTATATATACAGTACACACCACACAACCTCTCTCGCGATACACACACGTACTTATATACAAGTACACCACACCACCTCATCCTCCGTCATACAACTACTTTTTACAGTAACTACCACACACACATCACTCTCTCTCGTCGTAATACAACGTACTATATACAAGTACACCCACACACACACCCTCGTCGATCAACCCGTCTTATATTACAAGTCACACACACACACACACATCCCTTCGCATACATACCACGATTTATACAAGTACACCACACCACAACATCCTTCGTCGTACTCACGTATTTATAGTACCACACACACACCACAACATCTCCTCGATACATACACACGTACTTATACATACAAGTACACACACACACACACACACATCCATCCTCTCGTCCATACATACACACGTACTTATACATACAAGTACACACACACACACACACACATCCATCCTCTCGTCCATACATACACACGTACTTATACATACAAGTACACACACACACACACACACACATCCATCCTCTCGTCGATACATACACACGTACTTATATATACAAGTACACACACACACACACACATCTTCCTCTCGTCGATACATACACACGTACTTATATATACAAGTACACACACACACACACATCTTCCTCTCGTCGATACATACACACGTACTTATATATACAAGTACACACACACACACAACATCTTCCTCTCGTCGATACATACACACGTACTTATATATACAAGTACACACACACACACACATCCATCCTCTCGTCCATACATACACACGTACTTATACATACAAGTACACACACACACACACACACCACACACATCTTCCTCTCGTCGATACATACACACGTACTTATAATACAAGTACACACACACACACACACACACATCCATCCTCTCGTCGATACATACACACGTACTTATACATACAAGTACACACACACACACACACAATCCATCCTCTCGTCCATACATACACACGTACTTATACATACAAGTACACACACACACACACACACACATCCATCCTCTCGTCGATACATACACACGTACTTATACATACAAGTACACACACACACACACACACATCCATCCTCTCGTCCATACATACACACGTACTTATACATACAAGTACACACACACACACACACACACATCCATCCTCTCGTCGATACATACACACGCACTTATACATACAAGTACACACACACACACACACACACACACATCCATCCTCTCGTCGATACACACACACGTACTTATATATACAAGTACACACACACACACACACACACATCCATCCTCTCGTCGATACATACACACGTACTTATATATACAAGTACACACACACACACACACACATCTTCCTCTCGTCGATACATACACACGTACTTATACATACAAGTACACACACACACACACATCCATCCTCTCGTCGATACATACACACGTACTTATATATACAAGTACACACACACACACACACACATCCTCCTCTCGTCCATACATACACACGTACTTATATATACAAGAACACACACACACACACACACACACACATCTTCCTCTCGTCGATACATACACACGTACTTATATATACAAGTACACAAACACACACACACACATCTTCCTCTCGTCGATACATACACACGTACTTATATATACAAGTACACACACACACACACACACACACATCCATCCTCTCGTCCATACATACACACGTACTTATACATACAAGTACACACACACACACACACATCCATCCTCTCGTCCATACATACACACGTACTTATACATACAAGTACACACACACACACACACATCCATCCTCTCGTCGATACATACACATGTACTTATATATACAAGTACACACACACACACACACACATCTTCCTCTCGTCGATACATACACACGTACTTATATATACAAGTACACACACACACACACACACACACATCTTCCTCTCGTCGATACATACACACGTACTTATATATACAAGTACACACACACACACACATCTTCCTCTCGTCGATACATACACACGTACTTATATATACAAGTACACACACACACACACACACACATCCATCCTCTCGTCCATACATACACACGGGAAAAGGGAGTTAAGATGGCGGATGACTGTGATCAGTGTGTGGAGAACGCTCTGAATATACTTCTCAGCGTAACCGAAAAAAGCGGAAACCTAAGGAATGACTTAAGGAAAGACATCCTAAAAGCGGTAAGTGAACTAAGAATTACATTTACTAAGCTTAAAAGTGAGTCAGAAGAGAGGGAAAAAGTGATTAGGAAACTAGAAGGTGAGGTTAAGAAGCTTGGAGATCAGTGCAGGGCCGCTTCAAACAAAGAAGCAGTAACGACGGGGAAGGTCGCGCCATCTTTTAGCGGCAAGCGTAACTACGCAGCCGCTGTCCGAGGAGATGGAACAGGAAACATCGAAAAGAGATACAAGCTTGTTTTAAGGTCTAAAGTCAACGAATCTGCTGAGGCAATGAAACAAATATTGAAACGCAAGATTGACCCAGCGCAACTGAAAGTTGGAGTCAGCTCCTTGAAAACCCTAAGAGATGGGAGATTGATAATAGAGGCCGGAAGCGAGAATGAAATCGCTCTACTCGGCAAGAAGATTGAAGAGCAGTGCAGCCAACAGCTGGAAGTGAATGTCCCCAAACTCCGTAACCCATACGTGATTATCTACAACGTTCCAGAGGAGATATCGCCTCAAAACGCAGCTGAAGTAATAAGGTCACAAAATGAAGAACTTAATATAAATGAAAATTCAATTAGACCAAAATTCATAATGACAAATAGAAGAAACACCAGAAATCTAGTGGCGGAAGTGAGTCCAGAAACTTGGAGAACTTTAGTACAAAGAAAGCTGAAGATCGGGTGGCAGATATGCAATGTGGAAGACTTTGTGAAGATCAACAGATGTTTTAAATGCAGCAAGTTCAACCACAGAGCGACCGACTGCAAGGAGAAGAAACTTGCCCTCTCTGCGCGGGGAAACACCAGCTGAAGGAATGCAAAGCAACAGAGAGAGAGCTAAAGTGCACCAACTGCATCACTCACAACAAACACAATACTGGCGTGCACATAAGTGAAAATCATTCATCCCTAGATAAAAGCTGCCCTTGCTTACAGTCGATGATAAGAAAGTACAGACAAAATACGGAGTACTAACATGGCAGGCACTAAAACATCATTTAACCGCTGTGATTTGACCAAAAAAATTCACGTCGGAAATACTCAACTTAATTTCATACAGATCAATTTACAACACTCCAGAACAGCTACAGATAATTTAATGCAAGTAATAAATCTCAAAAGTGCAGACATTGTTATCATTCAGGAACCTTACATTATACATAACAAGGTTGCAGGAATCCCTAGAGATTACACAATATTCACTCACGGAGACACAAAAATTAGAGCTGCAATTTTAATTGCGAATAAAAAGATTGATGCGATTTTAATAAGTCAACTGTCTAATGGAGACGCTGCAGTTATAGAAATTATCTACGGCAGTCTAAGGTTCTACGTAGCTGGCATGTACCTGGACATTGATATTGATATCAACACTTATCTAGGTAAAATTGACGAAATAACATCTTTTACAAAAGGAGCAGGTCTGCTGATCGCCATGGATAGTAATGCTAGATCAAAGACGTGGCATGACACAATCACCAATCCCAGAGGAAGGATCATAGAAGAATATTTGTGCTCGAAACAGCTCTACATCATGAATGAGGAGAGTGAAAACACAACATTCGAAAGTAAAAACGGGAAGAGCAACATAGACTTAACAATAACTAACAGTACATTACTGTCAAGAATCAACCAATGGGAATGTGGTGAAGAGGAAAGCTGCTCGGATCATCGATTTATCACCTACAATATTAAACGAAGACCAGATCAAACAACAGAAGTTACATTCCACGGCACAAAATACATCGTTAAGGAGGAAAAATTAGAAGACTTTAGTAAAGTAATAAAAAATAAATTTTTCCAACAATTAGCCACTACAACAAATAATTGTAAAACAGAAGAAATAGACGATGAACTGAGTAGACTGGCGCGCGCGGAAGTAGACCCCGAAATAACTGTGAAGCAGTTTGAAGAAAACCTAAAAACAGCGTGCAAAACATGCTTTAGAGTTTCTAAACCAACAAAGAAAATAAACGATAGAAAATCGTTCCCCTGGTGGACTAGCGAACTGACGCTGATGAGGAAAAGGGCAAATGCGCTAAGAAGACGATACCAAAAAACAAAGCACAATCAAGAACTGAGAGAACAGCGAAAAACACAATATATGGAAGAAAAGAAAAGTTACGAAAAAACAATTAGAAAAGAGAAAATAGAATCATGGAAACAGTACTGCAGCCTCACACCAGCAAACAATCCCTGGAACGCAGTTTATCGCCTAGCAACCGGGAAAACAAGATGCACCCCGCAATTGACTACTCTGAGGAAACTGGACGGCACAGCCACACTAGATCTCAAAGAGACAATGAACTACATGCTAGACCACTTCGTACCTGAAGACACAGAAACTGAGGACACCGAATACCACAAAATCGTCAGAAAGCGAAACAGCAGTTATATAGCAGCACAGAACGACAGGGAATTCACACAGCGGGAACTAAAAGACATTCTAGAAAGAATGGATCCAAGGAAAACACCCGGAGAAGATGGCATCACAAGTAAGATCTTGCTTAAAGTATTTGAAAACTTTCCGAAATACATGACGGCCATCTACAATAGCTGTCTAACACGAGGTACCTTTCCTAAGCAATGGAAGAGAGCAACAATAGTGCCCATAGTGAAACCAGGAAAAGAAAGAAGCTCAGAAGTTACAAAATTTCGCCCGATCAGTTTATTGAACACAGGAGGGAAAGTCTTAGAGAAACTATTAATCGATAGAATAACGCACTATGCGTACTCACAACACCTAATGAACGACAACCAATTCGGCTTTACCCCACAAAAAAGCACTACAGACGCCGCAATGACAGTTAAAGAATATGTAGAAGAAAGCTTAAAGGGCGGTCAGTGTCTAGTGTTGATAAGTCTCGATGTCCAGGGAGCCTTCGACGCGGCCTGGTGGCCAAGCATATTGAAGACCTTGAGGGAATTCAATTGCCCAGGTAATTTGTATAATCTCGCAAGGAACTACTTCAGTCAGAGGTCTGCAGTCCTAACAGTTAACAACATTAAAATTGAGAAGAGTGCAAGCAAGGGTTGCCCCCAAGGATCCTGCTGCGGACCGGGATTTTGGAATTTACAATATAATTCTCTACTTAACTTAAAATACACAAGGCACACAAAAATTGTCGCGTTCGCCGACGATTTACTAGTAATAACGAAGGGTAGAAGCACCCTAGAGGCGGAAAATTACGCTAATGTTGAACTTAAGAAGATTGAAGCCTGGGCCAAGGACAACAAAATTAGGTTCAACGAACAAAAAACGAAAGCCCTGCTGATAACTCGAAAGAAACACAAAGATGGAAAAAACATAAATATTTTTCTTAATAACAAGATAATTGAGCAAACGGAAAGAATTAAGTATTTAGGAATAATTATCGACAAGAACTTCAACTTTAACGACCACATCCAATATGTTACAGAGAGATCCACTAAATTAGTACATGCTTTATCTAGATCAGCGAAACTTGACTGGGGACTTAAACATCAAGCCCTAAGGACAATATACAAAGGAGCAATCCTACCACTGCTATCCTACGCAGCACCGGTGTGGATAGAAGCACTAAACAGGAAATACAACTGTACGAAGTACATACGAGTGCAAAGATTAATAAATATCAAAATAGCCAAAGCATTCCGTACCACATCCACTGAAGCGCTCTGTATCTTGACAGGCCTGACACCTATTGTATTCAAACTACAGGAGATAGCCAAGGAGTACAAAATAGTAAAACAAAACTTAGAATGGAAAATAGACACCCCACTGGAGTACAAGAAATGGCCCCATCCAGCGGACATTCCAACAATACAGGAGGCCAACCCATGCGAGAATTATACGGTTGAAGCATATACGGACGGAAGCAGAACGATCAAGGGGTAGGCTCAGGAATAGCAATCTTCGTCAGCAACGAACTGGTACATCAACTACAGTATAAATTAGACAAGCGGTGTTCCAACAATCAGGCGGAGCAGCTAGCAATCCTGAAGGCACTTGAAAAAATTGAGAGCATGGAACTAACGACAGGCAGCCAAAAAAAAGCAGCGATATACACAGACAGTAAAGTCACACTAGATTCACTACATAATGCTAAAAATCATAACCACATAATAGAAGCAATTAGAGAGAAATTAAGATTAGTAAGACTGCAAAAGTGGACAATAGAAATAGGATGGGTTAAAGCTCACATAGGGATACAAGGGAACGAAATTGCAGACCAACTTGCAAAAATGGCAACCACAAATGAAGAGCCAGAGTGTTACAATATGATCCCAAAAAGTGCCGTCCGGAAAAAGTTAAGAGCAGAAAGCATAGACAAATGGGAAAATGAGTGGCAAAACACCACGAAAGGAGAAGAGACAAAAAGATATTTTCCTACAGTCGCACAAAGACTTCAGCAAAGGATACCGCTGACATCAAAACTCACTACAATGCTAACAGGACACGGAAGATTGAAGGCATACTACCATCGATTCCATATTATCGATGATCCTACCTGTCCCTGCAAAGGAGGAGAGCAAACAGTAGATCACATCTTATATGAATGTAAGAAACTGAACGACGAGAGAAAGAAATTAAGAGGAAACATAATTAGAAAAGGAGGAACATGGCCAGGAAATAAATTGCAATTAGTAGGAAAGTTTATCAAAGATTATTGTAAATTTATTAATTCTATTGATTTAGAGAATTTTTAAGGTAAATATATGAATGTACAATACTTAGACACTGCAGTTTGTAACAAGATAGACAGCATAATAATTGTAATCAACAGCACAATTTAAAAGTAAACCAAAACATGTAGTATTACTTACTGTAATGGAACATGTTGATTGATAAATAAATAAATAAAAAAAAAAAAAAAAAAAAATACATACACACGTACTTATACATACAAGTACACACACACACACACACACACACACATCTTCCTCTCGTCGATACATACACACGTACTTATACATACAAGTACACACACACACACACACACATCCATCCTCTCGTCCATACATACACACGTACTTATACATACAAGTACACACACACACACACACATCCATCCTCTCGTCGATACATACACACGTACTTATACATACAAGTACACACACACACACACACACATCCATCCTCTCGTCCATACATACACACGTACTTATACATACAAGTAACACACACACACACACACACACATCCATCCTCTCGTCGATACATACACACGTACTTATACATACAAGTACACACACACACACACACACACATCCATCCTCTCGTCGATACATACACACGTACTTATATATACAAGTACACACACACACACACACACACACATCCATCCTCTCGTCGATACATACACACGTACTATATATAACAAGTACACACACACACACACACACATCTTCCTCTCGTCGATACATACACACGTACTTATACATACAAGTACACACACACACACACATCCATCCTCTCGTCGATACATACACACGTACTTATATATACAAGTACACACACACACACACACATCCTCCTCTCGTCCATACATACACACGTACTTATATATACAAGAACACACACACACACACACACACACACATCTTCCTCTCGTCGATACATACACACGTACTTATATATACAAGTACACAAACACACACACACACACACACACACATCTTCCTCTCGTCGATACATACACACGTACTTATATATACAAGTACACACACACACACACACACATCCATCCTCTCGTCGATACATACACACGTACTTATACATACAAGTACACACACACACACACACATCCATCCTCTCGTCGATACATACACACGTACTTATACATACAAGTACACACACACACACACACACACATCCATCCTCTCGTCGATACATACACACGTACTTATATATACAAGTACACACACACACACACACACACACATCCATCCTCTCGTCGATACATACACAGGTACTTATATATACAAGTACACACAACACACACACACATCCATCCTCTCGTCGATACATACACACGTATTTATACATACAAGTACACACACACACACACACACACACACATCCATCCTCTCGTCGATACATACACACGTACTTATACATACAAGTACACACACACACACACAC
This sequence comes from Reticulitermes speratus, assembly GCA_021186555.1. Lineage (NCBI taxonomy): Eukaryota > Metazoa > Arthropoda > Insecta > Blattodea > Rhinotermitidae > Reticulitermes > Reticulitermes speratus. The sequence continues at coordinate 79,918 of JAJKFL010000026.1, forward strand.
ATCCATCCTCTCGTCGATACATGCACACGTACTTATACATAGAAGTACACACACACACACACACACACACATCCTCCTCTCGTCCATACATACACACGTACTTATACATACAAGTACACACACACACACACACATCACATCCTCCTCTCGTCGATACATACACACGTACTTATATTACAAGTACATACACCACACACACTACACACTACATACACATCCATCCTCTCGTCGATACATACACACGTACTTATATATACAAGTACACACACACACACACATCCATTCCTCTCGTCGATACATAACACACGTACTTATATATACAAGTCACACACTACACACACACACCATCCTCATTCCCTCGTCGATATCATACACACGTACTTTATATACAAGTACTACACACACACACACACACAAACCATCCTCTCGTCGATACATACACACGTACTTATATACAAGTACACACACACACACATCATCCTCTCGTCGATACATACACACGTACTTATATTACAAGTACACCACACACATCCATCCTCTCGTCGATACATACACACGTACTTATAATACAAGTAACACTACACACACACATCATCCTCTCGTCGATACATACACACGTACTTATATATACAAGTACACACACCACCCACACACAACTACCCATCCATCCTCTCGTCGATACATACACACGTACTTATATTACAAGTACACACACACACACATCCATTCCTCTCGTCGATACATACACACGTACTTATATATACAAGTACACACACACCACACATCCTTCCTCTGTCGATACATACACACGTACTTATATATTACAAGTACACACACACACACACACACATCATCCTCTCGTCGATACATCACAACGTACTTATATATACAAGTACACACACATCACACACACACATCCATCCTTCGTCGATACATCACACGTACTTATTATATACAAGTAAACACACACCACACACATCTCCTCTCGTCGATACATACACACGTACTTATATATACAAGTACACACACACACCACACATCCATCCTCTCGTCGATACATACACACGTACTTATATATACAAGTACACACACACACACACACACACATCCTCTCTCGTCGATACATTACACACGTACTTATATATACAAGTACAACACACACACACACACTCCTCTCGTCGATACATTACACACGTACTTATATTATACAGTACACACACACACACATCTCCTCTCGTCGATACATACACACGTACTTATTAATACAAGTACACACACACACACACATCCATCTCTCGTCGATACATACACACGTACTTATATATACAAGTCACACACACACACACACACATCCTCCTCTCGTCGATACATACACACGTACTTATATATACAAGTACAACACACACACACACACATCTTCCTCTCGTCGATACATTACACACGTATTATATATTAATTACAAGTACACACACACCAACACATCCTCCTCTCGTCGATACATACACACGTACTTATATTATACAAGTACACACACACACAATCACATCCATCCTCTCGTCGATACATTACACGTATTTTCATTACTAGTACACAACACACACTACAACTCTTCCTCTCGTCGATACATACACACGTACTTATATATACAATTACACACAACACACACACATCCATCCTCTCGTCGATACATACACACGTACTTATACATACAAGTACACACACACACACACACAATCTCTCTCGTCGATACATACACACGTACTTATTACATACAAGTATCACACACACCCCATCATCCATCCTCTCGTCGATACATACACACGTACTTATTACATTACAAGTACACACACACACACACACATCCATCCTCTTTGTCGATACATACACACGTACTTATATATACAAGTACACACACACACTACACACACATCTCCTCTCGTCATACACTACACACGTTACTTTATATCATTACACACACATACACATACACACATACCCTCACATCCTCTTGTCGATACATACACACGTACTTATATATACAAGTTCACACACCACAACACACACATCCTCCTCTCGTCGATACATACACACGTATTTATATATACAAGTACACACAACACACACACACATCCTCCTCTTGTCGATACATACACACGTACTTATATATACAAGTACACACACACACACACACACATCCTCCTCTTGTCGATACATACACACGTACTTATACATACAAGTACACACACACACATATCCACCTCACATACACACGTACTTATATATACAAGCACACACACATCCACATCTCGTCGATACATACTCAGTCTATAGCTGATGTCGTCCCTCCAGATGACAGAGAGCGAAGAAGGACCATCTGCACAGCCCAGGCTTGCCCACTACTTGACCACATGCTTGACGAACTGGACAAGCAATTTCTCAGTGAGGCTCACATACACTGTTAACAAGTAGTATTAAATCCTCAATTACCATCCACCTATCAATGCATGGATCAATTTGTTCTCTGCACAACACACCTCATTACCATTGCAACTTATGTTCATCCACAGAAAGTAAATAAATATTTGACATCAACATCAGCTCTCAATCCCCAAACATGACACACACCTTTACTATATGGACTCCCTGCAATGCAGTGATTGCGGCTGTTGGGAAGCCTCCTCGTCTGCCGTCAATCACCTCTACATATACGGTGTACTGGGAGAGGGGCCTCCCAGGATGCATTTTGCTGAATCTGAAATTGATGACACACAATATCACTTACAACAGCACCTTCTTCTATGATGCCACGCCAACACTATCAACTAAACATACCCATGAGAACAAGCACTACTCATGCTGTGTATGAAGAAGACAAACACTATGCACCTGCATAGACAGGTACCTACACTCTGGAAGAATGTGCCACCTCCATCTTCAGGGCAGAAAAATGATGGTAGCACTATATCCCTCCACAACACACTCACACCTATCCACCAGCACATATGGCATACATTGCTGAGTATTGTAGTCTTCATAGCATTACTGCAAGTACTTCCAATCTCCCTTACAGGGAGTATATTACACAACAGGAGGCAACTTAAAGGTTATCAGTTACTTGAAAAAGTGACACTTAAGCACGTTTTTAAGCCAAATAAAAAATGTAAGGTGAAGGTGCAGCATAAAACGCGAGTTCGCCTCAGATCAATAAACCACAGCCAGACTGACCTACTGTAATCAACAAGTGGTTCTGTGGAGTGAGAAAGTCACCTGAAATGTCACTGTGCAAGTAGGAGGGAGCCAAATTCATATTCCACTGTGCGATTTCAAAACATCTCTCAGTTATTGTACACAAAGTACAATCCCAAAATCACATGCCACTCATCACGCTGCCTGACAAACAGTACTACGTGACAAGAAAACACTAACCTCAAACTATAGACATAATAATCGAGCGTTATCAAAGAGACAGTCATACGTGGACTTACGCCCTATGCTATAATGTGAACACTTTATTTCTTTTTCTTTCTTTCTTTCTCTCTCTCTCTCGCAAGACAACACACATAATCTGCAGTCCTGTATATGCTTCGGGATTCCCAATGCAATCTTTGAGAATCCTGAAGTAACAAGCGAAACTTCACTCGTACCTGCATAATACGAAGTCCACATTATTGCCCAGCCATTAGTATGATTACAGACAACACACGCCAAATTCCGAAAACCACACAATCCTTCCACCTGATACTCCAAATCGCATTCAAAATAGCTATGAAAGCGGGACATTTAGGCAGAGGTTACAGAACGGATGACGTATACTCCACTGATTGTGATCCTGTGGCAATGTGACGTGATGCTGTTGTGTCATCTTATCCATTACATCTATGCAGTTGCAGTCACAGATTAATTACGTTGCGGTAGCTCAATATGAGTATGTAGTGGCACAGAGTGGAAGGATATTCAATTCACAACTGCCTTATGTAAGGGAAAGTGGTGTAGCTTGGGTCCATGGATTTTGGGGTCATTTTTAATTTTAGTCATTAGCCATCTATAAGCAAATATAAAAAGTACTCCTACCTACTTCAAGATTTCTCCACCACGACCAGTGTTTGTTAGACCCTCTGGTATGAGGTTGTTTACTGTTCAGAACGTTTTGAAAATTTTGGATATGTAAAGTATTTTTAAAGAAGATTGTTACACAGTTTTATGTTCCAGTGGTTTTATTTGTTGTATGACTTAAGTCACACGTAAGAACTTTTTATGTCCTTTCATTTTATGTCAACAGTTTCCCTATTAATCTAACTTAACCATTAAATTTGCGTTCATATTCCTTTTTAGTCTGTTGTTGTACCTTGGGTCATGGGCCAAGATACAGCATGGTGTGTATGTTCAGTACATGCAGCATAAAAAATTGTTTATTTTCTACGAGAATGCAATGAAGCAAGTCGGGTAAAACAAGCCAAAGGCAGATTCAGTAATCATAAGATGAACCATAAAAGATGTAATTAGTAACGAAACAAAAGTGAGGACGGCGGCACGTAATTTTGGAATTTAAAAAGCCCCACTAAACCGTCATTTGTTGAAGTCTGAAGAACATGCAAGCTCTACTGATTTTGACTATGCAGCCAGAAATGATGTTAAGACAATTTTCACCGTCACACATGAACTTGAATTGGTTGAGTATCGTAAACAAGCTGCAAAATTACATTATGGTGTCACAAAGAAGGAAGCTCTGGAACTTGCCTTTCAATGTAGTGAAGAAAATTAAGTTATGCCAGAGTTGGGTAAACAATGAATGTGATGGTAATATGTGGCTCAGGGAACTGGGGAAACGTCATGAGCACTTTTGTTGGAGAAAACCTGAAGCTACTAGTCTCAATCGATCTGCAAGTTTTAACTGTGAAAGTCTGAAAGCATTTTTTGAACATTTAAAGGAACTTATGTCAAGAGAGTTTCAGAGCCAATGAAATCTGTAATTTAGATTAGACGGTAATTCAACTGTTCATCAGATCTGCGTTCTTCTGGGATATTACGCGGCGTCGTGTGGTAATTGTTTACCGACATTTCGGGACGTATCTGCCCCATCTTCCAATGGTCAGAAGCCGTTTATCGCTTTGCAGAGAAGACCCAGTTATCTGGTTTCTAGACAGTCATGAGCCCCACTGGTCAATCCCAGCCTCAAGGTGGCATTGTCTTGCTTACACCGCTGCCCCACACAGCACATAAGCTACATCTGTTGGATTGCACCGTCTTTTGTCCATAGAAAAATATTACAATGCTTGTCTTAATGATTGGATGCTGTCCAGCCCTGGCAAACCTGCAACCATTTACAGCGCTGTAGGCATTATTGCAAAATCTTTCAGCAAGGCATTTACCAATCACAACACTGAAAAGGGGTTTCATATGACAGGAATTTATCCCCTAGGTGAAAATATTTTTTAAAGAAGATGAATTCTTATGCTCCTATGTCACTGACAGACCTTAGTCCAGTAACAGAACCAGCCAATGCACCTTCAAGCTCCAAGGCCAACAATGAAGAAGGAACATCATGTGGTATTATAGGGAGCATGAAAAGGGTGCTACTTTAGCGTGCGGTCTACCTGAACTTTGCTACTTTAGCGTGCGGTCTACCTGAACTTTGCTACTTTAGCGTGCGGTCTACCTGAACTTTGCTACTTTAGCGTGCGGTCTACCTGAACTTTGCTACTTTAGCGTGCGATCTACCTGAACTTTGCTACTTTAGCGTGCGGTCTACCTGAACTTTGCTACTTTAGCGTGCGGTCTACCTGAACTTTTACACTGTAGCATGCGGTCTAACAGTGCATTTATCATAAAAAACAATGAAGAATGGTGCTTCATATTTAATTTTATGACATACGACATACATATGTAATCTTAGTAACACATGAATAGAAAATGATGTACTTTTCAATCCTTTAAAGATATACACGCCGCGTGTCATTCAGAAATGCCAAAAACAAATCTTCTGCATCCTTTCTTAGCAATTTCCAGCAAATGTGATCAAGGTGTGATTGAAACAGCTCATTAGGAACGCCTCTCATTTTCTTCAAAATGCGTATTTTGGCATCCAACCATGACCGTTCAATCGCTTGCGTGTTTATTCCTGTCACTGGATCCACATAATTTCGTTGATGGTTCACCGTCAAATGGCTGTAACCGATGGCATTTAGATTTCCATATGCAGGCCATTCGTCGGAATGAATCACTGAACCTGTTTCGCATTCCCGCTGAATGATTTGTATAAGTGTGTTTCTGTCACGCCGTTGCACATAAAAATATCGACAATCAGAGCCTTGCTTCAGACCAAAAACCCAAGGCCCATCAATTCTACGTCCATGGTTCCTGTTGTTTTGTACATCTGCATCACTATCTTCAGAAAGAGAAGGGTTATCGCCATTTCGCATTCTTCCACGATTATATTTACGTCGACCAGCAAATCTTGCCTCATCAATTTGGAAGGGGTTAACGTCTGTGCCAACCATCTTACCTCGTGCACGATGAGAAACGATGGCTCCACACACCTCTCGGCACATATTAAACCAGTCAGTTACAGTATTACTAGACTTTCCTGTAAGAGTCACTGTTGTGTCCATGGGTATTTCCATTATAAAAAAGAACACCAGTTCTAAAATTTCGCACAAACTCAGGTTGCAGTGTAATTTGTTGTTTATATCCGTATAATGGAAAAATGCGTTTCCATTTCGAACAGAACGTGAAGTTTGGCACCCTTTACGACCACATCGAAGTACATGTCTGTATTCCCCACCTCTGTCACGTTTTCTTGTTTCTTGCATATCACTGCCACATCAATGACAGGGCTCTGCTTTTTGTGGTGCATCGAGAAGATTGTTTGCACGTAAAAATGTAAGTGCGTTCTCTTCTGTGCAGATGATATTTTTATAGAAATCTTTTAACAACATTATAGAGGGTAAAATCCGTTATACTGATATTATCGACTGGAACTTCTTTCTGGTTCTTGTGCGAGACAGAATGCACGGCGTACTGGACTTTGTGTCCGGGGCCAGGCAGGTGCCCCTCGTTTTCCTTAGAAGCAAAAAATCTTGTCGCCCACGTAACGTGTTTGCGGTATATGTCCTGGTGAACCGCATGCCATAGTGTAAATGTCCAGGTAGACCGCAGATTACCGGTAGACCGCACGCTAAAGTAGTACCATGAAAAGTATCCCCTGAAATAATAAGACCATTCCCTAAAGCTGGACCAAGAAAAACTGGGAGAAGAAAGCTTGGAAAAGCAGGATCCTAACAGATACACCATTGAAGACTGAAATTGTGACTTAAATAGATTAGGGGAATGGGCGGTTGAAAATGAAATGAGGATAAATCCAGGTAAGAGTAAAGCAGTAAGCTTCAATAGAGCTAGGGTGATGGATAGTCTGAGGTATTATATTGGGGATCAACTAATTCCAGAGGCAAATAACTTTAAGTATTTAGGAATAATTATACGCAGCGACCTAAGCTGGGCAGATCATGTAAATTATACACTAAGAAAATCATGGAGGGCTCTTCATTTCGTAATGCGTATACTCAAAAGGGCAAACAATAATACGAAAAGTTTAGCTTATACGGCACTTGTGAGACCGATACTTGAGTATGGAGCGGTGTGTTGGGACCCATACAGAGAAGGTCAGGTAAACGCTTTGAATCGCGTGCAAAAGAGAGCGGCAAAATTTGCAAATAATACAAATGAATCGGGTTGGGAAACATTGACACAGAGTAGAGCAATAGCACGAATATGCGCCCTTTTCAAAGCATACACCGGGGGGCGGGCTTGGAAAACAATAGGGGATAGACTGCTAAAACCATGCTACCTGGATAGGGACGATCATAGTCGGAAAATTTGGATTAGGAAACAAAGAACAGATGTAGGCAAATATTCCTTTGTAAATAGGACCATACAAAGCTGGAACAAATTACCTCCAAGCGTACTAGCGACTTTCCCCTGTAAATTAAGCACTTTTAGAAAAAGGGTCAAGAAAGTCATTACAAGCTAAGGATTTTTAATTGGAGATTAAATAAAAATAAGGGATGTGAAGTGAAGGGGTGTGAAGTAGAGTGCTTTGGTTTCGAAGTGAAGTGAATTAAGTTCTTGGGGGATATAATTATCATGTACTTTGGTCTGACTTTATACTGAGGATATTCTAACGCACTGAAATTAATTAATGTGTGGGTGTTTTTTTGTAATGTGCGTTTTTTTTTCTTGTATTGTGTATGGGTGTTTTTGTAAGGTGTGGATGTTTTTGTAAGGTGTGAATGCTTTTGTAAGGTGTGGATGCTTTGTAAGGTGTGGATGTTTTTGTAATGTGTGTACGGTGTTCTAATGTGTGTACTTTTATTTACTGTATGTATTTTGTTTTGTATGTGTATGGGTGTTTTTGTAAGGTGTGTACGGTGTTCTAATATGTGTACTTGTATTTAGTGTATGTATTTTGTTCTGTATGTGTATGGGTGTTTTTGTAAGGTGTGGACGTATTTGTAAGGTGTGGATGTTTTTGTAAGGTGTGGATGCTTTTGTAAGGAGTGGATGCTTTTGTAAGGTGTGGATGTTTTTGTAATGTGTGTACGGTGTTCTAATGTGTGTACTTGTATTTACTGTATGTATTTTGTTTTGTATGTGTATGGGTGTTTTGTAAGGTGTGTACAGTGTTCTAATATGTGTACTTGTATTTACTATATGTATTTTGTTTTGTATGTGTATGGGTGTTTTTGTAAGGTGTGGATGTATTTGTAAGGTATGGATGTTTTTGTAAGGTGTGGATGTTTTTGTAATGTGTGTACGGTGTTCTAATATGTGTACTTGTATTTACTGTATGTATTTTGTTTTGTAATTGTGTATAGTTTGTTTTGTATTGTTATTTTTATATATATTTATATGTCCATTTGTATTGTGTGTACTAGTGTAAGGACTACTGCCACCGGGTGAAAACATTTGTATTGTGTGTACTGTGTAAGGACTACTGCCACCGGGTGAAAACATTTGTATTGTGTGTACTAGTGTAAGGACTACTGCCACCGGGTGAAAACATCTGTATTGTGTGTACTAGTGTAAGGACTACTGCCACCGGATGAAAACATTTGTATTGTGTGTACTAGTGTAAGGACTACTGCCACCGGGTGAAAACATTTGTAGTGTGTACTAGTGTAAGGACTACTGCCATCGGGTGAAAACATTTGTATTGTGTGTACTGGTGTAAGGACTACTGCCACCGGGTGAAAACATTTGTATTGTGTGTACTGGTGTAAGGACTACTGCCACCGGATGAAAACATTTGTATTGTGTGTACTAGTGTAAGTACTACTGCCACCGGGTGAAAACATTTGTATTGTGTGTACTAGTGTAAGGACTACTGCCACCGGGTGAAAACATTTGTATTGTGTGTACTAGTGTAAGGACTACTGCCACCAGGTGAAAACATTTGTATTGTGTGTACTAGTGTAAGGACTACTGCCCACCGGGTGAAAACATTTGTATTGTGTGTACTAGTGTAAGGACTACTGCCACCGCAGATGTGTGAAAACATTTGTATTGTGTGTACTAGTGTAAGGACTACTGCCACCGGGTGAAAACCCAATTGCAGTAAATAAATAATAATAATAATAATAATAATAATATAATAATAAATAAATAATAATTTTACCCTGCTTTTCAATTCTGTCCCAAGGTTGTACCTTGGGTCACTTTACTTTGTCCCATTTAAATTGTCATCAGTAGCCATATATATATGAAGCAATGTTGCAATAAAGAATACACTTCAGCTGCCAGATACGTGTGCAGCACTTTGAACTTTACGACATGTAATCCTATTCACACAAAACAATGAAAACCAAAAACTGGCCCAAGGTACAAACAACACCCTCCCCTACTTGCCTTATGAATGCAACAATAGGGAATAAATCCTTCAAAAGTATGGCAACGTTCATTCAGGAACAACATAAACCAAAATTGCATTCACGAAGAAATTCAGAACAAATTCAGTTCAAGCAATCTCTGCAATCATTTGGTCCAGAATGTTTTGTCTTCCTGTTTGCTATCCATTCTTGGCACCAGAGGGTTTGCTACTGTACTTTTTTTAAAGTCCTTTGTATATCATGTACAAGCATGACCGTATTTTAAGGACGTGCAAAAAGGAGTAAACTGTAATTGTTGCCCTACAACATTTTCACCACCAATCAGTGAACTCTAAGGTCAATGATGTGCATGGAATTGTAATGAGTTCTTGTGGAAATAAGTAACTTCAAATTCTTGTATTTATAATAATAAGGGAACTGTTACAGTATCAAAACCACCATTTAACAAGATACAATGTTTCTACAATATTAGCATAATATTACAAAATATTAACTGCTTATAAAAATAGAGTCAGTGTGTGAACCAACCAGTTTGAATGATGAATGAAGAGAATCCAAGGTTTTCAAAAAACACCATCAGTCTTTGCGTTTCCCAGCATCCGCAGCGTACATAAATCCCAACTCGCAGTTAACATAAACAAAGCGCAGATATAAAAATTCATTAATATAATGCTTGTGAAATTTTATTACTAACTCTCTTTCTGTTTCAGCAATTCCCTTCCACTAATTAGACACACAAATTGGTGTACTTCTGTACCTGGAAATTCTTACACTTGTAAACAACTACTTCAAAGTACAGTACTCAAAACAAAAACTAGTGAATCAGCTTACTAAGGTGTAATTTTAGAAAGGTAAGAATCTGACAGACTGACATTCTGTCATGTGCCATACATTGCACATGTGATGAGGGCTCTTAAATATTGTGTACATATTTGCAAACTTGTAAGCCCACATTTTTGTACTTTACAAAAATTGCTACATATATACACATATATGAAAGCAGAAACTTGCGATCATTTTGATATTTCTGAGGCAACCCATGTACTGTTACGCTTAGCATATTCCTGCTTTGAAGTGCGATGTACAGTGCTTCCCAAATATGGTATAGGCACTTCACACAAAGTGCTACTTTACTATATAAACACTTTATCAACATGTAAGATAAACACTTCAGCAAAAATTACTCAAAGGTTAATGTTGTTTATGTACTAACATTGTGGTCAAGTAGTTAGCGTGCCTGCATGATATTTAGAAAGTCCATGTTTGAAACCCACACACCAGCTATCTCGACATGACACATTTCTCCTGTTATTCCTTCAGTCTCTTCATGCAAATGTCACGGTACTACATCAAATTAGACTGTGACCTCTTCCTTTTACCATTTAATGCTATATAGTCTGCATTACTGATGACTGTCATCAAGCCCTAAATAAAAATGTACTAACATTACATGACAATTTGTTAAAATTACCACACAATGTGCTCTATTGTTACATCATTCTGAATGTAAAAACTTGTCCTTAAAACAGGTAAGACTATTGCACCAAGGGGGCAATGTGACATATGGCAAAAGTTACAGTACGGTCTTCATGTTTGTGATTGAGTAAGACTATTGCACCAAGGGGCAATGTGACATATGGCAAAAGTTACAGTAGGTCTTCATGTTTGTGATTGAGTAAGACTATTGCACCAAGGGGGCAATGTGACATATGGCAAAAGTTACAGTAGGTCTTCATGTTTGTGATTGAGTAAGACTATTGCACCAAGGGGGCAATGTGACATATGGCAAAAGTTACAGTACGGTCTTCATGTTTGTGATTGAGTAGGACTATTGCACCAAGGGGGCAATGTGACATATGGCAAAAGTTACAGTACGGTCTTCATGTTTTGATTGAGTAGGACTATCGCACCAAGGGGGCAATGTGACATATGGCAAAAGTTACATACGGTCTTCATGTTTGTGATTGAGTAGGACTATCGCACCAAGGGGGCAATGTGACATATGGCAAAAGTTACAGTACGGTCTTCATGTTTGTGATTGAGTAGACTTTTCGCACCAAGGGGGCAATGTGACATATGGCAAAAGTTACAGTACGGTCTTCATGTTTGTGATTGATAGGACTCATAAAATCATCACAAATATCAGAATCCATTTTCAACATAAAATGTCTACTTGCTTCCATGAACCTACAGAACACATGATAGGATTGAAATTTTATTTTTAATAAAACACAAACACTTTTGAGAAGCACAAAATACATTAAACATATGAAGGAGAGTCCCATTCCATGAAGTACGAAATAAATCAGGCTCGCTTAATGAAAGCTCGGCTTGAATGAGCCGAGATGATCTGCACAATGGCAGGAGAGATTGAGAAGCCAACTTGCCAGCCAAGCGGTCTCATCGTGATTTGCCAGAACCAGTCACAAAAGGTTGAAACAGCTGTATTTAAATGGTGACCACACAAGGTCAAAATGCCAAACACTGAAATTCACGAACTCAGCGACTGTACTGCAGTCACATCAAGCTGACGTGCATAAGATAATACTATAGCATACATCTTTGAATATTCGTTATAACAAAGTACTGCTGGCACTAGTGGTCTGTACTTAAGAAATGCCATTACACTACACACTGCATGTACAGAAAGTTCCTGGACTCCACAACCAACCTCCCTTTAAAATCATGTAATGGCCATGTGCAGATGGGCATTTTTAACAGAACAGTTTATTTGTGTGACATGTTATGAAATGGGAAAAACTGCTAATGAAACTTATGATTCATTAAAAGTGGTATTCAGTGATGAGTCATTAAGCTGACCAACAGTATTTAAATGGCGTAAATGTTTTAAACATTGTTATTAACAATATTTAAAGAAACTGTCGAACTACACTTACTTCAAATCAGACAATTATCTTTATTGGATAACAAAATATGTTAGGACTAAATGATAAGAAAACCAGATTCGAGACAAGTCTACTAAAAATACCAGATCATCATGTGGACATTACAACTTCAAAAGGGAGGCTGCACGCATAGTCCAGGAACTTTCTAAGCAGACATTGTATGTAACAGCACTGGAATAGTCTTAATCAGCCACTGATCATTAACTATTACTCGTGTGCCAACTAAAGCATCGTTCTGACTTCATTTCTTACTTACAAATTTAAAGCACGCAGTGTCTATGCCTTCTTACTGTACTGTAATGCTATATTGCTATAGTTCCTGCATGCCTAACTGTACGAGTGATTCTTAAATTGCATTCTCTGCAAATGCAAGATTTTGTAAAAATTTTAAAGTTCCTCATTAAAACCTAAAATAAGGAAATTGTGAATGTAAATCTGGAGTGAAAAAATGAAACAGAATACACTGATGGGTATACACACAATGAAGTCCCCATGTAAGGTTTGCCTTGGGCACAAGATTTCTCTGTTTAAACGAAGATAAATCTTAAATGGGGCTTGAGAGACGTGAAAAAGAGAGATATGCTTAATTTTCAATTACAGTTTTATGCTATTTATGTTGTTGTTATGTTTTGTTAAATAGGGTGCAAGACCGGACAGTCAGAAAACGCGAGATAGAGTTATTCTAGAATGCTGCCAAATTAAAGAAGAAGATGAGCACTCGTGGAAGCAAGCAATTTGCGCTCCGAGGCTATCGAGGAAGCAGAGGAGGCCAAGGTCGTGGTCGCAGACAGCCAGCGTCTACAACACCAGAAAACGCCCCACAAACAAAACCTGTGGACGTACCAAAGCCTAAGGGTCAGATAAAAACAAGAAATTGCAGGCCCAGTCAAACCAACGAGTTCTGGAATCCCAAAACCAAAGCACTCTCAAATGATCCTCTGTATTTAGAGGCCTTTGTGATTGATGGAGATCAAGGTTACGTCGAAGCTGCTGGTAAACCAGATTTCACAATAACAACGGATAGTTTTATCTCACTCAACAGGCGCACATACAATACAGTTTGCATATCTGATAAAGAGTTTGGCAAACATGTGTCCTAAGTATGTATTTATATTATAACACACTACACTTTTGGGCACGAATTGCTGATATTCGACACCATCATGGTTATGCTTCAATTGAGGAGCAAAACCTTGTTCGTTATATAAGCACACCACAATACCCAGTTCATGAGCCGATAAAAGCTTACTTACGCGGAATCGGTGATTTTGAAGATCCAACTGGGACTAAACACCAGTTTAAAGAACTCCGTTTACCATCTGATGTAGAGCATAATGGAGTAACTGGTTTCTTCGGACGAGTGAGTGCAGAAACACACTTTCTGTACCGTTCACTGCCGGCTCCGGGAGTGGTAGTATATAGAATACTACAGGATCTACGGTACACTTGCCATATCATTAACAATCCTCTTTGGGACTTACCTGAGCAATTACAACCATTAGATGTCCTACCACCAGTACATGGTGACGAAGAAGAGGAGGAAGAGTTAGAGGACCCGGCCGCTGTTGCTGATGAAGGAGCCGAGGAAGAGAGAGGACCCCCCGAACGTCACGAAGAGATAGAAGTAGAGAGGCCCAAACCTAGAGCTTATTTATTAGGTTGGGCTCCAGCTGTACACTTACTTGATGGACAGCGTCGGATTCTAGAAGAGTGTGGTCTTGATATAGAATTTGGAACACATTATCCAAGATTCGCCTTGAATAACGATCTATTTGAGGCAATTGCAGTGCGTGTACGCTTTTCAATTCCAAAATTTCACTCTATTTATTATAACAAAAGATAAACACTCTGGGCCTTGCGAACTTATCACACACATAGCCTTACTTTTCAGTATTATCTGCATTAGTCCTTTCAACTGGATCACACCACTGCAGACTTTACTGTTCATATCAAGCCTCTTGCCCAGCAGTCAAGACTGTCAAAGTTCTCTCTTAACTGCAGTACGAATGTTCTTCACTTCACAGCCATGCATGAAAGTGGGCAGTGATCTATCAGCAGTGACTAGCACTGTGCTATCTCAGCTCCACAGATAATTTAAACATTTATTATTAGTGCTGATGCCTTACAGATTATTATCCACACTGTTCTTGTTCTTTATAACTACTACTACAGTATTACTCCCCAGCTAAATTTTATCTCTTTGTTACTTTAATGAATGTTGAACTGAGATCTAATATATTCAGTGTAAAGTTTTGCTTTAAGTAGAAAAATAAATAAATTAAATAAATAAATACTTTAAGCAAGTACTAATAATTTCCTTCACAAAAACAGAAAACATACAATTTTCTTGGGCAGGAAGCCAGTGTAGGTATTTTAGAAAAGGCAAATGGCTCAGAACCATTGCCAGCCATAAGCTGTAACTTAGCGTCACACTGAAGCATGAATACTGTGTGGCAACTTGCACACACAACAAATCCTACATTCACATTAGTGAGTTTGAAATAACATATACCTTGACAAAAGGGTTCCAAGAGGGGTGGGAAAGAACAACAAAACAGCTGAATAACCAAACAACCATACATCAACAGCACAACACTGGAGTGAGGGTGGTTCTTGCAATGATACGAGATCAAAGGTTGAGAGTGATAACTATTTGCATTATCTCTACCAGAAATATGGCACACCTTGAGGTGAAATAGGGCCAACTGCCATAACTCGTGTCCAATCCCATTCAAGTCTTTAAGGTGCCTAGGCACCATGACACAGGTTTTACCTCTTCCACGTGAATGCATATTGTCATTACTGAACTTCATTGTGAAAACCAAGAATTTAAAAGAAACTGATCCATACACAGCATTAATACATGGAATAAAGCACCAGTTTCATAGATCAGTTGTCAGTTGTTCATGTTTTCAGAAAAGTATATACAATGCTGGTGTCAGTACGTATAAACGTACGTACATATGTACAGGGAACTAGGAGAATATTTTATGGGGCTCAGAATGTCCATACATTTTGATGTGCATCATGCAACTTACTGTCCTAACGCCATTTTACTACAAAATTCATTAGGTTACGCATGTCTAAGTAATTAAAAATATATATCAATGTATAAAATTCATATTATCAATTTATACAAAAAGTAAAATATGACAGATTAGTGGCCCGAAGTAAAAATATGAAGAAGGAAATACCATCTTATAGGAACTTCGATTAACATGGGCAGTAAGGCGAAAGTTACGTTCCCTATTCTGTGAATTAAATTAATTACAAGACTAAGTATTAGTGGCTGATATGTAATTCACAAAAGCAGGCACAACATGTACATTTTTTACTTTACGACTGATATCTTTCCAGTTGCACGGTTCGACTGTAATGCCATAATCAGGCTAGCAATTATTTACGTAATAAAGCAGTTAAGTTACATGGCCAGGAGTCTTATTACCTAGGGATCCCATGTTTTAAGTGCATTTCTAAAATACTTAAAATAAAATTATATATACTTAAGGTAAAAGTATAAAGCATCTGCGCTAATGGTCACTGTCCCACTTGTATGTCACAATAAAGCATCTGCGCTAATGGTCACTGTCCCACTTGTATGTCACAATAAAGCATCTGCGCTAATGGTCACTGTCCCACTTGTATGTCACAATAAAGCATCTGCACTAATGGTCACTGTCCCACTTGTATGTCACAATAAAGCATCTGTGCTAATGGTCACTGTCCCACTTGTATGTCACAATAAAGCATCTGCGCTAATGGTCACTGTCCCACTTGTATGTCACAATAAAGCATCTGCGCTAATGGTCACTGTCCCACTTGTATGTCACAATAAAGCATCTGCGCTAATGGTCACTGTCCCACTTGTATGTCACAATAAAGCATCTGCGCTAATGGTCACTGTCCCACTTGTATGTCACAATAAAGCATCTGCGCTAATGGTCACTGTCCCACTTGTATGTCACAATAAAGCATCTGCGCTAATGGTCACTGTCCCACTTGTATGTCACAATAAAGCATCTGCGCTAATGGTCACTGTCCCACTTGTATGTCACAATAAAGCATCTGCACTAATGGTCACTGTCCCACTTGTATGTCACAATAAAGCATCTGCGCTAATGGTCACTGTCCCACTTGTATGTCACAATAAAGCATCTGCGCTAATGGTCACTGTCCCACTTGTATGTCACAATAAAGCATCTGCGCTAATGGTCACTGTGCCACTTGTATGTCACAATAAAGCATCTGCGCTAATGGTCACTGTCCCACTTGTATGTCACAATAAAGCATCTGCGCTAATGGTCACTGTCCCACTTGTATGTCACAATAAAGCATCTGCGCTAATGGTCACTGTCCCACTTGTGTGTCACAATAAAGCATCTGCGCTAATGGTCACTGTCCCACTTGTATGTCACAATAAAGCATCTGCGCTAATGGTCACTGTCCCACTTGTATGTCACAATAAAGCATCTGCGCTAATGGTCACTGTCCCACTTGTATGTCACAATAAAGCATCTGCGCTAATGGTCACTGTCCCACTTGTGTGTCACAATAAAGCATCTGCGCTAATGGTCACTGTCCCACTTGTATGTCACAATAAAGCATCTGCGCTAATGGTCACTGTCCCACTTGTATGTCACAATAAAGCATCTGCGCTAATGGTCACTGTCCCACTTGTATGTCACAATAAAGCATCTGCGCTAATGGTCACTGTCCCACTTGTATGTCACAATAAAGCATCTGCGCTAATGGTCACTGTCCCACTTGTATGTCACACAACTGTCCTTTAGTGTTCTAATATGCAATATTTCTTCGTGTAAACTCTGTCAAATTTTTAATAGCTTGTGATATTCTGTCATCAGCATGACACAGACTTGTTTTGGTGCTTGGATTACATTTGTCACTTATTATTTGTTGCAAACTGATGTGAGGTGAAGGTTTGAGTTTCTTTTCCCTGTATATGACATTCTGTTTCTGCAGTTACCTGGCAAAACTTACATTTCAATTTTTTTCTTAGCCACACGCAAGCAGCAGTTGAAGGAGCACAGTGGCAATTGGATGGCACGTCAATCCTGTGCCAGTAGCCACTAGTGCAGCAACAAACAATGCACCCACAGCATTCGACACCACCAGGAAAGTGGCACAATTTTATATTCATGTTCCACGTTATGTTCACGTGCATCATGATAACAAATCAAAAGTTTAAAAACCAACATATGCACTGTATTCTTACAAGTAAGTCAAATGCCCCTACATATGTTTGACCCCCTAAAGATGGCTTGTTGAAGCCGAAACATATGTAGGGGCATTTGACTTACTTGTAAGAACACAGTGCATATGTTGGTTTTTAAACTTTTGATTTTATATTCATGTGCTGAGTGCAGAGCTAGCTACTTACAGTTCTTATATTGATGTGTTGAGTGCAGAGCTAGCTACTTACAGTTCTTATATTGATGTGTTGAGTGCAGAGCTAGCTACTTACAGTTCTTATATTGATGTGCTGAGTGCAGAGCTAGCTACTTACAGTTCTTATATTGATGTGCTGAGTGCAGAGCTAGCTACTTACAGTTCTTATATTGATGTGCTGAGTGCAGAGCTAGCTAATTACAGTTCTTATATTGATGTGTTGAGTGCAGAGCTAGCTAATTACAGTTCTTATATTGATGTGTTGAGTGCAGAGCTAGCTAATTACAGTTCTTATATTGATGTGTTGAGTGCAGAGCTAGCTAATTACAGTTCTTATATTGATGTGCTGAGTGCAGAGCTAGCTACTTACAGTTCTTATATTGATGTGCTGAGTGCAGAGCTAGCTAATTACAGTTCTTATATTGATGTGTTGAGTGCAGAGCTAGCTAATTACAGTTCTTATATTGATGTGTTGAGTGCAGAGCTAGCTAATTACAGTTCTTATATTGATGTGTTGAGTGCAGAGCTAGCTAATTACAGTTCTTATATTGATGTGTTGAGTGCAGAGCTAGCTAATTACAGTTCTTATATTGATGTGTTGAGTGCAGAGCTAGCTAATTACAGTTCTTATATTGATGTGTTGAGTGCAGAGCTAGCTAATTACAGTTCTTATATTGATGTGTTGAGTGCAGAGCTAGCTAATTACAGTTCTTATATTGATGTGTTGAGTGCAGAGCTAGCTACTTACAGTTCTTATATTGATGTGTTGAGTGCACAGCTAGCTACTTACAGTTCTTATATTGATGTGCTGAGTGCAGAGCTAGCTACTTACAGTTCTGATATTGATGTGCTTGAGTGCAGAGCTAGCTACTTACAGTTCTTATATTGATGTGCTGAGTGCAGAGCTAGCTACTTACAGTTCTTATATTGATGTGCTGAGTGCAGAGCTAGCTACTTACAGTTCTTATATTGATGTGTGAGTGCAGAGCTAGCTATTACAGTTCTTATATTGATGTGCTGAGTGCAGAGCTAGCTACTTACAGTTCTTATATTGATGTGCTTGAGTGCAGAGCTAGCTAACTTACAGTTCTTATATTGATGTGCTGAGTGCAGAGCTAGCTAATTACAGTTCTTATATTGATGTGCTGAGTGCAGAGCTAGCTAATTACAGTTCTTATATTGATGTGTTGAGTGCAGAGCTAGCTACTTACAGTTCTTATATTGATGTGTGAGTGCAGAGCTAGCTATTACAGTTTTATATTGATGTGCTGAGTGCAGAGCTAGCTAATTACAGTTCTTATATTGATGTGTTGAGTGCAGAGCTAGCTACTTACAGTTCTTATATTGATGTGTTGAGTGCAGAGCTAGCTACTTACAGTTTTATATTGATGTGCTGAGTGCAGAGCTAGCTATTAAGTTCTTATATTGATGTGTTGAGTGCAGAGCTAGCTACTTACAGTTCTTATATTGATGTGTTGAGTGCAGAGCTAGCTACTTACAGTTCTTATATTGATGTGCTGAGTGCAGAGCTAGCTAATTACAGTTCTTATATTGATGTGCTGAGTGCAGAGCTAGCTAATTACAGTTCTTATATTGATGTGTGAGTGCAGAGCTAGCTACTTACAGTTCTTATATTGATGTGCTGAGTGCAGAGCTAGCTACTTACAGTTGTTATATTGATGTGCTGAGTGCAGAGCTAGCTAATTACAGTTCTTATATTGATGTGTTGAGTGCAGAGCTAGCTACTTACAGTTCTTATATTGATGTGTTGAGTGCAGAGCTAGCTACTTACAGTTCGTTATATTGATTTCAGACCCTATCCTACGTCTACACTGATGTTGAGCAACTAGCTATTCAGTTTATATTGTGTGTTGAGTCAGGTGTCTTCATTTTATTCCCTTTTTCTCGTCCATGTGCTGTTGTTTCTTTCTCTGTGTGATATTTTCAGATTCTAATCCATGCTGTGGACAGGGGAAAGTGTTTTGTGATTGGTCTTAGTTTTCTTACATAAGTACCACACATGGAAGCAGTAATAATCATGTCACAAATACCGAACCAAAGACATTCAGGTGTTCAACTTGTGTGTTGTTATAATGATGGACTAAACCTTCCATCTGACTGTATTGTGCTCCAGCTGCTACTGCCGGTATACGGTAAAGGGCCTCCAATCGAGCAACACGGCATTTCGCAAGGAATAAGTGACAAATGTAATCCACCCATCAACACAAAATTCAAACATAACACCGATGACAAAACACCACAAAACACTAAAAAAATTTTCAAATTTATGAATACTAGAATCTGTATAAAATACAATGCTTTAATTCAGGGACATGACGAGCTATCACAAATAGAAATATTCTGGCTAGTGATAACATACATACCTCCACTTCATAATGAAAATTATGAAGACATTTCATCCCATGTAATATCAGCATAAAATGTATAAATATGACTGATGATTTTTCCATTCCCCTTTGGGCCATTATTCTTGTCACTTGCTCACCATCTTTGCTCACTGTACCACTTGACCATCATGACTAACTGCTAAATGTCACAATAATTGTACTTTAAAAATATTTAGTAAAGAATATAGAAGTACAGTATTTACAAATGCATTGCTCAATTTCTTAGGTATCAGAAGATTTGGTTATTACTTTTTGTCTCCTGTCCCTAGGATAAAGTGTTGCATGGATGATGACAACCACCAATAAAGTGTTGCATGGATGATGACAACCACCAATAAAGTGTTGCATGGATGATGACAACCACCAATAAAGTTTTGTATGGATGATGAGAACCACCAATAAAGTGTTATATGGATGATGAGAACGACCAATAAAGTGTTGCATGGATGATGAGAACCACCAATAAAGTGTTGTATGGATGATGAGAACGACCAATAAAGTGTTGCATGGACGATGAGAACGACCAATAAAGTTTTGTATGGATGATGAGAACCACCAATAAAGTGTTGTATGGATGATGAGAACGACCAATAAAGTGTTGCATGGATGATGACAACCACCAATAAAGTGTTGCATGGACGATGAGAACGACCAATAAAGTTTTGTATGGATGATGAGAACCACCAATAAAGTGTTGTATGGATGATGAGAACGACCAATAAAGTGTTGCATGGATGATGAGAACCACCAATAAAGTGTTGTATGGATGATGAGAACGACCAATAAAGTGTTGCATGGACGATGAGAACGACCAATAAAGTTTTGTATGGATGATGAGAACCACCAATAAAGTGTTGTATGGATGATGAGAACGACCAATAAAGTGTTGTATGGATGATGAGAACGACCAATAAAGTGTTGCATGGACGATGAGAACGACCAATAAAGTTTTGTATGGATGATGAGAACCACCAATAAAGTGTTGCATGGATGATGAGAACCACCAATAAAGTGTTGTATGGATGATGAGAACGACCAATAAAGTGTTGCATGGACGATGAGAACGACCAATAAAGTTTTGTATGGATGATGAGAACCACCAATAAAGTGTTGTATGGATGATGAGAACGACCAATAAAGTGTTGCATGGATGATGACAACCACCAATAAAGTGTTGCATGGACGATGAGAACGACCAATAAAGTTTTGTATGGATGATGAGAACCACCAATAAAGTGTTGTATGGATGATGCATGAGAACCACAAATAAAATGTTCTGTAAGGACAGAAACCTCAGTCATCCTGCTCACTCAGTAACTATACTGACTGAGCTACTTACTCCAGTTCATTTATTCTCTGGATTATACAAAGATCAAACTATTCAACTGTTCTGTTTAAGGTGAACTTTTAATGGCTGTGCTATGGCTCAGGCAGTTAGTCACCAGCCTCTCACCGTGGAAGCCTGGGTTCGATCCCAGATCAGTCCATGTGAGATCTGTGGTGGACAAAGTGGCACTGGGACAGGTCCCCCCCCCCCCCCCCACAAGTACTTCAGTTTTCCCATCAACTTCATTCCACCGGTGCTCCATTACAAGGAAAAATGAAAAAAACTAATCATCTTCATCACAGGGTTGCACAATAAGCCTGAAGGCTGCGGTGCGTCCGTAGTTTCTGCCGCGGGGCCCTTCACACACACACACAAAAGTAAACTTTGAAATTGCTCTGTGGTCATGTAAACATGTGGTACAGTGCCTTGCACTGGAGTCATGTAGACATATGATATTACGTCTTGCTCTGGGATCATGTAAATATGTTTTCAGACCACAAGGTTTCAGTAGAAATATAAAGGTTTGAATATACTTGTGTACCGCACAGTTGGAGTGTTTTCGTACGCACCCAACTGTGAATCCCTTCCATTCTCACCTTCTGTACATGACATCAAACAATTAAAATAAAATTAGTGAAGTTTCATTACAAATTATGGGGAAATAAATTCACCTACCAACATTACTACTTAAGTATTTCATGTTAACATCCTTGAGATGCCTCTGAAGAATCCTGTCTGTATCTAAGTACTACAAAACTGACAAAATATTCTCGGGCTACCAGCCATGTCAATTCGGTACTGCAGTTTAAAGTCACAAAGAATGACTGCTACACAGCTGGTTGCCAAAATGTCTCACTGCTGTTCCCAGCTGGTAATTTGATATTATTTTATCACTTTTAGTCATCACGAAAGCTTAAAGCCTTATAATATAAAAATTACCATAAAATTTCAAGAAAATACAGTGTGTGTTGGTTGGCACAAAGCAGCAATGAACCTGAGAACAAAAGCAAGCCTAGCAGCAGAGTGGTGACCGTTCAGCCTCACCATGGGCCAGTGATGAAGTCTGCAAGGAATACTGGGTCTGTCCATCTCCATTTCTGTCTCCATCAGACAATGGATCCATTCCAACATTTGAAACAGGACTCAGTGGGTCACACGAGTCATAGATCCTCAGGCTAGAGCACAGAGAATCCTGGCTTAGTCGAATAAGCCCTACGGCTGTATTGAGAAACACATCTTCTATACCTGTAGACACAAACATGACAGTAACATGGGCTGGTTCTATACCTGTAGACACAAACATGACAGTAACATGGGCTGGTTCTATACCTGTAGACACAAACATGACAGTAACATGGGCTGGTTCTATACCTGTAGACACAAACATGACAGTAACAAACAAAGAAGTTGCTACTCACACATTACATTATTGCCAGACAATGTTATCAATAAGCGTCATAGATTTAACAAAAAAGGTATCATCATATAATTTTCAAGTACTATGTCTATAAATCTGTTGAAAACTTCAGTTCTATATATGCCTTTAAGTTTCTATGGTGACACAACTCAATAAAATCTTTTCAGGCTGACAGCTGCGACAGGTCGTTCAAACAGACTTTCATTTCAGAAACTGAATGTCTCAATCACCAGGATTCTGGCTTGACAATAAAAATGATGATAATACCCAGCTAGTCGCAGTACTTGAAAGTGGCAATACCAAATCTCTATTCAGTATTAATTAGTCATAACATGAAGCATTCTATACTATGTTTACAGACCATCTCCAGGCGACTCCTATCTCCATTTGGTTAGAAGTAGGTGGAATTATGGGTTAATTATCTGTCTTCATATAAGTTTACTACTCCTCATAAATCCATATACTTAATATTTTTACAAGGTTTTTGTATGGTATTATATTATATAGTTTTATTGAGTGTTTATATTGTATAATTTGTGTAACTTGACTTGTCCAAGTGTTACTCCTGTAGCAATTATGGATGCTAAATGAAATTGAATTGAATTGAACCATCTGATGTTATTGGCCTGAGAAGACTTTACTTGACTTCATTTCCATCATAAAACAAGTCTACCTTTAGGGCTGAAGGCATATATTTCAGTGTTAATTCAGTCTCCATTACATTCAATGTAAATAACTTAATAATCTCACACAGCTGTGTGCTGCATGTCACATTAACGCTCCTCTGAAAAAAAAAAAAAAAAAAAAAACAAAACTGCAGCTCCCAAGATCTCATAAAAAATATTCGTTATCATTTACTTTGAACTTGTTTGAAAGTCCCATAAAATGATTAATGCTTTATAATTTTACGATTAACATTATTGTATTTAGAAGACAATATCATAAGCCATGCAATTAAAATGAAAAGTAGTTACATGAAACAAAGACAACCCCCCCCCCCCCCCACCTTTCAAAGAATATTATAAATTAAAGAAGTTGCTACCACAGTTTTATTTACTTTTCACTTATTAAGTCTCAAAAAACTGTAAAAATGTCACATGAAGTAGCTTAGTCCTAGTTAGTGGTTTTAAGACAACCGCCACTTTTAACCAGTAAAATTCAGTAAAAAAAAATTAAAACAATGGGAAAAACAAAAAATAACACTGATTTTTATAAAAAGCACAAACATATGTGCAAAAAGTTTTTTGTATAACCCATGTACCTTAGGTAGGATTTAATCCAATAGTAAAAAATTGTAATAAAAGGAATTTGTATGGACGAGACCTCTGTCACGTTAAGAAGCACTATAAATGTCTTAACCACCATCCTTTTTGTACTGTTATATGTTCTTGCCTGATGATGACCTTTAGCATTGAAACATAATAACAAATACTTGTGCCCTTGGTATCACATTTAATATATTGAATTACTGAAACATAATAGGCTGTCCTCTGTTAAATTAATATAATGCATTCTCCATTTAATATTTCTCAGTTTGAGGTTTTCCCCTGTTTAGTGTTCATTTCTGTGATCATGTCCCATTTGCCTGGTCCCTCAGAGAAGCACAAAGTGACAATTTTACTGCATAGTTGTAATGTGTAACTTATCAGTAAAGCAATATTGTTGCCTTTGCATTCCGTGGGAAATCTTGACCACGTACGTGTATGTACGTTCACGTGTGTTCATAATTTCTAGGGAACTTATTATTTATAGATACACTCCAGACACAGTGGAAGCCTTGAAAAATGAAACCAGGATTATTATTCCAGTAATCCTGAAACTGAACTTTAACATGGCAGAGAATTTATGTTCGTGTGAATGTGTTTGGATGTCACAGGACATACATCAGCTGCTGTACAATAACAGTAATGTCAGAGGACATACATCAGCTGCTGTACAATAACAGTAATGTCACAGGACATACATCAGCTGCTGTACAATAACAGTAATGTCACAGGACACACATCAGCTGCTGTACAATAACAGTAATGTCACAGGACATACATCAGCTGCTGTACAATAACAGTAATGTCAGAGGACATACATCAGCTGCTGTACAATAACAGTAATGTCAGAGGACATACATCAGCTGCTGTACAATAACAGTAACGTCACAGGACACACATCAGCTGCTGTACAATAACAGTAATGTCACAGGACATACATCAGCTGCTGTACAATAACAGTAATGTCACAGGACATACATCAGCTGCTGTACAATAACAGTAATGTCACAGGACATACATCAGCTGCTGTACAATAACAGTAATGTCACAGGACATACATCAGCTGCTGTACAATAACAGTAATGTCACAGGACATACATCAGCTGCTGTACAATAACAGTAACAGTCACAGGACATACATCAGCTGCTGTACAATAACAGTAATGTCACAGGACATACATCAGCTGCTGTACAATAACAGTAATGTCACAGGACATACATCAGCTGCTGTACAATAACAGTAATGTCACAGGACATACATCAGCTGTCTGTACAATAACAGTAATGTCACAGGACATACATCAGCTGCTGTACAATAACAGTAACGTCACAGGACATACATCAGCTGCTGTACAATAACAGTAATGTCACAGGACATACATCAGCTGCTGTACAATAACAGTAATGTCACAGGACATACATCAGCTGCTGTACAATAACAGTAATGTCACAGGACATACATCAGCTGCTGTACAA
The DNA here is from genome assembly GCA_021186555.1 of Reticulitermes speratus. Taxonomy (NCBI): domain Eukaryota; kingdom Metazoa; phylum Arthropoda; class Insecta; order Blattodea; family Rhinotermitidae; genus Reticulitermes; species Reticulitermes speratus. Next base: position 106,004 of record JAJKFL010000026.1, read on the forward strand.
TAACAGTAATGTCACAGGACATACATCAGCTGCTGTACAATAACAGTAATGTCACAGGACATACATCAGCTGCTGTACAATAACAGTAATGTCACAGGACATACATCAGCTGCTGTACAATAACAGTAATGTCACAGGACATACATCAGCTGCTGTACAATAACAGTAATGTCACAGGACATACATCAGCTGCTGTACAATAACAGTAATGTCACAGGACATACATCAGCTGCTGTACAATAACAGTAACGTCACAGGACATACATCAGCTGCTGTACAATAACAGTAATGTCACAGGACATACATCAGCTGCTGTACAATAACAGTAATGTCACAGGACATACATCAGCTGCTGTACAATAACAGTAATGTCACAGGACATACATCAGCTGCTGTACAATAACAGTAATGTCACAGGACATACATCAGCTGCTGTACAATAACAGTAATGTCACAGGACATACATCAGCTGCTGTACAATAACAGTAACGTCACAGGACATACATCAGCTGCTGTACAATAACAGTAATGTCACAGGACATACATCAGCTGCTGTACAATAACAGTAATGTCACAGGACATACATCAGCTGATGTACAATAACAGTAATGTCAGAGGACATACATCAGCTGCTGTACAATAACAGTAACGTCACAGGACACACATCAGCTGCTGTACAATAACAGTAATGTCACAGGACATACATCAGCTGCTGTACAATAACAGTAATGTCACAGGACACACATCAGCTGCTGTACAATAACAGTAATGTCACAGGACATACATCAGCTGCTGTACAATAACAGTAATGTCACAGGACATACATCAGCTGCTGTACAATAACAGTAATGTCACAGGACATACATCAGCTGCTGTACAATAACAGTAATGTCACAGGACATACATCAGCTGCTGTACAATAACAGTAATGTCACAGGACATACATCAGCTGCTGTACAATAACAGTAACGTCACAGGACATACATCAGCTGCTGTACAATAACAGTAATGTCAGAGGACATACATCAGCTGCTGTACAATAACAGTAACGTCACAGGACATACATCAGCTGCTGTACAATAACAGTAATGTCAGAGGACATACATCAGCTGCTGTACAATAACAGTAATGTCACAGGACATACATCAGCTGCTGTACAATAACAGTAATGTCACAGGACATACATCAGCTGCTGTACAATAACAGTAATGTCACAGGACATACATCAGCTGCTGTACAATAACAGTAATGTCACAGGACATACATCAGCTGCTGTACAATAACAGTAATGTCACAGGACATACATCAGCTGCTGTACAATAACAGTAACGTCACAGGACATACATCAGCTGCTGTACAATAACAGTAATGTCAGAGGACATACATCAGCTGCTGTACAATAACAGTAACGTCACAGGACATACATCAGCTGCTGTACAATAACAGTAATGTCACAGGACATACATCAGCTGCTGTACAATAACAGTAATGTCAAGGACATACATCAGCTGCTGTACAATAACAGTAATGTCACAGGACATACATCAGCTGCTGTACAATAACAGTAATGTCAAGGGACATACATCAGCTGCTGTACAATAACAGTAATGTCACAGGACATACATCAGCTGCTGTACAATAACAGTAATGTCACAGGACATACATCAGCTGCTGTACAATAACAGTAACTGTCACAGGACATACATCAGCTGCTGTACAATAACAGTAATGTCACAGGACATACATCAGCTGCTGTACAATAACAGTAATGTCACAGGACATACATCAGCTGCTGTACAATAACAGTAAGTCACAGGACATACATCAGCTGCTGTACAATAACAGTAATGTACAGGACATACATCAGCTGCTGTACAATAACAGTAATGTCACAGGACATACATCAGCTGCTGTACAATAACAGTAATGTCACAGGACATACATCAGCTGCTGTACAATAACAGTAATGTCACAGGACATAATCAGCTGCTGTACAATAACAGTAATGTCACAGGACATACATCAGCTGCTGTACAATAACAGTAATGTCACAGGACATACATCAGCTGCTGTACAATAACAGTAATGTCACAGGACATACATCAGCTGCTGTACAATAACAGTAATGTCACAGGACATACATCAGCTGCTGTACAATAACAGTAATGTCACAGGACATACATCAGCTGCTGTACAATAACAGTAATGTCACAGGACATACATCAGCTGCTGTACAATAACAGTAATGTCACAGGACATACATCAGCTGCTGTACAATAACAGTAATGTCACAGGACATACATCAGCTGCTGTACAATAACAGTAATGTCACAGGACATACATCAGCTGCTGTACAATAACAGTAATGTCACAGGACATACAACATCAGCTGCTGTACAATAACAGTAATGTCACAGGACATACATCAGCTGCTGTACAATAACAGTAATGTCACAGGACATACATCAGCTGCTGTACATACATATGACAGGCATAATATGCCTACAGAGCACAGACATACATCAGCTGCTGTACAATAACAGTAATGTCACAGGACATACATCAGCTGCTGTACAATAACAGTAATGTCACAGGACATACATCAGCTGCTGTACAATAACAGTAAGTCACAGGACATACATCAGCTGCTGTACAATAACAGTAATGTCACAGGACATACATCAGCTGCTGTACAATAACAGTAACGTCACAGGACATACATCAGCTGCTGTACAATAACAGTAATGTCACAGGACATACATCAGCTGCTGTACAATAACAGTAATGTCACAGGACATACATCAGCTGCTGTAACAATAACAGTAATACGTCACAGGACATACATCAGCTGCTGTACAATAACAGTAATGTCACAGGACATACATCAGCTGCTGTACAATAACAGTAACGTCACAGGACATACATCAGCTGCTGTACAATAACAGTAACGTCACAGGACATACATCAGCTGCTGTACAATAACAGTAATGTCACAGGACATACATCAGCTGCTGTACAATAACAGTAATGTCACAGGACATACATCAGCTGCTGTACAATAACAGTAATGTCACAGGACATACATCAGCTGCTGTACAATAACAGTAACGTCACAGGACATACATCAGCTGCTGTACAATAACAGTAATGTCACAGGACATACATCAGCTGCTGTACAATAACAGTAATGTCACAGGACATACATCAGCTGCTGTACAATAACAGTCAATACAGTAACCATAACACTGTTTATATCCTCAAGCAGACCAGTTAACAAGACTGATGTCCTGCTGTGTTATGACTACCATGTACCAACTGACATTTACGTTACGCAGTCTTTGTTCTTGCATCCTGTACTTCAGCGTCACATAACACTCCAACTAACAATCATCACATTGCAGATATGCTACAGAATGGTAAACAACAGGTCACCTTCATCATGAAGGGCAGACGACTCAAAGTAGTTCCCACCAATTGAAACTGCGTACTGCATGGCTTCTTCCCTCGTAACCTTACGCTGCGATTCCAGATCTGTCTTATTCCCAACAACACTAAGAACCATTGACTCCAGTACATTGCGTTGTAGTTCTAAGAAAAGAAATACAATGAGCAGGTTAAAATGAACATGGTTGGTTTAGGTTACTTAACCTTTTCCACAACAGACTCCATTTAGAGAAACCTGATTTTGTTAACACACTTACATGGTAATTCATAGGATAATTATTTTATCTCACCAATATTGTCTGTCACTTCTCCGCCACCATGTCACGTGTGTGGGCACACAGCTAATTGGGTGCAGTGCCGACAAAATGGGGGGGGGGGTGGTATGCTGGTACAAATTACCGGGGCCCAGCAGTCCAGAAGGGGGCCTGGGGCATGACTATGTTGCAGATATTTTTGTCTTCCTCGGTAGTATAATTATGTGTCGACTGTACAAATTAACCTTACAGATGAAGCCCAAGTCACTCTGCAACTGACAGTCTTTCAGATTTACTGTAAAGATTTTTAGCCGGTCCACCTTTGCTAGGGGGCCCATAAAGTTCTTTTCACCAGGGCCCAAACCCACCGTCAGCAGCCCTGATTGGGTTCATTTATAAGATCAGTGAGCCAACAGAAAGTGACAAATGACACTGGTCAGATTTAATATGGCCTGGTATATATTTTAAAGTGTACAGATTGGCAGGACACATTTATTGTAAAGTGTACAGATTGGCAGGACACATTTATTGTAAAGTGTACAGATTGGCAGGACACATTTATTGTAAAGTGTACAGATGGCAGACACATTATTGAGTGTGTGGCAGACACATTTATTGTAAAGTGTACAGATTGGCAGACACATTTATTGTAAAGTGTACAGATTGGCAGGACACATTTATTGTAAAGTGTACAGATTGGCAGGACACATTTATTGTAAAGGTAGTTGACATGTAGTGTGAGCAGGACACATTTATTTGTTTCAACTTCTCAATCATCACACAAATCCACAATAATATTTTTGTTACAGCATAGGAAATGAAATGGAAAGATTGATGGAAACAATCACAGGAAACATATGTGGAGGAAGTTATCACGGTCTATTTGATGGCACTATAACGAAATTTAGAAGGATTTAAGTAAATGTGTAAGACTAACCATAAATATGTCTTACCTGAGATATGAACTGGTACCCCAGAACACAAATCAGACATATCACCACATGAACTAACTCGCTCATTAAAGACACAACGAGTGACAATATAAGAGCTATCTGTCTCTATGCAGGGTGCTGACAATGACCCACAGTGCCCTTTATCAGTGTGTCAGTGCATGATCTGGACTTTCAGGTTCTAATATAATTTGACAGATGATTTTACTATAACAAATACAGTGTGCAAACATTTTAAAGGAGGCAGTCACAGCCTAATTCAAGAAGCTGGCCAAGCGTTCACTGCAGCCAACAATAAAACACATCACCCAGGATAGATAACGTTTGGTTTCAGTCAGATCCAAATGCTCCAAACTATGAAGCATGCTTATCCCTCGGCAATGCAGTTCAGTGCTATTACTAGTTATAATAAAAGCTTGCTGATACAAATACAGTAGAACCTCGATTATCCGAAATAAAGGGGGCGGACCCGATTTCGGATAAGCAAAATTTCAGATAATTCCGTACCCATCAACTTTACACAACAAACTGATGGGGAGAGGCTCAGAGGTGTCTCGCGGCAGGCAGTTCTGGGAGTCGCAGCGCCTGACAGGCGCCAGGGTATTCTCCGAACTAACTTACTGCTGTAAACTGCCATTTGTATTTCTATAATAATATGTACAGTTCTCAACAATTTAATTTAGATATAATCTCACATACAAAAAAAAAAGGCTCTTCAGTTAACCCGAGTTTCGGTTAAGCTAAGTTCGGATAACCGAGGTTCTACTGTATAGTAAGACCTCACTTCTCAAAAAATTTCAAACATTCTTTCAAATCACTTCAGACAGTAATACTGAGGCACATACCTTGAACCATCACGCACAGTTTCAACTACAGATGTTACTGTCACTGTAAACACGCTTGATATGGTCTACGTTAGTGATAAAGGGTGCTTCCAAACTGATGGATATATGAACAATCAGAATTGTAGGATCTGGTCAAATGAATATCCACACATGTTACATGTAGTGTGTGTATCATCTCACAGGCAATCAGTCTGCCCCATGTTCTACGAGACCACAGTTGACTGTCAGGTATTCCAAAACATCACAATCCAGTTCAGTTCAACGCTTGAAGAGGCTGAAGCCACTGTTGGCTTCACCAAGGGGCTCAACATGCCATATTTCTCACAAAATGATAGATTTCTTGAAAGTCTTTTGACAATCATTTCATTTCTAATGGTTTTTGGCCCCCCATGTCACCAGACTTGCAACTGATTTCTTTCTCTGAGGCCATCTAAACGGATAAGTATAAAAGACAAATCCACACAGGCTTGAAGAATTTAAAGCCAAAACCCAAACTCAAATTTTTCAATTTACAGATGCACTGCTACGTACGGTGTCTACAAACATCACACAGAGGGTTCAAGCATGCAATAGTGCAAGAGGAAGTCACTTTGACACCAACTGTGATCATGAAATATGATCTTGTAAGTTTGTTCTTTTGCATTGTACAGTGTATATACTGTGTGAAATACGTATTATATTAATAAATGCATAAAACGTTCCATCTGGGTAATGTGGCTTTTGAATCGCCCTGTATTTACTTAACTCACCTAATCATGCTGTCAAAAACATACCTTTCACCCAGTCTTTCATAGCCTGAAATGTATCATACTGTGTGATATCAAATACTATGAGCGCTGCATTGGCATTCCGATAATACATGGGAGCCATGGAACGAAACCTTTCCTGTCCAGCAGTATCCCAAACCTTGCAACAAAAACATCCTGAAGTTAAATGTATTTATAGGTACAATACACAGTATTACATATGAATATGGTAGTAAATGTACCTGTAACTTGACACGTGTGTCCTCAACAGTTAATTTGCAAGTGAAGAATGACGCACCAATTGTTGGGCTGATGTGATGACTGAACATCTTGCCAATATACCTCAAAACCATACTAGTTTTGCCAACACCTAGAAGCACACATCACACTGTAAGACTCCAGTTTCCTAAACACTTTAATCAAACTGTACTTACTTTATACTTTTTGTACTGAAACACCGAATTCCAAAACAGAATTGTTACTTGAATTTATTGCATGGAACTAGGCAATTCCATATTTATAACAAAATATCGATTTCTCATACCGTAAAACGTCTCAAATTCAAGCATGAAGCCATTTATTTTCCTGTACAATATAACGCAAACTCGAAATTGTAAGATTTCATTACACTACTATCCTATTACACTGCGTGTATACAGAACTGTTTAGCACGATTGGTTACCTTGTGCTCCGAGAACCACAATTTTTCCTTCGATTGTCCTCATTTTATGCTACCGCGCTAAAACTTTTTTCATTAATACTTAAAACATATATCGCGACAAACAGGCGACAGGATCATCCAACCTAAAATAACTTCATGTCAGTAACGTGTTTTGACAGCAGAATTCCACATCGAAACATAACCAACATGTATTTGGCACAGATTATCTACGCCAGAGATCATACATATAAATACTAGAACGTCGATGATATACGTTGACCGACATGATTATTCTGCCATCTATGAAAACTCCGATCTACTAACATGTCGGTTGTTGCGATCCCAAAGCCGAAACCTCGCACAGGTACAAACACACCAAGACCAAAGCCGTGGCATATTAGTTGGTAGGAAAGCTGACTACTATTTACATCTACCGTGCGATATTGTACGGACCAACAACCTAGACTTCTTTCTGTCCTTGGTGACAGGGGCATTTCGATGGTAACTATTGCATCATACATACAACCGTGATAGGGTAACTTAACAGCTGAACACAACAAGCTGACCAGAATGAGGAGTTAAAAGGAAAGAAATAAAGCAGACACACATGTAATAGGTCATGTGTTAGTGTAACAATACGAAAAAGCAGGGACTAAAACAGTGACAAAGGACACAAAATAATACAAGATACAACACACAGCAGTGTACGTAACAAAGTCAATGTCTAGGTTGTTGGTAAATACAGTACAGAATTGCACTAACCAAGCAGTACGCACAGCAACCGCGACTGTGCTGCCCTCATCTCTTTATCAGCAACAAACAAAGGAATAAATGTGAAATCCTGACATCGCAGATGAACTTGTTGGATAAACATGTTTGCATGTGAACAAAGATTTCATAACTCCCCATAACAACATATACTTGATTATGTGAAACAAACAAACCTGAGCATTCATAAAGATTAGGTACTGATAAGTCGTGGGCCGGGATAGCGCAGTAGCACCAAGTACAAGACAGGTGTTTCAAGCAAGGTGCATAAGTCATAGTATGTACTAGTTACGACAATTGCTTATGCTTGACTATAATTACATAACGACATGCTACCACGTGTTGGCCGCGATAGCTCAGTCGGTATAGCTACTCGCTACGGGCTGGACGGTCTGGGGATCGAATCCCGGTGGGGGCGAGATTTTCAGAACCCGTCCAGACCGGCCCTGGGGCCTACCCAGCCTCCTGTACAATACGTACCGGGTCATTACCGGGGGTAAAGCAGCCGGGGCGTGGCGTTGACCACCCACCCCATCTAGCGCCGAGGTTAAAGAAAGAGTACAGCTATACCTATACTCCCCCTCTGGGCCTTCATGGCCTGTTGTAGGGAGAACTTTACCTTTACCTTTACTGATGACAGGAAAGCTTTCAACAATACTTGTACTGACGTAACTGCATACGGTACGTGCAGTGACACTGTGCACGTATAACCTGTACTGACATGTGCCTACATACGGAACGTGCAGTGACACTGTGCACGTATACCTGTACTGACATGTGCCTACATACGGAACGTGCAGTGACACTGTGCACGTATACCTGTACTGACATGTGCCTACATACGGAACGTGCAGTGACACTGTGCACGTATACCTGTACTGACATGTGCCTACATACGGAACGTGCAGTGACACTGTGCACGTATACCTGTACTGACATGTGCCTACATACGGTACGTGCAGTGACACTGTGCACGTATACTTGTACTGACATGTGCCTACATACGGTACGTGTAGTGACACTGTGCACGTATACTTGTACTGACATGTGCCTACATACGGAACGTGCAGTGACACTGTGCACGTATACTTGTACTGACATGTGCCTGCATACGGTACGTGCAGTGACACTGTGCACGTATACCTGTACTGACATGTGCCTACATACGGAACGTGCAATGACACTGTGCACGTATACCTGTACTGACATGTGCCTACATACGGTACGTGCAGTGACACTGAGCACGTATACTTGTACTGACATGTGCCTGCATACGGTACGTGCAGTGACACTGTGCACGTACACCTGTACTGATATGTGCCTACATACGGTAGTGCAGTGACACTGTGCACGTATACCTGTACTGACATATGCCTACATACGGTACGTGCAGTGACACTGTGCACGTATACTTGTACTGACACGTGCCTGCATACGGTACGTGCAGTGACACTGTGCACGTATACCTGTACTGATATGTGCCTGCATACGGTACGTGCAGTGACACTGTGCACGTATACTTGTACTGACACGTGCCTGCATACGGTACGTGCAGTGACACTGTGCACGTATACCTGTACTGATATGTGCCTGCATACGGTACGTGCAGTGACACTGTGCACGTATACTTGTACTGACACGTGCCTGCATACGATACGTGCAGTAACACTGTGCCCTTATACTTGTACTGACACGTGCCTGCATACGGTACGTGCAGTAACACTGTGCCCTTATACTTGTACTGACACGTGCCTGCATACGGTACGTGCAGTGACACTGTGCACGTATACTTGTACTGACACGTGCCTGCATACGGTACGTGCAGTAACACTGTGCCCTTATACTTGTACTGACACGTGCCTGCATACGGTACGTGCAGTAACACTGTGCCCTTATACTTGTACTGACACGTGCCTGCATACGGTACGTGCAGTGACACTGTGCACGTATACTTGTACTGACACGTGCCTGCATACGGTACGTGCAGTAACACTGTGCCCTTATACTTGTACTGACACGTGCCTGCATACGGTACGTGCAGTGACACTGTGCACGTATACCTGTACTGATATGTGCCTGCATACGGTACGTGCAGTGACACTGTGCACGTATACTTGTACTGACACGTGCCTGCATACGGTACGTGCAGTAACACTGTGCACGTATACTTGTACTGACACGTGCCTGCATACGGTACGTGCAGTGACACTGTGCACGTATACTTGTACTGACACGTGCCTGCATACGGTACGTGCAGTAACACTGTGCCCTTATACTTGTACTGACACGTGCCTGCATACGGTACGTGCAGTAACACTGTGCCCTTATACTTGTACTGACACGTGCCTGCATACGGTACGTGCAGTGACACTGTGCACGTATACTTGTACTGACACGTGCCTGCATACGGTACGTGCAGTAACACTGTGCCCTTATACTTGTACTGACACGTGCCTGCATACGGTACGTGCAGTGACACTGTGCACGTATACCTGTACTGATATGTGCCTGCATACGGTACGTGCAGTGACACTGTGCACGTATACTTGTACTGACACGTGCCTGCATACGGTACGTGCAGTGACACTGTGCACGTATACCTGTACTGATATGTGCCTGCATACGGTACGTGCAGTGACACTGTGCACGTATACTTGTACTGACACGTGCCTGCATACGGTATGTGCAGTAACACTGTGCCCTTATACTTGTACTGACACGTGCCTGCATACGGTACGTGCAGTGACACTGTGCACGTATATTTGTACTGACATGTGCCTACATACGGTACGTGCAGTGACACTGTGCACGTATACTTGTACTGACATGTGCCTGCATACGGTACGTGCAGTGACACTGTGCACGTATACTTGTACTGACACGTGCCTGCATACGGTACGTGCAGTGACACTGTGCACGTATACTTGTACAGACATGTGCCTACATACGGTACGTGCAGTGACACTGTGCACGTATACTTGTACTGACATGTGCCTGCATACGGTACGTGCTGTGACACTGTGCTCGTATGAGTCTTGTCAAAATTCGTGCAGCACAGCCTACACTTCACCCAAGGTCAAGTGTGAAATTCTACCAATAAATTCTACAGTTCCCTAAAAATTTCGATAAAATTCGGCATATGAGATCCAAAATACAACACTGTTGAGTAGTTGCGAGTATCATTAAAATACGTACAGAAAAGCCACTCTTAACTTCTGAGGGCATCTAGAAACCTCAAGAAAGAGGCGGCCGACGTCCGACTTGGCCTATTGCGCCACAGAAAACCCAAGATACTAAATAAATGGTCCTTGTCTTTAGACAATGTGTCTAAACAGAGCAGGGTGTTCATTACTAAGGATAAAATAAACTGAATACTAAGGAAACACGGTGTGGTGTGGCTGTTGTCAGTATCGTAATGAGCTTCGGGGAACAAGACGTCTGAGAGTGTCCTCACAAGCTGCAAGAATCTTACTTTATCTGACAACTCAAACACCTTCGCGTGACGGCAGGCAGCACGGCGCTCTCCGCCAGTCCTTACCGCGCAATAAACACACTTTACATAAATACAGTCCGTACCGCGCAGTAAACACACTTTACATAAACATTCAGTCCGTACCGCGCAGTAAACACACTCCGTCTCAGTTACACAAACCAGTCAGTTAATGCTGTACAGTGAAATAATCGCTGTTTGTTCTGAGATCCACACAAAACACATAAATACAGTCCGTACCGCGCAGTAAAAACACTCCGTCTCAGTTATACAAACCAGTCAGTTAATGTTGTACAGTGAAATAATCGCTGTTTGTTCTGAGATCCACACAAAACACATAAATACAGTCCGTACCGCGCAGTAAAAACACTCCGTCTCAGTTATACAAACAAGTCAGTTAATGTTGTACAGTGAAATAATCGCTGTTTGTTCTGAGATCCACACAAAACACATAAATACAGCTCGTACCGCGCAGTAAACACACTCCGTCTCAGTTATACAAACCAGTCAGTTAATGCTGTACAGTGAAATAATCGCTGTTTGTTCTGAGATCCACACAAAACACATAAATACAGTCCGTACCGCGCAGTAAACACACTCCGTCTCAGTTACACAAACCAGTCAGTTAATGTTGTACAGTGAAATAATCGCTGTTTGTTCTGAGATCCACACAAAACACATAAATACAGCTCGTACCGCGCAGTAAACACACTCCGTCTCAGTTATACAAACCAGTCAGTTAATGCTGTACAGTGAAATAATCGCTGTTTGTTCTGAGATCCACACAAAACACATAAATACAGTCCGTACCGCGCAGTAAACACACTCCGTCTCAGTTACACAAACCAGTCAGTTAATGTTGTACAGTGAAATAATCGCTGTTTGTTCTGAGATCCACACAAAACACATAAATACAGCCCGTACCGCGCAGTAAACACACTCCGTCTCAGTTATACAAACCAGTCAGTTAATGTTGTACAGTGAAATAATCGCTGTTTGTTCCGAGATCCACACAAAACACATAAATACAGTCCGTACCGCGCAGTAAACACACTACGTCTCAGTTATACAAACCAGTCAGTTAATGTTGTACAGTGAAATAATCGCTGTTTGTTCTGAGATCCACACAAAACACATAAATACAGTCCGTACCGCGCAGTAAACACACTACGTCTCAGTTATACAAACCAGTCAGTTAATGTTGTACAGTGAAATAATCGCTGTTTGTTCTGAGATCCACACAAAACACATAAATACAGTCCGTACCGCACAGTAAACACACTCCGTCTCAGTTATACAAACCAGTCAGTTAATGTTGTACAGTGAAATAATCGCTGTTTGTTCTGAGATCCACACAAAAACACATAAATACAGTCCGTACCGCACAGTAAACACACTCCGTCTCAGTTATACAAACCAGTCAGTTAATGTTGTACAGTGAAATAATCGCTGTTTGTTCTGAGATCCACACAAAACACATAAATACAGTCCGTACCGCACAGTAAACACACTCCGTCTCAGTTATACAAACCAGTCAGTTAATGTTGTACAGTGAAATAATCGCTGTTTGTTCTGAGATCCACACAAAACACATAAATACAGTCCGTACCGCACAGTAAACACACTCCGTCTCAGTTATACAAACCAGTCAGTTAATGTTGTACAGTGAAATAATCGCTGTTTGTTCTGAGATCCACACAAAACACATAAATACAGTCCGTACCGCACAGTAAACACACTCCGTCTCAGTTATACAAACCAGTCAGTTAATGTTGTACAGTGAAATAATCGCTGTTTGTTCTGAGATCCACACAAAACACATAAATACAGTCCGTACCGCGCAGTAAACACACTCCGTCTCAGTTATACAAACCAGTCAGTTAATGCAGTACAGTGAAATAATCGCTGTTTGTTCTGAGATCCCCACAAAACACATAAATACAGTCCGTACCGCGCAGTAAACACACTCCGTCTCAGTTATACAAACCAGTCAGTTAATGCTGTACAGTGAAATAATGGCTGTTTGTTCTGAGATCCACACAAAACACATAAATACATTGTGTGGGCAGAACGTAGAATTTGTGAATGTTAAACTGGTGGTACATATAGTAACCACTGGGCTGTAGAGGGTTAACTGTAAGGGTCTATTTTAATATTATCGTCCTATCTACGCGTAGGTCTCCCAACCGTCTCTTCCTGTCAAGTTTTCCGACTAAAATTTTGTACGCATTTAGCTCCCCCATGATTTCTACATGCCCCGCCCAACTGGACCCTAGTTAAAGCAGTAGCCAATGTTTCTTGGTAGCAATTAGCTGTGTTTTCAGGAAGTGTCTCGGATGATCTCAGACCCATTTTTCACTGTCTGACGTACGACTTAATTAGCGTGTTTAGTTCCACAAGGCTGACAGCATAATGAATTTCCCACAAGTCAGGGGGCGTGGCCTGACTCATCCATCCCCACAGCAAGACGCGTTTTCTGCAACAAGGACATAAGTTACAGGAGGGTTTGTTGGCACGTTACGCATTTATCGTATGGAAATAACTTACTTAATCCACGGACCAGAAGCCCTCTTGAGAAGCTAATGGTGTTCTTAACTAGTCAAAAAAATCCATTCCATTTATGGAAACCACAGGTTCACAAAATTTTCACAAGAGCCCGCCACTTGTCCTTACCCTGAGCCAGATAAATCCAGTCCGCCTTCTCGTATCCTGTTTTTAACGTACATTTCAATGTTATCCTCCCATCTACGCCTAGTTCTTCCAAATGGTCTCTTTCCCTCAGGTTTCCCCACCAAAATCCCTGCGCGCACCTCTCTTCTCCCCCATACGTACCACATGCCCAGCCCATCTCATCCTCCTTGATTGGATCACCCGGATAATATTTGGTGAGCACAACAAATCTTGAAGCTCTTAATTATGTAATTTTCTCCAGTCTCCTGTCACATCCCTCCATCCCAGCCCCAGACACCCTCCTCAGCACCCACCTATGACTCTCCCGTCATGTGACAGACCAAGTTTCACACCCATACAAAACAACAGACAACACACTTTCCCATTGCCTCTGCTCTCGAAGCCTACATCAGACTTAATGCTACTTATTTACCGTCCTCTGAGACATGGCGCTGGGTGGGACTACCGACGTTTCGGAGAACTCTCCTGTCTCCATCATCAGGGTAGTAGCGTCAGCGGCGGAAGAAGGCATTACGACAGGCCCAAATCACTGCCTGATATGTTCGTGAAAACTAAAGACAGTTCAACATAGATGCGAACATTCAGGCTCCTGCAGCCGTCTAGACGGGGTCTTCGGTATCCCGAAACGTCGGTAAACAGCAACCAATACATCTGCGTAACAGCCTAGAAGAGTGCAGACCTTCACACCGCAGTCCCATGACGTCAGCAGCTCCGATTGTCGTTTATGAGTGCCGAATGACAGGAAGAGCAGCGATTGTGGCTGGTTATATCTGGGAGAGCGGTCAGGCCACAAAAATGTGAGGCAGGATGTGCGGACTGACGACGGACATGTTGACAGGACAGCAGAAGGGCTACAGGATGATTGGCAGAAACTGCAGCGAGGTGGAATACTGCTTGCACGATTTTGAATGCCATCCGCTTGTCTTATATTTAAGTACTTAAAGCCCAGTGGTTACTATATTTACCACCAAGTTTAACATTCACAAATTCTACGTTCTGCCCACACAGTGTATTTATGTGTTTTGTGTGGATCTCAGAACAAACAGCGATTATTTCACTGTACAACATTAACTGACTGGTTTGTATAACTGAGACGGAGTGTTTACTGCGCGGTACGGACTGTATTTATGTGTTTTGTGTGGATCTCAGAACAAACAGCGATTATTTCACTGTACAACATTAACTGACTGGTTTGTATAACTGAGACGGAGTGTGTTTACTGCGCGGTACGGACTGTATTTAGTGTTTTTTGTGGATCTCAGAACAAACAGCGATTATTTCACTGTACAACATTAACTGACTGGTTTGTATAACTGAGACGGAGTGTGTTTACTGCGCGGTACGGACTGTATTTTGTGTTTTATGTGGATCTCAGAACAAACAGCGATTATTTCACTGTACAACATTAACTGACTGGTTTGTATAACTGAGACGGAGTGTGTTTACTGCGCGGTACGGACTGTATTTATGTGTTTTGTGTGGATCTCAGAACAAACAGCGATTATTTCACTGTACAGCATTAACTGACTGGTTTGTATAACTGAGACGGAGTGTGTTTACTGCGCGGTACGGACTGTATTTATGTGTTTTGTGTGGATCTCAGAACAAACAGCGATTATTTCACTGTACAACATTAACTGACTGGTTTGTATAACTGAGACGGAGTGTGTTTACTGCGCGGTACGGACTGTATTTGTGTGTTTTATGTGGATCTCAGAACAAACAGCGATTATTTCACTGTACAACATTAACTGACTGTTTGTATAACTGAGACGGGGTGTGTTTACTGCGCGGTACGGACTGTATTTGTGTGTTTTATGTGGATCTCAGAACAAACAGCGATTATTTCACTGTACAACATTAACTGACTGGTTTGTATAACTGAGACGGAGTGTGTTTACTGCGCGGTACGGACTGTATTTATGTGTTTTGTGTGGATCTCAGAACAAACAGCGATTATTTCACTGTACAACATTAACTGACTGGTTTGTATAACTGAGACGGAGTGTGTTTACTGCGCGGTACGGACTGTATTTATGTGTTTTGTGTGGATCTCAGAACAAACAGCGATTATTTCACTGTACAACATTAACTGACTGGTTTGTATAACTGAGACGGAGTGTGTTTACTGCGCGGTACGGACTGTATTGTGTGTTTTATGTGGATCTCAGAACAAACAGCGATTATTTCACTGTACAACATTAACTGACTGGTTTGTATAACTGAGACGGAGTGTGTTTACTGCGCGGTACGGACTGTATTTGTGTGTTTTATGTGGATCTCAGAACAAACAGCGATTATTTCACTGTACAACATTAACTGACTGGTTTGTATAACTGAGACGGAGTGTGTTTACTGCGCGGTACGGACTGTATTTATGTGTTTTGTGTGGATCTCAGAACAAACAGCGATTATTTCACTGTACAACATTAACTGACTGGTTTGTATAACTGAGACGGAGTGTGTTTACTGCGCGGTACGGACTGTATTTATGTGTTTTGTGTGGATCTCAGAACAAACAGCGATTATTTCACTGTACAACATTAACTGACTGTTTTGTATAACTGAGACGAGTGTGTTTACTGCGCGGTACGGACTGTATTTATGTGTTTTGTGTGGATCTCAGAACAAACAGCGATTATTTCACTGTACAACATTAACTGACTGGTTTGTATAACTGAGACGGAGTGTGTTTACTGCGCGGTACGAACTGTATTTATGTGTTTTGTGTGGATCTCAGAACAAACAGCGATTATTTCACTGTACAGCATTAACTGACTGGTTTGTATAACTGAGACGGAGTGTGTTTACTGCGCGGTACGGACTGTATTTATGTGTTTTGTGTGGATCTCAGAACAAACAGCGATTATTTCACTGTACAACATTAACTGACTGTTTTGTATAACTGAGACGGAGTGTGTTTACTGCGCGGTACGAATTGGATGTTTATGTAAAGTGTGTTTACTGCGCGGTACGGACTGAATTTTATGTAAAGTGTGTTTACTGCGTGGTACGGACTGTATTTATATATAATTTAGATGAAAGTCATTCTATTGAAAGGCCTTTTCTCGGTGCACGAATTCCTGACATCAATGTACGTATGCCGTTTTTCCACAAGACCTGCAGCATAAATAGATAGTTGAGGCTGGAGCCAACCCACGGGCGACTCTCATTGGTTATTCTGTGCAGTGCGCAAAGGGTGGAGGCTTGGGCTCCTCCCCCATTGATGGGACACCGCAACGCACGTACGTTTTCAAGACATCAGTTGTGAAGTTCTGTGTACAGTGTCACACGTGTCATAACAGCTGCATAGTTCTTGGACGCCATGATGGATTTGGATCTCAATGTAACAATGGTAAACAGAGCAGAACGAACCACACAGTTTGCTTAGAGGTAGCTAGTTGAATTTATCTCAAGTGTTTAATGACGTTGTGTTGATGACGTAATTTAATTTGGTGAACACATGAATGTAAACAAGACTGCACATGTCACAAAGTGCACATACTTAGTTGAGGCGTCTTTACTTTCCAAATGTCCTCCGGTTTCACAGTACACGTGTAAATGTAATTCAACTTACGACCATAAGAAAAGTTGGGTCTTCACAGCACAGATTTTCACGAAACTCACAGCATTACGTGCCGATATCTTATACATAATTTCACCCAAATGGGACAATAAATGTGGGAAGTAGGGATCCATTCATTCATTCATTCTGCAGTCTGTCTTACGACAGGTCCGTAGCCTCTTCCAAAGCGAGTTCTCCACAGGATGCGATCTAGTGCTTCCTCTTTCAATTTCCAGTATCTTTTCTTTCCCTTAAGGTCATCCAGTACTGCTTACGTCTTCTCCCTCGTCTTCCCGTCATTTCTATCCTTCCCTCTAACTTTCCTTCAATCACGTGTTCAGAAGACAGTTTTACACAAGACAGGGATAGGGATAAGAAATCAATTACGCCCCGCAATAAAGTATGGCTTTCAGCGCGCCAATTTTCGTAAAGTTTCCAATCACTCAATAAATTCCTACGGAAATCTCCCGTATCGAATTATTTCAAATCTGATTAAGAACTGTACAAAATACAGCCAATTTTCATTTACGCCCAAAGCAATGTATGGCCTTCAGTGCGCCAACTTAAGTCGGCTTAATTACAGCACAGGCTGCAGGCAGGCCTACAGGCAGCTGTGCACTGAAGATGCCTCTCACTGCAGGCCAGCAGGCCTGAGGTCCTCACAGACACCACGAACAGCTGTCGTGATGGAAAGGACCTCCTAGTCCTATCTTCTGTATTAAGACGGAAGCAAAAAATTCTTCCGAAACGTCGGTAAATTTCTATCAGATTACACAGCGTCATATCCCAGTTACAGTATTTATTTAGGCGTAGGGGGAGACCTCGTAAACGCGCCCATGCCTACACTGAAACACTGACAGACAGCTGCGGTCGTGACCTTTGACTTGTTCTGAGTGACGGCGGAAGGTTAGCGGTGAGGCCGGCTGACGCGACCGCCCCAAAAATGGCGTCTTGCTATAAACTGGACCAGCAGCGGTTTCCTACATTGGACAACCTGCTTCATATGATCAATGTTAGGAAAATGAGGAGAAAAGCTTCTTTATAGATTTTCAAATTAATAGTGAATACACGTGTACAAGTTAAATGTAGGTACACGTGTGCTGGTGCTCAGTTTGTGTGGTACTGAGTGTACTTAGTGTACAGAATGGGGGGGGGGGAATGATGGAGAGAGCACTGGTTGCATATCGGAATGGGCAATTGGTCGATATGTATAAGGTCAATTCTGGTCGATAGTAAATGCCGAATGTGTCAATTGGTCGATTAATTGTCAATAATTGGCCGATATGTATAATTGTCGATAGATTATTGGTCGATATGTGTAATTGGTCGATATGTATAATTGGTCGATATGCTATAATTGGTCGATATGTTAATTGGTCGATATGTATAATTGGTCGATATGTGTAATTGGTCGATATGTATAATTGGTCGATATGTATAATTGGTCGATATGTATAATTGGTCGATATTTGTATATTGTGTCGACATGTATAATTGGTCGATATGTATAATTGTCGATATGCATTACTTTGCGCATATGTGAATTGTCACATGTATATTCGCGGTCCAATGTTAATTCACGAACGCTGCTACTAATTCAGGTCATATGCCTTCTGTCATAGCAAGTCAAAAATGCAGCTGGTCAGTGTATAATGAGTACGTCTTTGGAAATTATGCGCATTACACTTTATTTGCGATCCAACTTTGTGACACAGCTGCTCGTTTTCAGCGTCCAATATAGCAGCGGTCTTCTGCTTTTAGCGGTCCAATAGCAGGCGTATGGTCTTCTGGGAATTAGTCGTCCCACAATAGGACAAGACGCTTCTGTGTTTAGCGGTCCAATATAGGCAGGCGGTCTTCTGTGTTTAGCGGTCCAATATAGGCAGGCGGTCTTCTGTTTTTAGCGGTCCAATATAGGCAGGCGGTCTTCTGTGTTTAGCGGTCCAATATAGGCAGGCGGTCTTCTGTGTTTAGCGGTCCAATATAGGCAGGCGGTCTTCTGTGTTTAGCGGTCCAATATAGGCAGGCGGTCTTCTGTGTTTAGCGGTCCAATATAGGCAGGCGGTCTTCTGTGTTTAGCGGTCCAATATAGGCAGGCGGTCTTCTGTGTTTAGCGGTCCAATATAGGCAGGCGGTCTTCTGTGTTTAGCGGTCCAATACAGGCAGGCGGTCTTCTGTGTTTAGCGGTCCAATATAGGCAGGCGGTCTTCTGTGTTTAGCGGTCCAATACAGGCAGGCGATCTTCTGTGTTTAGCGGTCCAATATAGGCAGGCGGTCTTCTGTGTCTAGAGGTCCAATATAGGCAGACGGTCTTCTGTGTTTAGCGGTCCAACATAGGCAGACGGTCTTCTGTGTTTAGCGGTCCAACATAGGCAGGCAGTCTTCTGTGTTTAGCGGTCCAATACAGGCAGGCGGTCTTCTGTGTCTAGCGGTCCAATATAGGCAGACGGTCTTCTGTGTTTAGCGGTCCAATATAGGCAGACGGTCTTCTGTGTTTAGCGGTCCAGTATAGGCAGACGGTCTTCTGTGTTTAGCGGTCCAATACAGGCAGACGGTCTTCTGTGTTTAGCGGTCCAATATAGGCAGGCGGTCTTCTGTGTTTAGCGGTCCAATATAGGCAGACGGTCTTCTGTGTTTAGCGGTCCAATATAGGCAGACGGTCTTCTGTGTTTAGCGGTCCAATACAGGCAGACGGTCTTCTGTGTTTAGCGGTTCAATATAGGCAGACGGTCTTCTGTGTCTAGCGGTCCAATATAGGCAGACGGTCTTCTGTGTTTAGCGGTCCAATATAGGCAGACGGTCTTCTGTGTTTAGCGGTCCAATACAGGCAGACGGTCTTCTGTGTTTAGCGGTCCAATATAGGCAGACGGTCTTCTGTGTTTAGCGGTCCAATACAGGCAGGCGGTCTTCTGTGTTTAGCGGTCCAATACAGGCAGGCGGTCTTCTGTGTTTAGCGGTCCAATACAGGCAGGCGATCTTCTGTGTTTAGCGGTCCAATACAGGCAGGCGATCTTCTCTGTGTTTAGCGGTCCAATACAGGCAGGCGGTCTTCTGTGTTTAGCGGTCCAATACAGGCAGGCGGTCTTCTGTGTTTAGCGGTCCAATACAGGCAGGCGGTCTTCTGTGTTTAGCTGTCCAATACAGGCAGGCGGTCTTCCCCTAACGTCCTTACTGTAAAGTTACCTCCGCTCCGTTTTTAAAACTATGACGTGCATTACAAAATTTTCATTTCGATTTTTCTCCCCCAGAAAGTCTTCCGTAGCCTATCTGAAGACAACTTAGGGCGACATTAACTAACTTCACTGCTCAGACATCTTCTCTATTCATCGCACAATATAACTAACACAAGGAATTACCTCAAGACACGTCATCAGGTGCAACAGGTACAGCTAATGCAGTAAGCACTAGCAACAGGTACAGCTAATGCAGTAAGCACTAGCAACAGGTACAGCTAATGCAGTAAGCACTGCCAACAGGTACAGCTAATGCAGTAAGCACTAGCAACAGGTACAGCTAATGCAGTAAGCACTGCCAACAGGTACAGCTAATGCAGTAAGCACTGCCAACAGGTACAGCTAATGCAGTAAGCACTGCCAACAGGTACAGCTAATGCAGTAAGCACTAGCAACAGGTACAGCTAATGCAGTAAGCACTGCCAACAGGTACAGCTAATGCAGTAAGCACTAGCAACAGGCACAGCTAATGCAGTAAGCACTAGCAACAGGTACAGCTAATGCAATAAGCACTAGCAACAGCTACAGCTAATGCAGTAAGCACTAGCAACAGGCACAGCTAATGCAGTAAGCACTGGCAACAGGTACAGCTAATGCAGTAAGCACTGGCAACAGGTACAGCTAATGCAGTAAGCACTAGCAACAGGTACAGCTAATGCAGTAAGCACTGGCAACAGGTACAGCTAATGCAGTAAGCACTGGCAACAGGTACAGCTAATGCAGTAAGTACTGGCAACAGGTACAGCTAATGCAATAAGCACTAGCAACAGGTACAGCTAATGCAGTAAGCACTGGCAACAGGTACAGCTAATGCAGTAAGCACTGGCAACAGTACAGCTAATGCAGTAAGCACTGGCAACAGGTACAGCTAATGCAGTAAGCACTAGCAACAGGTACAGCTAATGCAGTAAGCACTGGCAACAGGTACAGCTAATGCAGTAAGCACTAGCAACAGCTACAGCTAATGCAGTAAGCACTAGCAACAGCTACAGCTAATGCAGTAAGCACTAGCAACAGCTACAGCTAATGCAGTAAGCACTAGCAACAGGTACAGCTAATGCAGTAAGCACTGCAACAGGTACAGCTAATGCAGTAGCACTAGCAACAGTACAGCTAATGCAGTAAGCACTAGCAACAGGTACAGCTAATGCAGTAAGCACTGCAACAGGTACAGCTAATGCAGTAAGCACTGCAACAGGTACAGCTAATGCAGTAAGCACTGCAACAGGTACAGCTAATGCAGTAAGCACTGCCAACAGGTACAGCTAATGCAGTAAGCACTGCCAACAGGTACAGCTAATGCAGTAAGCACTAGCAACAGTACAGCTAATGCAGTAAGCACTGCAACAGGTACAGCTAATGCAGTAAGCACTGCAACAGGTACAGCTAATGCAGTAAGCACTAGCAACAGGTACAGCTAATGCAGTAAGCACTAGCAACAGGTACAGCTAATGCAGTAAGCACTGCAACAGGTACAGCTAATGCAATAAGCACTAGCAACAGGTACAGCTAATGCAGTAAGCACTAGCAACAGGTACAGCTAATGCAGTAAGCACTGGCAACAGGTACAGCTAATGCAGTAAGCACTAGCAACAGGTACAGCTAATGCAGTAAGCACTGCCAACAGTACAGCTAATGCAGTAAGCACTAGCAACAGGTACAGCTAATGCAGTAAGCACTAGCAACAGGTACAGCTAATGCAGTAAGCACTAGCAACAGGTACAGCTAATGCAGTAAGCACTAGCAACAGGTACAGCTAATGCAGTAAGCACTAGCAACAGGTACAGCTAATGCAGTAAGCACTGGGCAACAGGTACAGCTAATGCAGTAAGCACTAGCAACAGGTACAGCTAACGCAGTAAGCACTGCAACAGTACAGCTAATGCAGTAAGCACTAGCAACAGGTACAGCTAATGCAGTAAGCACTAGCAACGGTACAGCTAATGCAGTAAGTACTGCACCGCTAATAAGCATGTTACCAATAAGCATGTTATACCAATAAGCCTTACCTTTTATCCCACAATATCAACATATTGCATTCAGTTTCTTCAAACACTTAAAGCCGTGCCTGGGCTGCGGGCGGACGTATGAGGATTTTGGGTTCGAATCCCGGCAGGGGAGATGTTTTTCCCCTCCAAAACGTCCAGACCAGCTCTCGGGCCCACCCAGGCTCCTATTCAATGGGTACCAGAGTTCTTTCCCCCGCAGTAAATCGGCCGGAGCGTGAAGTTGACCACTTCCACCTAGTTCGAGGTTAAGAAGGAGTGTAGCTATGTTCTTACTTTAGTCACATTAAAATTCTCTACGCCTGTGAGTTTATCTGAATAAACGTTACATGGAGGTGACTGGAGACAACTACATAATGAGGAGCTTCATAGTTTTTACTGCTCACTGAATGTTGTAGGGTGATCATGGGCTGGGCATGTGGCACGCATGGCGGAGAAGAGACACAGAACACAAGCGGGATTGGTGAGCGGGAATCTGGAGGAAAGAGATGAAGTAATGGAAAGAGAGAGTTACAATGGGTTTTAGAGAAACTGGATGGCAGTGAATTGGATTAATGTGGCTCAGGATAGGGACAAGTGGCGCGCTCTTGTGAACGCGGTGATAAACACTCGCGTTCTATAAAATGTGAGGAATTTTCTTGACTAGCTGAGGAACTATTAGCTTCTCAGGAAGGACTGCTCTCCACGGAGTGTTGGTTAGTTAGTTAGGCTACTTTTAATCTTGCGTGCTTGTGTCTGCTTTAGACGTCACATATTGTGTGTATTCGTACGCACATCAGGTTTACATCACGTTCGCTACACTGAAACGTCACACTTCACACTTCATACATCATGTCGCATCGTTAGGCTACAGCCTGTTGCTATCAAATGGAACTGACCTATCGACCTTAACTGGATGCAAAACATACTTCTGGTCAATCGACAGGACTCTGACCTTGACAGCTGTTTTGACATTGCCGTTAGCAGGTAACTAGCACTGATCGATGTACTCCAGTCAAATATACACTGGACTAAAGTGCAGCTGTGTCTTGTGCGTGCGGTTCTATCTGGTTAGAGCTGTGCATAAGTTTCATTTTAGGCTTGTTACACGGTGAACACCTGACACTCACCGGCCAGGGTAAAGTCACCGCAAGGTGAGGCTTTGACACGGCCTGTAGGACGTGTCATGTCCGACAGCTTCGCCCGGAGACACGAGACCCCCACGCGCACTTTCAAGGTCAATTAGTAGGTAGGATTTGCGGCGAGAAATATCAGAACCAAAATTCACTCAGCAAAACAAAAATTATAGGAATATTATTTTATTTGACAAATGTCGCTAGTCACTTTCTGTCGGCTCGCTAACATATACACCCAATGAACAACCCGTGTAATCGCAGTGGCACGTGTGTGTAAGCGGACGGAACACATTACAGCGAGTCACAACACGGACAGTGTTACCTGCAGTACGTGGACCCCGACTGACGGCAAACTGCTCTGGCGGCGAGCGCCTTGCCGTGACGCAAAATAACCTGACTAGAGAGTGGCGTTAGTTGTCAGATAAAATAATGGTGAGGCTGTAGTGGGCTACGTTAGACGAGCGGACAGGAAGTGGCAACTGATAGTTGTCAGATAAAATAATGGTGACGCTGTAGTGGGCTACGTTAGATGAGCGGACAGGAAGTGGCAACTGATAGTTGTCAGATAAAATAATCTGCCTGCTAAATGGAAAGTTGTGTATTCTCATTCTTATCCCTCACCGACAAATTGTATATTCTTTTCAGACGGTGTATGACATGGCTAAACACACACACAGGGGTGTACAAACTGTGTTCTGAACGCCTAGCGTCTGAAAGCAGGCAGGCCGATTTCGATAACCAAATATGGCCGACAGCGAAACAGTTTTCGTAAGCGAAGCAAACGACTCCGAGGTTGAGAGACCTAAACTAGAGACAAGACGCATGTCACACGCATTTTCTATAGAGAAACTTCTTTCTGTGACGTCAGCGACTACGTCACAGATGTGTTTAAGAATAACGTCCGAAGAATCACTGGAGCCTGTAAGCGCCGGTCGTGCTGGTAACAGGCAAGAAGCAGCGACAGACAATACGCATCTGGGAGTGACAGAAGCAGACAACGGCACTGTGCAATACAGATATTGTTCGTATGGCAGAAGGTCCGCGATCACGTCTGTCGTAAGTGCAGACTCGTCGTCGGTGGCGTGCTGCAGTGAGTGCGAGGAGGATCCGGAGCTGGAGGTGTCGTCGGAGGCGACTGGCGAGGTGACAGTTCAGACATCTGCTGGTGCGGCCGAGAGTGCTGCGGAGGTGTCGACTACGGCAGACGGCTGCGAGCTGCGTCCACAGAGCGGTGAGTTCGAGCTTTTACTGTGCAGATGCTTGGGAACAAACGTACACATTAAATGTGCGCACGTACACATTAAATGTGCGCACGTACACATTAAATGTGCGCACGCAGGGCAAAACGAACGTACACATTAAATGTGCGCACGCAGGGCAAAAGAACGTACACATTAAATGTGCGCACGTACACATTAAATGTGCGCACGTACACATTAAATGTGCGCACGTACACATTAAATGTGCGCACGTACACATTAAATGTGCGCACGTACACATTAAATGTGCGCACGTACACATTAAATATGCGCACGTACATATTAAATGTGCGCACGTACATATTAAATATGCGCACATACACATTAAATGTGCGCACGTACATATTAAATGTGCGCACGTACACATTAAATATGCGCACGTACACATTAAATGTGCGCACGTACATATTAAATGTGCGCACGTACACATTAAATGTGCGCACTTACACATTAAATGTGCGCACTTACACATTAAATATGCGCACGTACATATTAAATGAGCGCACGTACACATTAAATATGCGCACATACACATTAAATGTGCGCACGTACATATTAAATGTGCGCACGTATACATTAAACATGCGCACGTACATATTAAATGTGCGCACGTACACATTAAATATGCGCACGTACATATTAAATGTGCGCACGTACATATTAAATGTGCGCACGTACACATTAAATATGCGCACGTACATATTAAATGTGCGCACGTACACATTAAATATGCGCACGTACACATTAAATGTGCGCACGTACATATTAAATGTGCGCAGGCAGGGCAAAACGAACGTACACATTAAATGTGCGCACGTACACATTAAATGTGCGCACGCAGGGCAAAACGAACGTACACATTAAATGTGCGCACGTCACATTAAATGTGCGCACGCAGGGCAAAACGAACGTACACATTAAATGTGCGCACGTCACATTAAATGTGCGCACGCAGGGCAAAACGAACGTACACATTAAATGTGCGCACGTACACATTAAATGTGCGCACGCAGGGCAAAACGAACGTACACATTAAATGTGCGCACGCAGGGCAAAACGAACGTACACATTAAATGTGCGCACGTCACATTAAATGTGCGCACGCAGGGCAAAACGAACGTACACATTAAATGTGCGCACGCAGGGCAAAACCACAAATAAAGATGGCTAATATGTCCTCCGAAAATGTGACAACGTTAAAATACAAGAAATCAACTACAGGCAATGTACGTATAACGTAATATTGGGGAGCGTTCGCGTAAACATTGTCGCCGTGGAAAAGCAATAAGTGTTACGTATACTGAGTGTGTGTTTGTAGCCTTAGTTATCCAGCATGCAAAGCGCATGCGCCGTATTATATTGTCATCTGTGGCCTGTCTGGCTCTACCATATTTTTCCACATTATCTCATAAACGACACAATTTTCGGAAAAAAGTGATTTAACATAAAATGTGTTTTGATTTTCTCTATCTAACACCATAATACGGGAACAAAGCACAGTTATAATTACGATAAGATCTATCGTAAATTACATTGTAGCGCATCTTATGCAGACCTGTCTATCGTAAAGTACATTGTAGCGCATCTTATGCAGACCTGTCTATCGTAAAGTACATTGTAGCGCATCTTATGCAGACATGTCTAACGTAAAGTACATTGTAGCGCATCTTATGCAGACATGTCTAACGTAAAGTACATTGTAGCGCATCTTATGCAGACATGTCTAACGTAAAGTACATTGTAGCGCATCTTATGCAGACATGTCTAACGTAAAGTACATTGTAGCGCATCTTATGCAGACATGTCTATCGTAAAGTACATTGTAGCGCATCTTATGCAGACATGTCTAACGTAAAGTACATTGTAGCGCATCTTATGCAGACATGTCTAACGTAAAGTACATTGTAGCGCATCTTATGCAGACATGTCTAACGTAAAGTACATTGTAGCGCATCTTATGCAGACCTGTCTATCGTAAAGTACATTGTAGAGCATCTTATGCAGACATGTCTAACGTAAAGTACATTGTAGCGCATCTTATGCAGACATGTCTAACGTAAAGTACATTGTAGCGCATCTTATGCAGACCTGTCTATCGTAAAGTACATTGTAGCGCATCTTATGCAGACATGTCTAACGTAAAGTACATTG
Source organism: Reticulitermes speratus (assembly GCA_021186555.1). Classification (NCBI taxonomy): domain Eukaryota; kingdom Metazoa; phylum Arthropoda; class Insecta; order Blattodea; family Rhinotermitidae; genus Reticulitermes; species Reticulitermes speratus. Next base: position 133,182 of record JAJKFL010000026.1, read on the forward strand.
TAGCGCATCTTATGCAGATCTGTCTATCGTAAAGTACATTGTAGCGCATCTTATGCAGATCTGTCTATCGTAAAGTACATTGTAGCGCATCTTATGCAGATCTGTCTATCGTAAAGTACATTGTAGCGCATCTTATGCAGATCTGTCTATCGTAAAGTACATTGTAGCGCATCTTATGCAGATCTGTCTATCGTAAAGTACATTGTAGCGCATCTTATGCAGATCTGTCTATCGTAAAGTACATTGTAGCGCATCTCTTATGCAGACATGTCTATCGTAACGTACATTGTAGCGCATCTTATGCAGATCTGTCTATCGTAAAGTACATTGTAGCGCATCTTATGCAGATCTGTCTATCGTAAAGTACATTGTAGCGCATCTTATGCAGACATGTCTAACGTAAAGTACATTGTAGCGCATCTTATGCAGATCTGTCTATCGTAAAGTACATTGTAGCGCATCTTATGCAGATCTGTCTATCGTAAAGTACATTGTAGCGCATCTTATGCAGATCTGTCTATCGTAAAGTACATTGTAGCGCATCTTATGCAGATCTGTCTATCGTAAAGTACATTGTAGCGCATCTTATGCAGACATGTCTAACGTAAAGTACATTGTAGCGCATCTTATGCAGACATGTCTAACGTAAAGTACATTGTAGCGCATCTTATGCAGATCTGTCTATCGTAAAGTACATTGTAGCGCATCTTATGCAGATCTGTCTATCGTAAAGTACATTGTAGCGCATCTTATGCAGACATGTCTATCGTAAAGTACATTGCCATCCACCCCGAAAATATAAACCTGCTCTCCGAAACTTCGGCAACACGTGTTATCGCTCAGCAACAAGGAAACAGAAGTCACAGTATTTCATAACAAGCAGCTACCATTTCTAACGCAGAATACTGAGACAGTAGGTAAGTACAAAAAACAGTACCAGACTGCACGGTGCAATAACCCCGGTCTGTGTATGGACTGCAGTCTGGCGGGAAAACTGGAAAATGACATTACGACTTTGTATAGCTAATATTCAAGATTTGTAACTCTCGCTAAATATAATTTGGGTAGTTAAATCAAGGTTGATGAGACGGCGGGGTGTACGGCACGCAAGGGGGATAATAGAAATGCATAGAAGACTTTGATGGGGAAATCTGAAAGAAAGGGAAGTCTTAGCAGACCCAGGGGTAGTTGGGAGGATAATTTCGAAACGGATCTTAAAGAAATAGGATGGAAGGATGTGGACTGGATGGATCTGGCCAATGACAGCGAACAGTGAATCACTTTTGTGAACAAGGTGATGAATCTTCGGATGCCATAAACTGTGGGCGACTGTTTGACTGGCTGAGGAGACGGAGATCACGTGATGTGAGACGGAGATCACGTGGTGTGAGACGGAGATCATGTGATGTGAGACGGAGATCACGTGGTGTGTGACGGAGATCACGTGATGTGAGACGGAGATCACCTGGTGTGAGACGGATATTACGTGATTTGAGATCACGTTATGTGAGACGGAGATCACGTGGTGTGAGACGGATATTACGTGATTTGAGATCACGTTATGTGAGACGGAGATCACGTGGTGTGAGACCCCGACTGCAGTGACCGCGGTCCACACTGTCCCAGCGCAGCGCTCTGACCAGTCACAAGTCTGTTTGGCAGTACCTATAGGACCCACTTACGTCGATATCTTTAAAGCCGTTACGGGCTGGCAAAAGATTTGGAACAGACGCCGACGTGAAGCAAGCTGCTGCCTTCTAACTACAGACACTTGACACCGATTTCTTCTACTGCGGGATATAAGCCTTACTGCCAAGGTGGACAGACGCTTGAATTTCAGTGGCGACTGCGTGGACGTCTGACGTCTGGTGTGCGCCATCTGCTGCACAGTGCCTCGTACACATCGAAGTAGAATAAAGTTCTCAGCATTAGAGTGTTTGTTACACGATTTTTAAATTCCATTCTATAACATGCCGAAAATAAAACCGGCAATATGAGCCCACGAACCGAAAAATTAGTGGCAGAAAACATACAATTATACTGATTATGTTATTAACATAAAATTATACTGATCATGTTATTAACTCAACACAGTAATTCAGACATTTTTAAAGGGCAATGTTGGTGGTTTCATAAATATAAAGACAATGGAGATGCTCACCTGGAGCACGCAACAGAATGATGCGTAATGCGTAATGATCGGACTGCAAAACAGCTGATCTGCGCACACAACAGAAACCAACGGACAGGAAGAAACAAAGACAAGAATGAATCAAGGACAAAGGAAAAACGTTTGGCTTTATTCACTGTACTTGGAAGGTCACGGACTGATTGAAGCCCAGTGGTAAACATACACACCACCCGATGCAACATAAAAAAGCCTACACTTTACACACACAGTGTATCTATATGTTGACCGTGTGTTTGACAGTAACTGCACTTTACACACACAGTGTATCTATATGTTGACCGTGTGTTTGACAGTAACTGCACTTTACACACACAGTGTATCTATATGTTGACCGTGTGTTTGACAGTAACTGCACTTTACACACACAGTGTATCTATATGTTGACCGTGTGTTTGACAGTAACTGCACTTTACACACACAGTGTATCTATATGTTGACCGTGTGTTTGACAGTAACTGCACTTTACACACACAGTGTATCTATATGTTGACCGTGTGTTTGACAGTAACTGCACTTTAACACACAGTGTATCTATATGTTGACCGTGTGTTTGACAGTAACTGCACTTTACACACACAGTGTATCTATATGTTGACCGTGTGTTTGACAGTAACTGCACTTTACACACACAGTGTATCTATATGTTGACCGTGTGTTTGACAGTAACTGCACTTTACACACAGTGTATCTATATGTTGACCGTGTGTTTGACAGTAACTGCACTTTACACACACAGTGTATCTATATGTTGACCGTGTGTTTGACAGTAACTGCACTTTACACACAGTGTATCTATATGTTGACCGTGTGTTTGACAGTAACTGCACTTTACACACACAGTGTATCTATATGTTGACCGTGTGTTTGACAGTAACTGCACTTTACACACACAGTGTATCTATATGTTGACCGTGTGTTTGACAGTAACTGCACTTTACACACAGTGTATCTATATGTTGACCGTGTGATGACAGTAACTGCACTTTACACACACAGTGTATCTATATGTTGACCGTGTGTTTGACAGTAACTGCACTTTACACACACAGTGTATCTATATGTTGACCGTGTGATGACAGTAACTGCCGGTAACTGCACTTTACACACACAGTGTATCTATATGTTGACCGTGTGTTTGACAGTAACTGCACTTTACACACACAGTGTATCTATATGTTGACCGTGTGTTTGACAGTAACTGCACTTTACACACACAGTGTATCTATATGTTGACCGTGTGTTTGACAGCAACTGCACTTTACACACACAGTGTATCTATATGTTGACCGTGTGTTTGACAGTAACTGCACTTTACACACACAGTGTATCTATATGTTGACCGTGTGTTTGACAGTAACTGCACTTTACACACACAGTGTATCTATATGTTGACCGTGTGTTTGACAGTAACTGCACTTTACACACACAGTGTATCTATATGTTGACCGTGTGTTTGACAGTAACTGCACTTTACACACACAGTGTATCTATATGTGTTAGAAACTTTACCGTGTGTTATGACAGTAACTGCACTTTACACACACAGTGTATCTATATGTTGACCGTGTGTTTGACAGTAACTGCACTTTACACACACAGTGTATCTATATGTTGACCGTGTGTTTGACAGTAACTGCACTTTACACACACAGTGTATCTATATGTTGACCGTGTGTTTGACAGTAACTGCACTTTACACACACAGTGTATCTATATTTGACCGTGTATGACAGTAACTGCACTTACACACAGTGTATCTATATGTTGACCGTGTGTTGACAGTAACTGCACTTTACACACACAGTGTATCTATATGTTGACCGTGTGTTTGACAGTAACTGCACTTTACACACACAGTGTATCTATATGTTGACCGTGTGTTTGACAGTAACTGCACTTTACACACACAGTGTATCTATATGTTGACCGTGTGTTTGACAGTAACTGCACTTTACACACACAGTGTATCTATATGTTGACCGTGTGTTTGACAGTAACTGCACTTTACACACACAGTGTATCTATATGTTGACCGTGTGTTTGACAGTAACTGCACTTTACACACACAGTGTATCTATATGTTGACCGTGTGTTTGACAGTAACTGCACTTTACACACACAGTGTATCTATATGTTGACCGTGTGTTTGACAGTAACTGCACTTTACACACACGTGTATCTATATGTTGACCGTGTGTTGACAGTAACTGCACTTTACACACACAGTGTATCTATATGTTGACCGTGTGTATTGACAGTAACTGCACTTTACACACACAGTGTATCTATATGTTGACCGTGTGTTTGACAGTAACTGCACTTTACACACACAGTGTATCTATATGTTGACCGTGTGTTTGACAGTAACTGCACTTTACACACACAGTGTATCTATATGTTGACCGTGTCTTATTGTTATACAGAATATAACTGTACATTGTAGTGTAATCATTAACGTTATTATGACGTGTGTTTGACAGTAACTGCACTTTACACACACAGTGTTCTATATGTTGACCGTGTGTTTGACAGTAACTGCACTTTACACACAGTGTATCTTATGTTGACCGTGTGTTTGACAGTAACTGCACTTTACAACACAGTGTTCTATATGTTGACCGTGTGTTTGACAGTAACTGCATTCACAACAGTGTATTATATGTGACGTGTGTTTGACAGTAACTGCACTTTACACACAGTGTATCTTGTTGACCGTGGTTTGACAGTAACTGCACTTACCACACAGTGTATCTATATGTTGACGTGTGTTTGACAGTACGATTTACACACCAGTGTATCTTGTGCCGTGTGTTGACAGTAATGCACTTTCACACAGTGTATCTATATGTTGACCGTGTGTGACAGTAACTGCACTTTCAACACAGTGTATCTATATGTTGACCGTGTGTTTGACGTAACTGCACTTACACACAGTGTATTATATGTTGACCGTGTTGACAGTAACTGCACTTTCACAACAGTGTATTATTGTTGACGTTGTGACAGAACTGCACTTACACAGTGTATCTATATGTTGACCGTGTGTTGACGTAACTGCACTTTACACACACAGTGTATCTATATGTGACGTGTGTTGACAGTAACTGCACTTTACACACAGTGTATCTATATTTGACCGTGTGTTGACAGTAACTGCACTTTACCAACAGTGTATCTTATGTTGACCGTGTGTTTTACAGTAACTGCACTTTACACACAGTGTATCTATATGTTGACTGTGTTTGACAGTAACTGCACTTTACACACAGTGTATTATATGTTGACCGTGTGTTGACGTAATGCACTTTACACACACAGTGTATTATATTGACCGTGTGTTGACAGTAACTGCACTTTACACACACAGTGTATCTATATGTTGACCGTGTGATGACAGTAACTGCACTTTACACACACAGTGTATCTATATGTTGACGTGTGTGACAGTAACTGCACTTTACACACACAGTGTATCTATATGTTGACCGTGTGTGACAGTAACTGCACTTTACACACACAGTGTATCTATATGTTGACCGTGTGTGACAGTAACTGCACTTTACACACACAGTGTATCTATATGTTGACCGTGTGTTGACAGTAACTGCACTTTACACACACAGTGTATCTATATGTTGACCGTGTGTTTGACAGTAACTGCACTTTACCACACAGTGTATCTATATGTTGACCGTGTGTTGACAGTAACTGCACTTTACAACACAGTGTATCTATATGTTGACCGTGTGTTGACAGTAACTGCACTTTACACACACAGTGTATCTATATGTTGACCGTGTGTTTGACAGTAACTGCACTTTACACACACAGTGTATCTATATGTTGACCGTGTGTTTGACAGTAACTGCACTTTACACACAGTGTATCTATATGTTGACCGTGTGTTTGACAGTAACTGCACTTTACACACACAGTGTATCTATATGTTGACCGTGTGTTTGACAGTAACTGCACTTAACACAGTGTATCTATATGTTGACCGTGTGTTTGACAGTAACTGCACTTTACACACGTGATCTATATGGTTGACCGTGTGTTGACAGTAACTGCACTTTACACACAGTGTATCTATATGTGACCGTGTGTTTGACGTAATGCACTTTCACACATGTTTATATGTACGGTGTTGACAGTAACTGCACTTACACACAGTGTATCATATGTTGACCGTGTGTTGACAGTAACTGCATTACACACACAGTGTTCTATATGTTGACGTGTGTTTGACTAACTGCCTTACACACAGTGTATCTATATGTTGACCGTGTTTGACAGTAACTGCACACATGTACACGGGTGACATTCTTCCTAATGTAGACCGCGTTTAAGTACGTCAGTTCGATTCCTATAAGTCACCCTTAAGGCTTCTTAGCAGAATACTGTACTACACATCAAGTGACGTTGTCACAGACTCATTACGCGTTATACGTGACAGGCATCGACAGCGTGATCTACGTGACATTACCACGCCACCCACATGCTGCTCTATAACCCTGAGTCCTACCTTACGCGTTTCACGCAGTTAACAATTCGATGCCACTAAACGCACTTTGCACTACACGTAAGTGCAGGTCGCGTTCGATGCCAGACATGTACGTTACACAAAAATTCGGTCACTTCCTGTCTTTCTGTCACTATTGTCATTACTTTCGTTATTGCTACCGGAAAAACAAAATAAGTACTTGATACAGCTTCCTCAAATTACGTGTCATGCAGTTGTGTTTGTGTGGCATGACCTACGCATCGCACTAACTCTGAATCAATTATAATTGGAATATTTAATTACGCATTTTTAAACCGGTTGTGTCGTAAAACTATAGGATGACGTGAAAGAAGAATGTGGAGAAGTCGTGGCCTATTTTTAGGTTACACCTCCAGAATCCTTAAGTGACAAAAATCGCCAGGATCTGTATATTAAGCAGGCTTGTGTAGAGGACTACAGCACTGTGTTCAGTTTGGATCCGGCCAACTGCAGCATGCCGGAGCCAAAAGCTGACTCAGAGCTGTCGAGCGGCGCACAGCGCCAGTTAAACGGCTGACAGACACGTTCATTAACACACTGCTCCTGCTTTATTTAAGAAGTCAGCCATCTTGTATTGTGGCAAGTTTAATTAGCTAGGCAGCTTCCTCTAAGACAAACTGCATGCTAAACGCTGCCTAATTACGCAGGAACGCCGTCCTAAGACGCGCTGTAGCAGCCAGCCGCAGCTTGGCACTGTTCTGCTTACCGCACCTGGCATATCAGTGCAACAGTGGCACTAGTCACATACCTAGGTGCCTCACAACATTAGGTCTAATCTCTAAAGCAACCTTCTACGGCACAAAGGTCCTATCTGTCCGGCAGCAACACAACTATTATAGTACTTTCTGCAGGGCGATATTGGCACTTTACACTACGCCGCTCTTCCCAAACTGTTTCCTTCATTACCCAAAACCGCTTATCAGAAAGTCCTTTTTACCCAATGTAGGTAAAACACTAATTGCACAGAAAACATATTTGACAAGTGAAGAGAGATCGGTAAGAAATAGGAAGCAAACATTATGTTTGATGCAATGTCCTTAGTTTAAACATCTCTAAACATTTAGCAGCCACAAACATTATGTTTGATGCAATGTCTTTATTTTAAACGTCTCTAAACATTTTAGCAGCCACAAACATTATGTTTGATGCAATGTCTTTATTTTAAACATCTCTAAACATTTAGCAGCCACAAACATTATGTTTGATGCAATGTCTTTATTTTAAACGTCTCTAAACATTTAGCAGCCACAAACATTATGTTTGATGCAATGTCCTTAGTTTAAACATCTCTAAACATTAGCAGCCACAAACATTATGTTTGATGCAATGTCTTTATTTTAAACGTCTCTAAACATTTTAGCAGCCACAAACATTATGTTTGATGCAATGTCTTTATTTTAAACATCTCTAAACATTTAGCAGCCACAAACATTATGTTTGATGCAATGTCTTTATTTTAAACGTCTCTAAACATTTTAGCAGCCACAAACATTATGTTTGATGCAATGTCCTTAGTTTAAACATCTCTAAACATTTAGCAGCCACAAACATTATGTTTGATGCAATGTCTTTATTTTAAACGTCTCTAAACATTTTAGCAGCCACAAACATTATGTTTGATGCAATGTCTTTATTTAAACATCTCTAAACATTTAGCAGCCACAAACATTATGTTTGATGCAATGTCTTTATTTTAAACGTCTCTAAACATTTTAGCAGCCACAAACATTATGTTTGATGCAATGTCCTTAGTTTAAACATCTCTAAACATTTAGCAGCCACAAACATTATGTTTGATGCAATGTCTTTATTTTAAACGTCTCTAAACATTTTAGCAGCCACAAACATTATGTTTGATGCAATGTCTTTATTTTAAACATCTCTAAACATTTAGCAGCCACAAACATTATGTTTGATGCAATGTCTTTATTTTAAACGTCTCTAAACATTTTAGCAGCCACAAACATTATGTTTGATGCAATGTCCTTAGTTTAAACATCTCTAAACATTTAGCAGCCACAAACATTATGTTTGATGCAATGTCTTTATTTTAAACGTCTCTAAACATTTTAGCAGCCACAAACATTATGTTTGATGCAATGTCTTTATTTTAAACATCTCTAAACATTTAGCAGCCACAAACATTATGTTTGATGTAATGTCTTTTATTTTAAACGTCTCTAAACATTTTAGCAGCCACAAACATTATGTTTGATGCAATGTCTTTAGTTTAAACATCTCTAAACATTTAGCAGCCACAAACATTATGTTTGATGCAATGTCTTTATTTTAAACGTCTCTAAACATTTTAGCAGCCACAAACATTATGTTTGATGCAATGTCTTTAGTTTAAACATCTCTAAACATTTTAGCAGCCACAAACATTATGTTTGATGCAATGTCTTTAGTTTAAACATCTCTAAATATTTAGCAGCCACAAACATTATGTTTGATGCAATGTCTTTAGTTTAAACATCTCTAAACATTTTAGCAGCCACAAACATTATGTTTGATGCAATGTCTTTAGTTTAAACATCTCTAAACATTTTAGCAGCCACAAACATTATGTTTGATGCAATGTCTTTAGTTTAAACATCTCTAAACATTTTAGCAGCCACAAACATTATGTTTGATGCAATGTCTTTAGTTTAAACATCTCTAAACATTCAGCAGCCACAAACATTATGTTTGATGCAATGTCTTTAGTTTAAACATCTCTAAACATTCAGCAGCCACAAACATTATGTTTGATGCAATGTCTTTAGTTTAAACATCTCTACACATTTAGCAGCCACAAACAATTCAGTAACTATTCACCACGCACATTTCATCACCCAGGTCCCAGCCAGTCAGCATAATGCCACAGTTAGACTGTTTTAGAGTATCGGTGCACACTGACTGGTCACGTTCTTCAGAGTACTTCTTCTTCTACACTTTTACTTACAGTAAATTTTAATGTGTATTCCGAGCTGTGTCGTTACCCAAACAAAAACCACTTTCACCCAATTATGGGTAATTTACCCAGGTTTGGGAAGCACTGCATTAAGTGATTAGGTGACTAAAATTACTGTCAATTACTTATGGGCATGACTGCAATAAAACTGACACGGCAGTTAATTACTTATGGGGATGACTGCAATAAAACTGACACGGCAGTTAATTACTTATGGGCATGACTGCAATAAAACTGACAGCTTGATTCGTTAGGCCAACTCAAAAAAACACTTTTACTTATGGGCATGACGCCAATTAACTGACGAGTTAATTTATGGTTATGGACACTGCATTAATTATTAGGGCTGACAATAAACTGCACAGTCAATTACTTATGGGCATGACTGCAATAAAACTGACACGGCAGTTAATTACTTATGGGCATGACTGCAATAAAACTGACACGGCAGTTAATTACTTATGGGCATGACTGCAATAAAACTGACACGGCAGTTAATTACTTATGGGCATGACTGCAATAAAACTGACACGGCAGTTAATTACTTATGGGCATGACTGCAATAAAACTGACATGGCAGTTAATTACTTATGGGCATGACTGCAATAAAACTGACATGGCAGTTAATTACTTATGGGCATGACTGCAATAAAACTGACATGGCAGTTAATTACTTATGGGCATGACTGCAATAAAACTGACAGGCAGTTAATTACTTATGGGCATGACTGCAATAAAACTGACATGGCAGTTAATTACTTATGGGCATGACTGCAATAAAACTGACATGGCAGTAATTACTTATGGGCATGACTGCAATAAAACTGACATGGCAGTAATTACTTATGGGCATGACTGCAATAAAACTGACACGGCAGTTCAATTACTTATGGGCATGACTGCAATAAAACTGACACGGCAGTTAATTACTTATGGGCATGACTGCAATAAAACTGACACGGCAGTCAATTACTTATGGGCATGACTGCAATAAAACTGACACGGCAGTAATTACTTATGGGCATGACTGCAATAAAACTGACACGGCAGTCAATTACTTATGGGCATGACTGCAATAAAACTGACACGGCAGTCAATTACTTATGGGCATGACTGCAATAAAACTGACACGGCAGTCAATTACTTATGGGCATGACTGCAATAAAACTGACACGGCAGTCAATTACTTATGGGCATGACTGCAATAAAACTGACACGGCAGTTAATTACTTATGGGCATGACTGCAATAAAACTGACACGCAGTCAATTACTTATGGGCATGACTGCAATAAAACTGACACGGCAGTCAATTACTTATGGGCATGACTGCAATAAAACTGACACGGCAGTCAATTACTTATGGGCATGACTGCAATAAAACTGACACGGCAGTCAATTACTTATGGGCATGACTGCAATAAAACTGACACGGCAGTTAATTACTTATGGGCATGACTGCAATAAAACTGACACGGCAGTCAATTACTTATGGGCATGACTGCAATAAAACTGACACGGCAGTCAATTACTTATGGGCATGACTGCAATAAAACTGACACGGCAGTCAATTACAACTTAATTTTTAGAATTTACATTACATTTGCCGTCCAGACCGGCCCTGGGGCCTACCTAGCCTCCTGTACAATGGGTACCGGGTCTTTTCCCGGGGGTAAAGCGGCCGAGGCGTGGAGTTGACCACCACCTTTATCTAGCGCCAGGGTTAAAGAAAGAGTAGAGCTATACGTCTACTCCCCCTCTGGGCCTTCGTGGCCTGTTATAGGGTGAACGTTACCTTTACCTTTACCCTTACGTCACCTCACAGTGCCCAACCAGCAGCAAGCCTGCACGCAAAACGTAAAACAGCGCACTTGCCGTGAATGTCTTGCGCCCGTTTTGCACGCAGCTGCCTCGCCCTCGTCTGTCTGTACCTTATTACGATTTTAAAAGAAATGAATGCAGGAAAAAACTTTACGACAGATTTAGTCTCAACGAGGTGCGACACTGGCGCGCTCAAGTGGCGGGCTAATGGCTCTGCTCCCGACAGTTGGCACGTCAACTTCCGTTCGGCACAAAAACCGACAACCACAATTAGACGCCACACTGTGCGACAGAGAGCCACACGACGTCTGTTTTAGTGCAGAACACTGAGCAATATCACTGCTTAGTTCCTCTGATCGGAACGCCAACACGACGCCTTCTCTTGCAAGGCCTAAGCGCCCCCTGTCACTACGTCATACCGTCTTACCTTCTGTGTACGCACCGAACTTTACCTACTGTTTTGTACTGTCTTGGTGACGAACGCATTACAACACGACAGCAAGAAACACGAGCACGGTGCAAACTGCGTACTTGTGAGCTAGCTTCGTAATGCATACTGCACTGTTATTAGAACACGACAGCAAGAAACACGAGCACGGTGCAAACTGCGTACTTGTGAGCTAGCTTCGTAATGCATACTGCACTGTTATTAGAACACGACAGCAAGAAACACGAGCACGGTGCAAACTGCGTACTTGTGAGCTAGCTTCGTAATGCATACTGCACTGTTATTAGAACACGACAGCAAGAAACACGAGCACGGTGCAAACTGCGTACTTGTGAGCTAGCTTCGTAATGCATACTGCACTGTTATTAGAACACGACAGCAAGAAACACGAGCACGGTGCAAACTGCGTACTTGTGAGCTAGCTTCGTAATGCATACTGCACTGTTATTAGAACACGACAGCAAGAAACACGAGCACGGTGCAAACTGCGTACTTGTGAGCTAGCTTCGTAATGCATACTGCACTGTTATTAGAACACGACAGCAAGAAACACGAGCACGGTGCAAACTGCGTACTTGTGAGCTAGCTTCGTAATGCATACTGCACTGTTATTAGAACACGACAGCAAGAAACACGAGCACGGTGCAAACTGCGTACTTGTGAGCTAGCTTCGTAATGCATACTGCACTGTTATTAGAACACGACAGCAAGAAACACGAGCACGGTGCAAACTGCGTATTGTGAGCTAGCTTCGTAATGCATACTGCACTGTTATTAGAACACGACAGCAAGAAACACGAGCACGGTGCAAACTGCGTAGTTGTGAGCTAGCTTCGTAATGCATACTGCACTGTTATTAGAACACGACAGCAAGAAACACGAGCACGGTGCAAACTGCGTAGTTGTGAGCTAGCTTCGTAATGCATACTGCACTGTTATTAGAACACGACAGCAAGAAACACGAGCACGGTGCAAACTGCGTACTTGTGAGCTAGCTTCGTAATGCATACTGCACTGTTATTAGAACACGACAGCAAGAAACACGAGCACGGTGCAAACTGCGTAGTTGTGAGCTAGCTTCGTAATGCATACTGCACTGTTATTAGAACACGACAGCAAGAAACACGAGCACGGTGCAAACTGCGTACTTGTGAGCTAGCTTCGTAATGCATACTGCACTGTTATTAGAACACGACAGCAAGAAACACGAGCACGGTGCAAACTGCGTAGTTGTGAGCTAGCTTCGTAATGCATACTGCACTGTTATTAGACACGACAGCAAGAAACACGAGCACGGTGCAAACTGCGTACTTGTGAGCTAGCTTCGTAATGCATACTGCACTGTTATTAGAACACGACAGCAAGAAACACGAGCACGGTGCAAACTGCGTAGTTGTGAGCTAGCTTCGTAATGCATACTGCACTGTTATTAGAACACGACAGCAAGAAACACGAGCACGGTGCAAACTGCGTACTTGTGAGCTAGCTTCGTAATGCATACTGCACTGTTCATCGCTTGCTGTCAGGTCGATATAGGTCACGGCAAATGAGGTGGGCAGTATCGATACTAACAGGGCGATTTAAAGTCCGGAACCGTGAAGTGAAATGCCAAACGATAGGCCTTTAGGCTCCAATCTCATCTCAGGACAGTACAATTACAGTCTGTCATCCTAAATAAATTACTGTAACTTGACAGTACAATTACAGTCTGTCATCCTAACTAAGTTACTGTAACTTCACAGTACAATTACAGTCTGTCATCCTAACTAAGTTACTGTAACTTTACAGTACAATTACAGTCTGTCATCCTAACTAAGTTACTGTAACTTGACAGTACAATTACAGTCTGTCATCCTAACTAAGTTACTGTAACTTGACAGTACAATTACAGTCTGTCGTCCTAACTAAGTTACTGTAACTTGACAGTACAATTACAGTCTGTCATCCTAACTAAGTTACTGTAACTTTACAGTACAATTACAGTCTGTCATCCTAAATAAATTACTGTAACTTGACAGTACAATTACAGTCTGTCATCCTAACTAAGTTACTGTAACTTCACAGTACAATTACAGTCTGTCATCCTAACTAAGTTACTGTAACTTCACAGTACAATTACAGTCTGTCATCCTAACTAAGTTACTGTAACTTTACAGTACAATTACAGTCTGTCATCCTAACTAAGTTACTGTAACTTGACAGTACAATTACAGTCTGTCATCCTAACTAAGTTACTGTAACTTGACAGTACAATTACAGTCTGTCGTCCTAACTAAGTTACTGTAACTTGACAGTACAATTACAGTCTGTCATCCTAACTAAGTTACTGTAACTTTACAGTACAATTACAGTCTGTCATCCTAACTAAGTTACTGTAACTTGACAGTACAATTACAGTCTGTCATCCTAACTAAGTTACTGTAACTTGACAGTACAATTACAGTCTGTCGTCCTAACTAAGTTACTGTAACTTGACAGTACAATTACAGTCTGTCATCCTAACTAAGTTACTGTAACTTGACAGTACAATTACAGTCTGTCATCCTAACTAAGTTACTGTAACTTGACAGTACAATTACAGTCTGTCATCCTAACTAAGTTACTGTAACTTTACAGTACAATTACAGTCTGTCATCCTAACTAAGTTACTGTAACTTGACAGTACAATTACAGTCTGTCATCCTAACTAAGTTACTGTAACTTTACAGTACAATTACAGTCTGTCATCCTAACTAAGTTACTGTAACTTGACAGTACAATTACAGTCTGTCATCCTAACTAAGTTACTGTAACTTTACAGTACAATTACAGTCTGTCATCCTAACTAAGTTACTGTAACTTGACAGTACAATTACAGACTGTCGTCCTAACTAAGTTACTGTAACTTGATTGCGCTGTGTTATGCCTTTGACGGCCAAATATTGACTCTCGAGACTGCATTTGATTAATTTATTGGACACGCACAGTTCGCATTACGACGCGCAGTTCGTATTACGACGCGCAGTTTGTATTACGACGCACAGTTCGTATTACGACGCACACAGCCAGAGTAGCCTATATCTAGCACTGCAAAGGTCAACGTCGCCTGTCGAATTCCAGGTCAGTCATTTTAAATAAAGTAGAACAAACGCTTAAAAACTAGCCACGAGACGTCATGTGACTGGTTACCGTAATATTCACGCGCTACTCCACGGGCTGTTTCATCGCTCGTTTGCTTATTATTAGACCAAACCACCCGTCAATCTTATCTATCAGACTACTACCACCTGGTTGTGCTATGCTGTATTATATGGTGGATGCTCAACTCTTTCATCGGCCTCAGCTCGCACCTAACACAAAGAACTGTCGATGCTCAACTGTCTCTTCGGCCTCAGCGTGTACCTCACAGACAACACCTCGGTAACCAAAGCAGCCGGGGGGGGGGGGGGGGGGAGGGGTGACACACACAAAATCACACCTAGGGTATTATATATAGAAAGATGAATATGACAAATAAATACAGTTGGCCCTCGATTTAACGGACTTCGGAATTAACGGACAAACAATTTGACGTGTTTAATTAAAATACAGTTCGGTTCCTGCCGTAAATTTATTTTTGTATTTGTAACAGTTGTTTTAGTGGCGTGTATAAATTACTGAAAGTACATTATAATAATATTTTGTTGATACTTGTACATTATAATAACATGTTAATACATCCTGTACATTGTAAGTTGGTTATTAATATATGCTTGTAAAGTACATTCGATATAACGGACTTTCGGCAATAGAGGACACCCCCCCCCATCAGTCCGTTAAATCGACGCTCTACTGTATATAGCCATAGCAGCTTGCCATTACAGTGTGTCACTCAGTACAATCGACGCTCTACTGTACATAGCCATAGCAGCTTGCCATTACAGTGTGTCACTCAGTACAATCGACGCTCTACTGTATATAGCCATAGCAGCTTGCCATTACAGTGTGTCACTCAGTACAATCGACGCTCTACTGTATATAGCCATAGCAGCTTGCCATTACCGTGTGTCACTCAGTACAATCGACGCTCTACTGTATATAGCCATAGCAGCTTGCCATTACAGTGTGTCACTCAGTACAATCGACGCTCTACTGTATATAGCCATAGCAGCTTGCCATTACAGTGTGTCACTCAGTACAATCGACGCTCTACTGTATATAGCCATAGCAGCTTGCCATTACCGTGTGTCACTCAGTACAATCGACGCTCTACTGTATATAGCCATAGCAGCTTGCCATTACCGTGTGTCACTCAGTACAATCGACGCTCTACTGTATATAGCCATAGCAGCTTGCCATTACCGTGTGTCACTCAGTACAATCGACGCTCTACTGTATATAGCCATAGCAGCTTGCCATTACCGTGTGTCACTCAGTACAATCGACGCTCTACTGTATATAGCCATAGCAGCTTGCCATTACCGTGTGTCACTCAGTACAATCGACGCTCTACTGTATATAGCCATAGCAGCTTGCCATTACCGTGTGTCACTCAGTACAATCGACGCTCTACTGTATATAGCCATAGCAGCTTGCCATTACCGTGTGTCACTCAGTACAATCGACGCTCTACTGTATATAGCCATAGCAGCTTGCCATTACATGTGTGTCACTCAGTACAATCGACGCTCTACTGTATATAGCCATAGCAGCTTGCCATTACGTGTGTCACTCAGTACAATCGACGCTCTACTGTAATAGCCATAGCAGCTTGCCATTACAGTGTGTCACTCAGTACAATCGAGCTCTATGGGGGGGGGCTGTATATAGCCATAGCAGCTTGCCATTACCGTGTGTCACTCAGTACAATCGACGCTCTACTGTATATAGCCATAGCAGCTTGCCATTACGTGTGTCACTCAGTACAATCGACGCTCTACTGTATAATAGCCATAGCAGCTTGCCATTACAGTGTGTCACTCAGTACAATCGACGCTCTACTGTATATAGCCATAGCAGCTTGCCATTACAGTGTGTCACTCAGTACAATCGACGCTCTACTGTATATAGCCATAGCAGCTTGCCATTACCGTGTGTCACTCAGTACAATCGACGCTCTACTGTATATAGCCATAGCAGCTTGCCATTACAGTGTGTCACTCAGTACAATCGACGCTCTACTGTATATAGCCATAGCAGCTTGCCATTACAGTGTGTCACTCAGTACAATCGACGCTCTACTGTATATAGCCATAGCAGCTTGCCATTACAGTGTGTCACTCAGTACAATCGACGCTCTACTGTATATAGCCATAGCAGCTTGCCATTACGTGTGTCACTCAGTACAATCGACGCTCTACTGTATATAGCCATAGCAGCTTGCCATTACGTGTGTCACTCAGTACAATCGACGCTCTACTGTATATAGCCATAGCAGCTTGCCATTACAGTGTGTCACTCAGTACAATCGACGCTCTACTGTATATAGCCATAGCAGCTTGCCATTACAGTGTGTCACTCAGTACAATCGACGCTCTACTGTATATAGCCATAGCAGCTTGCCATTACAGTGTGTCACTCAGTACAATCGACGCTCTACTGTATATAGCCATAGCAGCTTGCCATTACGTGTGTCACTCAGTACAATCGACGCTCTACTGTATATAGCCATAGCAGCTTGCCATTACACGTGTGTCACTCAGTACAATCGACGCTCTACTGTATATAGCCATAGCAGCTTGCCATTACATGTGTGTCACTCAGTACAATCGACGCTCTACTGTATATAGCCATAGCAGCTTGCCATTACATGTGTCACTCAGTACAATCGACGCTCTACTGTATATAGCCATAGCAGCTTGCCATTACAGTGTGTCACTCAGTACAATCGACGCTCTACTGTATATAGCCATAGCAGCTTGCCATTACACGTGTGTCACTCAGTACAATCGACGCTCTACTGTATATAGCCATAGCAGCTTGCCATTACAGTGTGTCACTCAGTACAATCGACGCTCTACTGTATATAGCCATAGCAGCTTGCCATTACGTTGTGTCACTCAGTACAATCGACGCTCTACTGTATATAGCCATAGCAGCTTGCCATTAATGTGTCACTCAGTACAATCGACGCTCTACTGTATATAGCCATAGCAGCTTGCCATTACAGTGTGTCACTCAGTACAATCGACGCTCTACTGTATATAGCCATAGCAGCTTGCCATTACGTTGTGTCACTCAGTACAATCGACGCTCTACTGTATATAGCCATAGCAGCTTGCCATTACAGTTGTGTCAAATCAGTACAATCGACGCTCTACTGTATATAGCCATAGCAGCTTGCCATTACAGTGTGTCACTCAGTACAATCGACGCTCTACTGTATATAGCCATAGCAGCTTGCCATTACAGTGTGTCACTCAGTACAATCGACGCTCTACTGTATATAGCCATAGCAGCTTGCCATTACATTGTGTCACTCAGTACAATCGACGCTCTACTGTATATAGCCATAGCAGCTTGCCATTACATGTGTGTCACTCAGTACAATCGACGCTCTACTGTATATAGCCATAGCAGCTTGCCATTACATTGTGTCACTCAGTACAATCGACGCTCTACTGTATATAGCCATAGCAGCTTGCCATTACAGTGTGTCACTCAGTACAATCGACGCTCTACTGTATATAGCCATAGCAGCTTGCCATTACAGTGTGTCACTCAGTACAATCGACGCTCTACTGTATATAGCCATAGCAGCTTGCCATTACAGTGTGTCACTCAGTACAATCCGCAAACCGCAGCCATCTTCAGGAAGCTACAAGTGTCAAGACACGTACAGCGTGTTATACAGGCTGTCAAATATAAATGGTAAAATATTTATACAATTACTGTCGTTCCATAAAAGTACAGTATTATTAAAATCGTATTAAAATTATAACATAAGTCAAGTATTACAATTACGTAAGATGTAGTGCCCAAACATTTGGTGATAGCAATTTATCTCCAGTTTATAGCACAGCGGAGATCTGTAAATACCTATAAGGTTGAATAAGTGTTAAAGTTAATATCTGTGTGTGTGAAAGAAGAATATAATTCGCAGGTTCAGACATTCACGCTGTACGTGTCTTGACACTTGTGGCTCCCTGAAGATGGTTGCGGTTTCCAGTAAAACCAACTGCGCACTTAACTGGGGATAAACTGTTGCTTTGTGATGACAGACGATGTTAAGCTGAGTTGCTTTAATTATACGACGGGCATACTGCAAACTGGATACATAAATATGTCACACTGTAACACGACACGATTGTGCAGTAGCCTTTCGTTTATATTCTAATAATTAGCATTTCATTTTAAGTGCGCCAAACAAATTTCCTAAAAATCAACTTCCATAAACCCTCTAAAGCCCAGTGGTTACTATATGTACCACCATGTTTAACATTCACAAATTCTACGTTCTGCCCACACAGTGTATTTATGTGTTTTGTGTGGATCTCAGAACAAACAGCGATTATTTCACTGTACAGCATTAACTGACTGGTTTGTATAACTGAGACGGAGTATGTTTACTGCGCGGTACGGACTGTATTTATGTGTTTTGTGTGGATCTCAGAACAAACAGCGATTATTTCACTGTACAACATTAACTGACTGGTTTGTATAACTGAGACGGAGTGTGTTTACTGCGCGGTACGGACTGAGTGTTTATGTAAAGTGTGTTTACTGCGCGGTACGGACTGGATGTTTATGTAAAGTGTGTTTACTGCGCGGTACGGACTGAATGTTTATGTAAAGTGTTTTTACTGCGCGGTACGGACTGAGTGATTATGTAAAGTGTGTTTACTGCGCGGTACGGACTGAATGTTTATGTAAAGTGTGTTTACTGCGCGGTACGGACTGTATGTTTATGTAAAGTGTGTTTACTGCGCGGCACGGACTGAATATTTATGTAAAGTGTGTTTACTGCGAGGTACGAGCTGAATGTTTAAATTCAGTTCAGGTTAATTTTAGTCTAATGGGTGAACGCACTTGGTAAATAACGACTGATGTGTGTAGACAAATATTCTACATGAATCCACAAGGCCTGTAACATCTCCAATTTTCGTTTTTGTTTCAAATAAATCTTAGAGCCCAATCAGTCAGGTGAAACACGATAACACATGTACATCGCTCTTTAAGAAAAAGCAGTTGAATTCTCTTTTTAAGTGATACCAGATGTTACAGAATCTCTTCGTAAGAAGTATGGAGGGGAGGGGGTGTGTGGAAGATTGAAAGTAGCTGCACAGTGTTGCTACAGGCGAACTGACAAATAAAAAAACAGGAATGCAGTAGGACCATAAATCTGCTGTTTCCAAGCCCCAACTGTCACACTGTGTACAGAAGGCGTTATACACACTGCAATGGCGGCTGAGGAATTCTTTTGCAAGTTGGTCCAGACGCATGACTTATGAGGCGACGTTTGATGTTGCGCGCGTCTATTTTAATGTCCTGAGGCGTCTCTTTACTTCTTTCTTGGCTTGTTTTTGGTGACTGCCAAAACAAACTAATTGCGAGACTTAGGCGCTATGCACAGCCCATTAGAATGAGGCGGCTAGTCGCTACATTTCGCTAACAACAGACTGGAGTGATTCATTGACAGCTTGCGCCGTATTGCTGCTCTGAGACATTATTGGGGGGGGGGGGGGGGGGGGGGGGGGGTTTGAACAGTTCATGTTGCGCGTGTTACGTGAAACTGATTAGTGATATATTACGTGCAACTGATTAGTGATATATTACGTGCAATTGATTAGTGATATATTACGTGCAATTGATTAGTTATATATTACGTGCAATTGATTAGTGATATATTACGTGCAATTGATTAGTGATATATTACGTGCAATTGATTAGTGATATATTACGTGCAATTGATTAGTGATATATTACGTGCAATTGATTAGTGATATATTACGTGCAATTGATTAGTGATATATTACGTGCAATTGATTAGTGATATATTACGTGCAATTGATTAGTGATATATTACGTGCAATTGATTAGTTATATATTACGTGCAATTGATTAGTGATATATTACGTGCAATTGATTAGTTATATATTACGTGCAATTGATTAGTGATATATTACGTGCAATTGATTAGTTATATATTACGTGCAATTGATTAGTGATATATTACGTGCAATTGATTAGTTATATATTACGTGCAATTGATTAGTGATATATTACGTGCAATTGATTAGTGATATATTACGTGCAATTGATTAGTTATATATTACGTGCAATTGATTAGTGATATATTACGTGCAACTGATTAGTGATATATTACGTGCAATTGATTAGTTACATATTACGTGCAATTGATTAGTGATATATTACGTGCAATTGATTAGTGATATATTACGTGCAACTGATTAGTGATATATTACGTGCAACTGATTAGTGATATATTACGTGCAACTGATTAGTGATATATTACGTGCAACTGATTAGTGATATATTACGTGCAACTGATTAGTGATATATTACGTGCAACTGATTAGTTATATATTACGTGCAACTGATTAGTGATATATTACGTGCAATTGATTAGTGATATATTACGTGCAATTGATTAGTGATATATTACGTGCAATTGATTAGTGATATATTACGTGCAACTGATTAGTGATATATTACGTGCAACTGATTAGTGATATATTACGTGCAACTGATTAGTGATATATTACGTGCAACTGATTAGTGATATATTACGTGCAATTGATTAGTTATATATTACGTGCAATTGATTAGTGATATATTACGTGCAATTGATTAGTGATATATTACGTGCAATTGATTAGTTATATATTACGTGCAATTGATTAGTGATATATTACGTGCAATTGATTAGTTGTATATTACGTGCAATTGATTAGTGATATATTACGTGCAATTGATTAGTTACATATTACGTGCAATTGATGAGTGATATATTACGTGCAATTGATTAGTGATATATTACGTGCAACTGATTAGTGATATATTACGTGCAACTGATTAGTTATATATTACGTGCAATTGATTAGTGATATATTACGTGCAATTGATTAGTTACATATTACGTGCAATTGATGAGTGATATATTACGTGCAATTGATTAGTGATATATTACGTGCAACTGATTAGTGATATATTACGTGCAACTGATTAGTGATATATTACGTGCAATTGATTAGTGATATATTACGTGCAACTGATTAGTGATATATTACGTGCAATTGATTAGTGATATATTACGTGCAACTGATTAGTGATATATTACGGTTTGTTCATTCCGCCCAACTGCACATATATTAGTTAATAACTAAGTTATGTCGTAATGATTTCTCCTACATGTTTCGGCCTACAAAGGCCATCTTCAGGGGAATACTGATACAGAGGAATAAATTCTTGATATGAAATGCCTTCGTGGACGTGCGTAAACAAAACTAGAGTATCGAGCGGTTACAACATAGATGAAGTATAAATGTTAAAATCACATTGCACGATGCAAACTTCTTTCCTGTACAAGTCGTATTGTTTATGTTAAATTTGCAAACAAATATCTATGTAAACGTTGACACCTTCTTTTGCAAAATGTTACGTCCTGGCACACAGTTGGATTCAGAACAAAAAGCGAGCTGCCAATTCCACGCAATGACACGACTGCACACTGTCAGCGTATACACCGTGTTTTGTGTAATGACGTGTGTAGCGAGCCACTGTGCACTGACCTGTAACACACGGCGATGTCTGTATGCTTACACGCATGCGTGCTTCAACTGAACATCGTACAACGTTTCGTACACGGGGCTCTGTTCACCATTGATGTTATGGTGGTCATGGAGTTCAATGTGGGACTTTCCTAGACAATTCGTGCGTATTCGTGTTTATACTGCCTTAATGAAGTCCAAACTGATGCTGGACATAACACCTTGCATTTTATATCAAAATGTTTCCGTCTCTATCAGTGTTCCCTGAAGATGATGGCCTTTATAAGGACGAAACATGTAGCAGAAATCACTACGATATACCATAGTTACTAATGAACATATGTGCAGTTGGTTGGAATGAGCAATATATAATATACTGCTGAAGGGTTCAATTACAGTTGACACTGCAGTACAGGTGTGAGACTTAAGGCTCTCACAGTGGTGGTGATAATACGTAGCCCTCTAAAGCCCAGTGGTTACTATATGTACCGCCATGTTTAACATTCAACAATTCTACGTTCTGCCCACACAGAGTATTTATGTGTTTTGTGTGGATCTCAGAACAAACAGCGATTATTTCACTGTACAACATTAACTGACTGGTTTGTATAACTGAGACGGAGTGTGTTTACTGCGCGGTACGGACTGTATTTATGTGTTTTGTGTGGATCTCAGAACAAACAGCGATTATTTCACTGTACAACATTAACTGACTGGTTTGTATAACTGAGACGGAGTGTGTTTACTGCGCGGTACGGACTGTATTTATGTGTTTTGTGTGGATCTCAGAACAAACAGCGATTATTTCACTGTACAGCATTAACTGACTGGTTTGTATAACTGAGACGGAGTGTGTTTACTGCGCGGTACGGACTGTATTTATGTGTTTTGTGTGGATCTCAGAACAAACAGCGATTATTTCACTGTACAGCATTAACTGACTGGTTTGTATAACTGAGACGGAGTGTTTTTCTGCGCGGTACGGACTGTATTTATGTGTTTTGTGTGGATCTCAGAACAAACAGCGATTATTTCACTGTACAGCATTAACTGACTGGTTTGTATAACTGAGACGGAGTGTGTTTACTGCGCGGTACGGACTGTATTTATGTGTTTTGTGTGGATCTCAGAACAAACAGCGATTATTTCACTGTACAGCATTAACTGACTGGTTTGTATAACTGAGACGGAGTGTGTTTACTGCGCGGTACGGACTGTATTTATGTGTTTTGTGTGGATCTCAGAACAAACAGCGATTATTTCACTGTACAGCATTAACTGACTGGTTTGTATAACTGAGACGGAGTGTGTTTACTGCGCGGTACGGACTGTATTTATGTGTTTTGTGTGGATCTCAGAACAAACAGCGATTATTTCACTGTACAACATTAACTGACTGGTTTGTATAACTGAGACGGAGTGTGTTTACTGCGCGGTACGGACTGGATGTTTATGTAAAGTGTGTTTACTGCGCGGTACGGACTGGATGTTTATGTAAAGTGTGTTTACTGCACGGTACGGACTGGATGTTTATGTAAAGTGTGTTTACTGCGCGGTACGGACTGGATGTTTATGTAAGTGTGTTTACTGCACGGTACGGACTGGATGTTTATGTAAAGTGTGTTTACTGCACGGTACGGACTGGATGTTTATGTAAAGTGTGTTTACTGCGCGGTACGGACTGGATGTTTATGTAGTGTGTTTACTGCGCGGTACGGACTGGATGTTTATGTAGTGTGTTTACTGCGCGGTACGGACTGGATGTTTATGTAAAGTGTGTTTACTGCACGGTACGGACTGGATGTTTATGTAAAGTGTGTTTACTGCACGGTACGGACTGGATGTTTATGTAAAGTGTGTTTACTGCACGGTACGGACTGGATGTTTATGTAAAGTGTGTTTACTGCACGGTACGGACTGGATGTTTATGTAAAGTGTGTTTACTGCACGGTACGGACTGGATGTTTATGTAAAGTGTGTTTACTGCACGGTACGGACTGGATGTTTATGTAAAGTGTGTTTACTGCACGGTACGGACTGGATGTTTATGTAAAGTGTGTTTACTGCACGGTACGGACTGGATGTTTATGTAAAGTGTGTTTACTGCACGGTACGGACTGGATGTTTATGTAAAGTGTTTACTGCACGGTACGGACTGGATGTTTATGTAAAGTGTGTTGACTGCGCGGTACGGACCGGATGTTTATGTAAAGTGTGTTTACTGCGCGGTACGGACTGGATGTTTATATATAATGTAAATGGTTTTCGCATGTCATAAAGTTAATTTTATGCACAACGTTCTATTCTGTCCCAATGCTCTCCGAAAAAGAAATTATTGCTGTTTAAATCTCCGCAAGCCGTAATAAATGTCGTATTTACGTGTACACAACTTAGTTGAATGGGCAGATACATAAAGCATGTAAGCCTTCTGGCAACATTAGTGTTAGTTGTCACTACGTTCTGTGCTATTTAAGTCGCCAAAAGCATGTAAATTTAACAGTAAATAAACGCCAGTTAATAATAACTTCTGTGTCACATTTGCCACTAACATACGACTGCAGCACCACTAGTGACTGTTACGAGAAATTACTTCCCCCCCCTCCCGCCTGGATAATTTTATGTGCATTCGTTCCAGCTCATCTCTGGAGGTAAGGACTCCACAGATGTTACAAATGACAAGACTTATTTAAGCATATTTTGCTTCTCTTCGCCGGTAGACACATCTACTGTACGACTGCTAAATGACACTGCGCAACACATGACAACAGCGTCACGAGCTGTCCGAGACTGAACTGGCAGAGTGACACGGACACTCCTGTCGCAATTATCCAAAGCCTCTAAAGCCCAGTGGTTACTATATGTACCACCATGTTTAACATTCACAAATTCCACGTTCTGCCCACACAGTGTATTTATGTGTTTTGTGTGGATCTCAGAACAAACAGCGATTATTTCACTGTACAACATTAACTGACTGGTTTGTATAACTGAGACGGAGTGTGTTTACTGCGCGGTACGAGCTGAATGTTATGTAAAGTGTGTTTACTGCGCGGTACGGACTGAATGTTATGTAAAGTGTGTTTACTGCGCGGTATGGACTGCATGTTTATGTAAAGTGTTTACTGCGCGGTACGGACTGAATTTTATGTAAAGTGTGTTTACTGCGCGGTACGGACTGTATTTATGTGTTTTGTGTGGATCTCAGAACAAACAGCGATTATTTCACTGTACAGCATTAACTGACTGGTTTGTATAACTGAGACGGAGTGTGTTTACTGCGCGGTACGAGCTGAGCGTTTATGTAAAGTGTTTACTGCGCGGTACGGACTGAATGTTATGTAAAGTGTGTTTACTGCGCGGTATGGACTGCATGTTTATGTAAAGTATGTTTACTGCGCGGTACGGACTGTATTTATGTGTTTTGTGTGGATCTCAGAACAAACAGCGATTATTTCACTGTACAGCATTAACTGACTGGTTTGTATAACTGAGACGGAGTGTGTTTACTGCGCGGTACGGACTGTATTTATGTGTTTTGTGTGGATCTCAGAACAAACAACGATTATTTCACTGTACAACATTAACTGACTGGTTTGTATAACTGAGACGGAGTGTGTTTACTGCGCGGTACGGACTGTATTTATGTGTTTTGTGTGGATCTCAGAACAAACAGCGATTATTTCACTGTACAACATTAACTGACTGGTTTGTATAACTGAGACGGAGTGTGTTTACTGCGCGGTACGAGCTGAGTGTTTATGTAAAGTGTTTACTGCGCGGTACGGACTGAATGTTATGTAAAGTGTGTTTACTGCGCGGTATGGACTGCATGTTTATGTAAAGTGTGTTTACTGCGCGGTACGGACTGAGCGTTTAAGCATAATTCAGGTTACATTCCGCCTTCACAAGTCGCTACTGTATGCTTCTCACGCAGGCCTCCCAATTTGCAATTGTCAAAATTAATCTCCCTGCTTTAAAGCTACACATAATTACATTAAATAACCAAATTACGCGCTTTAGCACTAACAAAATAAAAATTCCGCCGCCCTTATCTCAAATTACTACTGTCACCATTCTAACATCTTCACCTACATTTTTATTTTGATACTACTATTAACAGTAGGACGAGCGGGCGAAGCCTGGGAACCTTCTAACAAATGATGCTCTCCTCTCCCTCCACCGTATAAAAGTGTCTATGGTAATCACTTGCTCTCCACTTTCTCCTTGCCTCTCTCTCTCTTCCGTCTTGAAACGGTTAAACAACTACCGCTACACAATTCCATGTATCTTCTCAACACGCTCAACACGACGATGCAACATAAGACAGCTGTAGCTGTGGTCACAACATAAGACAGCTGTAGCTGTGGTCACAACATAAGACAGCTGTAGCTGTGGTCACAACATAAGACAGCTGTAGCTGTGGTCACAACATAAGACAGCTGTAGCTGTGGTCACAACATAAGACAGCTGTAGCTGTGGTCACAATATAAGACAGCACTGTCTTTGTCGGTCGGTGTTTGAAACCTGCAGCTAATGGCCAGTGGAGGCAGACGCCACTTGTGTACCGACCGGCAATGAAGTACAAACACACACACATGATCTTATATTTACGACACAAACATTTCGATTCCACAGAACCGTCAGTAGTGCCACCACACGACACGTCTTATATTCCACAGAACCGTCAGTAGTGCCACCACACGACACGTCTTATATTCCACAGAACCGGCAGTAGTGCCACCACACGACACGTCTTATATTCCACAGAACCGGCAGTAGTGCCACCACACGACACGTCTTATATTCCACAGAACCGTCAGTAGTGCCACCACACGACACGTCTTATATTCCACAGAACCGTCAGTAGTGCCACCACACGACACGTCTTATATTCCACAGAACCGTCAGCAGTGCCACCACACGACACGTCTTATATTCCACAGAACCGTCAGCAGTGCCACCACACGACACGTCTTATATTCCACAGAACCGTCAGTAGTGCCACCACACGACACGTCTTATATTCCACAGAACCGTCAGTAGTGCCACCACACGACACGTCTTATATTAACAGTCTTAATATCAAGATAATAAACTTAAAAACAGCCGAACTCGCGCGGTCTAAGACGTGGGTCTGCGGCCGCTCGCTTGCTGGGATTTCGGGTTCGAATTCCGCCGCGGGCATGAATGTCTGTCTGTTGTGAGTGTTGTGTGTTGTCAGGTAGAGGTCTTTGCGACGGGCCGATCCCTCGTCCAGAGGGGTCTTACCGAGTGTGTTTTTTCTAAAAAGTGTGTGATCAGATGCAACAGTAACTCTCTACACCTACAGTGAGTGCAAAAAGTCTGACTACGAAAGGCAACACAATTAAGTAACAGTTATATAATTAGATCCAGGTGACTCGCCTTTCGTCTCGTATCAATTTTACACACGTAAAACGTTACATGACGAAGCGTGCTGCTCTTCACGTGACACGGCACGCACGCCACTGATACCCCCATCACTATGTTCCAGAGAGCTCCCGCAACGTCGGTCGAGTGTGCAGGTCACCGCCCGACTCGGACGCGTGCAGTGGCGGTAACAACAGCTCGGCAGCAGACGAGCGCAAGAAAAGGCCACGCACGGCCTTCACACCGGCTCAAATCAAGTCGTTGGAGGCAGAGTTTGAGAAGAACAAGTATCTGTCCGTCGCCAAACGTCTGCAGCTCTCCAAAAGCCTCAAACTTACGGAAACACAGGTATGTAGATGTACGATGTATGACGCTGTACGCAGTATGTCACGTGGTTTTCAAAAGGCAGTAAGAAATTGTTTTACGCTGTTTATAAGTCAGAGCCGTCCAAATCACACAACGTCACAACAGCACTGCTGTACGCTGTTGTTGCTATTTCTACAAAAACAACTTTGGTCCGCTGGTTGAGTGCTAGGTTGTTCACGTATTTCCCGCAAGACGCAGGAGATGGCGGGACGTCCGTTAATAACCCGTCGGCATCGGTGGCTCTGTTGTTAATACAGCCGTTGAAAGTCTGCACAAAACGAAGTCTCACAACCAACATTTCGTGCAGTTAAATGCACGAAATGTACTGAGGCTTGGCGACGAAAAATTAACAGACAATACAGTCAATGGCCTTATGATAATTTAAAACACACCCTGTAGTATTCTAACAACAGGAATGGTAAACATGTCATCACTTCATGCACCATAACAGGCGTTATAAGCGGGCAGTACAATGTCAATAACAGGCGTTATAAGCGGGCAGTACAATGTCAATAACAGGCATTATAAGCGGGCAGTACAATGTCAATAACAGGCGTTAAAGCGGGCAGTACAATGTCAATAACAGGCATTATAAGCAGCCAGTACAATGTCAATAACAGGCATTATAAGCGGGCAGTACAAAGTCAATAACAGGCATTATAAGCGGGCAGTACAATGTCAATAACAGGCATTATAAGCGGGCAGTACATTGTCTATAACAGGCGTCAAGGCGGGCAGTAAAAAGTCAATAACAGACATTATAAGCGGCCAGTACAATGTCAATAACAGGCATTATAAGCTGGCAGTACAATGTCAATAACAGGCATTATAAGCTGGCAGTACAAAGTCTATAACAGGCATTATAAGCGGCCAGTACAATGTCAATAACAGGTATTATAAGCGGGCAGTACAATGTCAATAACAAGCATTATAAGCGGGCAGTACAATGTCTATAACAGGCGTTAAGGCGGGCAGTAAAAAGTCAATAACAGGCATTATAAGCGGCCAGTACAATGTCAATAACAGGCATTATAAGCTGGCAGTACAATGTCTATAACAGGCATTATAAGCGGGCAGTACAATGTCAATAACAGGCATTATAAGCGGGCAGTATAATGTCATTAACAGTCATTATAAGCGGGCAGTACAATGTCAATAACAGGCATTATAAGCTGACAGTACAAGGCCAATAACAACAGGCTAATATTCAGGAGTTAGTAACAGCAATCTTAAAGCAAACCGATACAGCAGATAGAGCGATATATCATAGCACGTGTGTGTCAGCTAGTTGTCCAGCACAGTATCCATCTTTGTCAACGTTTTTCTTCCACCTATGAATGAATGGAATATTGTAAGATGAACAACAGACGAGAACATGGATGAATACAGCGTTGGTGGTAGATGGATGAATGAGTATGGAGCATTGGTGGAATGATACTGATAGGGGAAAACTGAAGTACTGGGAGAGAAACATTATACAGCGTTGGTGGTAGATGTATGAATGAGTATGGAGCATTGGTGGAATGATACTGACAGGGGAAAACTGAAGTACTGGGAGAGAAACATTATACAGCGTTGGTGGTAGATGTATGAATGAGTATGGAGCATTGGTGGAATGATACTGACAGGGGAAAACTGAAGTACTGGGAGAGAAACATTATACAGCGTTGGTGGTAGATGGATGAATGAGTATGGAGCATTGGTGGAATGATACTGACAGGGGAAACTGAAGTACTGGGAGAGAAACATTATACAGCGTTGGTGGTAGATGGATGAATGAGTATGGAGCATTGGTGGAATGATACTGACAGGGGAAAACTGAAGTACTGGGAGAGAAACATTATACAGCGTTGGTGGTAGATGTTTGAATGAGTATGGAGCATTGGTGGAATGATACTGACAGGGGAAACTGAAGTACTGGGAGAGAAACATTATACAGCGTTGGTGGTAGATGTATGAATGAGTATGGAGCATTGGTGGAATGATACTGACAGGGGAAAACTGAAGTACTGGGAGAGAAACATTATACAGCGTTGGTGGTAGATGTATGAATGAGTATGGAGCATTGGTGGAATGATACTGACAGGGGAAAACTGAAGTACTGGGAGAGAAACATTATACAGCGTTGGTGGTAGATGTATGAATGAGTATGGAGCATTGGTGGAATGATACTGACAGGGGAAACTGAAGTACTGGGAGAGAAACATTATACAGCGTTGGTGGTAGATGTATGAATGAGTATGGAGCATTGGTGGAATGATACTGACAGGGGGAAACTGAACTACTGGGAGAGAAACATTATACAGCGTTGGTGGTAGATGTATGAATGAGTATGGAGCATTGGTGGAATGATACTGACAGGGGAAAACTGAAGTACTGGGAGAGAAACATTATACAGCGTTGGTGGTAGATGTATGAATGAGTATGGCGCATTGGTGGAATGATACTGAAATGGGAAAACTGAAGTACTGGGAGAGAAACATTATACAGCGTTGGTGGTAGATGTATGAATGAGTATGGAGCATTGGTGGAATGATACTGACAGGGGAAACTGAAGTACTGGGAGAGAAACATTATACAGCGTTGGTGGTAGATGTATGAATGAGTATGGAGCATTGGTGGAATGATACTGACAGGGGAAACTGAAGCACTGGGAGAGAAACATTATACAGCGTTGGTGGTAGATGAATGAATGAGTATGGAGCATTGGTGGAATGATACTGACAGGGGAAACTGAAGTACTGGGAGAGAAACATTATACAGCGTTGGTGGTAAATGGATGATTGAGTATGGAGCATTGGTGGAATGATACTGACAGGGGAAACTGAAGTACTGGGAGAGAAACATTATACAGCGTTGGTGGTAGATGTATGAATGAGTATGGAGCATTGGTGGAATGATACTGACAGGGGAAAACTGAAGTACTGGAGAGAGAAACATTATACAGCGTTGGTGGTAGATGTATGAATGAGTATGGAGCATTGGTGGAATGATACTGACAGGGGAAAACTGAAGTACTGGGAGAGAAACATTATACAGCGTTGGTGGTAGATGTATGAATGAGTATGGAGCATTGGTGGAATGATACTGACAGGGGAAACTGAAGTACTGGGAGAGAAACATTATACAGCGTTGGTGGTAGATGTATGAATGAGTATGGAGCATTGGTGGAATGATACTGACAGGGGGAAACTGAACTACTGGGAGAGAAACATTATACAGCGTTGGTGGTAGATGGATGAATGAGTATGGAGCATTGGTGGAATGATACTGACAGGGGAAAACTGAAGTACTGGGAGAGAAACATTATACAGCGTTGGTGGTAGATGTATGAATGAGTATGGCGCATTGGTGGAATGATACTGAAATGGGAAAACTGAAGTACTGGGAGAGAAACATTATACAGCGTTGGTGGTAGATGTATGAATGAGTATGGAGCATTGGTGGAATGATACTGACAGGGGAAACTGAAGTACTGGGAGAGAAACATTATACAGCGTTGGTGGTAGATGTATGAATGAGTATGAAGCATTGGTGGAATGATACTGACAGGGGAAACTGAAGCACTGGGAGAGAAACATTATACAGCGTTGGTGGTAGATGAATGAATGAGTATGGAGCATTGGTGGAATGATACTGACAGGGGAAACTGAAGTACTGGGAGAGAAACATTATACAGCGTTGGTGGTAAATGGATGAATGAGTATGGAGCATTGGTGGAATGATACTGACAGGGGAAACTGAAGTACTGGGAGAGAAACATTATACAGCGTTGGTGGTAGATGTATGAATGAGTATGGAGCATTGGTGGAATGATACTGACAGGGGAAACTGAAGTACTGGGAGAGAAACATTATACAGCGTTGGTGGTAGATGTATGAATGAGTATGGAGCATTGGTGGAATGATACTGACAGGGGAAACTGAAGTACTGGGAGAGAAACATTATACAGCGTTGGTGGTAGATGGATGAATGAGTAGGGAGCATTGGTGGAATGATACTGATAGGGGAAAACTGAAGTACTGGGAGAGAAACATTATACAGCGTTGGTGGTAGATGGATGAATGAGTAGGGAGCATTGGTGGAATGATACTGATAGGGGAAAACTGAAGTACTGGGAGAGAAACATTATACAGCGTTGGTGGTAGATGGATGAATGAGTATGGAGCATTGGTGGAATGATACTGACAGGGGGAAACTGAAGTACTGGGAGAGAAACATTATACAGCGTTGGTGGTAGATGTATGAATGAGTATGGAGCATTGGTGGAATGATACTGACAGGGGAAAACTGAAGTACTGGGAGAAAAACCTGTCAGAGTGCCACTTTGCCTACAACAAGTTCCACATGGACTGGCCTTGGATCAAAGCCGGGCCTCCGCAGTGAAAGGCGGGCGACTAACCGCCTGACACACTGAGGAACTATCAGATTTGCAATGACTCTGCTGCAGTCGGTCAGTCGGTATGTTACCACAGCAAACATAACAAATATTTTAATGTTTGTTTTTTTTCTGAAATTAAGAAATAAAATGACGATTTGACATTCACGTCGTCCAGTGGAGCTACGAGTGTGCAACACACGGGCAGGCAGTCAACTCGAAGCCAACAGGTTTGCCTGCTTCGTTAGAAACCGAAAATAATTGTGGGAAGCAAACACGCACCCCTCCCCCCCCAACATGTGACATTCACACATAGCACCAATCTAGACCGCTCACTTCCGAGTTTTCAGACGCCATAATTCATGCTTGTTAGGCGACCAGAGCCGCAAGCAGACACAAACTGCACCATCTTCCGCCCTGTGACTGATGGGCCACGGAGTCCCGTTACTGGCGCCAGGGTGCCATCCCTTGTCCTGCCGACACCCCCCTGGATACTTCAGGGATTCTGTTACAAGATCATCTCATGTAATGTTTTGCACGTGTGTAGCCTGTCACATATGCCGACAGCAACACTCGTCAGCAGACTGCTCCGTCCCACCACTAAGCTCAATAGTCTGCCATGCCGCCACTCAAGCGGTTGTCCATCGCCTTCTCACTGCTGAGGTCTGGGTTCGGTCGCAAGTTAGACCCTGCGGGATTTGTGGTGGACGAAGTAACGCCTGGGCACGTTTCCCTCCAAAAGCTTCGGTCCCCCCTGCTGGATAATTTTGTTGGAGATATAAATACATTACTGACGAGATCATCAACAATGTGGCCAGCACACTACAGTCATCAGGGTGTTGTTAAAACACTAATTCAATAACGAACCCTTTCCACGAATCACAGTTCCTGTTCTGAGCCAGCTACACGCTCAACTGATCGGACACTTCTCGCCTTCTATGCAACCCAAAGGCTCGTTACCGTGTTCTCAAGTCAGTTGAATCCAATCAACAGTCTAATTTCCTGCTTATGTAGTATTCACTGTGATTCTCGTAGGAAGGCCAAGTGAGACCATCAGTAGTACCAACAAGAAAACTGCGAATTCGTGATTGGTACTGCCACTACTGCAAGGTCATAGCATTTCGTGTTATACACATCTTCACGTTGTGTTAGACTTGAGTGTGTTAAGTAAAGCAACAACATGGCGGCGGTGCAAAATCTGTAATGTTAGGTTTAATGACACTGCTTCATGCACCAATGGAGTTGGTACGTGAGGTGACCATGAGCAGTTGCACAAAGTCTGTACGACTTAACATATGGCGACACTGCAGGGGGCACGCGGTAGCGCAGTTGGTTGAGGCACTGCGCTACAAACCGGAAGGTCGCGGGTTCGATTCCCGATGATGTCACTGTAATTTTTCATTGACATAATCCTTTCGGTCGCTGGGGTAGACTCAGCCTCTAACAGAAATGAGTACCAGGAATATTTCCTGGAAGGTAAAGACGGCCGTTGCGTAGTGCTGACAACCTTACCACCGTCATGTGCCGACTGTCTATAAATCTGTGAGCCTCAACCTCCTGGAACCCTAAGGGCCTGTCCAGGTCTGTAATGGGGTTGCTTTACATTATATGTGGCAGGTACCGGTAACTACGCACTGAATTACCACATTACCACAGTTCACAGTGCCAGCCAGCTGCAACATGCAGTCAATGACACACACACACAGACATGACCTCCATCGTCTGTTGTCATGACGTCACAGTGTCCACTTTATCGTGTCCCTCATCACAGCAGTTTTCACGGAAGGTGTACTGCATAGGAAGACTGAATGCGCCGGGAATTTAGATTCCAGGTTTCCCCTTCAATGAGGGACACGATAAAGTGGACACCTGTATAAAATACTTATGTCATCAAAGAATCTTTTTGTCGTATTAACTTCCACTGACATTCATTTGGAACTTAACATTCGTATTGTCATTACTGTCACAATCGTCATAAGTATTTTGCGTACGAACATTACAATTGATGTTCGTTAACAATACGCAGCTAGCGTTGGACAAGCAGAAATATGTTAACAATACGCAGCTACCGCTGGACAAGCAGAAATATGTTAACAATACGCAGCTAGCGTTGGACAAGCAGAAATATATTGTTAACAATACGCAGCTAGCGCTGGACAAGCAGAAATATATTGTTAACAATACGCAGCTAGCGTTGGAAAACCAGAAATATGTTAACAATACGCAGCTAGCGTTGGACAACCAGAAATATGTTAACAATACGCAGCTAGCGTTGGACAAGCAGAAATATATTGTTAACAATACGCAGCTAGCGCTGGACAAGCAGAAATATATTGTTAACAATACGCAGCTAGCGTTGGAAAACCAGAAATATGTTAACAATACGCAGCTAGCGCTGGACAAGCAGAAATATATTGTTAACAATACGCAGCTAGCGTTGGAAAACCAGAAATATGTTAACAATACGCAGCTAGCGTTGGACAACCAGAAATATGTTAACAATACGCAGCTACCGCTGGACAAGCAGAAATATATTGTTAACAATACGCAGCTAGCGGTGGACAACCAGAAATATGTTAACAATACGCAGCTAGCGCTGGACAAGCAGAAATATATTGTTAACAATACGCAGCTAGCGCTGGACAACCAGAAATATGTTAACAATACGGAGCTAGCGCTGGACAACCACAAATATATTGTTAACAATACGCAGCTAGCGTTGGACAACCAGAAATATGTTAACAATACGGAGCTAGCGCTGGACAACCACAAATATATTAACAATACGCAGCTAGCGTTGGACAACCAGAAATATGTTAACAATACGGAGCTAGCGTTGGACAACCACAAATATATTGTTAACAATACGCAGCTAGCGTTGGACATCCAGAAATATGTTAACAATACGGAGCTAGCGCTGGACAACCAGAAATATATTGTTAACAATACGCAACTAGCGTTGGACAACCAGAAATATGTTAAAAATACGGATCTAGCGCTGGACAACCACAAATATATTGTTAACAATACGCAGCTAGCGTTGGACAACCAGAGATTCTATTGTTAACAATACGCAGCTAGCGCTGGACAACCAGAAATATATTGTTAACAATACGCAGCTAGTGTTGGACAACCAGAAATATATTGTTAACAATACGCAACTAGCGTTGGACAACCAGAAATATGTTAAAAATACGGATCTAGCGCTGGACAACCACAAATATATTGTTAACAATACGCAGCTAGCGTTGGACAACCAGAGATTCTATTGTTAACAATACGCAGCTAGCGCTGGACAACCAGAAATATATTGTTAACAATATGCAGCTAGTGTTGGACAACCATAAATTTTATTGTTAACAATAGGCAGCTAGCGTTGGACAACCAGAAATTCTATTAACAATACGCAGCTAGCGTTGGACAACCAGAAATTCTATTGTTAACAATACGCAGCTAGCGTTGGACAACCAGAAATTCTATTGTTAACAATACGCAGCTAGCGTTGGACAACCAGAAATTCTATTCTTAACAATACGCAGCCAGCGTTGGACAAACAGAAATTCTATTGTTAACAATACGCAGCTAGCGTTGGACAACCAGAAATTCTATTGTTAGCAATACGCAGCTAGCGTTGGACAACCAGAAATTCTATTGTTAACAATACGCAGCTAGCGTTGGGCAACCAGAAATTCTATTGTTAACAATACGCAGCTAGCGTTGGACAACCAGAAATTCTATTGTTAACAACAATGACCAAACAGTTCGGCTGGTCAAGATATTCCACATCTGTAGAACCCAAGGGCCTATTCGCCAGTACAGTCATGTGGCTGTATTGTGGACCTCGCGAGGTTAAACAGTCTGTTTGTCAAATGTGACAGACAGTATAATGGGGCGAAGCTGTTGCCACTGCTGTAGTCGTGACGCCTCATTAAGAGAAGCCCCCCCCCCCCGACACCTACGCTGTGGCACTACAGTACACAGGCTACTGCTCCAAAAACAAACGGCGGGCAGTGACGTTCCAAGTTCTGACGGCACGTGACGCCGTGTAGTCTGCCACACGTCCAGCCACGATGCACAGGACGCTAATAAAGACACAGGCTGGGCACTTCGTGCATTTTAGTGCTTCATCGGTTACATGGAACAGTCCTTGAACAGCTGACAGTAGCTTAACCCACCACGAAGGACACTTTGTTCATATCAGTCCGCCACTGCATCCTACATCAAGTCATTCAAACACAATCCGCCCCCTTACACCCACATTAATAATATCCTCACATCTATGCTTAGGTCTCATCAAGTGGCGTCTTCCATTGAGATTTTGCGTCAAAAATGTTGTTGCGACATTTGTTATGTCCCCAGCCGCTCGTGTCCTCAGCTGCTAACCTTGTACAGTGACCAGCCACACATTGCTAACCTTGTACAGTGACCAGCCACACACTGCTAACCTTGTACAGTGACCAGCCACACACTGCTAACCTTGTACAGTGACCAGCCACACATTGCTAACCTTGTACAGTGACCAGCCACACATTGCTAACCTTGTACAGTGACCAGCCACACACTGCTAACCTTGTACAGTGACCAGCCACACATTGCTAACCTTGTACAGTGACCAGCCACACATTGCTAACCTTGTACAGTGACCAGCCACACACTGCTAACCTTGTACAGTGACCAGCCACACATTGCTAACCTTGTACAGTGACCAGCCACACACTGCTAACCTTGTACAGTGACCAGCCACACACTGCTAACCTTGTACAGTGACCAGCCACACATTGCTAACCTTGTACAGTGACCAGCCACACACTGCTAACCTTGTACAGTGACCAGCCACACACTGCTAACCTTGTACAGTGACCAGCCACACATTGCTAACCTTGTACAGTGACCAGCCACACATTGCTAACCTTGTACAGTGACCAGCCACACATTGCTAACCTTGTACAGTGACCAGCCACACACTGCTAACCTTGTACAGTGACCAGCCACACATTGCTAACCCTGTACAGTGACCAGCCACACACTGCTAACCTTGTACAGTGACCAGCCACACACTGCTAACCTTGTACAGTGACCAGCCACACACTGCTAACCTTGTACAGTGACCAGCCACACACTGCTAACCTTGTACAGTGACCAGCCACACACTGCTAACCTTGTACAGTGACCAGCCACACACTGCTAACCTTTTACAGTGACCAGCCACACAGTGCTAACCTTGTACAGTGACCAGCCACACAGTGCTAACCTTGTGCAGTGACCAGCCACACACTGCTAACCTTGTACAGTGACCAGCCACACACTGCTAACCTTGTACAGTGACCAGCCACACAGTGCTAACCTTGTACAGTGACCAGCCACACACTGCTAACCTTGTACAGTGACCAGCCACACACTGCTAACCTTGTACAGTGACCAGCCACACACTGCTAACCTTGTACAGTGACCAGCCACACAGTGCTAACCTTGTACAGTGACCAGCCACACAGTGCTAAAGTCAGTAACAGCAGTCA
Organism: Reticulitermes speratus; assembly: GCA_021186555.1. NCBI lineage: Eukaryota > Metazoa > Arthropoda > Insecta > Blattodea > Rhinotermitidae > Reticulitermes > Reticulitermes speratus. Next base: position 171,472 of record JAJKFL010000026.1, read on the forward strand.
GCACTTTCAACTAGCGCTGTTTTACTTTCTACCAATTTGCAGATCAAGATCTGGTTCCAGAATCGACGCACAAAATGGAAGAGGAAATACACGAATGATTTGGAAGTACTTGCACAGCAGTATTACAGCTCCATGGGTGTCATGGCGCCCAGACCGATATTCCTCGGGGACAGACTATGGTGAGTTACGTAGCCCTATAAAGCCCCGTGGTCACTATATGTACCACCATGTTTAACATTCAGCAATTCTACGTTCTGCCCACACAGTGTATTTATGTGTTTTGTGTGATGTAGTGTGTTTACTGCGCGGTACGGACTGAGTATTTTACTGTAAGTCAAGCTAATCTTAGCCTTTAATGAGTTAACGACACTGACCACGGAGGCTAGAAGCAAGGTAACGTGTGAGCCAACGTAAAATATTAGGCAGAGGTCAGGCCCAACCTAGAAACTGAATTATGCGTAACAAATAAGCTGTTCACATCCGGCAGCCTGCAGTGTGGAACTGTTACAGTATCAGCATTAGTGTACGCACCTATGTAGCACTGTGTAATGTACCACGTACAAAAGTAAAAGTGAAGGCAACTGTACACAGTACAACGGCGACACGATGGCTGGTGGCAGCCAGTGAAGAGGCACATCTACAGACCGATACTTCAGGGCTTTTGTTACAACAAAGGTGGCAATTGTTGGTAGACATAACTACACTTGTGCTGAGCCTGTGACAAGCTAATGAACTGTGCCCCCCCCCCAACGCACTTGGCAACTCTGTACGCTGAGACGCATACAGTTGGCAACTCTGTACGCTGAGACGCTTACAGTTGGCAACTCTGTACGCTGAGACGCATACAGTTGGCAACTCTGTACGCTGAGACGCTTACAGTTGGCAACTCTGTACGCTGAGACGCTTACAGTTGGCAACTCTGTACGCTGAGACGCTTACAGTTGGCAACTCTGTACGCTGAGACGCATACAGTTGGCAACTCTGTACGCTGAGACGCTTACAGTTGGCAACTCTGTACGCTGAGACGCTTACACTTGGCAACTCTGTACGCTGAGACGCTTACACTTGGCAACTCTGTACGCTGAGACGCTTACAGTTGGCAACTCTGTACGCTGAGACGCTTACAGTTGGCAACTCTGTACGCTGAGACGCTTACACTTGGCAACTCTGTACGCTGAGACGCTTACAGTTGGCAACTCTGTAAGCTGAGAGGCTTGCAGTTGGCAACTTCGTACGCTGGCACGCATACAGTTGGCAACTTCGTACGCTGACACGCACACAGTTGGCAACTTTGTACGCTGACACGCATACAGTTGGCAACTTTGTACGCTGACACGCATACAGTTGGCAACTTCGTACGCTGACACGCATACAGTTGGCAACTCTGTACGCTGACACGCATACAGTTGGCAACTTCGTACGCTGACACGCATACAGTTGGCAACTCTGTACGCTGACACGCATACAGTTGGCAACTCTGTACGCTGACACGCACACAGTTGGCAACTTTGTACGCTGACACGCATACAGTTGGCAACTTCGTACGCTGACACGCACAGTTGGCAACTTTGTACGCTGACACGCATACAGTTGGCAACTTCGTACGCTGACACGCATACAGTTGGCAACTTCGTACGCTGACACGCATACAGTTGGCAACTCTGTACGCTGACACGCATACAGTTGGCAACTTCGTACGCTGACACGCATACAGTTGGCAACTCTGTACGCTGACACGCATACAGTTGGCAACTTCGTACGCTGACACGCATACAGTTTGCAACTCTGTACGCTGACACGCACAGTTTCAGACCCAGTTCAGTGCTGTCACTCCATTTCTGTGCTGCAGGCTGTTCAACTACCCGCACACAGCACCTCAGCATCAGGCCATCAACGCACCTGCGCTCCTCTCAACAGCACCTCACTTCATGCCCCACCACAGCCACACGCTGCCACCCCTCTTGGGGCTGCCAACACCCGCACCACCTCAGCACTGCATGCAAGCTGCCCAACCTGCACCAAGCAACGTAGTCACCCATCATCACGGCTACCAACATACTGCCAACATCGTGATGGGGCTGCATGCACCGCCGTGCAGTCAGGTCGCCAGCAACTCGAGTTCTGTTGCAGGCGTTCAAGGCAGTTCGAACGGTTGAACTGTACACGGCAAACTGACAGCTGCTGTGTTCAGACAGAGGTGTACAGCTGCACTGTCACGTGACTGCACTGTCACGGTCTGCGTCACGTGACAGTGCAGTCTCACGGTGCTTAGCGATAGTGTCGAGCAAACGTCTGCTTCCATCTTCAGGGTAGAAGGTAAGATGGAAACAGACGTCACCTCCAAAAAGGTATTAAAGTCTCAACATTTGTGATTCAGACAAAAGTCATGGATATCAGAACCTGTTTTGAACACGAAATACTGTAACCTCAAGAATCGTAAAAAGCAGGCAGTTTAGTTTTACCAAAACACAAAACGGCACTTAGACACTGAAGTTATGAAGCACAGATGCAAAGACAGACAGAGCTTGACTGAGCTGAGAGTGAACTGCGCAATTGCATGAATGGAGAAAGCTGACTCACCAGCCATGTGGTCTTGTTTGAACGACCGTAGTGACCTCACCTTCAACAGTTCCCTTGAGCAAAGTAAATACACTAGCACTGTATTACCAGACTGTACGGTGTCATTATATTAACAAGTGGGCCAAGCCCCACAATCAGACCAGATGACAAACCAAGCAACAAGTCACAATGTTACATCAACATTTGTTCCACCCAAATGCCATATATTATTTGTGTATCCAAACTGACACACGAAGTGTGTTGTGAGGATACACAAATAGTGTATACTTAGAAACAGTACACTAAATTGTATACTTAGAAACAGTACACTAAATTGTATACTTAGAAACAGTACACTAAATTGTGTACTTAGAAACAGTACACTAAATTGTGTACTTAGAAACAGTACACTAAATTGTATACTTAGAAACAGTACACTAAATTGTGTACTTAGAAACAGTACACTAAATTGTGTACTTAGAAACAGTACACTAAATTGTGTACTTAGAAACAGTACACTAAATTGTATACTTAGAAACAGTACACTAAATTGTGTACTTAGAAACAGTACACTAAATTGTGTACTTAGAAACAGTACACTAAATTGTGTACTTAGAAACAGTACACTAAATTGTGTACTTAGAAACAGTACACTAAATTGTATACTTAGAAACAGTCCACTAAATTGTGTACTTAGAAACAGTACACTAAATTGTGTACTTAGAAACAGTACACTAAATTGTGTACTTAGAAACAGTACACTAAATTGTGTACTTAGAAACAGTACACTAAATTGTATACTTAGAAACAGTCCACTAAATTGTGTACTTAGAAACAGTACACTAAATTGTGTACTTAGAAACAGTCCACTAAATTGTGTACTTAGAAACAGTACACTAAATTGTGTACTTAGAAACAGTACACTAAATTGTGTACTTAGAAACAGTACACTAAATTGTGTACTTAGAAACAGTACACTAAATTGTATACTTAGAAACAGTCCACTAAATTGTGGACTTGGATCGAACTGTCTCAGGTCTAGTACTAAGGTCTTACAAACACAGTAAGCAAACCTCAGGTTCTACAAAATGCAGGCAATTCCATGACAAGGTGTGCTAATATCAGCTTCTCTACAGGTAGTGCGGTGAACGCAGATGGCGTCTGAATGCTACACAACTGTGTACGACGTCCCCACAGACACAAAGACCAAAAAATACAGTAAAACCCGATTTAATGTTCCTGCATTTAATGAAATCCCGGGTTTAGTGATGATTTTTTCGTGTCCCAACAATAGCTCCATATAAACAATGTAACCTCCATTTAATGAAAACCTCGATTTAGTGAAATATATTCTAATCCCCCAGCAATTCATTAAATAGGAGTTTTACTGTAACTTGTTACGCTGTTTGTAGTCAAGACGTACTTTACACGCAAACAAAACTTCACGACTGACAGTGACCGTGCTGACAGCAGCACCTGAAGCACACCGACAGTATGGACACTGCCAGTTGTTACCGTCGCATAATGTTACTGTCTAATGTACTGCCTTATGGGAAATCCTCCGTGCATTGTTTCCTGTACAAGCAAGCAGCTTATCAATAAAACAGCAACAACAAACTTGCCGCACTGCATCCTGCTGTGTACAAAATAGCGCTGACCAACAAACAGTCGACCTCACACAACTTTTGTTTCTTTAGACAAACTTTGTATTGATCAATTTTGTGAAAAGAAACTTCTTAAACAGGAAAACTACTTACAAGAGAAATGTAAAAGTTATGTTCATTTTTTGGACGCCCCTTTGCATGTAGACACCGGCAATTATTGCATAATATTTCAATTACAAACATTACAAATGTCTAACATCGGGGCAACTTCGACAAACATTTATTTTAACGCTAAACAAAAATTCACAAGTCACAAAGGACCACCTAAACCACACAAGTCACAAAAGACCACCTAAACCACACAAGTCACAAAAGACCACCTAAACCACACAAGTCACAAAGGACCACCTAAACCACACAAGTCACAAAAGACCACCTAAACCACACAAGTCACAAAAGACCACCTAAACCACACAAGTCACAAAAGACCACCTAAACCACACAAGTCACAAAAGACCACCTAAACCACACAAGTCACAAAAGACCACCTAAACCACACAAGTCACAAAGGACCACCTAAACCACACAAGTCACAAAGGACCACCTAAACCACACAAGTCACAAAAGACCACCTAAACCACACAAGTCACAAAGGACCACCTAAACCACACAAGTCACAAAAGACCACCTAAACCACACAAGTCACAAAGGACCACCTAAACCACACAAGTCACAAAGGACCACCTAAACCACACAAGTCACAAAAGACCACCTAAACCACACAAGTCACAAAGGACCACCTAAACCACACAAGTCACAAAGGACCACCTAAACCACACAAGTCACAAAAGACCACCTAAACCACACAAGTCACAAAGGACCACCTAAACCACACAAGTCACAAAAGACCACCTAAACCACACAAGTCACAAAGGACCACCTAAACCACACAAGTCACAAAGGACCACCTAAACCACACAAGTCACAAAAGACCACCTAAACCACACAAGTCACAAAGGACCACCTAAACCACACAAGTCACAAAAGACCACCTAAACCACACAAGTCACAAAGGACAACCTAAACCACACAAGTCACAAAGGACCACCTAAACCACACAAGTCACAAAGGACCACCTAAACCACACAAGTCACAAAAGGACCACCTAAACCACACAAGTCACAAAGGACCACCTAAACCACACAAGTCACAAAGGACCACCTAAACCACACAAGTCACAAAGGACCACCTAAACCACACAAGTCACAAAAGACCACCTAAACCACACAAGTCACAAAGGACCACCTAAACCACACAAGTCACAAAGGACCACCTAAACCACACAAGTCACAAAGGACCACCTAAACCACACAAGTCACAAAAGACCACCTAAACCACACAAGTCACAAAGGACCACCTAAACCACACAAGTCACAAAAGACCACCTAAACCACACAAGTCACAAAGGACCACCTAAACCACACAAGTCACAAAGGACCACCTAAACCACACAAGTCACAAAGGACCACCTAAACCACACAGTCACAAAGGACCACCTAAACCACACAAGTCACAAAGGACCACCTAAACCACACAAGTCACAAAGGACCACCTAAACACAACAGTCACAAAGCCACCTATACAGCACAGTCACAATGACCACCTAAACACACAGTCTGACTATAGGTACAGCATTACCATTACGTCCACGTCTGCGTGGTACATGCAGTTTCTTCATTACCTCCTACGTCAGCATGTTGGTACATGCAGTACTTCATTACCGTCCTAAGTCTGCTGTTGGTACATGCAGTTACTTCATTTACGTCCTACTCTGCTGTTGGTACAGTGCAGTTACTCATCTAACTGCAACTAACGTCTCTGTTGGTACAGTGCAGTTACTTCAAATTTACATGTCCTACGTCTGCTGTTGGTACATGCAGTTACTTCATTTATCCTATTGGTTACAGCAGTACTCATTTCGTCTGTCTGCTGTGGTACATGCAGTTACTTCATTTACCGTCCTACTCTGCTGTTGGTACATGCAGTTACTTCAAATTACGTCCTACGTCTGCTGTTGGTACAGTGCAGTTACTTCATTTACGTCCTACGTCTGCTGTTGGTACAGTGCAGTTACTTCATTACGTCCTACTCTGCTGTTGGTACAGTGCAGTTACTTCATTTACTGTCCTACGTCTGCTGTTGGTACATGCAGTTACTTCATTTACCGTCCTACTCTGCTGTTGGTACATGCAGTTACTTCATTTACTGTCCTACGTCTGCTGTTGGTACAGTGCAGTTACTTCATTTACTGTCCTACGTCTGCTGTTGGTACAGTGCAGTTACTTCATTTACTGTCCTACGTCTGCTGTTGGTACATGCAGGTGTTACTTCAATTTTACTGTCCTACGTCTGCTGTTGGTACAGTGCAGTTACTTCATTTACGTCCTACGTCTGCTGTTGGTACAGTGCAGTTACTTCATTACTGTCCTACGTCTGCTGTTGGTACAGTGCAGTTACTTCATTTACTGTCCTACGTCTGCTGTTGGTACAGTGCAGTTACTTCATTTACCGTCCTACGTCTGCTGTTGGTACATGCAGTTACTTCATTACCGTCCTACGTCTGCTGTTGGTACAGTGCAGTTACTTCATTTACTGTCCTACGTCTGCTGTTGGTACAGTGCAGTTACTTCATTACCTCCTATTGCTGTTGGTACATGCAGTTACTTCATTTATCCTACGTCTGCTGTTGGTACAGTGCAGTTACTTCATTTACTGTCCTACGTCTGCTGTTGGTACAGTGCAGTTACTTCAATTACCTCCTACATCTGCTGTTGGTACAGTGCAGTTACTTCATTTACTGTCCTACGTCTGCTGTTGGTACAGTGCAGTTACTTCAATTACCATCCTACTCTGCTGTTGGTACATGCAGTTACTTCATTTACGTCCTACGTCTGCTGTTGGTACAGTGCAGTTACTTCAATTACTCCTACGTCTGCTGTTGGTACAGTGCAGTTACTTCATTACCCTATCTGCTGTTGGTACATGCAGTTACTTCATTACGTCCTACGTCTGCTGTTGGTACAGTGCAGTTACTTCAATTACCATCCTACATCTGCTGTTGGTACATGCAGTTACTTCATTTACGTCCTACGTCTGCTGTTGGTACAGTGCAGTTACTTCATTTACCTGTCCTACGTCTGCTGTTGGTACAGTGCAGTTACTTCATTTACCGTCCTACGTCTGCTGTTGGTACATGCAGTTACTTCATTTACTGTCCTACGTCTGCTGTTGGTACATGCAGTTACTTCATACGTTACCGGACATGCGTACATCTCCTGCTGTTGGTACATGCAGTTACTTCATTTACGTCCTACGTCTGCTGTTGGTACAGTGCAGTTACTTCATTTACTGTCCTACGTCTGCTGTTGGTACAGTGCAGTTACTTCAATTACCATCCTACATCTGCTGTTGGTACATGCAGTTACTTCATTTACGTCCTACGTCTGCTGTTGGTACATGCAGTTACTTCAATTACGTCCTACGTCTGCTGTTGGTACATGCAGTTACTTCATTTACCGTCCTACGTCTGCTGTTGGTACAGTGCAGTTACTTCATTTACCTTCCTACGTCTGCTGTTGGTACAGTGCAGTTACTTCAATTACCGTCCTACGTCTGCTGTTGGTACATGCAGTTACTTCATTTACCGTCCTACGTCTGCTGTTGGTACATGCAGTTACTTCATTTACCGTCCTACGTCTGCTGTTGGTACATGCAGTTACTTCATTTACTGTCCTACGTCTGCTGTTGGTACATGCAGTTACTTCATTACGTCCTACGTCTGCTGTTGGTACATGCAGTTACTTCATTTACGTCCTACGTCTGCTGTTGGTACATGCAGTTACTTCAATTACCGTCCTACGTCTGCTGTTGGTACATGCAGTTACTTCATTTACTGTCCTACGTCTGCTGTTGGTACATGCAGTTACTTCAATTACCGTCCTACGTCTGCTGTTGGTACAGTGCAGTTACTTCATTTACTGTCCTACGTCTGCTGTTGGTACATGCAGTTACTTCAATTACCGTCCTACGTCTGCTGTTGGTACATGCAGTTACTTCATTTACCGTCCTACGTCTGCTGTTGGTACAGTGCAGTTACTTCAATTACCGTCCTACGTCTGCTGTTGGTACATGCAGTTACTTCATTTACCGTCCTACGTCTGCTGTTGGTACATGCAGTTACTTCATTTACCGTCCTACGTCTGCTGTTGGTACATGCAGTTACTTCATTTACCGTCCTACGTCTCAGCTCTCTCATTACGCAGTCTTCAGTGCTCATTAAGTCACGACATGCTAACATTACCACAACAAAACTTCACTTAACGCTCAAACATCGCAGGAACATCAGTTAGTAAAAATAAACAGACTGCAGAATCAGAACAAGCAGTAAACAAACCGTGCACGAACTGTGAAGCGCTCCACAGCTGGTCTATCGACTGTGGTTCAGTCCGACAATCAAGACATGAATGACAGTTGTAAAGCCTTATGAACATGTTAAACGGGACACTTTTGTACAAAGTACAAACAAAATGAACTTCTAAGGAGAGAAAATTATTTACACAAGGACTTTATATGTGGGAATAGTTAACGGTATTTGAATGGGAGTTTTGGTAGATTTGAAAAATCTAACTTCTTATGTTGGAAAACTTTGTGTCCGGATCTTCTTACTCAGGACACACTGTATGTACACCTGGGAACTTCTTACTCAGGACACACTGTACGTACACCTGGGAACTTCTTACTCAGGACACACTGTACGTACACCTGGGAACTTCTTACTCAGGACACACTGTACGTACACCTGGGAACTTCTTACTCAGGACACACTGTACGTACACCTGGGAACTTCTTACTCAGGACACACTGTACGTACACCTGGGAACTTCTTACTCAGGACACACTGTACGTACACCTGGGAACTTCTTACTCAGGACACACTGTACGTACACCTGGGAACTTCTTACTCAGGACACACTGTACGTACACCTGGGAACTTCTTACTCAGGACACACTGTACGTACACCTGGGAACTTCTTACTCAGGACACACTGTACGTACACCTGGGAACTTCTTACTCAGGACACACTGTACATACACCTGGGAACTTCTTACTCAGGACACACTGTACGTACACCTGGGAACTTCTTACTCAGGACACACTGTACGTACACCTGGGAACTTCTTACTCAGGACACACTGTACGTACACCTGGGAACTTCTTACTCAGGACACACTGTACGTACACCTGGGAACTTCTTACTCAGGACACACTGTACGTACACCTGGGAACTTCTTACTCAGGACACACTGTACGTACACCTGGGAACTTCTTACTCAGGACACACTGTACGTACACCTGGCACTGACACGCAAATTGTTTCAGTCAGAAGCACATCCTTACAACACCAAATGGCCAACACCAACAGCTCTGACTCACCATCACGTTGACATCAAGCACATGGCTACCAACATGTTTTGCAGCAAACTGCTGCCTCCATTTTCAGGGCATAAGATGGAAGCAGCAGACGCTCCACGTATTGGTAATTATCTAAAGGACTGTACGGTGTCACACCCCATAAAATAGCAATAGAAATAAGATAGAAACACTGCACCAAAATCAAGGACTAACATTTCTAAAATGTGAGCTCTGAGGTTCTCACAGCGGTGCTGCTCAAGATTCAAGACTGCTGGGAAGTGACACAGTGCCATTGGGTCAACTAAACAGTTGCTAACATCTCAAAGTGTCACAGTGCCATTGGGTCAACTAAACAGTTGCTAACATCTCAAAGTGTCACAGTGCCATTGGGTCAACTAAACAGTTGCTAACATCTCAAAGTGTCACAGTGCCATTGGGTCAACTAAACAGTTGCTAACATCTCAAAGTGTCACAGTGCCATTGGGTCAACTAAACAGTTGCTAACATCTCAAAGTGACACAGTGCCATTGGGTCAACTAAACAGTTGCTAACATCTCAAAGTGTCACAGTGCCACTGGGTAAACTAAACAGTTGCTAACACCTCAAACAGTTGCTAACATCTCAAACAGTTGCAAACATCTCAAACAGTTGTTAACATCTCACACAGTTGCTAACATCTCAAACAGTTGCTAACACCTCAAACAGTTGCTAACATCTCAAACAGTTGTTAACATCTCAAACAGTTGCTAACACCTCAAACATTTGCTAACATCTCAAAGTGACACAGTGCCACTGGGTAAACTAAACAGTTGCTAACATCTCAAACAGTCGCTAACATCTCAAACAGTTGCTAACACCTCAAACAGTTGCTAACATCTCAAAGTGACACAGTGTCACTGGGTAAACTAAACAGTTGCTAACACCTCAAACAGTTGCTAATACCCCAAACAGTTGCTAACACCTCAAACAGTCGCTAACATCTCAAACAGTCGCTAACACCTCAAACAGTCGCTAACACCTCAAACAGTTGCTAACATCTCAAACAGTTGCTAACATCTCAAACAGTTGCTAACATCTCAAAGTGTCACAAAGCATTCATCGTCAGGTCAAGCAACTACAGTCCTTCAAAACATTGGCATCCATTTGTCAGGTGACAAGGCACAACATAACACAAAACCTGAATCTTCTTTGCCAGAATTAAGAAAAGCGACTGTGATTTGCACTGACTCACGTGTACGCTCATGTTGCAATATGTACACTAATACAAACAGACACTAATCACGTCTCTCCGAGACGTAGTTAAGCATAACTCGTACGACGTCCACTGACATTAGTGGTTCATGCTGGCTGCTGTACAGTACCACAGTAAGATGTCAGTCATCCACTGGGACAAACTTTGAGGAGCATTCTGTGCTCAGCACAATGCTACCTTTCTTCTGGGCCTCCCTGTGGTTCTTCGCCAATTCAATATTCTGAATGGAGTAAATGTGTTTGGTAGGAAGACAATATTCTCAATTCATAAGGATGTCTCAGTGGTTTGGCATCAAATTTGGATTATTCTCCGGTGGATATCTCCAGGCCACCTCTACACCATGGACAAATAGGAGGCAGTCCAGAATGAAGACAGGACAAAGTTCTGACTCTTCTACACTGTTACTACACTTGCACGGTGCCCAGTGAAAATTCAATGCGAAGTCTGTTACAACTTTCATACCTGCGTCTTCTTCCCTACCTTCTCTTGTATTCCTTTTCCATACCATTTTACTCGTACATCTTACTCTCTTCCCCTCTTCCCTTCCTTCCTCCTTTCCCTTGCATTCCTGTCCATTATCCCTTTTATTTGCCCATCTTATCAACATTCGTCTCCCTCTTCTTACCCACTTCTCCTTTACATTAAAACAGTTTAGCTGAATACCATCAACTGTTTGACAAGTCACGCCATCTGCTGCATTCTAGTAATGCTGCTATTACTGAAAGTATCGGACGGTTTATGGATCTGAATTTTAAAGTTTCAATTTGCCTAGCATCGCACAAACAGCACTGCAACTGAGCTTGACATGATTAGCATATGACGTACATTGCAATTACAAGAGGTCAGTTAAGTACGGAACTACAGAGTGTCCAGCTTAAATTGGAACCTGCTCACAGACCACAGGGTACCCACTGAATAGCAGGCTGGGTGGGCCCAAGAGCCAATCTGGATGGTTTTTGGAAAACAGAAAATCTCTTGCACCCGCTGGGATTCAAACCCTGGATCGTCGAGCCCGTAGTCTAGTCACTACACTGACTGAGCTATCCTGGCTCCCAGTACTATAAATATATAGAACTACATTTGCTACCAACTTCTTCACCCTACAAATTAAGCCTGTCTTGGAAAAGCCGAACACCCGGCTTCTCGTGGCGCTCCGACAATTCGCCGCCCACCAAAATACCAACAATCCATCGTACAAGGCTTCAGGTACAGAAAGCAGTTTAATTGTCTACATTCACACTTCTTCACACTATTCCACAATGAAACTTCTAAAATGTTAAACCCGTAAGGTATTTGTTGCACTATCACAGCTACAAGAAGTATTGAAGACTATTTTCCATTCTATTTACATTGTAACTACAAAATCCAAGTACAGTGAAACCAGCATTTAAAGTGTCTTTCGAGAGCAGCAGACTTGAACATTAGGCTGACAGAAATCTTAAATGGGGGAAATTTGACAGTGAGGCTATTGACTTGTCATCACAAAACTGGAATGCTAAATGGGGGAAATTTGACAGTGAGGCTATTGACTTGTCATCACAAAACTGGAATGCTAAATGGGGGAAATTTGACAGTGAGGCTATTGACTTGTCATCACAAAACTGGAATGCTAAATGGGGGAAATTTGACAGTGAGGCTATTGACTTGTCATCACAAAACTGGAATGCTAAATGGGGGAAATTTGACAGCGAGGCTATTGACTTGTCATCACAAAACTGGAATGCTAAATGGGGGAAATTTGACAGTGAGGCTATTGACTTGTCATCACAAAACTGAAATGTTAAATTGGGGAAACAACTAACTGAGGAACATTAAATGGAAGTTACACTGTAAATCTGATATGAGATTAGTTTCACTTAAACAATCAAAGGTATTAGCACGAACAGCACATCCAAAAGCTACATGTAAAGTTGTCACAATCGCCATCAACATGACATAAATGTTAACCTCCGCAATCTCACCAAACATAAAAATTCTTTATTTTCATAGCTAGCTTTACCCTGAGATTAGTCGGGTGTTGAGCTTGAAATGGGTTCAATACAGGTGTGTGCGCACAGCTCCAGTGCAGCCACACTTCGATACAGGTGTGTGCGCACAGCTCCAGTGCAGCCGCACTTCGATACAGGTGTGCGCACAGCTCCAGTGCAGCCACACTTCGATACAGGTGTGTGCGCACAGCTCCAGTGCAGCCACACGAACAATAAAGCGTTATCAACTGCTGGCAAACTGAATACTGGTCCATTGCAGCCATACACCTATAACATGAACCATATTTTAGGCCATGCACAAGCACAGAACAGTGTCAAATGGGGAAGAAGACAGAACAGGGTGGGCGGCGGAGAAATGTGCATGTTACTGCAATGGAACACGGTTCAGATATTTTTGTAACTCACATTTCTAAAACTCAATGAATACCAAAGATGTAAAATGGGGAAGTTGTAACTTTTAATTTGTAGAAGAATTTATTTTCCAATTTACAGCACATAAGTAGCGTTCACATGAACGCCTTTTTACATTTTTGGTTTCTATAACGTGATGTCCTTATAAGATGAGCAGACACAGCTCACAAACCACACACTTCATATTTGTACTGCAAGATGGGAGTTCCAAACCCACGCACAAACTGCCACTGCGACGCCGCACGTAACGCTACCAACAAATTTTATTAACACACACACACACACACACACACAGACATGCACACTCCTTTTCACCACAATCATGTCTCCACTGAGGTATCTGCCCAAGTGGAAAACTCGTGTGTCATAGCCCTTAGCGAAGAAAGCCACGTCAACTACGTGAAGCCGGCTGATCACTCCGACAGCAAAAGCTTTTTGAGAGACGCCCAAAAATTTGAAGTCGAAAGTAGCGGGTATAGACTGTGGTGAATGTTGCAACACTTCCCATCCACACTGCTTGGACCACCAGTGCGATCAGCTGGCAACAGCACTTGATGCTTTGCTAATTACTACGATGCACCGGTTTGTGGCTGCGACAAATGCGTCCACAGGGGTAGCCATTATGTTTACAGGTAGTGAGCATGTCTATGTCTGTCTGTTAATAAAATGTGTCATAGTTTTACATGCAGCGTCAGAATGGCAGCTTGCACCTTACTTTCAGAACATCTCTCATGTCATATTCATACGACGACGTGTTTTACATCGTTCTGTTATACGGGGTTTGTGGAATGTAAATACATTATCTTCTTTTTTATTCTATTCCATCCTATTTTACTCTATTCTGTCTTTAACCCCCCCCCCCCCCCCAGCTTACACCTTCCAAATGCCTAATTGAATCAGATTAAATATAATGCAAGAAGTCTGTATTACAATATTTACGACATAAATGTAATTCACACCGGTCAGCTGTAAGTCACTTTATACAACAGCAGTACCAAACTTAAGTCACTTTATACAACAGCAGTACCAAACTTAAGTCACTTTATACAACAGCAGTACCAAACTTAAGTCACTTTATACAACAGCAGTACCAAACTTAAGTCACTTTATACAACAGCAGTACCAAACTTAAGTCACTTTATACAACAGCAGTACCAACTTAAGTCACTTTATACAACAGCAGTACCAAACTTACAAGCTCATTCAAAGCACTAGAACAAATGTGAAAAGTCTGAGACATCCAGTACAAATTCTTACATTACAACATGTCTTGATATTCAATCTACTTTTCTTATGTACATTTAATTTGCTGCACACTGTACACATACGTACTTGTTCACTAATTAATAGTCTGCACTGTACCTAAATAAGCAGGTGAATATCCTTCAGTGCTCAACACATTTCAAGTTTATAGAAATATTTGTTGGTGTTAAAAACGAGCATCTTCTCTTTTATTTGCAGAGTGCAAATGCTAATAATTGACAAAATCCGCACTTTTTAAAATCTAACAGTGCCACTAATTAACTGACACTTGTGTATTTTGGTGTTTATAAGTTTGGGCAGTTCATTGCTTACACTTTTGCTGAAGTAACAACAAAAATGTGATGCGTCTTACAATGTCTTCATGGATGCAACATACTGTCTGCAATACCACAAGCTTAACTTTTGACTTCAATACTTCAAAATTCACGCCAAACAACACACTTCTCACGCCAAACAACACACTTCTCACGCCAAACAACACACTTCTCACGCCAAACAACACACTTCTCACGCCAAACAACACACTTCTCACGCCAAACAACACACTTCTCACGCCAAACAACACACTTCTCACGCCAAACAACACACTTCTCACGCCAAACAACACACTTCTCACGCCAAACAACACACTTCTCACGCCAAACAACACACTTCTCACGCCAAACAACACACTTCTCACGCCAAACAACACACTTCTCACGCCAACAACACACTTCTCACGCCCAATCAGGATTCCCAACATCAGTGCCATATCTCATAACCCACACACCACGGCACACCAATAATATCTATGTGGCGCTTATTCAACTTACACTCTGTTTACGATGCTGACGGTGACAACACAGTTGACAGGCCTAGCCACCTCTCCTCGCTGCTGGCCTGTTCCCTGGCAACCCGAGCGTACTGCGCTGTGCTGTGTTCATCTTCTTCATCCAGCATTTCCTGCATTCGTTGTTTGTAGCTGCAGAAGGGAAAAAATCAATCACATAAATGTTGCACACAGTATTTAGTTATGTACTAGCAAGTTGCACATAGTATTTAGTTATGTACTGGCAAGTTGCACATAGTATTTAGTTATGTACTGGCAAGTTGCACATAGTATTTAGTTATGTACTGGCAAGTTGCACATAGTATTTAGTTATGTACTGGCAAGTTGCACATAGTATTTAGTTATGTACTGGCAAGTTGCACATAGTATTTAGTTATGTACTGGCAAGTTGCACATAGTATTTAGTTATGTACTGGCAAGTTGCACATAGTATTTAGTTATGTACTGGCAAGTTGCACATAGTATTTAGTTATGTACTGGCAAGTTGCACATAGTATTTAGTTATGTACTGGCAAGTTGCACATAGTATTTAGTTATGTACTGGCAAGTTGCACATAGTATTTAGTTATGTACTGGCAAGTTGCACATAGTATTTAGTTATGTACTGGCAAGTTGCACATAGTATTTAGTTATGTACTGGCAAGTTGCACATAGTATTTAGTTATGTACTGGCAAGTTGCACATAGTATTTAGTTATGTACTGGCAAGTTGCACATAGTATTTAGTTATGTACTGGCAAGTTGCACATAGTATTTAGTTATGTACTGGCAAGTTGCACATAGTATTTAGTTATGTACTGGCAAGTTGCACATAGTATTTAGTTATGTACTGGCAAGTTGCACACAGTATTTAGTTATGTACTAGCAAGTTGCACATAGTATTTAGTTATGTACTGGCAAGTTGCACATAGTATTTAGTTATGTACTGGCAAGTTGCACATAGTATTTAGTTATGTACTAGCAAGTTGCACATAGTATTTAGTTATGTACTGGCAAGTTGCACATAGTATTTAGTTATGTACTAGCAAGTTGCACATAGTATTTAGTTATGTACTAGCAAGTTGCACATAGTATTTAGTTATGTACTGGCAAGTTGCACATAGTATTTAGTTATGTACTAGCAAGTTGCACATAGTATTTAGTTATGTACTAGCAAGTTGCACATAGTATTTAGTTATGTACTGGCAAGTTGCACATAGTATTTAGTTATGTACTAGCAAGTTGCACATAGTATTTAGTTATGTACTAGCAAGTTGCACATAGTATTTAGTTATGTACTGGCAAGTTGCACATAGTATTTAGTTATGTACTAGCAAGTTGCACACTCTTGTCAACATAGTAATTAAATTCTAGCTTTCACAAAATGCGAGGAATTTGTCTACCCGAGGTTCTATCAGCTCCTTAAGAAGGACTCTGCTCCATGGAGTTACGGACTGATGCGCATTTGTGTGCACATCTGCAGCGTACAAATACGAAGAGCAACTACATCACGATCTTACACTAAAAGGCTACTTACATTTGACTGTCTGGATTATTTTCTTGATTTCTGCATTTCTCTAGCTTCTTCTCCAGCTGACGAACTATCTCTCGTGATGGATTCTCTATAGATTTGATCATCGAGCGAATTTCTGAAAATCAAAATATAATGCAGGTTTAATCACTAAATTATTTAAGATTTATTTTGTAGCCCACTGGTTTATGACTGTGCAGTCTTACAAGCGGTTACCAATATTTCAAGGGAACCTGCTGCGTTCCAGACAGAGGCGGTAGGTTCCTTTGAAACGTCAGTAACCACAAAACAGCTCATATTACGGTATAATGCAGAAGGCCATAACCCAAAACAACATTCTTTTCTCAACACTACCACTCTTCTTGTTCCTTTGTCATAAACAACACAGTGCAGTACTGAGGCAGTTCATTAAACAATTAACGATTAGAATTCTCTGCTTCCAGAATTTGCTATTCTTTTGAAAGACAATTTTACTGTTTCAGGTTGCACATAATTTTTAACTGGCCTCATTAAGAGCCAAAGTAAGTTTACTCACTCCTAACAGCTTCAATAAGGTTTGGCAATATGTCGCTCGAAGGTCTTGCAAACAGGGTTTCTGTGACATACGAGTCTAGGTTCTCTTGTATCTTGCTGGCGGCATGTAATATGGCAGCCAGAGCGATCTGTGACGGCGCATACAGGAGACAGGCATCTGTGAGAAACGTACGATCCAACAATTCTTCGGTTCCTGGAATAAGTCGGTCCGGATCTTTCAGAGAACAGCGAGTCTAAGGAATAAAACAAAAGAAAATCAAGCGAAATCCATCCAAATCTAACGCAAATCTTACTTTACAATGTACTCAAGAATAGTTATGGTACAGGTGAATTTGTCCTGTGCATGCCATGGGGTAGAGCAGGTAGAGATCCAGGCACTTTTAACTGACACATTAGACGGACGTGAGTGGTCAGCTTCACGCCCCCGCTGCTGTACCCCTGGGGAAAAAGTCCCTGGAAACCACTGACAGGAGGCTGGGTAGGCACCGGAGCAAGTCTGGATGTTCTGGAATCTGTTGTCCCTTCCAGGAATGAAAACGTAATTCCATGTTCGTCCAACCTGCAGACTTGTCACTATACTGACTGAATTATCCTGGCTACCGACAAAAACAGTTAATCACACAAAAACACAGAGCTGCGCAAAGACAACTTTCTTTTTACGTTGGGTAGGGCAACTGGAAGTACCACCTGGGATAATCTCAAATTCCAGCTGAAGAAAATTAAAGAAAGACTAAGTACAATTAGTCTTTCTTCAGCGTGGCTGCTATGCTACTGAAAATCACGATTTAAAGTGGAACAATGTAGCACAGGGTGTTTTTTATCTCTTACGACTTAATTAAAATACCGAGGAAAACGATGTTAATCCAAGCCCAGGCAAACACTCCAACCCCTCCCCACATCCACCAGATATCACTTCTATTCTCACTTCCTCTGTGTGTTCTTGGTTTGTCAGTGGTGCCAACAGAGGGAGGTGTCCACTGTAGGTAATGTGGGGGGAGCAGGCAGGCTTCTATAGGGTCATTATTTTATCTGTCAACTGCTGGTTGTCACTTCCCATCATCTCATTTATTGCATTAATGTAGCCCACTCAGCTATATACACGGTGGAGTACTGATGGGAAGTGACAAACCATAGCTGTCAAATATGATGATGACCCTGTAGAACTCCCATTACTTCTGTTATTTCTTTCCCTGACTGAACCGCAGGCCCACTGTCACACAAACATACGCACCTTAATGTCTATTAGCAGACCCGTGACAGGTCGATATGGGTTGTGAACTGTGAGATGGAAGTTCAGCTGTTGCATCAGAAGCAGTTCGTCATTCAAAATTATATCCGAAGCCTTCTCTCGATCACCCTTGATGTTTGCTACAAACTGCTGTATTGAGATGTTGAACTCCTCCACTTTACATGCCAAATAAACACATGTGACCCTGTGAAGAGACCAGAACAGTCAAAAGGTACATACTTCTGTGAACAGGGCTCATAATGGTACATACTTCTGTGAACAGGGCTCATAATGGTACATACTGCTGTGAACAGGGCTCATAATGGTACATACTGCTGTGAACAGGGCTCATAATGGTACATACTGCTGTGAACAGGGCTCATAATGGTACATACTTCTGTGAACAGGGCTCATAATGGTACATACTGCTGTGAACAGGGCTCATAATGGTACATACTGCTGTGAACAGGGCTCATAATGGTACATACTGCTCTGAACAGGGCTCATAATGGTACATACTGCTGTGAACAGGGCTCATAATGGTACATACTTCTGTGAACAGGGCTCATAATGGTACATACTTCTGTGAACAGGGCTCATAATTGTACATACTGCTGTGAACAGGGCTCATAATGGTACATACTGCTGTGAACAGGGCTCATAATGGTACATACTTCTGTGAACAGGGCTCATAATGGTACATACTGCTGTGAACAGGGCTCATAATGGTACATACTGCTGTGAACAGGGCTCATAATGGTACATACTGCTGTGAACAGGGCTCATAATGGTACATACTGCTGTGAACAGGGCTCATAATGGTACATACTTCTGTGAACAGGGCTCATAATGGTACATACTGCTGTGAACAGGGCTCATAATGGTACATACTGCTGTGAACAGGGCTCATAATGGGACATACTGCTGTGAACAGGGCTCATAATGGGACATACTGCTGTGAACAGGGCTCATAATGGGACATACTGCTGTGAACAGGGCTCATAATGGGACATACTGCTGTGAACAGGGCTCATAATGGTACATACTGCTGTGAACAGGGCTCATAATGGTACATACTGCTGTGAACAGGGCTCATAATGGTACATACTGCTGTGAACAGGGCTCATAATGGTACATACTGCTGTGAACAGGGCTCATAATGGTACATACTGCTGTGAACAGGGCTCATAATGGTACATACTGCTGTGAACAGGGCTCATAATGGTACATACTGCTGTGAACAGGGCTCATAATGGAACAAAATAAAGGCTGAGCTGTCCCTGTGCTTAATTAAAACACCTTGCCATGAAGGCATATGGAGGAGTTGAGGTAAATCTCCACATATTCTTAACCTTGGCTCTAGACTGAGTTGAGTTCTCAGCTTTACACCCACACAACCTTTATTCCTGCAGGAAACATTCCTGGTACTAACTGAGCCAGTCTGGATGCCATGCAGAAAAGAAAAACTGTTGCCCCTGATGAGAATCAAACCCCAATTCCAGGGCTGTCCAGCCCATACCCTAGGCCATGTAGTGACGGACCTATCCCAGCTCGTATAATGAAACGTGTCACAAGTTACAATTAAAATAATGTAATGGAGCAGGCAGGGTGTCAGGGTCCTTACTGTATCTGACTACAGTTTGTTACTTGCCGTCACTGTGCACGTGGGCAGTCAACTTAGCAGCTCCATTAAGACGACCAACAAGCCAATACAAAGTGCCAACACACAGCTCTTGGATAAAACAATGACTGTACATGGTAAAGATGGATGACTGCAATACAACGTGACTTACAGAATTTCCTTTGGGTGATAATCCATGACTGAATTGTGCAAGTAAAACCTCTTGAAATAATGGAAAGCTGTTCCATTCACTGAACGAGGCATGGACGGGTTAAACCGGCGGCAGAAGTCTCTCAACTGCAACTCGTAATGTCGTAACAAAAGTCGTTCATCAGCTGCACTGAGGAATGTCCGCTCGCGCTGTTCTTCCTGAAAGCGATTACAAGTTTCTGAACCAAATTCACGTCATACAAGTATCAAACTACACAATGGCATTGACGAACAACAACATTTCAACA
Organism: Reticulitermes speratus; assembly: GCA_021186555.1. Lineage (NCBI taxonomy): Eukaryota > Metazoa > Arthropoda > Insecta > Blattodea > Rhinotermitidae > Reticulitermes > Reticulitermes speratus. The sequence goes on from JAJKFL010000026.1 coordinate 192,201, forward strand.
GTATGTGTAACTAACTGTTAAAACATTGATAAAGCTACTTGAGACAGTTAATCTGTCAAACAGGTTATGAATCTGCAACCTGCTATTAAGTTAATGTAACAAATTTAGTCTCTGGGCAGACATTCACCAGTAAAACCTGAAACAAGAACTACAGTATTGCATAACAGAGCACAAGTTATTTCCCTGCACTAACAAACCATTTACAATGTTAAACTCATGAACTACCTTGAAGAGCAGTAGTATGTGTAACTGAAAAAATGTTTCAGCATGATCATGCTAATGTAATCATAATACATACACAAATTTGCGGTCTGCTATTCACATCCTGTCAAATGGAAACCATTTTTGAGAAACACCATGGATAAGAACTAGTAACAGTAACTGACATGAAGGATGCTAACATAAACACACAAACTGCAAATGTAACCTTGGTTGATTGACACAATGTTTGTCATTCATTGTCATGCCATATGCAGCAAGTGCAGGATTGCCTGTAATGAGAATAAACACGGCGGAAAAATTTGAGTATGCATTTGATATCTATTGGAATGACCGTACAGCATTGCATCAGGTGGTTAATATAGTCTCTGGCTTATAAATAAATCGAAAGCGTAACTTTGCTTCACACACACACACACCCAAACCCACTGCCCACCCACGGTTTATAAAAAAAAGTGCAAACCCCCACACAAACGCAAAGCCTAAGTTTGCTTTATACCCCAGCGTTGTTCATCTTATCTAACAGATCTACACAATAACAAGTAATGCCTTGTCTGTTATGCGTAAAAGTACGAATTGATAAGAACACGAAATGTGATTAACTGTATTAACGCTAAAGTATCTTCTAATAAAAGCTACCATTTAGTGACAGGGAACGTTACTACAGGAGATAACGGCCTGTGTGTTGCAATGTGCCGAACACCTACCGTCATATTTGCTCCATGCTTCAAAATAAATTTTCTGTTTGCCTCGTTTCTTAGACGAATTAAATCAGTCTCATCACCAAATGTCCAGTACTTCTTTTGCGAGCTGACTGGGAACATTTCAAGTCCAGTAAGTAGTGCACTGTTTATTCAAATTAGTAAAGACCGACACATAGATAAACCATTCCTTTCTACTACCAGCCACTGCACATTACAGCAAACTGGTTTTGAGCATATGGCGGTTGCCGCAAGATGTGCCAACCAACATGAACGAGAGCACGTTGCTGATACTAGCCACTTAAAACGTAAAATATGAGACATATAGCTAATAAACTTATACAGTTACGAACAGAAGAACAGACTGAAGGAGTCAATTACGAGGTTGTATTCAGCAGCCCCAAAAGTATTTGGGTAATAATTCTATATATTGGTATAACTGATTTCTTGTCAGTTGGTGCTGCATACAGTGCCATCTGTCAAGAAAACGGTGAATGTTTCATGCAATTCTCGTTCAGTTTGAACGATCGACGAGAGATGGCAGGATTAGCGTATCTCGGTAGCACCTGACATCTATACCAGAGTTATACTACAATAAAGTTTTTACCAGTTTGATTTTTGTTTAGTTGACTACATGTTTCAGTCTTGTAAGGCCATTTTCAATTCATTCACCGGGTACTAGCCGTTATTATTATTATTGCTGAGGTCTTGAATGTAACTTTGTAACTTTCAGTGTTTAAAGACAGGCAACATATTTTTGGTACACGGTTTTGCTAAATTTGTAACCATATTAACAATATTCTCAGTATACACCAGCAACGCTAGTTGTGAAAGAGTGTACACGTGACAAAGAACCAGCAACCAAATTCCACACACACACACACACACACACACACACACACACACACACAAGCGGAAAAGAAACACCTAAACAATACGAAAGTCTCTGAGAGTCTATAAAAACAACAGAATGAAAATTTAAACTTAATAACAGTGCTCTGGAAACACAGATGAAATAAGAAACCAATCACAAATGTATTTACAGCTCATTCTGTGCTGCACATATCACTGAACGTTTATATATAAGAAATGTAATATAAATAACAAAAAATTTTAGATATTTTTTGTAAATATTATTATAACATTAAACTATGTGTATACTGACAAAATTGCTCATATGATTAACATTTAGCATGACCACAGCATCATACATTCTTTTGTCTGTTTCCAAAGTTAAAAAGTTGCTACTTATAAATTTGCATTCAAAACATAACAAAATAGCATCTAGAAGCCAGTGGATGACTTGAAGAAGGTCTGACAAGGCTTGAACATGTAGTCAACTATACAAAATGGTCTGACAAGGATTGAACATGTAGTCAACTATACAAAATGGTCTGACAAGGATTGAACATGTAGTCAACTGTACAAAATGGTCTGACAAGGATTGAACATGTAGTCAACTGTACAAAATGGTCTGACAAGGATTGAACATGTAGTCAACTATACAAAATGGTCTGACAAGGATTGAACATGTAGTCAACTGTACAAAATGGTCTGACAAGGATTGAACATGTAGTCAACTGTACAAAATGGTCTGACAAGGCTTGAACATGTAGTCAACTGTACAAAATGGTCTGACAAGGATTGAACATGTAGTCAACTGTACAAAATGGTCTGACAAGGCTTGAACATGTAGTCAACTATACAAAATGGTCTGACAAGGATTGAACATGTAGTCAACTGTACAAAATGGTCTGACAAGGCTTGAACATGTAGTCAACTGTACAAAATGGTCTGACAAGGCTTGAACATGTAGTCAACTGTACAAAATGGTCTGACAAGGCTTGAACATGTAGTCAACTATACAAAATGGTCTGACAAGGATTGAACATGTAGTCAACTGTACAAAATGGTCTGACAAGGCTTGAACATGTAGTCAACTGTACAAAATGGTCTGACAAGGCTTGAACATGTAGTCAACTGTACAAAATGGTCTGACAAGGCTTGAACATGTAGTCAACTATACAAAATGGTCTGACAAGGCTTGAACATGTAGTCAACTGTACAAAATGGTCTGACAAGGCTTGAACATGTAGTCAACTGTTCAAAATGGTCTGACAAGGCTTGAACATGTAGTCAACTATACAAAATGGTCTGACAAGGCTTGAACATGTAGTCAACTGTACAAAAAGGTCTGACAAGGCTTGAACATGTAGTCAACTATACAAAATGGTCTGACAAGGCTTGAACATGTAGTCAACTATACAAAATGGTCTGACAAGGATTGAACATGTAGTCAACTGTACAAAATGGTCTGACAAGGCTTGAACATGTAGTCAACTGTACAAAATGGTCTGACAAGGCTTGAACATGTAGTCAACTGTACAAAATGGTCTGACAAGGCTTGAACATGTAGTCAACTGTACAAAATGGTCTGACAAGGCTTGAACATGTAGTCAACTGTACAAAATGGTCTGACAAGGCTTGAACATGTAGTCAACTATACAAAATGGTCTGACAAGGCTTGAACATGTAGTCAACTGTACAAAAAGGTCTGACAAGGCTTGAACATGTAGTCAACTGTACAAAATGGTCTGACAAGGCTTGAACATGTAGTCAACTGTACAAAATGGTCTGACAAGGCTTGAACATGTAGTCAACTGTACAAAATGGTCTGACAAGGCTTGAACATGTAGTCAACTGTACAAAATGGTCTGACAAGGCTTGAACATGTAGTCAACTGTACAAAATGGTCTGACAAGGCTTGAACATGTAGTCAACTGTACAAAATGGTCTGACAAGGCTTGAACATGTAGTCAACTATACAAAATGGTCTGACAAGGCTTGAACATGTAGTCAACTGTACAAAATGTCTGACAAGGCTTGAACATGTAGTCAACTGTACAAAATGGTCTGACAAGGCTTGAACATGTAGTCAACTAGTACAAAATGGTCTGACAAGGCTTGAACATGTAGTCAACTGTACAAAATGGTCTGACAAGGCTTGAACATGTAGTCAACTTACAAAATGGTCTGACAAGCTTGAACATGTAGTCAACTGTACAAAATGGGTCTGGACAAAGGCTTGAACATGTAGTCAACTTACAAAATGGTCTGACAAGGCTTGAACATGTAGTCAACTATACAAAATGGTCTGACAAGGCTTGAACATGTAGTCAACTTACAAAATGGTCTGACAAGGCTTGAACATGTAGTCAACTATACAAAATGGTCTGACAAGGCTTGAACATGTAGTCAACTTACAAAATGGTCTGACAAGGCTTGAACATGTAGTCAACTGTACAAAATGGTCTGACAAGGCTTGAACATGTAGTCAACTGTACAAAATGGTCTGACAAGGCTTGAACATGTAGTCAACTTACAAAATGGTCTGACAGGCTTGAACATGTAGTCAACATACAAAATGGTCTGACAAGGCTTGAACATGTAGTCAACTTACAAATGGTCTGACAAGGCTTGAACATGTAGTCAACTGTACAAAATGGTCTGACAGGCTTGAACATGTAGTCAACTGTACAAATGGTCTGACAAGGCTTGAACATGTAGTCAACTGTACAAAATGGTCTGACAAGGCTTGAACATGTAGTCAACTGTACAAAATGGTCTGACAAGCTTGAACATGTAGTCAACTTTCAAAATGGTCTGACAAGGCTTGAACATGTAGTCAACTATACAAAATGGTCTGACAAGGCTTGAACATGTAGTCAACTGTACAAAATGGTCTGACAAGGCTTGAACATGTAGTCAACTGATACAAAATGGTCTGACAAGGCTTGAACATGTAGTCAACTTACAAAATGGTCTGACAAGGCTTGAACATGTAGTCAACTGTACAAAATGGTCTGACGAATGTAGTCTTAAAAACTGTATGAGTCAACTTACAAAAGGTCTGACAAGGCTTGAACATGTAGTCAACTATACAAAATGGTCTGACAAGGCTTGAACATGTAGTCAACTTACAAAATGTCTGACAAGGCTATGAACATGTAGTCAACTTACTACAAAATGTCTAGAGACAAAGGTCTGACAAGCTTGAACATGTAGTCAACTATACAAAATGGTCTGACAAGGCTACTGAAACAATGTTAGTCCTCAACTATACAAAAGGTCTGACAAGGCTTGAACATGTAGTCAACTTACAAAATGGTCTGACAAGGCTTGAACATGTAGTCAACTATACAAAATGGTCTGACAAGCTTGAACTGTAGTCAACTGTACAAAATGGTCTGACAAGGCTTGAACATGTAGTCAACTGTACAAAATGGCTGCTGTTACAACTGGCTTATTAGTAACAATGCTAAGTACATACTAACTTCAATGGTCTACAAGGTTGAACATGTAGTCACTGACAAAGGTCTGACAGCTTGAACATAGTAATCAACTATAAAAAAATGGTCTGACAAGGCTTGAACATGTAGTCAACTATACAAAACACAAGTTAATGAGTCTAACAGCAGGCTTGAACATGTAGTCAACTATACAAAATGGTCTTTACAAGGCTTGAACATGTAGTCAACTATACAAAATGGTCTGACAAGGCTTGAACATGTAGTCAACTTACAAAATAGTACAGACAAGCTTTAATTAACTATACAAATGGTCTAAAGGTTACATAGTCACTTCAACAGGCTCTACAACTTACTTAGTCCTACAAAATTTAGCAGGCCTAACAACTTCAGTTAAGTCTACAACATCTTAAGCAGGCTTCTATAACTTCATGGCTTTAGTCTACATTAGCAGGCCTACTAACTTCAGTTTAGTCTACACAATTAGCAGGCCTACTAACTTCAGTTTATGTCTGAACATTAGCAGCCTACTAACTTCAGTTTAGTCTACACACTTAGCAGGCACTTTTCACATAGACCTCATCAGTTTAGTCTACACATTAGCAGGCCTACTAACTTCAGTTTATTCTGCATATTAGCAATTAGCAGGCCTACTAACTTCAGTTTAGTCTACACTTAGCAGGCCTACTAACTTCAGTTTAGTCTACACATTAGCAGGCCTACTAAATTCAGTTTATTCTAACTTTAGCAGGCCTACTGACTTCAGTTTAGTCTACACATTAGCAGGCCACTAACTTCAGTTTAGTCTCACATTAGCAGGCCTACTACTTCAGTTTATCTCAATACAATTAGCAGGCCTACTACTTCAGTTTAGTCTAACACTTAGCAGGCCACTAACTTCAGTTTAGTCTCACATTAGCAGGCACTACTAACTTAGTTTAGTCTGCACATTAGCAGGCCTACTGACTTCAGTATTAAATTCGCATACTATAGTAGCAATTAGCAGGCCTACTGACTTCAGTTTATTGCTAACATTTAGCAGGCCTAAATGAACTTCAGTTTAGTCTACACATTAGCAGGCCTACTAACTTCAGTTTAGTCTACACTTAGCAGGCCTACTAACTTCAGTTTAGTCTACACTTAGCAGGCCTACTAACTTCAGTTTAGTCTGCACATTAGCAGGCCTACTGACTTCAGTTAATTACTGCATTATTAGCATATTAGCAGGCCTACTGACTTCAGTTTAGTCTACACTTTAGCAGGCCTACTAACTTCAGTTTAGTCTACACATTAGCAGGCCTACTAACTTCAGTTTAGTCTGCACATTAGCAGGCCTACTGACTTCAGTTTATTCTGCACATTAGCAGGCCTACTGACTTCAGTTTAGTCTGCACATTAGCAGGCCTACTAACTTCAGTTTAGTCTACAACAGAACAGACAGCCGAAGGCAGGCAACCGATACACTCCTAAACACGCAAGAATCAGCCCACATAACAGGAATATACGCAGGACAAGCAATGCAAAACCACGCATAAGAAATGATAGTACGCCAATAATAACGCATCGACGCACAAACCTAGACTTCAAACGCATAAAGTCTACTTAACAAGGTGCAACACTTGTCACTGTTTACGAGACGTTTGTTCTGTTGAAAAAACAGAAGCATAAGTGAACAGACATACGGCAACAGTGTTATAAGGTGGAACAGTGCGGAATATCAAGTTGACCGTCTATAGAAGTTTTAGTGACTTTAAAACTGTGTTTTATGAAAACGTCATACACGACTAGACTTTATATGCTCACATGTAAGTGTGTTTTACATATGGACATAGCATTTTAATGTAGTGTACCCCTGAAGATGGTCAGGTACCTGACCGAAACATGTCGGGTTTAATGTAATACTACTGTTAAGGTTTTAATAGTGACTGTGCATCAGTTGGTCTTGGTTTTTGACTTATACGAGATGCACGGTGAAGACAGTATTGAATACAAGAAACTGTGGATTGACAAGACAGGCAATGTACACATAAGGCAATATTAAGGCGCGTTCGCGTAACCACTGTTGCCGTGAAAAAGCAATAAGTGTTACATCTTCTGGTTGTGTGTGTCTGTAGCCTTAGTTATCCAGCATGCAAAGCGCATGCGCCATATTATATTGTCATCTGTGACCTGCCTGGCTCTACCATATTTTTCCACATTATCTCATAAACGGCACGATTTTGGGAAAAAAGTTATTGAACATAAAATGTGTGTTTTGATTTTGTGTACAACTTTTGTCTGACACATTTCTCACTCTGAGAAGAATTCAGCTAGATATCATCACAAATGTACACGTTTTCATCAAAGTACCCGTTATTTTGTCAGATTTTAATAATACTTTAATTTTTTCAACAGATTTTCAAAGAATAATCAAATTTCATAAAAATCCGTCCGATGGAAACCAAATCGTTCCATGCGGAGGGACGGAGAGACATGACGAACTTAATGTAGGGTAGAGAGCATGCAATTGTAAAGACAAACTATTAACCTGAAATACATATAAACATACAGTCCGTACCGCGCAGTAAACACACTCCGTCTCAGTTATACAAACCAGTCAGTTAATGTTGTACAGTGAAATAATCGCTGTTTGTTCTGAGATCCACACAAAACACATAAATACAGTCCGTACCGCGCAGTAAACACACTCCGTCTCAGTTATACAAACCAGTCAGTTAATGTTGTACAGTGAAATAATCGCTGTTTGTTCTGAGATCCACACAAAACACATAAATACAGTCCGTACCGCGCAGTAAACACACTCCGTCTCAGTTATACAAACCAGTCAGTTAATGTTGTACAGTGAAATAATCGCTGTTTGTTCTGAGATCCACACAAAACACATAAATACAGTCCGTACCGCGCAGTAAACACACTCCGTCTCAGTTATACAAACCAGTCAGTTAATGTTGTACAGTGAAATAATCGCTGTTTGTTCTGAGATCCACACAAAACACATAAATACAGTTCGTACCGCGCAGTAAACACACTCCGTCTCAGTTATACAAACCAGTCAGTTAATGTTGTACAGTGAAATAATCGCTGTTTGTTCTGAGATCCACACAAAACACATAAATACAGTTCGTACCGCGCAGTAAACACACTCCGTCTCAGTTATACAAACCAGTCAGTTAATGTTGTACAGTGAAATAATCGCTGTTTGTTCTGAGATCCACACAAAACACATAAATACAGTTCGTACCGCGCAGTAAACACACTCCGTCTCAGTTATACAAACCAGTCAGTTAATGTTGTACAGTGAAATAATCGCTGTTTGTTCTGAGATCCACACAAAACACATAAATACAGTCCGTACCGCGCAGTAAACACACTCCGTCTCAGTTATACAAACCAGTCAGTTAATGTTGTACAGTGAAATAATCGCTGTTTGTTCTGAGATCCACACAAAACACATAAATACAGTCCGTACCGCGCAGTAAACACACTCCGTCTCAGTTATACAAACCAGTCAGTTAATGTTGTACAGTGAAATAATCGCTGTTTGTTCTGAGATCCACACAAAACACATAAATACAGTCCGTACCGCGCAGTAAACACACTCCGTCTCAGTTATACAAACCAGTCAGTTAATGTTGTACAGTGAAATAATCGCTGTTTGTTCTGAGATCCACACAAAACACATAAATACAGTCCGTACCGCGCAGTAAACACACTCCGTCTCAGTTATACAAACCAGTCAGTTAATGTTGTACAGTGAAATAATCGCTGTTTGTTCTGAGATCCACACAAAACACATAAATACAGTCCGTACCGCGCAGTAAACACACTCCGTCTCAGTTATACAAACCAGTCAGTTAATGTTGTACAGTGAAATAATCGCTGTTTGTTCTGAGATCCACACAAAACACATAAATACAGTCCGTACCGCGCAGTAAACACACTCCGTCTCAGTTATACAAACCAGTCAGTTAATGTTGTACAGTGAAATAATCGCTGTTTGTTCTGAGATCCACACAAAACACATAAATACAGTTCGTACCGCGCAGTAAACACACTCCGTCTCAGTTATACAAACCAGTCAGTTAATGTTGTACAGTGAAATAATCGCTGTTTGTTCTGAGATCCACACAAAACACATAAATACAGTCCGTACCGCTCAGTAAACACACTCCGTCTCAGTTATACAAACCAGTCAGTTAATGCTGTACAGTGAAATAATCGCTGTTTGTTCTGAGATCCACACAAAACACATAAATACAGTCCGTACCGCGCAGTAAACACACTCCCTCTCAGTTATACAAACCAGTCAGTTAATGCTGTACAGTGAAATAATCGCTGTTTGTTCTGAGATCCACACAAAACACATAAATACAGTCCGTACCGCGCAGTAAACACACTCCGTCTCAGTTATACAAACCAGTCAGTTAATGCTGTACAGTGAAATAATCGCTGTTTGTTCTGAGATCCACACAAAACACATAAATACAGTCCGTACCGCGCAGTAAACACACTCCGTCTCAGTTATACAAACCAGTCAGTTAATGCTGTACAGTGAAATAATCGCTGTTTGTTCTGAGATCCACACAAAACACATAAATACACTGTGTGGGCAGAACGTAGAATTTGTGAATGTTAAACATGGTGGTACGTATAGTAATCACTGGGCTTTAGAGGGTTAAGTTACTTTGAGAATTATGCAGTGTGACGTGATGCAACATGAAAATGGCCACTTTAATTGAGGACATGCCATATAAGTGCAGAGTACTTTTAAAGTACGTAATAATAATACTTGTTTGTTACAGTACAGTGACTCCTGCCTCTAACACAAGTTTATTGATAAAATAAATTGATTTAGGTTGTAGCAGGTAGAGGACAAGCTGTTGTGAAGGCAGCACGCCGTGTGAACACTTTAGCACTGTGCTCATTACAGCAACATGCACGGCTTACTGCGAAGTAATGCAAAATATTGGAACTGTGTTTGTGGCAACTGCTAGTAGTAGAGTGAGTGAGATTATTACAGTAGTTGGGTCGCTCCGGGTCACGAACACAGAAACTTCCAAATGCATATCCACCAGTGCACGCGCTGTTCCACGGCCCCTGTCGTCTGTTTTAACACCCGTTTATTGTCCCTGAATTATTCGAACTCCTTTTTGTTTCTCTCTCCCTCTCTCTCTCCCCTTATCTGCAAGCATAACTCATAAATATGCTGTTCAAAATGTCCATCTGCTGCAATAAATTTGCAAGATAACATTTACATGCTCCTTGAACGTAGAAGGGAGTTTGATTTATGTTATTATGTTGTGATTAGCATCCTACTAAACTCGTTTAGTCCGTTTCTGGAACTTGTAATTCGTGTACAACGTAGGCGTTAAGTCGCATTTGACTGGTGCTTTTCAAATATTTAAAGCCCAGTGGTTACTATATGTACCACCATGTTTAACATTCACAAATTCTACGTTCTGCCCACACAGTGTATTTATGTGTTTTGTGTGGATCTCAGAACAAACAGCGATTATTTCACTGTACAGCATTAACTGACTGGTTTGTATAACTGAGACGGAGTGTGTTTACTGCGCGGTACGGACTGTATTTATGTGTTTTGTGTGGATCTGAGAACAAACAGCGATTATTTAACTGTACAGCATTAACTGACTGGTTTGTATAACTGAGACGGGGTGTGTTTACTGCGCGGTACGGACTGTATTTATGTGTTTTGTGTGGATCTCAGAACAAACAGCGATTATTTCACTGTACAACATTAACTGACTGGTTTGTATAACTGAGACGGAGTGTGTTTACTGCGCGGGTACGGACTGTATTTATGTGTTTTGTGTGGATCTCAGAACAAACAGCGATTATTTCACTGTACAACATTAACTGACTGGTTTGTATAACTGAGACGGAGTGTTTACTGCGCGGTACGGACTGTATTTATGTGTTTTGTGTGGATCTCAGAACAAACAGCGATTATTTCACTGTACAACATTAACTGACTGGTTTGTATAACTGAGACGGAGTGTGTTTACTGCGCGGTACGGACTGTATTTATGTGTTTTGTGTTGATCTCAGAACAAACAGCGATTATTTCACTGTACAACATTAACTGACTGGTTTGTATAACTGAGACGGAGTGTGTTTACTGCGCGGTACGAACTGGATATTTATTTAAAGTGTGTTTACTGCTTGGTACGGAACGGATATTTATGTACAATTCAGGCTAATCTCTCTGACGATGACAATCGAAAGACTTACTGAATGACTGACTGTCAGTCGTGACGTCACTTTAACTGCTCTATAAGTGTTTAAGTAAAACCAAGCAGCAGCTATCGCTGTCCTTCACCAATTGCCACTCGGTGTCACCGCATCATTATGCACAGACTCTGCGATTGGTACGAAGTCATTAAAAGAACTGAAGTACAAGTAATGCTGTATGCACAAATAGCAGCGACACTGCAGTACAGATACAGATTGGCTGTATGCGCTATCGATACAGAATGGCTGTATGCCCCACCGACACAGGTTTTCAGTAAGATAAAAATCCAGACAGCAGCAAAAAGCCGCACACTTGATCAATGCGTTCCCTGCACAGCATATGGCAGCGGTCTGTGCCCGCAAGGCGCTCTGTAATTACACAGTACAAATATCTATACGCAGGTCGTCTCTCCCATCATGCAACGCGACGATACACCGAGTGCTGGAACTCGCAGGCGATCTCGCACAAACGACGCCTGGACGTTACGTTCGCTATCCAGAATCATTCCGCGGGAACCAAGAATAGCGTATGGAGAAGGTCACAGCACTACAGGAGCTGCACTGACACTTACGTTAGTGTGAAATAGGCCACGATATGTGATGTTCCCCCACTGGTGTTCAGGCCCTCCCCATGGGGCCTCTTGCGTGGGTTAACAGCAATGCAGGAACAAATACATGAATTCAAGGTGTGGTCTTATCTTAGGGGGCAATGACTAGGGGTGGGGTCATTAGGGTGTGGCCGGGGGTAGAATTATAGATCCGTGACCTCACCCCTTAACACTTCCATTACACGCTTATTGGGTTCAAACAGCCTAGCTGTAACTTTCACACAAATTGAATTTTCTCATTTGCAAGCAATCATTGCAACTTTTACAGTATTAATAAAACTAAAAGTTATTTTTTATATTTTTTATAAAGGTGACTGCAACGGTATTAGTATACTGACATCTGCCTGACAGTCGATATTAGCATACTGACATCTGTCTGATAGTCGATATTAGCATACTGACATCTGTCTGGCAATCGATATTAGCATACTGACATCTGTTTGACAGTCGATATTGGAATACTGACATCTGCCTGGCAGTCGATAATAGCTAAGTGACATCTGACAGTCGATATTAGCATACTGACATCTGTCAGAAAGTCGATATTAGCATACTGACATCTGTCAGACAGTCGATATTAGCATACTGACATCTGTCTGACAGTCGATATTAGCATACTGACATCCGTCTGACAGTCGATATTAGCATACTGACATCCGTCAGAAAGTCGATATTAGCATACTGATATCTATCTGACAGTCGATATTAGCATACTGACATCTGTCAGACAGTCGATATTAGCATACCGACAACTGTCAGACAGTCGATATTAGCATACTGATATCTGTCTGACAGTCGATATTAGCATACTGACATCTGTCTGACAGTCGATATTAGCATACTGACATCTGTCAGACAGTCGATATTAGCATACCGACAACTGTCAGACAGTCGATATTAGCATACTGATATCTGTCTGACAGTCGATATTAGCATACTGACATCTGTCAGACAGTCGATATTAGCATACCGACAACTGTCAGACAGTCGATATTAGCATACTGATATCTGTCTGACAGTCGATATTAGCATACTGACATCTGTCTGACAGTCGATATTAGCATACTGACATCTGTCAGACAGTCGATATTAGCATACCGACAACTGTCAGACAGTCGATATTAGCATACTGATATCTGTCTGACAGTCGATATTAGCATACTGACATCTGTCTGACAGTCGATATTAGCATACTGACATCTGTCAGAAAGTCGATATTAGCATACTGATATCTGTCTGACAGTCGATATTAGCATACTGACATCTGTCAGACAGTCGATATTAGCATACCGACAACTGTCAGACAGTCGATATTAGCATACTGACATCTGTCTGACAGTCGATATTAGCAATAAAAGCCTGTGGAGGATACGAGTTAGTCGGTATTACAGTGTACACGTTTGTCTAAACAAGCCACAGTGTAGCTGCAGATAGCAGTACAGACCGGTGCATATCCAGCCAGCTCACAAATTACACAGTCTATAGGCCCTACAGCTTGTCCACAAGCAGCCTCACAAATTACACAGTACATAGGCCCTACAGCTTGTCCACAAGCAGCCTCACAAACTACACAGTACATAGGCCCTACAGCTTGTCCACAAGCAGCCTCACAAATTACACAGCTTATAGGCCCTACAGCTTGTCCACAAGCAGCCTCACAAATTACACAGTCTATAGGCCCTACAGCTTGTCCACAAGCAGCCTCACAATTTACACAGTACATAGGCCCTACAGCCTGTCCACAAGCAGCCTCACAAACTACACAGTACATAGGCCCTACAGCCTGTCCACAAGCAGCCTCACAAATTACACAGTCTATAGGCCCTACAGCTTGTCCACAAGCAGCCTCACAAATTACACAGTACATAGGCCCTACAGCTTGTCCACAAGGAGCCTCACAAATTACACAGTGTATAGGCCCTACAGCCTGTCCACAAGCAACCTCACAAATTACACAGTCTATAGGCCCTACAGCCTGTCCACAAGCAACCTCACAAATTACACAGTATATAGGCCCTACAGTCTGTCCACAAGCAGCCTCACAAATTACACAGTCTATATGCCCTACAGCCTGTCCACAAGCAGCCTCACAAATTACACAGTCTATATGCCCTACAGCCTGTCCACAAGCAGCCTCACAAATTACACAGTCTATAGGCCCTACAGTCTGTCCACAAGCAGCCTCACAAATTACACAGTCTATATGCCCTACAGCCTGTCCACAAGCAGCCTCACAAATTACACAGTGTATAGGCCCTATAGCCTGTCCACAAGCAGCCTCACAAATTACACAGTACATAGGCCCTATAGCCTGTCCACAAGCAGCCTCACAAATTACATATTCTATAGGCCCTACAGCCTGTCCACAAGCAGCCTCAAAAATTACACAGTGTATAGGCCCTACAGCCTGTCCACAAGCAGCCTCACAAATTACACAGTACATAGGCCCTATAGCCTGTCCACAAGCAGCCTCACAAATTACACAGTGTATAGGCGCTACAGCCTGTCCACAAGCAACCTCACAAATTACACAGTCTATAGGCCCTACAGCCTGTCCACAAGCAGCCTCACAAATTACACAGCATATAGGCCCTACAGCCTGTCCACAAGCAGCCTCACAAATTACACAGTGTATATGCCCTACAGCCTGTCCACAAGCAGCCTCACAAATTACACAGTGTATAGGCCCTACAGCCTGTCCACAAGCAGCCTCACAAATTACACAGTGTATAGGCCCTACAGCCTGTCCACAAGCAACCTTACAAATTACACAGTCTATAGGCCCTACAGCCTGTCCACAAGCAGCCTCACAAATTACACAGTGTATAGGCCCTACAGCCTGTCCACAAGCAACCTTACAAATTACACAATCTATAGGCCCTACAGCCTGTCCACAAGCAGCCTCTCTTTATAGACAAGTAGAGATGAGCGTGTATGCAAGTTTCTTGTTAATTAGATTTTGTGCTTCGAAGTGAGTAGTACTGCCTTGTGTTGCAAGATCAGGCAGGAGCACAGTCTGTTTACAAAACAGTAACACTATTTAAGTAACAACTGCCTTGTGCTGCAAGATCAGGCAGGAGCACAGTCTGTTTACAAAACAGTAACACTATTTAAGTAACAACTGCCTTGTGCTGCAAGATCAGGCAGGAGCACAGTCTGTTTACAAAACAGTAACACTATTTAAGTAACAACTGCCTTGTGCTGCAAGATCAGGCAGGAGCACAGTCTGTTTACAAAACAGTAACACTATTTAAGTAACAACTGCCTTGTGCTGCAAGATCAGGCAGGAGCACAGTCTGTTTACAAAACAGTAACACTATTTAAGTAACAACTGCCTTGTGTTGCAAGATCAGGCAGGAGCACAGTCTGTTTACAAAACAGTAACACTATTTAAGTAACAACTGCCTTGTGCTGCAAGATCAGGCAGGAGCACAGTCTGTTTACAAAGCAGTAACACTATTTAAATAACAACTGCCTTGTGCTGCAAGATCAGGCAGGAGCACAGTCTGTTTACAAAACAGTAACACTATTTAAGTAACAACTGCCTTGTGCTGCAAGATCAGGCAGGAGCACAGTCTGTTTACAAAACAGTAACACTATTTAAGTAACAACTGCCTTGTGTTGCAAGATCAGGCAGGAGCACAGTCTGTTTACAAAACAGTAACACTATTTAAGTAACAACTGCCTTGTGTTGCAAGATCAGGCAGGAGCACAGTCTGTTTACAAAACAGTAACACTATTTAAGTAACAACTGCCTTGTGTTGCAAGATCAGGCAGGAGCACAGTCTGTTTACAAAACAGTAACACTATTTAAGTAACAACTGCCTTGTGTTGCAAGATCAGGCAGGAGCACAGTCTGTTTATAAAACAGTAACACTATTTAAGTAACAACTGCCTTGTGTTGCAAGATCAGGCAGGAGCACAGTCTGTTTACAAAACAGTAACACTATTTAAGTAACAACTGCCTTGTGTTGCAAGATCAGGCAGGAGCACAGTCTGTTTACAAAACAGTAACACTATTTAAGTAACAACTGCCTTGTGTTGCAAGATCAGGCAGGAGCACAGTCTGTTTATAAAACAGTAACACTATTTAAGTAACAACTGCCTTGTGTTGCAAGATCAGGCAGGAGCACAGTCTGTTTACAAAACAGTAACACTATTTAAGTAACAACTGCCTTGTGCTGCAAGATCAGGCAGGAACACAATCTGTTTACAAAACAGTAACACTATTTAAGTAACAACTGCCTTGTGTTGCAAGATCAGGCAGGAGCACAGTCTGTTTACGAAACAGTAACACTATTTTCGGCAGGCTCTGTTCCTCACAACAGTCTTCACAGAACACAGCCTTGCTGAAGCTGACGGTAGCTAAGTTGGTTATAAAATTACGCACACTTTATGGCATTAGGGGGCACATTGCTTTGTCAAAAAAGGGTACAATGAGCCAGTTGGATCCAGTTGAAACCATAAAATTTATTTCTCTAAGGTGCATTTTATCTTCTCCCTTCCACCTACGTTTAGGTCTCCCAAGTTACGTCTTACGTCCGGGATTTCGAAACAAGTTGGCACAGGAATTCGCAACAGACACGACTGACTCACAAATTTGTGCTACAGACTGTACCTGCAGACATTCTTAATTAATTCAGGCCGTCAGCGAATTTCGTACCGCTAACAGACCGAAAGGTTCGGAGCAGAAGGAACACCGCACAGTTAGCCTCCGTATGAGCCAAGTTAATACATTACACAATATAACTAACTAACTAACTGACTAACTAACTAACTAACTGACTAACTAACTAACTAACTCCATGCAGCAAAGTCCTTCTTGAAAAGCTAATAGTTCCTCAGCTCGTAAACAAATTTCCTACATTTTCTAAAAACACAAAGTTCATTACCGTTGTCACAACAGCTCTTGTCTCTATCCTGCTCCATATCAATCCAGTTTACCCTCCCTCCAGTTCTACTGCTTCATATTATCCTTCCATCTACGTCTAGGTAATACAGGTGGTCTCTTTCGCTCAGGTTTCCCCGCCAAAACTCTGTATGCCCTTCTCTTCTCTTCCCATACGTGCTACATGAGCTGCCAATCTCATTTCACTTATTTGATCATCGTAACAATATCTGGTGAGGATTAGGAATCATAAAGCTCCTCGTTATGTAGTCTTCTCCACTCCCCTGTTACCCCGTCCCTCGTAGCCCCAAATACCCCTCTCAGCACCCTACTCTCGAACACCCTCAGCCTATGTTCCTCCCTCAGTGTGACAGACCAAGTTTCACACCCATATAAAACAACACAAAATTATAGTTCTGTATATCTTAAACGTCACTGTTTGTGGCGGTGTAAGTTGACACTACAACACAGTGTTTAGATTGTCAGTTGACACTACAACACAGTGTTTAGATTGTCAGTTGACACTACAACACAGTGTTTAGATTGTCAGTTGACACTAGAACAGTGTTTAGATTGTCAGTTGACACTACAACACAGTGTTTAGATTGTCAGTTGACACTACAACACAGTGTTTAGATTGTCTGTTGACACTACAACACAGTGTTTAGATTGTCAGTTGACACTACAACACAGTGTTTAGATTGTCAGTTGACACTACAACACAGTGTTTAGATTGTCTGGACATTTGTTACAATTTCAATTCGTCCCGACAGAAGTTACGTCAGACCCCCAGAACAGCTGTACGCTACATTACGTACAAGCAGCTAAAAAATGAGACGATGACTTATCAACTGACTTTGCAAGACACCGCATATGATTAACTGATATTGCACACAGACAGCAGTGCACACACACGTCGCATATATATATATATATATCTACACCGATATAGCTCAGTCATATAAAAACTGTCTGGACAGAAGAGCGATATATCGATAGATATCGGACGGAAGAACGGGCCAGGCCGGGGTTCAAACAGGGAAATTCCCCGACACACAATGTATTCGGACAAGAATAGCACCAGACTTAAAAGCGCATAAAATTAGTTACGTCATCTGTTGTCACGTGGTTACAATTTTGTGTTTGTCTTCAGAAAACCGAGCGGCCTTTACTGTATTATGAAAATACTGTGCGATAGTAAATACTGACGCACATGACTAACTAACTAACTAACTAACTAACTGCATACAGCACAGTCCTTGTTGACAAGCTAACAGGTCGTCAGCTAGTCAAGAAATTCCCCGCATTTTATGGAACCTGAAGGTTCATTACCGCACTCACAACAGCCCGCCACGTGTCCATATCCTGAGCCATATCAATCCAATCCATGCCCCCATCCCACTTCTTGAAGATCCATTTTAATATTATCATCCCATTTACGTCTGGGTCTTCCAAGTGGTCTCCTTCCCTCAGGTCTCACCACCAAAACCCTGTATGCACCTCTCCCCTCACCCATACGTGCTACATGCCCCGCCCACCTCATTCTTCTCAATTTGATCACCCGAATAATATTTGGTGATCAGTACAGATCATTAAGTTCCTCGTTATGTAGTCTTCTCCACTCCCCTGTTACCTCCTCCCTCTTACCCCCAAATATCCCCCTCAGCACCCTATTCTCGAACACCCTCAGCCTATGTTCCTCTCTCAGTGTGACAGACCAAGTTTCACACCCACACAAAACAACAACACAATTACAGCTCTGTATATCTTAATGTTTGTATCTTTGTACAGCAAACTGTAAGACACAAGATGCTGCACGAATGACAACAAGCATTACGTGACTTCAATCTGCTCTTAATTTCTTCCTGAATGTAATTTTGATTTCTTAGGGTTGTTCCCAAATATTTGAACTGTTCTACCCTTTCAAACAATTTATTATCTAACTTTATGTTGTGATTTTGTCCTGCATTCTGATCTCCAGACATGACCATGTACTTAGTTCTGCTGTCCTGCATTCTGATCTCCAGACATGACCATGTACTTAGTTCTGCTGTCCTGCATTCTCATCTCCAGACATGACCATGTACTTAGTTCTGCTGTCCTGCATTCTCATCTCCAGACATGACTATGTACTTAGTTCTGCTGTCCCACATTCCGATCTCCAGACATGACCATGTACTTAGTTCTGCTGTCCCACATTCTGACCTCCAGACATGACCATGTACTTAGTTCTGCTGTCCCACATTCCGATCTCCAGACATGACCATGTACTTAGTTCTGCTGTCCCACATTCTGACCTCCAGACATGACCATGTACTTAGTTCTGCTGTCCCACATTCTGATCTCCAGACATGACCATGTACTTAGTTCTGCTGTCCCACATTCCGATCTCCAGACATGACCATGTACTTAGTTCTGCTGTCCCACATTCTGACCTCCAGACATGACCATGTACTTAGTTCTGCTGTCCCACATTCCGATCTCCAGACATGACCATGTACTTAGTTCTGCTGTCCCACATTCTGACCTCCAGACATGACCATGTACTTAGTTCTGCTGTCCCACATTCCGATCTCCAGACATGACCATGTACTTAGTTTTCTCAGCATTTACTTCTAGACCAATCTCCTTACTAGCGACTACCAAAGTTTCCGTGTTTTCCTGTATAGCATGTACACTTCCACCCAATATATTACCATCGTCAACATATACCACAAGCTGATGTGTACCATTTAATTTCAAGCCCTCCTGGTTTTCCTGAACCCTCCTAATGGTATATTCCAAAGCAAAGTTGAAAAGCAATGGCGATAAAGCATCTCCTTGTTTCAAGCCATTCTTAACAGTAAATGTGTCAGACAAATGTTTGCCTACCCGGACTGTGCTATAGGTTTCATTTAGACACATTTTACTAGCCTTACTAGTTTCATACGGATACCAAACTCAATAAGAATATTACACAAGACCTCCTTCCTAAATGAATCATAGGCTTTCTTGAAGTCTATAAATAGCTGATGCACTGCCTCACTGTATTCACATTTGTTCTCAAGTATTTGACGAATGCACAATATAAGATCAGCAGTCTACCTGTTACGTCTAAATGCACAATATACGATCAGCAGTCGACCTGTTACGTCTAAATGCACAATATACGATCAGCAGTCGACCTGTTACGTCTAAATCCACACTGATGCTCCCCAATAATTTCCTCTGCATATGGAGTTAACCTTGGCAGAAGGATGTTGGATAGAATTTTGTATGTGGTTGACAAAAGTGATATGGCTCGATAATTACTGCAGTCTGTTTTATCACCCTTCTTATAAATAGGTACAATGACTGACTCACTGACGCACATGGCGATGTATAAAGGTGCGAATATCATAATTGCAACATGTTTATTTCGTAAACTTTAAAATGTCTTGTGTTGTGGGTAGTTGAGGAGCCCTCTCCAGATTGGGCTCCGCCTCTTGGTCGTCTTGGCCCCCGGCAGTGCTCCTCTCTGCTTCATACATAAAACATGGCCCACTGTGTTGTGTGTCTGCTGCCCGCCCCAGGAAGGCAGTTAAATCCAGGAGGCCATGGTTCGTATTGCTAAGCCAACAAACTAAGGGTGCTGCAGTATTGTTAGTTAATACTGCACTGTCTGAAAACTTCGATGGCTGAATTAATTTAAAATGTACTAAAAACTTCAGTTCGTACCGCGCAGTGAACACACTTTACATAAACATTCAGTCCGTACCGCGCAGTAAACACACTCCGTCTCAGTTATACAAACCAGTCAGTTAATGTTGTACAGTGAAATAATCGCTGTTTGTTCTGAGATCCACACAAAACACATAAATACAGTCCGTACCGCGCAGTAAACACACTCCGTCTCAGTTATACAAACCAGTCACTTAATGCTGTACAGTGAAATAATCGCTGTTTGTTCTGAGATCCACACAAAACACATAAATACAGTCCGTACCGCGCAGTAAACACACTCCGTCTCAGTTATACAAACCAGTCAGTTAATGTTGTACAGTGAAATAATCGCTGTTTGTTCTGAGATCCACACAAAACACATAAATACAGTCCGTACCGCGCAGTAAACACACTCCGTCTCAGTTATACAAACCAGTCAGTTAATGCTGTACAGTGAAATAATCGCTGTTTGTTCTGAGATCCACACAAAACACATAAATACAGTCCGTACCGCGCAGTAAACACACTCCGTCTCAGTTATACAAACCAGTCAGTTAATGCTGTACAGTGAAATAATCGCTGTTTGTTCTGAGATCCACACAAAACACATAAATACAGTCCGTACCACGCAGTAAACACACTCCGTCTCAGTTATACAAACCAGTCAGTTAATGCTGTACAGTGAAATAATCGCTGTTTGTTCTGAGATCCACACAAAACACATAAATACAGTCCGTACCACGCAGTAAACACACTCCGTCTCAGTTATACAAACCAGTCACTTAATGCTGTACAGTGAAATAATCGCTGTTTGTTCTGAGATCCACACAAAACACATAAATACAGTCCGTACCGCGCAGTAAACACACTCCGTCTCAGTTATACAAACCAGTCAGTTAATGCTGTACAGTGAAATAATCGCTGTTTGTTCTGAGATCCACACAAAAACAAAAAATACAGTCCGTACCGCGCAGTAAACACACTCCGTCTCAGTTATACAAACCAGTCAGTTAATGCTGTACAGTGAAATAATCGCTGTTTGTTCTGAGATCCACACAAAACACATAAATACAGTCCGTACCACGCAGTAAACACACTCCGTCTCAGTTATACAAACCAGTCAGTTAATGCTGTACAGTGAAATAATCGCTGTTTGTTCTGAGATCCACACAAAACACATAAATACACTGTGTGGGCAGAACGTAGAATTTGTGAATGTTAAACCTCGTTCTATCACTGCAGCTATTGCTTTCCACTGGTTGCCATTTGTTAGGCGTCCAGTTAAAGGTAAAATAAAGTTGACTCTACGCACACCATAAAGGCATATAGGCGGGAGTGGAGAAACAGCTCCATTCATTCCTAACCTCGAAACTGTTGGAGGTGATACACTTCACACTCCGGCCGTTTTACCTCTGGGTAAAAGCGTGCGGTACGCATTAAATATGAGGCTGAGTGAGTCCCAGAGCCGGTCTGGAAGCTTACACGTACTCGCAATCAAACACTGGACCAAGCAGCTCACTGTCTGGTCACTGTACGGACTAAATTCAAATTGAAGCTCGTCACGAACCAGAGAGAACGCAGCAGACAATAACATTAGCTCGCAGGCACAAGACACGACTGAACTTTAAGTGTATCATATCTGTTGCTGGCCACGAAAACCTAACTATCTCGTGCGACCACAGCACAGCCGATCTCAAAGGACCACCCATTTTCATACATCCGTGTCAGCCTTTTCTGCCTGCTTTTGTCGAACGGGGACGAACCACACTGCACAGACAACTCTCAGTTCAGTCAAGTTCTGTCTTTAATGTAGTGAAGTTGACTTCATTCGTCGTCCCTCTTAGACCCAAATATCCCCCTCAGAACCCTATTCTCGAACACCCTCAGCCTATGTTCCTCCCTCATGTGACAGACCAAGTTTCACACCCACACAAAACAACAACACAATTACAGCTCTGTATATCTTAATGTTTGTACCTTTGTACAGCAAACTGTAAGACACAAGATCCTGCACCGAATGACAACAAGCATCACGTGACTTCAATCTGCTCTTAATTTCTTCCTCAATGTAATTTTGATTTCTTAGGGTTGTTCCCAAATATTTGAACTGTTCCACCCTTTCAAACATTTATTATCTAACTTTATGTTGTCATTTTGTCCCGCATTCTGATCTCCAGACATGACCATGTACTTAGTTCTGCTGTCCCACATTCCGATCTCCAGACATGACCATGTACTTAGTTCTGCTGTCCCACATTCTGATCTCCAGACATGACCATGTACTTAGTTCTGCTGTCCTGCATTTTGATCTCCAGACATGACCATGTACTTAGTTCTGCTGTCCCACATTTTGATCTCCAGACATGACCATGTACTTAGTTCTGCTGTCCCACATTTTGATCTCCAGACATGACCATGTACTTAGTTCTGCTGTCCCACATTTTGATCTCCAGACATGACCATGTACTTAGTTCTGCTGTCCCACATTTTGATCTCCAGACATGACTATGTACTTAGTTCTGCTGTCCCACATTTTGATCTCCAGACATGACCATGTACTTAGTTCTGCTGTCCTGCATTCTGATCTCCAGACATGACCATGTACTTAGTTCTGCTGTCCCACATTCTGACCTCCAGACATGACCATGTACTTAGTTCTGCTGTCCCACATTCTGATCTCCAGACATGACCATGTACTTAGTTCTGCTGTCCCACATTTTGATCTCCAGACATGACCATGTACTTAGTTCTGCTGTCCTGCATTCTGATCTCCAGACATGACCATGTACTTAGTTCTGCTGTCCTGCATTCTGATCTCCAGACATGACCATGTACTTAGTTCTGCTGTCCCACATTCTGACCTCCAGACATGACCATGTACTTAGTTCTGCTGTCCCACATTCTGACCTCCAGACATGACCATGTACTTAGTTCTGCTGTCCTGCATTCTGATCTCCAGACATGACCATGTACTTAGTTCTGCTGTCCCACATTCTGACCTCCAGACATGACCATGTACTTAGTTCTGCTGTCCCACATTCTGACCTCCAGACATGACCATGTACTTAGTTCTGCTGTCCCACATTCTGACCTCCAGACATGACCATGTACTTAGTTCTGCTGTCCCACATTCTGACCTCCAGACATGACCATGTACTTAGTTCTGCTGTCCCACATTCTGACCTCCAGACATGACCATGTACTTAGTTCTGCTCTCCCACATTCTGACCTCCAGACATGACCATGTACTTAGTTCTGCTGTCCCACATTCTGACCTCCAGACATGACCATGTACTTAGTTCTGCTCTCCCACATTCTGACCTCCAGACATGACCATGTACTTAGTTTTCTCAGCATTTACTTCTAGACCAATCTCCTTAATAGCGACTACCAAAGTTTCCGTGTTTTTCTTCATAGCATGTACACTTCCGCCCAACATATTAACATAGTCAGCATAACTACAAGCTGCTGTGTACCGTTTCAATTTCACGCCTTCCTGACGGCATTTTCCAAAGCAAAGTTGAACAGCAATGGCGACACAGCGCACAGGCTCCTCACGTTCCAAGTGCCTGCATGCTTTGTCAAAATGTAAATATTGCGCAAATCCAGAAGCCTCCCCTACAATTGGAAATCGTTAGAGCACCATCGATATCTATCGATTGCTATCGAAGCTCCTTATATCACAGCTGTCAGCCATCAGCCCTGCAGCCAAGTGGGCGGAGAGCGAACCCAGTCGAACCAGTAGCCACCTCCACCTCCGTGCATTTACATTTCTTCTTGTTCTCTGTGCGTCGTTAATTACAACGTGACGCCCAGAGCCCTGCGGGACGGCAAACTGCCCGCTCTGACGCTACCATGGCCAGCCTTTGTGTATGTGACTGACTGACTGCCTGACTGACTGCCTGACTGACTGACTGACTGACTGACTGACACTTGTTGGGTCCTCACATGTCATTATGAGGGTGAAAGACGGAGAAGATGAGCTCAGCGGACGTAACGAGAAGCTGAGTCTTACAACTTGTTACATACATACATACATACATACATACATACATACTAATATACATACATACATAGGCCTACATACATACATACATACATACATACATACATACATACATACATACATACTAATATACATACATACATACATATGTACTAATATACATACATACATACATACATACATACATACATAGGCCTACATACATACATACATACATATGTACTAATATACATACATACATACATACATACATACATACATAGGCCTACATACATACATACATACATATGTACTAATATACATACATACATACATACTAATATACATACATACATACATACATACATACATACTAATATACATACATACATACATACATAGGCCTACATACATACATACATACATACATACATACATACATAGGCCTACATACATACATACATACATACATACATAGGCCTATATACATACATACATATGTACTAATACACATGCCATGAAGGCACACAGGGTGTACAGTCATAGTACCACTTATCTCTAACCTCGGAAATAGGTTGAGGAAAGTGGTTAAGGTCACGCTCCGGCCGCTTTACCACCCGGAAGGAACATAGAATGCGGTCCTCAGAGCAGGTCTGGACTTGTTTGGAAGCGAGAAAGAGTAGTGAATGTGAGTGGAGTGTTCTGAGCTGCTGCGGTACACAGAAGTACTGTCTGTCACGTGTTCAAACGTTGTGTTCTGAGCTGCTGCGGTACACAGAAGTACTGTCTGTCACGTGTTCAAACGTTGTGTTCTGAGCTGCTGCGGTACACAGAAGTACTGTCTGTCACGTGTTCAAACGTTGTGTTCTGAGCTGCTGCGGTACACAGAAGTACTGTCTGTCACGTGTTCAAACGTTGTGTTCTGAGCTGCTGCAGTACACAGAAGTACTGTCTGTCACGTGTTCAAACGTTGTGTTCTGAGCTGCTGCAGTACACAGAAGTACTGTCTGTCACGTGTTCAAACGTTGTGTTCTGAGCTGCTGCAGTACACAGAAGTACTGTCTGTCACGTGTTCAAACGTTGTGTTCTGAGCTGCTGCAGTACACAGAAGTACTGTCTGTCACGTGTTCAAACGTTGTGTTCTGAGCTGCTGCAGTACACAGAAGTACTGTCTGTCACGTGTTCAAACGTTGTGTTCTGAGCTGCTGCAGTACACAGAAGTACTGTCTGTCACGTGTTCAAACGTTGTGTTCTGAGCTGCTGCAGTACACAGAAGTACTGTCTGTCACGTGTTCAAACGTTGTGTTCTGAGCTGCTGCAGTACACAGAAGTACTGTCTGTCACGTGTTCAAACGTTGTGTTCTGAGCTGCTGCAGTACACAGAAGTACTGTCTTTCACGTGTTCAAACGTTGTGTTCTGAGCTGCTGCAGTACACAGAAGTACTGTCTTTCACGTGTTCAAACGTTGTGTTCTGAGCTGCTGCAGTACACAGAAGTACTGTCTTTCACGTGTTCAAACGTTGTGTTCTGAGCTGCTGCAGTACACAGAAGTACTGTCTTTCACGTGTTCAAACGTTGTGTTCTGAGCTGCTGCAGTACACAGAAGTACTGTCTTTCACGTGTTCAAACGTTGTGTTCTGAGCTGCTGCAGTACACAGAAGTACTGTCTGTCACGTGTTCAAACGTTGTGTTCTGAGCTGCTGCAGTACACAGAAGTACTGTCTGTCACGTGTTCAAACGTTGTGTTCTGAGCTGCTGCAGTACACAGAAGTGTCTGTCACGTGTTCAAACGTTGTGTTCTGAGCTGCTGCAGTACACAGAAGTACTGTCTGTCACGTGTTCAAACGTTGTGTTCTGAGCTGCTGCAGTACACAGAAGTACTGTCTGTCACGTGTTCAAACGTTGTGTTCTGAGCTGCTGCAGTACACAGAAGTACTGTCTGTCACGTGTTCAAACGTTGTGTTCTGAGCTGCTGCAGTACACAGAAGTACTGTCTGTCACGTGTTCAAACGTTGTGTTCTGAGCTGCTGCAGTACACAGAAGTACTGTCTGTCACGTGTTCAAACGTTGTGTTCTGAGCTGCTGCAGTACACAGAAGTACTGTCTGTCACGTGTTCAAACGTTGTGTTCTGAGCTGCTGCAGTACACAGAAGTACTGTCTTTCACGTGTTCAAACGTTGTGTTCTGAGCTGCTGCAGTACACAGAAGTACTGTCTGTCACGTGTTCAAACGTTGTGTTCTGAGCTGCTGCAGTACACAGAAGTACTGTCTTTCACGTGTTCAAACGTTGTGTTCTGAGCTGCTGCAGTACACAGAAGTAGTGTCTGTCACGTGTTCAAACGTTGTGTTCTGAGCTGCTGCAGTACACAGAAGTACTGTCTGTCACGTGTTCAAACGTTGTGTTCTGAGCTGCTGCAGTACACAGAAGTACTGTCTTTCACGTGTTCAAACGTTGTGTTCTGAGCTGCTGCAGTACACAGAAGTACTGTCTTCACGTGTTCAAACGTTGTGTTCTGAGCTGCTGCAGTACACAGAAGTACTGTCTGTCACGTGTTCAAACGTTGTGTTCTGAGCTGCTGCAGTACACAGAAGTACTGTCTTCACGTGTTCAAACGTTGTGTTCTGAGCTGCTGCAGTACACGAAGTACTGTCTGTCACGTGTTCAAACGTTGTGTTCTGAGCTGCTGCAGTACACAGAAGTACTGTCTGTCACGTGTTCAAACGTTGTGTTCTGAGCTGCTGCAGTACACAGAAGTACTGTCTTCACGTGTTCAAACGTTGTGTTCTGAGCTGCTGCAGTACACAGAAGTACTGTCTGTCACGTGTTCAAACGTTGTGTTCTGAGCTGCTGCAGTACACAGAAGTACTGCTGCACGTGTTCAACGTTGTGTTTGAGCTGCTGCAGTACACAGAAGTACTGTCTGTCACGTGTTCAAACGTGTGTTCTGAGCTGCTGCAGTACACAGAAGTACTGTCTTCACGTGTTCAAACGTTGTGTTCTGAGCTGCTGCAGTACACAGAAGTACTGTCTGTCACGTGTTCAAACGTTGTGTTCTGAGCTGCTGCAGTACACAGAAGTACTGTCTTCACGTGTTCAAACGTGTGTTCTGAGTGCTGCAGTACACAGAAGTACTGTCTTCACTGTTCAAACGTTGTGTTCGAGCTGCTGCGTACACAGAAGTACTGTCTTCACGTGTTCAAACGTTGTGTTCTGAGCTGCTGCAGTACACAGAAGTACTGTCTGTCACGTGTTCAAACGTTGTGTCTGAGCTGCTGCAGTACACAGAAGTACTGTCTGTCACGTTTCAAACGTTGTGTTCTGAGCTGCTGCAGTACACAGAAGTACTGTCTGTCACGTGTTCAAACGTTGTGTTCTGAGCTGCTGCAGTACACAGAAGTACTGTCTGTCACGTGTTCAAACGTTGTGTTCTGAGCTGCTGCAGTACACAGAAGTATGTCTGTCACGTGTTCAAACGTTGTGTTCTGAGCTGCTGCAGTACACAGAAGTACTGTCTGTCACGTGTTCAAACGTTGTGTTCTGAGCTGCTGCAGTACACAGAAGTACTGTCTTCACGTGTTCAAACGTTGTGTTCTGAGCTGCTGCAGTACACAGAAGTACTGTCTGTCACGTGTTCAAACGTTGTGTTCTGAGCTGCTGCAGTACACAGAAGTACTGTCTGTCACGTGTTTCAAACGTTGTGTTCTGAGCTGCTGCAGTACACAGAAGTATGTCTGTCACGTGTTCAAACGTTGTGTTCTGAGCTGCTGCAGTACACAGAAGTACTGTCTGTCACGTGTTCAAACGTTGTGTTCTAGCTGCTGCAGTACACAGAAGTACTGTCTGTCACGTGTTCAAACGTTGTGTTCTGAGCTGCTGCAGTACACAGAAGTACTGTCTGTCACGTGTTCAAACGTTGTGTTCTGAGCTGCTGCAGTACACAGAAGTACTGTCTGTCACGTGTTCAAACGTTGTGTTCTGAGCTGCTGCAGTACACAGAAGTACTGTCTGTCACGTGTTCAAACGTTGTGTTCTGAGCTGCTGCAGTACACAGAAGTACTGTCTGTCACGTGTTCAAACGTTGTGTTCTGAGCTGCTGCAGTACACAGAAGTACTGTCTGTCACGTGTTCAAACGTGTGTTCTGAGCTGCTGCAGTACACAGAAGTACTGTCTGTCACGTGTTCAAACGTTGTGTTCTGAGCTGCTGCAGTACACAGAAGTATGTCTGTCACGTGTTCAAACGTTGTGTTCTGAGCTGCTGCAGTACACAGAAGTACTGTCTGTCACGTGTTCAAACGTTGTGTTCTGAGCTGCTGCAGTACACAGAAGTACTGTCTGTCACGTGTTCAAACGTTGTGTTCTGAGCTGCTGCAGTACACAGAAGTACTGTCTGTCACGTGTTCAAACGTTGTGTTCTGAGCTGCTGCAGTACACAGAAGTACTGTCTTCACGTGTTCAAACGTTGTGTTCTGAGCTGCTGCAGTACACAGAAGTAGTGTCTGTCACGTGTTCAAACGTTGTGTTCTGAGCTGCTGCAGTACACAGAAGTACTGTCTGTCACGTGTTCAAACGTTGTGTTCTGAGCTGCTGCAGTACACAGAAGTATGTCTGTCACGTGTTCAAACGTTGTGTTCTGAGCTGCTGCAGTACACAGAAGTACTGTCTGTCACGTGTTCAAACGTTGTGTTCTGAGCTGCTGCAGTACACAGAAGTACTGTCTGTCACGTGTTCAAACGTTGTGTTCTGAGCTGCTGCAGTACACAGAAGTACTGTCTGTCACGTGTTCAAACGTGTGTTCTGAGCTGCTGCAGTACACAGAAGTACTGTCTGTCACGTGTTCAAACGTTGTGTTCTGAGCTGCTGCAGTACACAGAAGTACTGTCTGTCACGTGTTCAAACGTTGTGTTCTGAGCTGCTGCAGTACACAGAAGTACTGTCTGTCACGTGTTCAAACGTTGTGTTCGAGCTGCTGCGTACACAGAAGTACTGTCTGTCACGTGTTCAAACGTTGTGTTCTGAGCTGCTGCGTACACAGAAGTATGTCTGTCACGTGTTCAACGTTGTTTGAGCTGCTGCAGTACAAGAAGTACTGTCTTCACGTGTCAAACGTTGGTTCTGAGCTGCTGCGTACACAGAGTATGTCTGTCACGTTTCAAACGTTGTGTTCTGAGCTGCTGCGGTACACAGAAGTATGTCTGTCACGTGTTCAAACGTTGTGTTCTGAGCTGCTGCAGTACACAGAAGTATGTCTGTCACGTGTTCAAACGTTGTGTTCTGAGCTGCTGCAGTACACAGAAGTACTGTCTGTCACGTGTTCAAACGTTGTGTTCTGAGCTGCTGCAGTACACAGAAGTAGTGTCTGTCACGTGTTCAAACGTTGTGTTCTGAGCTGCTGCAGTACACAGAAGTAGTGTCTGTCACGTGTTCAAACGTTGCACTAAGCCATTACATGCAGCCGATAATACAGCTGTCTCATTTCAAGTCTACATCATGTAACACGTGAAATAAATTTTTGTTGAAAATATAGACTTCTGCTGTTAAATATTGCTGTGCAGGTTGTCAAATGGCCCCTGAGAACAAAGGTTGCCCTGCACTGACCTACACGTGACATGTAGGTCAGCTGTTAAGGTCAGCGTTTGTAAGGTCAGCTGTTTACCTTTCATAGCACAAAGCTCATTTAGTGCTGCTGACGCTTCACGCTGCGTTATTCTGCTTCTTACCGACAAACATTTGTGACGTAATTATAGAACGAGTTGCGAAATGTTTTGTTTCATAGCGTAACGAGTCGGTACTGCCTTCACTGCTGCATATTTCTGTAATTCCGGCAGTTCAAACCCTCCGGCCTTCTTAGCCACTCACCTCCGGCATGTCTGTCGACATTATCACTGCAGCTGAACAAGTTGTGTTTCTATTGTTACTGCTCTGCAGACTCTCAAACCCAGCCTCTCTGGTAGCAAGCAACGTCAGCCTACCTTCTATAATTACTATCATCAATGCCTTCGCCCGCCAAAGCCAACTCAATGTATGTAGCAGCTCTGCGCTGTCGGCTTGTCGACAGTCTTTTGTTAGCACACCGGACTGTACTGCTCACTGAGAGCAACACTGATGTAAGTGACAGTTAATGATAACAGACGTAAGGTCCTTCTAAGTCTCCAGCAGTGCACAATGTCAGATTCGGAGGCGTTATAATCATTCTGTAGTCTGTCTTACGACAGGTCCGTAGCCTCTGTCAAAGCGAGTTCTCCACACAGTGCGATCTAGTGCTTCCTCTTTCAATTTCCAGTATCTTCTCTTTTCCTTAAGGTCATCCAGTAGCTGCTTACGCCTTCTCCCTCGTCTTCCCGTCATTTCTATCCTTCCCTCTAACTTTCCTTCAATCACAGTTTCAGAAGGCAGTTTCTACGCAAGATGTGACCAATCCAGTTAGCCTTTCTTCTTTTTATTGTATGTACGATATTCCTCTCCTCCTTCACTCTCTGTAATACTTCTTCAGTTCTCACACGATCGGTCCAACTGATCTTCTCCAGTCTTCTCCAGCACCAATATCAAAACTTTCCAGATACTTCCGATCCACTTTCCCAAGTGTCCACGTTTCAGCACCACACAAAGCTACGCCCCAAATGTAGCACTTTACTAGTTAGAAAATAAATAAATAAATACTTTATCTGTAAGCGGACATTACGCTAACGTTTCAAGGCCGAAATTTATCTAATATTTATAACAAACATCAGTCCGTACCTCACAGAGAGCAACTTCGTCTGACCATAAAGAAGCACTTCTTCGTCCGCTCTTCCAGATCGCTTTCCAGTTGATCCAGTACTGGACCAATGCAAGTTGGTCATCGTGTTGTGTGGCCAGTTGGTCATCATATTGTGTGGCCAGTTGGTCATCATGTTTGTGTGGCCAGTTAGTCATGTTGTGTGGCCAGTTGGTCATCATGTTGTGTGGCCAGTTAGTCATGTTGTGTGGCCAGTTGGTCATCATGTTGTGTGGCCAGTTAATCATGTTGTGTGGCCAGTTGGTCATCATGTTGTGTGGCCAGTTGGTCATCATATTGTGTGGCCAGTTGGTCATCATGTTGTGTGGCCAGTTGGTCATCATGTTGTGTGGCCAGTTGGTCATCATGTTGTGTGGCCAGTTAGTCATGTTGTGTGGCCAGTTGGTCATCATGTTGTGTGGCCAGTTGGTCATATTGTGTGGCCAGTTGGTCATCATGTTGTGTGGCCAGTTGGTCATCATGTTGTGTGGCCAGTTGGTCATCATGTTGTGTGGCCAGTTGGTCATCATGTTGTGTGGCCAGTTGGTCATTATGTTATGTGGCCAGTTGGTCATCATGTTGTGTGGCCAGTTGGTCATCATGTTGTGTGGCCAGTTGGTCATCATGTTGTGTGGCCAGTTGGTCATCATGTTATGTGGCCAGTTGGTCATCATGTTGTGTGGCCAGTTGGTCATCATGTTGTGTGGCCAGTTGGTCATCATGTTGTGTGGCCAGTTGGTCATCATGTTGTGTGGCCAGTTGGTCATCATGTTGTGTGGCCAGTTGGTCATCATGTTGTGTGGCCAGTTGGTCATTATGTTATGTGGCCAGTTGGTCATCATGTTGTGTGGCCAGTTGTGGTTCAGAAATAACTCTGATAGAGAGAAAACTTGACATAAGTAGGAAGTCAAAAGGAAATTTAAAAAACGGTTAATTTAGTTTCCATAATTTCGTCACAGCCTCAATATACGTCACAACATTACCAGACACACTACACATGCTACTAACTCTACAACTGCACACAGTAGTAACATTACCAGACACACTACACATGCTACTAACTCTAAAACTGCACACAGTAGTAACATTACCAGACACACTACACATGCTACTAACTCTACAATTGCACACAGTAGTAACATTACCAGACACACTACACATGCTACTAACTCTACAACTGCACACAGTAGTAACATTACCAGACACACTACACATGCTACTAACTCTACAATTGCACACAGTAGTAACATTACCAGACACACTACACATGCTACTAACTCTACAATTGCACACAGTAGTAACATTACCAGACACACTACACATGCTACTAACTCTACAACTGCACACAGTAGTAACATTACCAGACACACTACACATGCTACTAACTCTACAATTGCACACAGTAGTAACATTACCAGACACACTACATATGCTACTAACTCTACAACTGCACACAGTAGTAACATTACCAGACACACTACACATGCTACTAACTCTACAATTGCACACAGTAGTAACATTACCAGACACACTACACATGCTACTAACTCTACAACTGCACACAGTAGTAACATTACCAGACACACTACACATGCTACTAACTCTACAACTGCACACAGTAGTAACATTACCAGACACACTACACATGCTACTAACTCTACAACTGCACACAGTAGTAACATTACCAGACACACTACACATGCTACTAACTCTACAACTGCACACAGTAGTAACATTACCAGACACACTACACATGCTACTAACTCTACAATTGCACACAGTAGTAACATTACCAGACACACTACACATGCTACTAACTCTACAACTGCACACAGTAGTAACATTACCAGACACACTACACATGCTACTAACTCTACAACTGCACACAGTAGTAACATTACCAGACACACTACACATGCTACTAACTCTACAACTGCACACAGTAGTAACATTACCAGACACACTACACATGCTACTAACTCTACAACTGCACACAGTAGTAACATTTTGAAGTGTCTCACCGTATTTGGGAACAAAACAAAGACGACTGGCGCTGGAAATCACAGAAGAGACAAAATGAAGACCTCTAAAACATTGAGATAAGCGACCGCCATGTTTCAGCGGTTCAAGGTCGCGAGGTCAACACATCCTTAACTCTATAATGTGCTAAAATCTCGTACTGATAATGTTATTAGCCTATCTTACAAGTGTTTCAAACATAAGTCACGTAACTAACATGATATGTTTGGTCCGTGATTAAGCCATTTTAGCACTCCCGGTATGCCACTTGCTTGGTGCAGCAGAGCTTAGTCTCTGGGTGACGCCAGAACGCGGGTTTTATTGCTTACGACAGAAATATATTTATTAAATTTACAAGGTGAAGAAAAACTGCGTTATGCAAGACAGAACCACCAGGCGGCAGCACAGTGACACCGTGTTGAGGTTGGGGCCTGAATATTGTGTTAGTCTCGCCTTACGACGGGTTCCTTTATGGTAAGAATATGTACAGGAAAGTCTGCCAATCAAAAATGGCCGCGCCGACCAATTTCAGACTATGGATTCAGTAGCGTCGCAGTTCTCCTCTGCCCTTCGTGCTACACTCTCTCGCAATAGGCCACGACCACTTTCTCCTGCAAACTTGCTATTTATGTTTCATGAACGTCATAACACTCCACTCTATATATTGCGAAGAAGTAAGAGCAGCTGTAAATAACAGTCAGTTGATACACAGTCTTACATTTCACTTTGCGTCCATCATTGAGACAGGAACAGCCAACACAGTGCCGTATTGAATTAAGCACCAATTACGTGTTTGTCTTTTGTGCCACTGTTGCTTGTAACACACTTTCACGTGATATTCTTGTAGTTTTATTTGTTACGTGTGTGGCTTTTATCGTTAGGACATTGCTGGTGCTGCTTTTTGTTTGTGTCGGCGTAGTTCGGTGTTGTGCCGCTCTGGCGCCACAGACGTACATGTGCATTTATCTGTCTGTCTGTCTGTCTCACTTCACACACTGTAATTATATTTTGTTTCAAAGTTGTGCCACTTCCAACTTAAGTGTTAGCACTTATCACGTGTAACAGGCCCAATATCAACGGTGTCACTGTCATACTCGTATATCGTATTTGTGTGCATTTCTATGTTTTTCGCTAAACGAGTCTATTTTTTACAGCAGTACTTCTTAACTCGCACTCCTTTGTTTCTCAAAATATATTCTCAAACCCAAACCAAAATCGTTAAAGTATTTCAGCTTTAAACTAAAAGTACAGTCAGACTACAAAACCAAAGACACATAATTACATTTTTAGTACTTTTCCTCGTTACAAATTTTAATTGGTGCGCAGATTAAAAGTAAGAAATGTCTGTCAAGACCTATTGTTGTGGTCGCAGGATGCACACCATATAAGGACCTATTGTTGTGGTCGCAGGATGCACACCATATAAGGACCTATTGTTGTGGTCGCAGGATGCACACCATATAAGGACCTATTGTTGTGGTCGCAGGATGCACACCATATAAGGACCTATTGTTGTGGTCGCAGGATGCACACCATATAAGGACCTATTGTTGTGGTCGCAGGATGCACACCATATAAGGACCTATTGTTGTGGTCGCAGGATGCACACCATATAAGGACCTATTGTTGTGGTCGCAGGATGCACACCATATAAGGACCTATTGTTGTGGTCGCAGGACGCACACCATATAAGGACCTATTGTTGTGGTCGCAGGATGCACACCATATAAGGACCTATTGTTGTGGTCGCAGGATGCACACCATATAAGGACCTATTGTTGTGGTCGCAGGATGCACACCATATAAGGACCTATTGTTGTGGTCGCAGGACGCACACCATATAAGGACCTATTGTTGTGGTCGCAGGACGCACACCATATAAGGACCTATTGTTGTGGTCGCAGGACGCACACCATATAAGGACCTATTGTTGTGGTCGCAGGACGCACACCATATAAGGACCTATTGTTGTGGTCGCAGGACGCACACCATATAAGGACCTATTGTTGTGGTCGCAGGATGCACACCATATAAGGACCTATTGTTGTGGTCGCAGGATGCACACCATATAAGGACCTATTGTTGTGGTCGCAGGATGCACACCATATAAGGACCTATTGTTGTGGTCGCAGGATGCACACCATATAAGGACCTATTGTTGTGGTCGCAGGACGCACACCATATAAGGACCTATTGTTGTGGTCGCAGGATGCACACCATATAAGGACCTATTGTTGTGGTCGCAGGATGCACACCATATAAGGACCTATTGTTGTGGTGGCAGGATGCACACCATATAAGGACCTATTGTTGTGGTCGCAGGATGCACACCATATAAGGACCTATTGTTGTGGTCGCAGGATGAACACCATATAAGGACACAAGGAGTTGAAATATGTCAAACAGGATTCTTCTCGAGATGTGTTGGTCACAACATTGTTTCTGAGGATTAAGGTCTTCAGAGATACGACGCCTTATCTTTGAATACGTGGTTCTCGCCTTTTCGAAGCATGGAATTGCCTTCATCTTCAGGCTCCAAAGAATCCACGAAGAATTCGAAACATCGGAAACGATGTATTCAACGACGCAGCCTCAAATCCCACAATGCATCAGCTCACAGCTCTTGCGTGCTGTTCCAGTTTATTTTGTGGCTGGTTACATTGACGCAAAACAGGGTTAAGTAACCGAGCAGGAACTTGATATAACAAATATAAAATAACTGAGCTCCTACCTCACAGAAAACATTCTGCGTCTCCATTACGAATAACATTGTAATATTATTTATAAAAATAGATGTTATTTATCCTTAGAGTCGTAGAAAATAAACAAACACACCGTGTGGCTAAAATTCGAAGTTATTTTTACGTTAAACTACGTGGTAAATATAGTAACCATTGCGTTTCAAAGAGTTAAGGAGTGGACGGATATAGTAAGATATAAATCATAGCCCCTAACCCATTTTGTCTCCCACCAGCTTACCGTACCCCTTCCTAACTGCCCCCCTTAATGTCTGTATCCCCCCCGTCCCCCCAACACACTACGATGGGACCTAAAATTGCGCGAGCCGCGATTTGGAAAATTACTTGTAATAGGAAGAAACGTCGCTATGTTATAGACGGCCGGGAGATTAAGGGAAAATTATACTTATTACAGGCGGTGAATACGTGGCTACTATCGGTGGAGAAAACATCGGTCTGTGACTGAGAGCAGTGAGGGGTTTGCATGAGGCTGAGGAAAATCAGGAAAGAAGAAGGTAAATAAGTGTATGGAAGTGGAGGCTATATGATGATGACGATGACTATGACAGTGATGATTTCTTTGTTGGATTCTTAGCTGTTATTACGAATCGTGTTCCGTACATTGCACCGACATAGATATATGCCTATAAGGCAATTATTATTTGAGAATTAAGCCACAGGAATTAGCAGTGAATGGTTTTACTATCATCTTCATCACCATCATGTCATCATTAATACATTTTACTATCATCTTCATCACCATCATGTCATCATTAATACATTTTACTATCATCTTCATCACCATCATGTCATCATTAATACATTTTACTATCATCTTCATCACCATTATGTCATCATTAATACAAGTTTTATTATCATCACCATCATGTCATCATTAATACATTTTACTATCATCTTCATCACCATCATGTCATCATTAATGCATTTTACTATCATCTTCATCACCATCATGTCATCATTAATACAAGTTTTATTATCATCTTCATCACCATCATGTCATCATTAATATAAGTTTTATTATCATCCTCATCACCATCATGTCATCATTAATACAAGCCACGTAACGTCACCTGACGGACTGTCACAATATCCACGCGCAACTCCACGGCCCCTATCATTGATTATTTCTTTATTCTTAAACCAACCGACGTTTCCATTAGACTGCTGCCATCTGGTGTGCCTTTCATTGCAGCTCGATGTTCAGCTGTTTCTGTCGCCACACACCCTACGCACTAGACAGCACTCAATACGGCAACAATGGTTGCTATGGCAACAGCGTGTCGCACCGTATTATGATGCAAAACACACTCAAAACTCTTAAGACAGTCTGATGACTGAGAGATACGTTGTGTCTGGTAAACGGTGATAATATTACAATGCGTTGACAAAGAGGGTGCAAAGTGCAGCACACTGGCCACTGTGCAATAAATAAATTCTAATGTCAAAATATGTCTATCAACAACCTGTACTATCAACAACCTGTACTATCAACAACCTGTACTATCAACAACCTGTACTATCAACAACCTGTACTATTAACAATCTGTACTATCAACAACCTGTACTATCAACAAGCTGTACTATCAACAAGCTGTACTATCAACAAGCTGTACTATCAACAAGCTGTACTATCAACAAGCTGTACTATCAACAACCTGTACTATCAACAACCTGTACTATCAACAACCTGTACTATCAACAACATGTACTATCAACAACCTGTACTATCAACAACATGTACTATCAACAACCTGTACTATCAACAACTTGTACTATCAACAACCTGTACTATCAACAACCTGTACTATCAACAACCTGTACTATCAACAACCTGTACTATCAACAAGCTGTACTATCAACAACCTGTACTATCAACAACCTGTACTATCAACAACCTGTACTATCAACAACCTGTACTATCAACAAGCTGTACTATCAACAACCTGTACTATCAACAACCTGTACTATCAACAACCTGTACTATCAACAACCTGTACTATCAACAAGCTGTACTATCAACAACCTGTACTATTAACAACACGCAATTTGTTAACTCAGTAGGCCCTTTGCCACGTTGCAGTTGTAACAAACACCTTAACTTGATAAAGCAACCTCAGAGACGAAGAACCAATGTTATCGTGTTGGGTAGTAGTTTGTGAAATTGCTTCCTCTAATCTGAGGCAAAGCTTTTAAACTTACGTCGCGCTGTATACGGGATCTGTTCACAGTCATTATTATCATTATTATAGTTAGTTAAACGTAGGTGATGGCTCACCTAATTTCTTTTTGTTGTTTAAAAAGTTATTTTGATCATGATTGCTTGTATGCAGTAATAAGTGGTCAAGACATACGGAGAACAGATTAAAGTCCATTACATGCATAAGCAAGAAAGGGGGAAAAATTATGTTTTCGAAGGTAAAAAAAAAGGAAGTCCTTTTCGTCAGAATCATTTTAACAGATTTCAGTCGCAGTGCTGTCAGTTTTGAAGCTTGTAGTGCAAAGGTGTGACGTGCTGACGGAACAGTGTGCAGTGCGACACGTGTACGTGCTGACTGCGTGCACTAGTGCGCCGTTTGACACTCCTAAAGGACACGTTGCCTTTCAGCCTATACATGGCTGTGAAATTTCAGTAGGTTTTGTTTTCGATTTCGAAGTTTCGTAGTCACAATTACACACCAAACAGTAGAAATTCTGTCTGGTTCTGAAATGACTTCATATTTAGATAGCCAAATATGTATATATATATATATATATAACATATATTTCAATAATAGACTGAAGTGTCAAAAGGTTATAATACACATTTA
This sequence comes from Reticulitermes speratus, assembly GCA_021186555.1. Taxonomy (NCBI): domain Eukaryota; kingdom Metazoa; phylum Arthropoda; class Insecta; order Blattodea; family Rhinotermitidae; genus Reticulitermes; species Reticulitermes speratus. Next base: position 231,183 of record JAJKFL010000026.1, read on the forward strand.
CACAGTGTTATATATACACATTTAAATGTATGTATTATATATACACACATATATATATACACACATATTTATATAATACACACGTATTTTCGTAAATCCAGGCATGCAACTATATTATAGACAGGAAACGAACTATTTGTAATGTGAAGCTGTAGCAGATTGCAGAGATGTGACTGTCTGTGGAACGTGAGGGGGCACGTGAGGGGGCACGAGAGGGGCAGCAGTCGACAGTGCGAGAAGTGTAAGTTGAATTAGTGTTATAGTGTGTAATGGTATTGTGTTATAGTGTTTAATGTTATTATGTTTCATTGTGAACATGCAGTTTGCGGCTACGTCACTATGTGAGGGGCCAAAGAAATAAGTCGATTTATTTTGATGAGTTCTGTGCGCAGACTTGAAGTGATTTAATATTAAAATTTAATTCAATTCAATTTAATTCAATTCAATACTTGTTCATTGCATTAAATTTGCATTATATTAAATGTACCAATTATGAAGCCGGCGCAAACACAAAAAAATCTAAAAAATAAATAAGGCATCAAGGGGGCACAATAAGTCGGTCCCTGTCACCACGATAAGTAGGTCCCTGTCACCACGATAAGTCGGTCCCTGTCACCACGATAAGTCGGTCCCTGTCACCACGATAAGTCGGTCCCTGTCACCACGATAAGTCGGTCCCTGTCACCACGATAAGTCGGTCCCTGTCACCACGATAAGTCGGTCCCTGTCACCACGATAAGTCGGTCCCTGTCAACCACGATAAGTCGGTCCCTGTCACCACGATAAGTCGGTCCCTGTCACCACGATTAGTCGGTCCCTGTCACCACGATAAGTCGGTCCCTGTCACCACGATAAGTCGGTCCCTGTCACCACGATAAGTCGGTCCCTGTCACCACGATAAGTCGGTCCCTGTCATCACGATAAGTCGGTCCCTGTCACCACGATAAGTCGGTTCCTGTCACCACGATAAGTCGGTCCCTGTCACCACGATAAGTCGGTCCCTGTCACCACGATAAGTCGGTCCCTGTCACCACGATAAGTCGGTTCCTGTCACCACGATAAGTCGGTCCCTGTCATCACGATAAGTCGGTCCCTGTCACCACGATAAGTCGGTTCCCTGTCACCACGATAAGTCGGTCCCTGTCACCACGATAAGTCGGTCCCTGTCAACACGATAAGTCGGTCCCTGTCACCACGATAAGTCGGTCCCTGTCACCACGATTAGTCGGTCCCTGTCACCACGATAAGTCGGTCCCTGTCACCACGATAAGTCGGTCCCTGTCACCACGATAAGTCGGTCCCTGTCACCACGATAAGTCGGTCCCTGTCACCACGATTAGTCGGTCCCTGTCACCACGATAAGTCGGTTCCTGTCACCACGATAAGTCGGTCCCTGTCACCACGATAAGTCGGTCCCTGTCACCACGATAAGTCGGTCCCTGTCACCACAGCATGGCTCGTCCTCAGCTTGCGGATGGAGGAACGGCCTGTGGATATGGAGGGTAGCTGTGAATACATTGAACAAGCAGTCGCGGAAGCCGACAAGGGGTGGTCCTCCAGCTTGGGGGTTCGGCTAGGTGCTAACAACTCCTGACCCTAAAAAATTACCAAGTTACGAAGCACTATATAAAGCCTCGGACCTGGACTGATTCTTTGTGATAGGGACAGGTGGCGGGCTGTTGTGAGTGCGGTAATGAACCTTCGGGTTCCATAAAACGTGGGGAATATCTTGACTAGCTGAGGAACTGTTAACTTCTGAAGAAGGACTGTGCTGTATGGAGTTAGTTAGTTAGTTAGTTAGTTAGGGGCACAAAAGGACATGTAATAATAATAATAACAATTCAGTCTAGCGATACGTTATGAGCCGTGCAACTGTTTGGTCTTGTCTTCGAACATTACTAATAAATACAGAACTACGAAGCACGTCACAACATTGCTTAACAGAAACGAAGTTACAATAAAATTATTACGAAATGTTACAACAGAAATAACGAAGCTAATAAAATGCCTGCACTAACATAAGCCCATATAGCTACAATACACTAAATGTGCAGATGTTTAACATAAGCCCATATAGCTACAATACACTAAATGTGCAGATGTTTAACATAAGCCCATATAGCTACAATAAACTAAATGTGCAGATGTTTAACATAAGCCCATATAGCTACAATACACTAAATGTGCAGATGTTTTACATAAGCCCATATAGCTACAATACACTAAATGTGCAGATGTTTTACATAAGCCCATATAGCTACAATACACTAAATGTGCAGATGTTTAACATAAGCCCACATAGCTACAATACACTAAATGTGCAGATGTTTAACATAAGCCCATATAGCTACAATACACTAAATGTGCAGATGTTTAACATAAGCCCACATAGCTACAATACACTAAATGTGCAGATGTTTAACATAAGCCCATATAGCTACAATACACTAAATGTGCAGATGTTTTACATAAGCCCATATAGCTACAATACACTAAATGTGCAGATGTTTTAACATAAGCCCATATAGCTACAATACACTAAATGTGCAGATGTTTTACATAAGCCCATATAGCTACAATACACTAAATGTGCAGATGTTTTACATAAGCCCATATAGCTACAATACACTAAATGTGCAGATGTTTAACATAAGCCCACATTAGCTACAATACACTAAATGTGCAGATGTTTAACATAAGCCCATATAGCTACAATACACTAAATGTGCAGATGTTTAACATAAGCCCAATAGCTACAATACACTAAATGTGCAGATGTTTAACATTAATGCCCATATAGCTACAATAAACTAAATGTGCAGATGTTTAACATAAGCCCATATAGCTACAATACACTAAATGTGCAGATGTTTTACATAAGCCCATATAGCTACAATACACTAAATGTGCAGATGTTTTACATAAGCCCATATAGCTACAATACACTAAATGTGCAGATGTTTAACATAAGCCCACATAGCTACAATACACTAAATGTGCAGATGTTTAACATAAGCCCATATAGCTACAATACACTAAATGTGCAGATGTTTAACATAAGCCCACATAGCTACAATACACTAAATGTGCAGATGTTTAACATAAGCCCATATAGCTACAATACACTAAATGTGCAGATGTTTTACATAAGCCCATATAGCTACAATACACTAAATGTGCAGATGTTTAACATAAGCCCATATAGCTACAATACACTAAATGTGCAGATGTTTTACATAAGCCCATATAGCTACAATACACTAAATGTGCAGATGTTTTACATAAGCCCATATAGCTACAATACACTAAATGTGCAGATGTTTAACATAAGCCCACATAGCTACAATACACTAAATGTGCAGATGTTTAACATAAGCCCATATAGCTACAATACACTAAATGTGCAGATGTTTAACATAAGCCCACATAGCTACAATACACTAAATGTGCAGATGTTTAACATAAGCCCACATAGCTACAATACACTAAATGTGCAGATGTTTAACATAAGCCCATATAGCTACAATACACTAAATGTGCAGATGTTTAACATAAGCCCACATAGCTACAATACACTAAATGTGCAGATGTTTAACATAAGCCCATATAGCTACAATACACTAAATGTGCAGATGTTTAACATAAGCCCATATAGCTACAATACACTAAATGTGCAGATGTTTAACATAAGCCCATATAGCTACAATACACTATACGGTGTGTAGCCGCAGACATTGATACGGTCCAGCAGACAGCCAGACAGAAGTAGCTTGCATTACGCAGCCGACAGCTCAGCCACTCACACGTTAATTGCTGCTTACCTAGACGGACGGACCGACTGAGAGTGCCGGCAGCGCTGTGCTGGTGGAGTTTCTCACACCTCAGGCGTATTGCCTGATAAAGTGGCTCACTGTTGTTGTTGTTGTTCAACCTGTCAACCTTTACTGAAACCGAAAGAAATCGTAAAATAAAATTCATTTAAAACATTCTGTAAATTATCCACAATATCTAGTAGCTTTGTGTGAGTGATGACTGAGTGAGTCACGCCCTGATTGCCATGACAACCGTTGTTACCGGGCAGTGTAGTCTCTGTGAGTTATGCCTTCTTGCGAAATACACAGTGTTCAGCCTATTTCGCAGAGCTGCAGAAAGTGACTGTTAACTTGTTGGACCTTTCTAGTTTTCGCCCGCTTGTCCTTCTGGTAAGAGTATTTGTGACAAAAAGACGAACAATAACATTGGTGCAATGGTACTGACAGGAGAAACTCTGCCTGTGCGACTTGACCCACCACAAATCTCACATAGAGTGACATGGGATCAAACCCGTGCCTCCGCAGTGAGAGGCCGGCGAATATCCACCTCTTTTCTGTGAGGTACCGTCTGAAGTTTATACAACAATTTCTTTCTTTCTTTCTTTCTGTCTTTCTCTCTTTCTTTTTTAGCCCGACCTGTCGCTGCCCAGTCTTTGTTGGTGTAGAGGATAAGGTTGCGTCTTATCACACACACTCAATAGGACTCCTCTGGACGAGGGATCGGCTTATCGCAAAGACCTATATCCAGCAACACAAAACACTCAAAAGAGACAGACATCCATGCTCCCGACGGGATTCGAATCCGCATTCCTAGCAAGTGAGCGGCTGTAGATCTACACCGCGCGGCCACTGGGATCGAAACCTGAGCCATGGTACGGTTAAATGAACTGGATTTAACCTGAGTTGTATTTAAAGACTCAGTCCGCACCGCGCAGTAAACACACTTTACATAAACACTCATCCAGTACCTGACGCGCAGTAAATACACTTTACATAAAAATCACAATCAGTACCGGCGCAGTAAAAACACTTTAACATAAATATTCAGTTCGTACCGCGCAGTAAACACACTCCGTCTCAGTATACAAAGCCAGTCAGTTAATGTTGTACAGTGAAATAATCGCTGTTTGTTCTGAGATCCACACAAAACACATAAATACAGTCCGTACCGCGCAGTAAACACACTCCGTCTCAGTTACACAAACCAGTCAGTTAATGTTGTACAGTGAAATAATCGCTGTTTGTTCTGAGATCCACACAAAACACATAAATACAGTCCGTACCGCGCAGTAAACACACTCCGTCTCAGTTATACAAACCAGTCAGTTAATGTTGTACAGTGAAATAATCGCTGTTTGTTCTGAGATCCACACAAAACACATAAATACAGTCCGTACCGTGCAGTAAACACACTCCGTCTCAGTTACACAAACCAGTCAGTTAATGTTGTACAGTGAAATAATCGCTGTTTGTTCTGAGATCCACACAAAACACATAAATACAGTCCGTACCGCGCAGTAAACACACTCCGTCTCAGTTACACAAACCAGTCAGTTAATGTTGTACAGTGAAATAATCGCTGTTTGTTCTGAGATCCACACAAAACACATAAATACAGTCCGTACCGCGCAGTAAACACACTCCGTCTCAGTTATACAAACCAGTCAGTTAATGTTGTACAGTGAAATAATCGCTGTTTCTTCTGAGATCCACACAAAACACATAAATACAGTACGTACCGCGCAGTAAACACACTTTACATAAAAACTCAGTCCGTACCGCGCAGTAAACACACTCTGTCTCAGTTATACAAACCAGTCAGTTAATGCTGTACAGTGAAATAATCGCTGTTTGTTCTGAGATCCACACAAAACACATAAATACAGTCCGTACCGCGCAGTAAACACACTCTGTCTCAGTTATACAAACCAGTCAGTTAATGTTGTACAGTGAAATAATCGCTGTTTGTTCTGAGATCCACACAAAACACATAAATACAGTACGTACCGCGCAGTAAACACACTCTGTCTCAGTTATACAAACCAGTCAGTTAATGTTGTACAGTGAAATAATCGCTGTTTGTTCTGAGATCCACACAAAACACATAAATACAGTACGTACCGCGCAGTAAACACACTGTCTCAGTTATACAAACCAGTCAGTTAATGTTGTACAGTGAAATAATCGCTGTTTGTTCTGAGATCCACACAAAACACATAAATACAGTACGTACCGCACAGTAAACACACTCTGTCTCAGTTATACAAACCAGTCAGTTAATGCTGTACAGTGAAATAATCGCTGTTTGTTCTGAGATCCACACAAAACACATAAATACAGTCCGTACCGCGCAGTAAACACACTCCGTCTCAGTTATACAAACCAGTCAGTTAATGTTGTACAGTGAAATAATCGCTGTTTGTTCTGAGATCCACACAAAACACATAAATACAGTCCGTACCGCGCAGTAAACACACTCCGTCTCAGTTATACAAACCAGTCAGTTAATGTTGTACAGTGAAATAATCGCTGTTTGTTCTGAGATCCACACAAAACACATAAATACACTGTGTGGGCAGAACGTAGAATTGCTGAATGTTAAACATGGTGGTACATATAGTAACCACTGGGCTTTAGAGGGTTAAACGTGAAGCATCAGAGAGACTGTAAGGAATTTAGATATTTCTGACACTTGTAACAGTCTCGCACTAACCACAGCAGCACCCCAGTAAACCCCACCAAGCCCCCCGTTAATAATTATAAGCCCCAGTGCCGTGTTTATTCCGTTTCGTCCTCCACTTTTATCGTTGTTTTATTATTACTCTTTTTTTCCTTTCTAGCCGCACCAGAAAACGAAATAAACGCACATCCTCACTAAGTTACATTTCTTCCTTAAGGCAATTTGGACCCACATCTCAGACGTCTGTCCGTCTGTACCGTTAAATAAATTGTATATTCCTCCCTCCCTCCCCAAGACATGAAACATTACCCCTAAGAACTACCCCAGGCACTCTCAGTTCTCGTATCTATGTATTACCCAAATATTTTATTTGTCTTGGATTTTGCAAGACATTTGGCCTCGGGATTGGCGATTTTCTTTGGCAGTCAAAGACGTCAGATTTTTGTGGTTTAGCCGAAAAATGCAGCCTGCAATTGCACAAGTCACTGGACCAATTAAATAAATGCTTACTTCGGCAGTCGCTATGATGATAAGTGAATGAAGCAGCATGGAGGGTTGCTACAGACATACTGACAGTAAGGTGTGAAAGTGTTCGGCTAAAGCGGCCGAAGTTCTGTTTTGTCCAACGCAAATGTCACGTGGACTGTCCTGGGAAACAAACTAGAGCCCTCGCGGTCAGAAATAGGCGAATAACCGTCTGATATTTCCGCGTAGAGAATAAAGTGCGTACTGAAAATATCTTACAGATGGCAGCACTGAGTTATTATTTTAATTCCTATCAGAAGTCACCAGCTGTAATAAATACATAAATTCAAGTCAAATTATTTTAATATTATTTTATTAACCGCAAATAAACATACTAATTATTTAAAGCCTAACACTATACGTGTATCTGTGTTTGAAACTTGTAAGCTGACATTACCAAGTGTCAGTGGTCACTGTTGGTAGTGACGTCACAACAGTAGCTTTGGAGTTAGCTGACCGCACTACCTTTGTTGACATTCTGGCTGTACAGTAAATATCTAATGCAATTTGAATAGAGACTTTCAAAGGACTACGTCTAATACATATTTCGTGTAATCATTTAATAATCATCGGAGAGCATAAATGTTACACATAAAATGATTATGTTCACTGCAACGGTACTAACCAGTGCGGTTAGCATAAAGCCAGTTCTGTGTGTATGCAAAACACTTAGTCGCTAGATCTAACATTAATGACAGTCCATCGGCTAATTAAGCGATGGATTATTTCAGCTACATTTAAAAAGCTTTGTAGATAACATTAATTGATAAAACATAAAATTACTGTTTAGAAACATAAAATGTTAGCTGATTGCCTTAAATGAAATGTACTGTTTGAAACATAAAAATGATAGCGTGCCTTTAAAACATGATAAATGTACTGGTTTTAGAAACATAAAATGATTGCGTGCCTTAAAACATGAAAATGTACTGGTTTTAGAAACATAAAATGATGCGTGCCTTAAAACATGAAATGTACTGGTTTTAGAAACATAAAATGATGCGTGCCTTAAAACATGAAATGTACTGGTTTTAGAAACATAAAATGATGCGTGCCTTAAAACATAAAATGTACTGTGTTTTAGAAACATAAAATGATGCGTGCCTTAAAACATAAATGTACTGGTTTTAGAAACATAAAATGATGCGTGCCTTAAAACATGAAATGTACTGGTTTTAGAAACATAAAATGATGCGTGCCTTAAAACATAAAATGTACTGGTTTTAGAAAAAAATGATGCGTGCTTAAAACATAATGTACTGTTTTAGAACAAATGATGCGTGCCTTAAAACATGAAATGTACTGGTTTTAGAAACATAAAATGATGCGTGCCTTAAATAACTTTAGCATAAAAGATTAATGTTACTGGTTTTAGAAACAAAATGATGCGTGCCTTAAAACATGAAATGTACTGGTTTTAGAAACATAAAATGATGCGTGCCTTAAAACATAAAATGTACTGGTTTTAGAAACATAAAATGATGCGTGCCTTAAAACATAAAATGTACTGGTTTTAGAAACATAAAATGATGCGTGCCTTAAAACATGAAATCTACTGGTTTTAGAAACAAAATGATGCGTGCCTTAAAACATGAAATGTACTGGTTTTAGAAACATAAAATGATGCGTGCCTTAAAACATAAAATGTACTGGTTTTAGAAACATAAAATGATGCGTGCCTTAAAACATAAAATGTACTGGTTTTAGAAACAAAATGATGCGTGCCTTAAAACATGAAATGTACTTGGTTTTAGAAACATAAAATGATGCGTGCCTTAAAACATAAAATGTACTGGTTTTAGAAACATAAAATGATGCGTGCCTTAAAACATAAAATGTACTGGTTTTAGAAACAAAATGATGCGTGCCTTAAAACATGAAATGTACTGGTTTTAGAAACATAAAATGATGCGTGCCTTAAAACATAAAATGTACTGGTTTTAGAAACATAAAATGATGCGTGCCTTAAAACATAAAATGTACTGGTTTTAGAAACATAAAATGATGCGTGCCTTAAAACATGAAATGTACTGGTTTTAGAAACATAAAATGATGCGTGCCTTAAAACATAAAATGTACTGGTTTTAGAAACATAAAATGATGCGTGCCTTAAAACATGAAATGTACTGGTTTTAGAAACAAAATGATGCGTGCCTTAAAACATGAAATGTACTGGTTTTAGAAACATAAAATGATGCGTGCCTTAAAACATAAAATGTACTGGTTTTAGAAACATAAAATGATGCGTGCCTTAAAACATAAAATGTACTGGTTTTAGAAACAAAATGATGCGTGCCTTAAAACATGAAATGTACTGGTTTTAGAAACATAAAATGATGCGTGCCTTAAAACATAAAATGTACTGGTTTTAGAAACATAAAATGATGCGTGCCTTAAAACATAAAATGTACTGGTTTTAGAAACATAAAATGATGCGTGCCTTAAAACATGAAATGTACTGGTTTTAGAAACAAAATGATGCGTGCCTTAAAACATGAAATGTACTGGTTTTAGAAACATAAAATGATGCGTGCCTTAAAACATAAAATGTACTGGTTTTAGAAACATAAAATGATGCGTGCCTTAAAACATAAAATGTACTGGTTTTAGAAACAAAATGATGCGTGCCTTAAAACATGAAATGTACTGGTTTTAGAAACAAAATGATGCGTGCCTTAAAACATAAAATGTACTGGTTTTAGAAACATAAAATGATGCGTGCCTTAAAACATAAAATGTACTGGTTTTAGAAACATAAAATGATGCGTGCCTTAAAACATGAAATGTACTGGTTTTAGAAACAAAATGATGCGTGCCTTAAAACATGAAATGTACTGGTTTTAGAAACATAAAATGATGCGTGCCTTAAAACATAAAATGTACTGGTTTTAGAAACATAAAATGATGCGTGCCTTAAAACATGAAATGTACTGGTTTTAGAAACAAAATGATGCGTGCCTTAAAACATGAAATGTACTGGTTTTAGAAACATAAAATGATGCGTGCCTTAAAACATAAAATGTACTGGTTTTAGAAACATAAACTGATGCGTGCCTTAAAACATGAAATGTACTGGTTTTAGAAACATAAAATGATGCGTGCCTTAAAACATGAAATGTACTGGTTTTAGAAACATAAAATGATGCGTGCCTTAAAACATGAAATGTACTGGTTTTAGAAACATAAAATGTTGCGTGCCTTAAAAACACGTACACGTGGGCTTAAGAAAGGACGCTAAGTCTTGACTAAGCTAGGGCGGCTAGTTGACAGTACTTGACTCGCAGCTTCTGCTAAATATTGTATGTCGGCTTCCTGTCAAAAGCGCATGCGCAGATTGATAATGTGCAAAAGTCTTTATGCAATTTGTGCTGCATTGATCTACTGACTTTACACTGACACACACATCAAATCTACTCACTTTACACTGACACACACATCATTCAAAACTAATCTACTCACTTTACACTGACACACACATCAAACTCTACTCACTTTACACTGACACACACATCAACTCTACTCACTTTACACTGACACACACATCATAACTCTACTCACTTTACACTGACACACACATCTAACTCTAATCACTTTACACTGACACACACATCAAACTTACTCACTTTACACTGACACACAATCAAAGTCTACTCACTTTACACTGACACACACATCAAATCTACTGACTTTACACTGACACACACATCAAACTCTACTCACTTTACACTGACACACACATCAACTCACTACTTTCATGAACACATCAATCTACTCACTTTACACTGACACACACATCAAACTCTACTCACTTTACACTGACACACACATCAAATCTACTCACTTTACACTGACACACAATCTACTTACTAAACTCAATACTCACTTTACACTGACACACACATCAAACTCTACTCACTTTACACTGACACATCACATCAAACTCTACTCACTTTACACTGACACACACATCAAACTCTACTCACTTTACACTGACACACACATCAAACTCTACTCACTTTACACTGACACACACATCAAAATCTACTCACTTTACACTACACACACATCAAATCTACTCACTTTACACTGACACCACATCAAAATCTACTCACTTTACACTGACACACATCAAAGTCTACTCACTTTACACTGACACACATCAAAGTCTACTCACTTTCACTGACACACATCAAAGTCTACTCACTTTACACTGACACACATCAAAGTCTACTCACTTTACACTGACACACATCAAAGTCTACTCACTTTACACTGACACACATCAAGTCTACTCACTTTACACTGACACACATCAAAGTTACTACTCTTTACACTGAACACATCATAAGTCTACTCACTTTACACTGACACACATCAAAGTCTACTCACTTTACACTGACACACACATCAAACGTCTACTCACTTTACACTGACACACATTAAAGTCTACTCACTTTACACTGACACACATTAAAGTCTACTCACTTTACACTGACACACACTCAAATCTACTCACTTTACACTGACACACACATCAAAGTCTACTCACTTTACACTGACAACACATCAAAGTCTACTCACTTTACACTGACACACATCAAAGTCTACTCACTTTACACTGACACACATTAAAGTCTACTCACTTTACACTGACACACATCAAAGTCTACTCACTTTACACTGACACACACATCAAACTCTACTCACTTTACACTGACACACACATCAAATCTACTCACTTTACACTGACACACACATCAAAGTCTACTCACTTTACACTGACACACATCAAAGTCTACTCACTTTACACTGACACACATAAAGTCTACTCACTTTACACTGACACACATTAAAGTCTACTCACTTTACACTGACACACATCAAAGTCTACTCACTTTCATGACACATTAAGTCTACTCACTTTACAGCTACATCAAAGTCTACTCACTTTACACTGACACACATCAAAGTCTACTCACTTTACACTGACACACATTAAAGTCTACTCACTTTACACTGACACACATTAAAGTCTACTCACTTTACACTGACACACATTAAAGTCTACTCACTTTACACTGACACACATCAAAGTCTACTCACTTTACACTGACACACATCAAAGTCACTCACTTTACACTGACACACATTAAAGTCTACTCACTTTACACTGACACACATTAAAGTCTACTCACTTTACACTGACACACATCAAAGTCTACTCACTTTACACTGACACACATCAAAGTCTACTCACTTTACACTGACACACATCAAAGTCTACTCACTTTACACTGACACACATTAAAGTCTACTCACTTTACACTGACACACATCAAAGTCTACTCACTTTACACTGACACACATTAAAGTCTACTCACTTTACACTGACACACATTAAAGTCTACTCACTTTACACTGACACACATCATCAAAGTCTACTCACTTTACACTGACACACATCAAAGTCTACTCACTTTACACTGACACACATTAAAGTCTACTCACTTTACACTGACACACATTAAAGTCTACTCACTTTACACTGACACACATCAAAGTCTACTCACTTTACACTGACACACATCAAAGTCTACTCACTTTACACTGACACACATAAAGTCTACTCACTTTACACTGACACACATTAAAGTCTACTCACTTTACACTGACACACATCAAAGTCTACTCACTTTACACTGACACACATTAAAGTCTACTCACTTTACACTGACACACATTAAAGTCTACTCACTTTACACTGACACACATCAAAGTCTACTCACTTTACACTGACACACATTAAAGTCTACTCACTTTACACTGACTCACATCAAAGTCTACTCACTTTACACTGACACACATCAAAGTCTACTCACTTTACACTGACACACATCAAAGTCTACTCACTTTACACTGACAACATCATCTATACTGTACACTACATCACTAATAGTTATCACTTACATGACTCACATCAAAGTCTACTCACTTTACACTGACACACATCAAAGTCTACTCACTTTACACTGACACACATCAAAGTCTACTCACTTTACACTGACACACATCAATCTCCGTGTGCTTCTCCTTTCGCTTCAGACTCCATCCACCAGCGCTCCATGTTAGTATTATCCTATGTAGCTGGTGCAATAGGCCCATTAACGTGCGCAGTACCAAGGACTCAGTGTCACCTGTATAAAAACGAAAATAACCAATTAACTAATTAACCAACTATCTATCTAACTAACTTTCACATTATATCACAGTCTACAAAAGATCACACAAAGTAACTTTATACACTGTAGCCTGTTACTGTGACAGTAACTTGACTTTATATTGTGATGTATATATATATATATATATATATCGTGTGATTAACGGATGTAATGTGAATGTAACTTTGACCCCCTGAAGATGGTTCAACTGGAGCCGAAACATGTGTAGCGGTTATTGAACAATACTTGATAATATAGTGCATTTGTTGGTTTTTTTGAAATTGTGAGTTACTAACTATCTAACTACTTGAAGGCTCAACACCGCTTTACCCTAGCCCTATCACGATCATCAGCTAATTAGAGTCATAACTGTCTCTATATCACAGAGGTGTCTATGTGCATGTAAAATATCTGTCTCTATATTACAGAGGTGTCTATGTGCATGTAAAATATCTGTCTCTATATCACAGAGGTGTCTATGTGCATGTAAAATATCTGTCTCTATATTATAGAGGTGTCTATGTGCATGTAAAATATCTGTCTCTATATTATAGAGGTGTCTATGTGCAAGTAAAATATCTGTCTCTATATTATAGAGGTGTCTATGTGCATGTAAAATATCTGTCTCTATATTATAGAGGTGTCTATGTGCATGTAAAATATCTGTCTCTATATTATAGAGGTGTCTATGTGCATGTAAAATATCTGTCTCTATATTATAGAGGTGTCTATGTGCAAGTAAAATATCTGTCTCTATATTATAGAGGTGTCTATGTGCATGTAAAATATCTGTCTCTATATTATAGAGGTGTCTATGTGCATGTAAAATATGTCTCTATATCACAGAGGTGTCTATGTGCATGTAAAATATCTGTCTCTATATCACAGAGGTTTGCCCCTATCAGAAGTCTATGTGCATGTAAAATATCTGTCTCTATATCACAGAGGTTTGCCCCTATCAGAAGTCTATGTGCAAGTAAAATATCTGTCTCTATATTATAGAGGTGTCTATGTGCATGTAAAATATCTGTCTCTATATTATAGAGGTGTCTATGTGCATGTAAAATATCTGTCTCTATATCACAGAGGTGTCTATGTGCATGTAAAATATCTGTCTCTATATCACAGAGGTTTGACCCTATCAGAAGTCTATGTGCATGTACAATAGTACAGGCGCCCAGCACGTTTGCCGTCGGTAAAGCTCGGCGCCAGACCGCTCACGTCTCGGCCAGGTCGCCGCCCGGTGGCCGGTAGCCTGTCGCCTGTCCGACGGCAGCAAGTCTATAATTACAGTTCTTAACAGCCGCTAGCACTTGCTGTGTGGGACTGCCTGAGGAGAACAGCTTCTTGGCTGAGTCATGTAAATAAATAGTTGTGATTTGAGATCACCACCATCACCACCATCATCACATCATCATCATCATCATCATCTCTTTCTCCGTTCCCTTGTCCTCATTTCCTGCCAACGAATTACAAGCTATGTCCTACGCCGCATTACGTAGCAGTAAACACACTTGTTGACACACCGCAGAATTTTCGTAATTTGCAATCAGCAGTCCAAATAATTAACTTAAAACCCAAGCAGCACGGTGGAACTTGAAGAGCTGACACTGCTTCAGCTAGTAAAGACATCCGTCCGCCTTTACGGAATCGTAACGCAGTATCGCAGTCACAACACCCAGTTGCAAGACCCTGTGATAGATCACACAAGCCTAGTCTATACGCACAAAATGAAGACACTGTTATGGACGGACTGATGGAGGGAGTGTGTGGTCCAAAACTGCCGATTGTTCGGCACTTCCGAAAGGTGTGTAGCGTTAGAAGTCGCCAAAACAGTAACACAGTACTGCACATATATATGACACTAACAGTAACACAGTACTGTACATATATATGACACTAACAGTAACACAGTACTGCACATATATATGACACTAACAGTAACACAGTACTGTACATATATATGACACTAACAGTAACACAGTACTGCACATATATATGACACTAACAGTAACACAGTACTGCACATATATATGACACTAACAGTAACACAGTACTGCACATATATATGACACTAACAGTAACACAGTACTGCACATATATATGACACTAACAGTAACACAGTACTGCACATATATATGACACTACAGTAACACAGTACTGTACATATATATGACACTAACAGTAACACAGTACTGCACATATATATGACACTAATAGTAACACAGTACTGCACATATATATGACACTAACAGTAACACAGTACTGCACATATATATGACACTAACAGTAACAACAGTACTGACACATATATATGACACTAATAGTAACACAGTACTGCACATATATATGACACTAACAGTAACACAGTACTGCACATATATATGACACTAACAGTAACACAGTACTGCACATATATATGACACTAACAGTAACACAGTACTGCACATATATATGACACTAACAGTAACACAGTACTGCACATATATATGACACTAATAGTAACACAGTACTGCACATATATATGACACTAACAGTAACACAGTACTGCACATATATATGACACTAACAGTAACACAGTACTGCACATATATATGACACTAACAGTAACACAGTACTGTACATATATATAAGACCACTAACAGTAACACAGTACGACACATATATATGACACTAATAGTAACACAGTACTGCACATATATATGACACTAACAGTAACACAGTACTGCACATATATATGACACTAACAGTAACACAGTACTGCACATATATATGACACTAACAGTAACACAGTACTGACACATATATATGACACTAACAGTAACACAGTACTGCACATATATATGACACTAACAGTAACACAGTACTGCACATATATATGACACTAACAGTAACACAGTACTGCACAATATATGACACTAACAGTAACACAGTACTGCACATATATATGACACTAACAGTAACACAGTACTGCACATATATATGACACTAACAGTAACACAGTACTGCACATATATATGACACTAACAGTAACACAGTACTGCACATATATATGACACTAACAGTAACACAGTACTGCACATATATATGACACTAACAGTAACACAGTACTGCACATATATATGACACTAACAGTAACACAGTACTGCACATATATATGACACTAATAGTAACACAGTACTGCACATATATATGACACTAACAGTAACACAGTACTGCACATATATATGACACTAACAGTAACACAGTACTGCACATATATATGACACTAACAGTAACACAGTACTGCACATATATATGACACTAACAGTAACACAGTACTGCACATATATATGACACTAACAGTAACACAGTACTGTACATATATATGACACTAACAGTAACACAGTACTGCACATATATATGACACTAATAGTAACACAGTACTGCACATATATATGACACTAACAGTAACACAGTACTGCACATATATATGACACTAACAGTAACACAGTACTGCACATATATATGACACTAACAGTAACACAGTACTGCACATATATATGACACTAACAGTAACACAGTACTGCACATATATATGACACTAATCCATACACATTAAACTGTACACAAACGTAATTAAACTGTAGTAAATATAGATAAATGATAATTAAGGAAATAAGCAACCGATGTCACGGCGTCCACACGGACAGAGAATTCCGAACTAAACCAACTAACTCCATGCAGCACAGTCCTTCTTGAGAAGCTAACAGGTCGTCAGCTGGTCAAGAAATTCCCCGTGTTTTATGGAACCCGAAGGTTCATTACCGCACTCACAACAGCCCGCCACCTGTCCCTATCCTGAGCCTTAAGTTGTACCAAATAATCAGTCCAGGTCCGAGGCTCTGTATAGTGTTTCGTAACATGGTAATTTTTTACGGTGAAGAGTTGTTAGCACCTCGCCCAACCCCCAAGCTGAAGGATCACCCCTTGTCGGCTGTCCGCGACTGCATATTCGCAGCTACCCTCCATATCTGCAGGCCGTTCCTCCATCCGCAACCCGAGGACGCGCCATGCCGTGGTGACAGGGACCGACTTATCGTGATGACAGGGACCGACTTATCGTGGTGACAGGGACCGACTTATCGTGGTGACAGGGACCGACTTATCTGTGACAGGGACCGACTTATCGTGTGACAGGGACCGACTTATCGTGGTGACAGGGACCGACTTATCGTGGTGACAGGGACCGACTTATCGTGGTGACAGGGACCGACTAATCATGGGAAGGATCCGAATCAACAAAATAAAATTTACCGTGACGTGTCACACGCTTCCCAACCCCATATTTTTATGGTGTGTATTTAACTGATTTACTAGGAAGGGCTCTCACAGCGTAATAAGGTGTCCCTTTTATCGTGTCCCCGTGCACGGCACCTCTACCCTTTAGACAACCTACATACACCGGCTCATCCAGTGACACCTGCCGTGCTCAGGCACACGACACAAAACACTGTTCACACTATGCAGACTAAGGTAAAGACAGACAGACCTTGTCCGGAGCACGCTACACGACGCATCAGCTTGACTGCCGACAAATCGAAACGTCGATTTCTTTGTGCAAAACCCTCGACCGGGCCTGGGGCTCACCCAAATTTCTATTCCATGAGTGGCGAAGCCTCTTTCCTCAGGGAGCAAATCGGCCGGGCTGGCTTCAAGCTATGGTACGAGTGACAGCGTGTGGAGCTATGCCTCCACTACAGCGTATGCCTTAGTGGTGTAACGCCTAATTAAGCACACTGAGCTTAACTTTTTAACTTGTTGGGAGGAGTGCCCCTTGAGTAATCAATTTTGGGAGCAGCAAACCAGACAGACAGACAGACAGTGCACCATAAACACTCCGTTATCGCATTGTTTAACAAGCTGCAGGTAACAATATAACTACGGCCGTTAGTGTGACGTCATGACACTAGTCAAAGCCGTAACATTTCATTTATACAGCACGCAGTCGACGACAGAATTAATTAAGAAGCTTAGCACAGCGGAGGTCTCGCTCGCTAGTGGTGCCAGCTGCGCTCATTTTGACTTTATTTACCGGCTCACTGCACACTTCTTCAGCGATCAGCGATACGCTCCGTCTGTCAGTGCCAATAAAGAGCTAGTATCGAAACGTTAAACACTCCGTGATTTTAAGCCACGGTATCTTTCGGCTATAGTCTTCAGGTTTCCACAGGATCTGTTGTTGTTGCTGTTGCTCAAACTGTGCTCATTGTCTGTTGCTGTTGCTCAAACTGTGCTCATTGTCTGTTGCGGTTGCTCAAACTGTGCTCATTGTCTGTTGCTGTTGCTCAAACTGTGCTCATTGTCTGTTGCTGTTGCTCAAACTGTGCTCATTATCTGTTGCTGTTGCTCATTATATGTTGCTGTTGCTCAAACGGTGCTCAATATATGCTGCTGTTGCTCAAACGGTTCTTCACACTTCCCACAAGCTGTGCTACACTTCCTACACGACACACTCGTCCTTTCCAATAACTCCAGCACCCACCTGAAACATATCCAGCCTTCCCGAAAATAGACGAAGTAGTTTCTTCGAAACGTCGGAACAGACCTTTACATTTTTGGCATTCCATGAGGAACTAAAGGCAAACTGACAGGTAAACCGAACACGTGTGATGGCTATAGAATTTTACAGTCATCTGGAATATGACGCCGTGTGATTTTTGAGTTATTGATGTTTCGGAGAAGAACGCTGCCTCCATATTCAGGGTAGTAGAACAAGAATCAGTTTTGATAGAGGTAAAGAACACAGGGGTAGTTTCACCGGCAGAAGAAAATTCAAATACGTGAAAATGCGTTGAGTGCAGCTGTAGTCGTTGTTACTCGGAGAGCAGTTTCACAACTGTGGCGCAGTTCACAGTTCGCATTGCACGCAGGCCGTCACTGACTGTAAGCGCTAACGACGTCACAACAAATACGTCACAAAACTCAAGGGACTCACTGCTATGTTGCAAGAAAATAAAAAATCATGAAATAGGGGCTAAAAATTGCTATTAGTAAGGATCTCAAAATTATAAAACCAACATATGCACTGTATTTCCACATGTACATTCTAATGCCCCTACATATTTATATTATGTTCACAGCGCATCACGATAACAAGTCACAAATTATGAAACCAATATATGCACTGTATTTCACATGTACAGTCTAATGCCCTACATATTTATGTTATGTTCACAGCGCATCACGATAACAAGTCACAAATTATAAAACCAACATATTTATAATTATCTCAAGCTTTGCACGGTATGTACAACTTCAAAGCAACATATGCACTGTATTTCACATGTACAGTCTAATGCCCTACATATTTATGTTATGTTCACAGCGCATCACGATAACAAGTCACAAATTATGAAACCAATATATGCACTGTATTTCACATGTACAGTCTAATGCCCTACATATTTATGTTATGTTCACAGCGCATCACGATAACAAGTCACAAATTATAAAACCAACATATTTATAATTATCTCAAGCTTTGCACGGTATGTACAACTTCAAAGCAACATATGCACTGTATTTCACATGTACAGTCTAATGCCCTACATATTTATGTTATGTTCACAGCGCATCACGATAACAAGTCACAAATTATGAAACCAATATATGCACTGTATTTCACATGTACAGTCTAATGCCCTACATATTTATGTTATGTTCACAGCGCATCAAGATAACAAGTCACAAATTATAAAACCAACATATGCACTGCATTTGCACACGTACAGTCTAATGCCCTACATATTTATGTTATGTTCACAGCGCATCACGATAACAAGTCACAAATTATAAAACCAACATATTTATAATTATCTCAAGCTTTGCACGGTATGTACAACTTCAAAGCAACATATGCACTGTATTTCACATGTACAGTCTAATGCCCTACATATTTATGTTATGTTCACAGCGCATCACGATAACAAGTCACAAATTATGAAACCAATATATGCACTGTATTTCACATGTACAGTCTAATGCCCTACATATTTATGTTATGTTCACAGCGCATCAAGATAACAAGTCACAAATTATAAAACCAACATATGCACTGCATTTGCACACGTACAGTCTAATGCCCTACATATTTATGTTATGTTCACAGCGCATCACGCTAACAAGTCACAAATTATAAAACCTACATATGCACTGTATTTCACACGTACAGTCTAATGCCCTACATATTTATGTTATGTTCACAGCGCATCACGATAACAAGTCACAAATTATAAAACCTACATTTGCACTGTATTTGCACACGTACAGTCTAATGCCCTACATATTTATGTTATGTTCACAGCGCATCACGATAACAAGTCACAAATTATAAAACCTACATATGCACTGTATTTCACACGTACAGTCTAATGCCCCTACATATTTATGTTATGTTCACAGCGCATCACGATAACAAGTCACAAATTATAAAACCTACATATGCACTGTATTTCACACGTACAGTCTAATGCCCTACATATTTATGTTATGTTCACAGCGCATCACGATAACAAGTCACAAATTATAAAACCAACATATACACTGTATTTCACACGTACAGTCTAATGCCCTACATATTTATGTTATGTTCACAGCGCATCACGATAACAAGTCACAAATTATAAAACCAACATATACACTGTATTTCACACATACAGTCTAATGCCCCTACATATTTATGTTATGTTCACAGCGCATCACGATAACAAGTCACAAATTATAAAACCAACATATGCACTGTATTTCCACATGTACAGTCTAATGCCCCTACATATTTATGTTATGTTCACAGCGCATCACGATAACAAGTCACAAATTATAAAACCAACATATGCACTGTATTTGCACACGTACAGTCTAATGCCCTACATATTTATGTTATGTACACAGCGCATCACGATAACAAGTCACAAATTATAAAACCAACATATGCACTGTATTTGCACACGTACAGTCTAATGCCCTACATATTTATGTTATGTTCACAGCGCATCACGCTAACAAGTCACAAATTATAAAACCAACATAGGCACTGTATTTGCACACGTACAGTCTAATGCCCTACATATTTATGTTATGTTCACAGCGCATCACGATAACAAGTCACAAATTATAAAACCAACATATACACTGTATTTCACACGTACAGTCTAATGCCCCTACATATTTATGTTATGTTCACAGCGCATCACGATAACAAGTCACAAATTATAAAACCAACATATGCACTGTATTTCCACATGTACAGTCTAATGCCCCTACATATTTATGTTATGTTCACAGCGCATCACGATAACAAGTCACAAATTATAAAACCAACATATGCACTGTATTTGCACACGTACAGTCTAATGCCCTACATATTTATGTTATGTTCACAGCGCATCACGATAACAAGTCACAAATTATAAAACCAACATATGCACTGTATTTGAACACGTACAGTCTAATGCCCTACATATTTATGTTATGTTCACAGCGCATATCGCTAACAAGTCACAAATTATAAAACCAACATATGCACTGTATTTGCACATGTACAGTCTAATGCCCTACATATTTATGTTATGTTCACAGCGCATCACGATAACAAGTCACAAATTATAAAACCAACATATGCACTGTATTTGCACACGTACAGTCTAATGCCCCTACATTCTGCTTTCACTACAGATCTGTTGGAGGCCTCCAACCAATCTATAGTGAAAGCACAATGACTGTTACAAATACCAATAACCAAGTACATCTAACGGCATTTTAAGAATTTTATATACCAATAAAATAGCTGTTGTAATTTCAACAAAAGAGCCCCTGAAGATGAGCCTTATATAGGCTAGAATCATGTTGGGCAGCATTTAATAATAAATATTTTGTTAAATAACATAAAACTGTGTACATTTGTCTGCAATAACATATATATACATATTGTGTTAGAAGTTCGGAGCACAGCACTATAAGTTGTGAACACAGCACTATAAGTTGTGAACACAGCACTATAAGTTGTGAATACAGCACTATAAGTTGTGAACACAGGGCTGCAAGTTGTGAACACAGCACTATAAGAAGTGAGAAAATAAAAGGTGCATTTGTTGGTTAAAGAATTGAAGCTTATAGCTAAGATGCACTGTGAACATAACATAAATATGTAGGGCATTAGACTGTACGTGTGCAAATACAGTGCATATGTTGGTTTTATAATTTGTGACTTGTTATCGTGATGCGCTGTGAACATAACATAAATATGTAGGGCATTAGACTGTACGTGTGCAAATACAGTGCATATGTTGGTTTTATAATTTGTGACTTGTTATCGTGATGCGCTGTGAACATAACATAAATATGTAGGGGCATTAGACTGTACGTGTGCAAATACAGTGCATATGTTGGTTTTATAATTCGTGACTTTTATCGTGATGCGCTGTGAACATAACATAAATATGTAGGGCATTAGACTGTACGTGTGAAATACAGTGCATATGTTGGTTTTATAATTCGTGACTTGTTAGCGTGATGCGCTGTGAACATAACATAAATATGTAGGGGCATTAGACTGTACATGTGCAAATACAGTGCATATGTTGGTTTTATGATTTGTGACTTGTTATCGTGATGCGCTGTGAACATAACATAAATATGTAGGTGCATTAGACTGTACATGTGGAAATACAGTGCATATGTTGGTTTTATAATTTGTGACTTGTTATCGTGATGCGCTGTGAACATAACATAAATATGTAGGGGCATTAGACTGTACATGTGCAAATACAGTGCATATGTTGGTTTTATAATTTGTGACTTGTTATCGTGATGCGCTGTGAACATAACATAAATATGTAGGGGCATTAGACTGTACATGTGGAAATACAGTGCATATGTTGGTTTTATAATTTGTGACTTGTTATCGTGATGCGCTGTGAACATAACATAAATATGTAGGGGCATTAGACTGTACATGTGCAAATACAGTGCATATGTTGGTTTTATGATTTGTGACTTGTTATCGTGATGCGCTGTGAACATAACATAAATATGTAGGGGCATTAGACTGTACATGTGCAAATACAGTGCATATGTTGGTTTTATAATTCGTGATTTGTTAGCGTGATGCGCTGTGAACATAACATAAATATGTAGGGCATTAGACTGTACATGTGCAAATACAGTGCATATGTTGGTTTTATAATTCGTGACTTGTTAGCGTGATGCGCTGTGAACATAACATAAATATGTAGGGGCATTAGACTGTACATGTGCAAATACAGTGCATATGTTGGTTTTATAATTCGTGACTTGTTAGCGTGATGCGCTGTGAACATAACATAAATATGTAGGGGCATTAGACTGTACATGTGCAAATACAGTGCATATGTTGGTTTTATAATTCGTGACTTGTTAGCGTGATGCGCTGTGAACATAACATAAATATGTAGGGGCATTAGACTGTACATGTGCAAATACAGTGCATATGTTGGTTTTATGATTTGTGACTTGTTATCGTGATGCGCTGTGAACATAACATAAATATGTAGGGGCATTAGACTGTACATGTGCAAATACAGTGCATATGTTGGTTTTATAATTCGTGACTTGTTAGCGTGATGCGCTGTGAACATAACATAAATATGTAGGGCATTAGACTGTACATGTGCAAATACAGTGCATATGTTGGTTTTATAATTCGTTACTTGTTAGCGTGATGCGCTGTGAACATAACATAAATATGTAGGGGCATTAGACTGTACATGTGCAAATACAGTGCATATGTTGGTTTTATAATTCGTGACTTATTAGCGTGATGCGCTGTGAACATAACATAAATATGTAGGGGCATTAGACTGTACATGTGCAAATACAGTGCATATGTTGGTTTTATAATTCGTGACTTGTTAGCGTGATGCGCTGTGAACATAACATAAATATGTAGGGGCATTAGACTGTACATGTGCAAATACAGTGCATATGTTGGTTTTATAATTCGTGACTTGTTAGCGTGATGCGCTGTGAACATAACATAAATATGTAGGGGCATTAGACTGTACATGTGCAAATACAGTGCATATGTTGGTTTTATGATTTGTGACTTGTTATCGTGATGCGCTGTGTAACATAACATAAATATGTAGGGGCATTAGACTGTACATGTGCAAATACAGTGCATATGTTGGTTTTATAATTCGTGACTTGTTAGCGTGATGCGCTGTGAACATAACATAAATATGTAGGGCATTAGACTGTACATGTGCAAATACAGTGCATATGTTGGTTTTATAATTCGTGACTTGTTAGCTTGATGCGCTGTGAACATAACATAAATATGTAGGGGCATTAGACTGTACATGTGCAAATACAGTGCATATGTTGGTTTTATAATTCGTGACTTGTTAGCGTGATGCGCTGTGAACATAACATAAATATGTAGGGGCATTAGACTGTACATGTGCAAATACAGTGCATATGTTGGTTTTATAATTCGTGACTTGTTATCGTGATGCGCTGTGAACATACCATAAATATGTAGGGGCATTAGACTGTACATGTGCAAATACAGTGCATATGTTGGTTTTATAATTTGTGACATGTTATCGTGATGCACGGTGATATAACGTGACATTTAGTAAGGTTTTAATGATTCTGTAACTTCAATTTTTAATTTTTTAAAACTTAAAGGGTTCTTTCAACAGAAATTGGCTGTACAAGCAACAGAACTGCTTTAGCAAGACACACTCGACCCATAATGTATAAAATTTCAAGCTGTGTTACGCAATACACTAATAAGACACGTTCTGTAAACAAGCACTGCCTTCGTGTCTTGTAGCAAGCAGCTCAGTTGCTGACCTCAAGACGTGACCAAGCTGTCGTGTAGACGAGCAGTGCTTCGTAATAACACGTGTGTTTGACTGACTGACTGACTGACTGACTGACTTACAGCAACACGTGATATCGGCCGTGCAAAAATGTTAACGGAATTAACAGACTTATATCTGGGTGGTTAATAGGTGGGCCCAGGGGGGGGGGGAATGTAAATTAAATTTTCAAATGCAAATTACATGAAATTCATGTTACAATTCTTTTTTAGTTTTTTTTAAGATTGCGTGTATAGCATCAGTGAGATCACTAAATGACTATGGATCATTGGTGCAATGATACTGACAGGACGGTACCGAAATACTCTGAGAGAAACCTATCCAAGTACCATGTTGTCTACCATAAATCCCACATAGATCATAGTGCAATCGATCCTCTGCCTCCGCGATGACAGATTGGCGCCTAACCGTCTGAGCCATGACACGGCCCTTCAAAGGGCTTAAATCAGCTACTGGTAACAAGAACTTTGCCGACTGAAAAAGTGAGAAGTCGTACCGACGCTTCAACAGATCTTCAGGTCTATGTAGAAGGCAAGGCACGACGTTCGTCGCCGAGCGTTCGCACAGCTCTGCTCGGCAAGTGGCGGTGTGCTGACAGGCTGACTTGTCCGTGGGCGCGCGGTGAGTCAGCGTCTTAACGCAGTGGCAGTACTTACGAGCGTCAGGTCAGCAAATTGTGTGGAGGCGCACAGTAAGCAGTGCTTAGAGCCGTTGGACTTCGACGGCTGTGGCGCTCACAAAGTGTGATGTCGTGTAGGTCTGACTCCACTTGTTTTACTGCAAGAATGTGCCGAAATCTGGAGAAAGAACGAAGTGATTCCTGTTCTTGTTTAAGCACTACCACGTGGAAAAATATGGGAAAATGGAGGTGTACTTCCTCACATTCTTAGCTTGGCACTGTGTCAGGCATGTTGAAGTATTTTGTGCGTGCTGCCAGTGAACTGAGGTTGGGGCGCGAAATTTTGAAAATTGATGGAAAGACAAAATATTAAAAAAATATCACGATTGTGCCAAAAATATTTAATTTTTTGTTCAAAATTTGTGTACAGTCTGGTTTTATGTGTAACTGAACGTAAGGCAGGTTGTACAGTCTGGTTGTATTCTAATATTGCACCTCTCATCAGCTTTTCCACAATCTTGGCACCTTCTATTTTAGCTTAGCATATTAATGTCGAGTTTAAAACTTCCGTTGAACGCCACTGTCATTAGTAATTACGCAGTGTGTCTGTTGAGTGCGGTACTGCGTGGTCTTCTCAGTCTCACAGGCTCACACAAACATCGCACGTGTCTGCGGATAGATTTAAAAAGCTTTGTAAAGCAAACAGCAGATGATAGCTACATGAAGTGTGAGAGTGGCAAAGGGAGTTGTGCTGAAGAATTTGATGACGTGTTGTTGCTGAAGAATTTGATGACCGAGTTGTGCTGAAGAATTTGATGACGGAGTTGTGCTGAAGAATTATCAGTTTTCAAAATTGACCGAGTTGTTGCTGAGAATTTGATCGACGGTAGTTGTGGCGTGAAGAATTTACGAGTGTGTGGTTTTACGTAGTTGTGCTGTAAGAATTTGATGACGAGTTGTTGTAAGAATTTGATGACGCGAGTTGTGTGAATGTGAAGGAGTTGTGCTGAAGAATTTGATGACCGAGTTGTGCTGAAGAATTTGATGACCGAGTTGTGCTGAAGAATTTGATGACGGAGTTGTGCTGAAGAATTTGATGACCGAGTTGTGCTGAAGAATTTGATGACGAGTTCGGAGTTGTGCTGAAGAATTTGATGACCGAGTTGTGCTGAAGAATTTGATGACCGAGTTGTGCTGAAGAATTTGATGACGAGTTTGCTGAAGAATTTGATGACGAGTGTGCTGAAGAATTTGATGACCGAGTTGTGCTGAGATTTGATGACGATTGTCTGAGTTCTGAGAATTGATGACCGATTTGCTTACAGTGTTTATTGCAACTGCACTACAGCGTACGATCTTATATATTATATATTTTTTTTTCCAACGGTTCTACAGCCCTTGGGGGCCTAGGCCGCCTCATTGTTCGAGGCTTCACGATCACACTTTTAGACACACCACACTCGGTAGGACTCCTCTGGACGAGTGATCAGCCCGTCGCAGAGACCTCTACCTGACAACACACAACACTCACAACAGACAGACATCCATGCCCTAGGCGGTATTCGAACCCGCAATCCCAGTAAGCGAGCGGCCGCAGACCCACGCCTTAGACCGCACGGCCACTGTGATCGGCATACGATCATATAGCTAGCCGAAACATGTTTCTGCCTTTCTTCAGCCATCTTCAGGGAGGTAATGGACAAAGAAAGACAGAATTGGCTGATTGTGTCATAGCTGTGCAAATGTAAGTTAAAACTATATAAATATTGTTAAAAGTATTGTGCAACTGTCATGTAAGTGCGTCATGAAACGTAAGTACCTGTGTTTATGTTGCATCACTGCTAGAATATGACAGGTGTTTGAAAGATAAGCGCTCAGAAGAGCAAAAACTAGCAGAGGCTACGTAAAGAGTGACGTCGTCCCTGTGCAAGACATGAAGGCATATGTGGGAGTGGAGGTTCAGCTCCACGCAGTCTTGAAATAGGCATTAGATTAGAAAATTTTCTGAGTGAGATAGTGACGTCAGAGCGGCAACGCAGTTAAAGCAGCAACAGAAAAGTTGCATGGAGTACACGTGGAGGAAGGAGACTTTTATATGCACACAACTGTGATAGGAAGGTGCCACCGCAGGGGCGTTTTGTAATACAATATTGAAGTGAACACAAAAGTAGTTCGTGCGGAAGGAAAATAGAGCAGTAAGACAGCAGTCCGTAAAGTCAACACTCTGAAGACTCCAGATGTTGCACATATCGTAGACATTTTGAGCGGGAATTAACATAACTGCAATGCGCCTGTGCATCGCAATGAAGCGTCCAAGACCTAAAAACGTCCACGTTTAATACCGACTTGACGTGACTTTTAATTAATACCCTTCATTAACTTCTTCAGAAAGATATTGTTGAAACGTGACAAATGACTGCAGTTAATATCAAGTAACAAAAATATGGCTGCCCATTTGTGAGTTTTGTGTTGGGCGGGAATTTGTGTGCAATGTTTGTGTTTGTGTTGTTCTGAAAGTTATAATTGTTGTGACCAACAGATGGATAGAGACAGGGGGGGGGGCACGGAGAGGGGTACCGTAATTTGAAAAGAAACTACGTCTGTCATCCTGAATTTCAGGGAGAGCCATAAGTTTGAAATTTCCGGTATTCTCTCCTCTCTATACTTAAGGCTGTTCTCATGACGAACGCTTTGCAGCAAAACCACAGAACTACAACTACGACTACAACAACAACTACAACAACTGACACAAACCGCACCGCGCCTTCTTTGTCTGCTGCCTGCATGCAAACAGATGACGAATGTAATGCACAAACGTGTGTGAACATTTACATAAGCTGACCGTTGTAACGCAGCACAGTTCGTGCATAAACAAGTATAATTTATGATAGTTTAACACCCTTGAAGAACTTAATCACTCGGTATAAAACTATAAAAAAACCAACAATGTATAAACACATAATTTTTTTACAACCAAATATAAAGCAATAATTGTCAGGTGTGCGGTCGAAATGCTGCCCGGTGCACATGCGAGCGACAAACAGACGTCTTTTGTTTGTGCAAATTGTTACAGAGAAATGTTTTGTGAGTAAATTTCTGCGGCATTGTGGTGATTATTATTACCACGAATTCAGAAATGTTCTGTGCACAAGAACGTACTGGATACGTGCTGATGAAGAAGCAATAGGCCAAGCAAAAACAAGGCCTAGAATTAATACGAAATTGCGCTGTTGTCTGTATTACTGTCAGTCAGTGGGAGTGCGTCAGTGTTTGGTTTGCTATTGACAGAGACAGTCTGTATTACTGTCAGTCAGTGGGAGTGCGTCAGTGTTTGGTTTGCTATTGACAGAAGGATGCACACTATGATAGAGACCATGGGCACGTGTGAGGATTTGTGGGCGCACTGAAACATTGTGAATGATAAGAGGAATGCAAGGTGGTTGAGGTGTAAAATTCGCAGAGGAGATTGACTTGTTTTAAAGGTGTAACGTCTGAGAGACCAAAAAAGTACTTTTCTATCCAACGCTTCCCGATTTCCGAAAGAGAAATGCATTTTGGCAGGTTCCCAGGCTTCGCCCGTTTGTCCTTCTGATAAGAGCAACATGTAGATGAAATGAGTATGGAGCGTTGGTGGAATGATATTTAAAGACTAAAATGAACCTGTATTATATATATATACACTCAGTTCGTACCGCGCAGTAAACACACTTTACATAAATACTCAGTCCGTACCGCGCAGTAAACACACTTTACATAAATACTCAGTCCGTACCGCGCAGTAAACACACTTTACATAAATCCTCAGTCCGTACCGCGCAGTAAACACAATTTACATAAACACTCAGTCCGTACCGCGCAGTAAACACACTTTACAAAAATACTCAGTCCGTACCGCGCAGTAAACACACTTTACATAAATACTTTAGTCCGTACCGCGCAGTAAACGCACTTTACATAAATATTCAGCCCGTACCGCGCAGTAAACACACTCCGTCTCAGTTATACAAACCAGTCAGTTAATGTTGTACAGTGAAATAATCGCTGTTTGTTCTGAGATCCACACAAAACACATAAATACAGTCCGTACCGCGCAGTAAACACACTCCGTCTCAGTTATACAAACCAGTCAGTTAATGTTGTACAGTGAAATAATCGCTGTTTGTTCTGAGATCCACACAAAACACATAAATACAGTCCGTACCGCGCAGTAAACACACTCCGTCTCAGTTATACAAACTAGTCAGTTAATGTTGTACAGTGAAATAATCGCTGTTTGTTCTGAGATCCACACAAAACACATAAATACAGTCCGTACCGCGCAGTAAACACACTCCATCTCAGTTATACAAACCAGTCAGTTAATGTTGTACAGTGAAATAATCGCTGTTTGTTCTGAGATCCACACAAAACACATAAATACAGTCCGTACCGCGCAGTAAACACACTCCATCTCAGTTATACAAACCAGTCAGTTAATGTTGTACAGTGAAATAATCGCTGTTTGTTCTGAGATCCACACAAAACACATAAATACAGTCCGTACCGCGCAGTAAACACACTCCGTCTCAGTTATACAAACCAGTCAGTTAATGTTGTACAGTGAAATAATCGCTGTTTGTTCTGAGATCCACACAAAACACATAAATACAGTCCGTACCGCGCAGTAAACACACTCCGTCTCAGTTATACAAACCAGTCAGTTAATGCTGTACAGTGAAATAATCGCTGTTTGTTCTGAGATCCACACAAAACACATAAATACAGTCCGTACCGCGCAGTAAACACACTCCGTCTCAGTTACACAAACCAGTCATTTAATGCTGTACAGTGAAATAATCGCTGTTTGTTCTGAGATCCACACAAAACACATAAATACACTGTGTGGGCAGAACGTAGAATTGTTGAATATGAAACTGGTGGTACATATAGTAACCACTGGACTTTAGAGGGTTAAAGCGAGTAGAGCTGTAAGCATTGCGGTCCTGTGAGCACCCACAACCTCTCAGTACGACTGTAATGCAGTACGAGGCGAGGATCAAGTGTGATGTGAGGGGTCGTGGAGGGTATGGAGAAGATGGCGACAAACATTGACACTTAGCTTCATTAAACTCGACTGCCATGTGTGGGCAAGACAGCGAGGCACTTTTTGTTTGCGTGGTTAATGTTGGTACATGTCACAGTACAGACAGACAGACAGACACTTCCCTACACTGACATGTTCACAGGACGTTCACAAATTGGGCAGGAGAAAGTTATATCACACATTATTATTATTATTATTATTATTATTATTATTATCATCACATAAGCTGCAGTAAACAGAACATGTTTAGACCTGCTCTGCGATCCATCCAGCCTACTATTCAATGGTTTTCGTAGGCTCTGTACTGTGGGGCAAAGTAGCCGGGGCGTGAGTATGGCCCACTCTTCTCTACCTTGTGCTCAGGCTAAGAATGAGTGGATTTATACATCTATTCCCCCGTACGCCCTTCATGGTGGGAAAAATTCTTCGCAGGCTTACGTAATCTAAGGTCCATAAATTATAGCAGTAAATCACATTTGTTGTCTGCGACTTACAGCGCATGCGCAGCGGCGTGTTTTGGAGCTGTTGTTAAACACGGCTTGGTTGTACAGCAGCTCGTACTGTTGTGTACGGCATGACTAGCGTGCTGTTACAAATCATGGCATGGGCATGGAAACATGACCGAACTGTCATGTGTTCTACTGACAGAGATTTATGGGGGGGGGGGGGGGTTGGGGTCACGGCAGTGCGTTGTAAATTGTACGGTGAGCCTTATGCATCTTACGTCACTGCGACTTGGCACAAACTGGTGCATGGCTTACCGAGAATCATTACACGGAGAGAGCGGACGACATGTGCTCGGAGCTCGGAGACACAACACGGGAGTCTCGACGCACTAACCTTCTAAAGCCCAGTGGTCACTATATATACCACCAGTTTAACATTCAACAATTCAGCAATATTGTACAATAAGATCTGCCGACTACAACATTTAACACACAAATTATTTTCAATAAAAGTGAACGGACACAACAAGCAGTCACAACAAGCAGTCACAACAAGCAGTCACAACAAGCAGTCACAACAAGCAGTCACAACAAGCAGTCACAACAAGCAGTCACAACAAGCAGTCACAACAAGCAGTCACAACAAGCAGTCACAACAAGCAGTCACAACAAGCAGTCACAACAAGCAGACACAACAAGCAGTCACAACAAGCAGTCACAACAAGCAGACACAACAAGCAGTCACAACAAGCAGTCACAACAAGCAGTCACAACAATTACAAACAGCAACAAACATATAAATATTGTTATTACACAAACTTATGCCTTGCAAGGACAGATTCACGCTCCCACGTCTTAACTGTTTAACTGTTACTCTCACTAAGCACGTTACACTCATGAGTGTGACTTCACATTTCTGCTGTCGCCCATCACACACCACATAACTTCACATTTCTGCTGTCGCACACCACATAACTTCACATTTCTGCTGTCGCCACACCACATAACTTCACATTTTTCTGCTGTCGCACACCACATAACTTCACATTTCTGCTGTCGCACACCACATAACTTCACATTTCTGCTGTCGCACACACATAATTCACTTCTGCTGTCGACACCACATAACTTCACATTTCTTGCTGTCGCACACCACATAACTTCACATTTCTGCTGTCGCACACCACATAACTTCACATTTCTGCTGTCGCACACCCACATAACTTCACATTTCTGCTGTCGCACACCACATAACTTCACATTTCTGCTGTCGCACACCACATAACTTCACATTTCTGCTGTCGCACACCACATAACTTCACATTTCTGCTGTCGCACACCACATAACTTCACATTTCTTGACTGTCGCCACACCACATAACTTCACATTTCTGCTGTCGCACACCACATAACTTCACATTTCTGCTGTCGCACACCACATAACTTCACATTTCTGCTGTCGCACACCACATAACTTCACATTTCTGCTGTCGCACAACCACATAACTTCACATTTCTGCTGTCGCACACCACATAACTTCACATTTCTGCTGTCGCAACACCACATAACTTCACATTCTTGCTTGTGCCACACCACATAATTCATATTTCTGCTGTCGCACAACACAATAACTTCACTTCATTCTGCTGTCGCACAACACATAACTCACATTTCTGCGTGTCGCAAACTAACATAAACCGCTTCCTTTCTATGAGCATACGATAAACAATTACTATGTTGACGACGTGTCTATACACAGAAGCTAGCCAACCGCAGTGACACATAAACAAACGTAGTGCTAACGTGTCTATATAAATGAAACAAAAAACATTAATGAGATTAACATAGACGTGTCGCTTGATACAATAGATGAGGAACAAAAACAGTTAAGTGACACACATAGGCCACGTGTCGCTATGATGACACTAATGAGGAAACAAAAACAGTTAAGTGACACACATAGGCCACGTGTCGCTATGATGACACTAATGAGGAAACAAAAACAGTTAAGTGACACACATAGGCCACGTGTCGCTATGATGACACTAATGAGGAAACAAAAACAGTTAAGTGACGCACATAGGCCACGTGTCGCTATGATGACACTAATGAGGAAACAAAAACAGTTAAGTGACACACATAGGCCACGTGTCGCTATGATGACACTAATGAGGAAACAAAAACAGTTAAGTGACACACATAGGCCACGTGTCGCTATGATGACACTAATGAGGAAACAAAAACAGTTAAGTGACACACATAGGCCACGTGTCGCTATGATGACACTAATGAGGAAACAAAAACAGTTAAGTGACACACATAGGCCACGTGTCGCTATGATGACACTAATGAGGAAACAAAAACAGTTAAGTGACACACATAGGCCACGTGTCGCTATGATGACACTAATGAGGAAACAAAAACAGTTAAGTGACACACATAGGCCACGTGTCGCTATGATGACACTAATGAGGAAACAAAAACAGTTAAGTGACACACATAGGCCACGTGTCGCTATGATGACACTAATGAGGAAAACAAAAAAACAGTTAAGTGACAACAACCATAGGCCACGTGTCGCTATGATGACACTAATGAGGAAACAAAAACAGTTAAGTGACACACATAGGCCACGTGTCGCTATGATGACACTAATGAGGAAACAAAAACAGTTAAGTGACACACATAGGCCACGTGTCGCTATGATGACACTAATGAGGAAACAAAAACAGTTAAGTGACACACATAGGCCACGTGTCGCTATGATGACACTAATGAGGAAACAAAAACAGTTAAGTGACACACATAGGCCACGTGTCGCTATGATGACACTAATGAGGAAACAAAAACAGTTAAGTGACACACATAGGCCACGTGTCGCTATGATGACACTAATGAGGAAACAAAAACAGTTAAGTGACACACATAGGCCACGTGTCGCTATGATGACACTAATGAGGAAACAAAAACAGTTAAGTGACACACATAGGCCACGTGTCGCTATGATGACACTAATGAGGAAACAAAAACAGTTAAGTGACACACATAGGCCACGTGTCGCTATGATGACACTAATGAGGAAAACAAAAACAGTTAAGTGACACATAGGCACGTGTCGCTATGATGACACTAATGAGGAAACAAAAAAGTTAAGTGACACAATAGGCACGTGTCGCTATGATGACACTAATGAGGAAACAAAAACAGTTAAGTGACACACATAGGCCAGTGTCGCTATGATGAACTAATGAGGAAACAAAAACAGTTAAGTGACACACATAGGCCACGTGTGCTATGATGACACTAATGAGGAAACAAAAAACAGTTAAGTGACACATAGGCCACGTGTCGCTATGATGACACTAAGAGGAAACAAAAACAGTTAAGTGACCACATAGGCCACGTGTCGCTATGATGACACTAATGAGGAAACACAAAACAGTTAGTGACACACATAGGCCACGTGTCGCTATGATGACACTAATGAGGAAACAAAAACAGTTAAGTGACACACATAGGCACGTGTCGCTATGATGACACTAATGAGGAAACAAAAACAGTTAAGTGACACACATAGGCCACGTGTCGCTATGATGACACTAATGAGGAACAAAAACAGTTAAGTGACACACATAGGCCACGTGTCGCTATGATGACACTAATGAGGAAACAAAAACAGTTAGTGACACACATAGGCACGTGTCGCTATGATGACACTAATGAGGAAACAAAAACAGTTAAGTGACACACTAGGCCACGTGTCGCTATGATGACACTAATGAGGAAACAAAAACAGTTAAGTGACAAACATAGGCCACGTGTCGCTATGATGAACTAATGAGGAAACAAAAACAGTTAAGTGACACAACATAGGCCACGTGTCGCTTTGATGACACTAATGAGGAAACAAAAACAGTTAAGTGACCACATAGGCCACGTGTCGCTATGATGACACTAATGAGGAAACAAAAACAGTTAAGTGACACACATAGGCCACGTTGCTATGATGACACTAATGGAACAAACAGTTAGTGACCACATAGGCCACGTGTGCTATGATGATATGGAACAAAAACAGTTAAGTGACCCTAGGCACGTGTCGTATGATGACACATGAGGAAACAAACTTATGACACAACAGTGTGCATGATGACATGGCAAACGTTAGTACAATGGCAGTTCGTTGTACAAATGAGGAACAACAGTTAATGACACAATAGGCCGTGTCGATGTGACACTATAGGCAAAAAGTTAGTGACACATAGGCAGTTCGCTAGATGACCTAATGAGGAAACAAACAGTTAGTGACACATAGCCAGTGTCGTATATGACCTAATGGGACAAACGTGTGCAATAGCACGTGCGCTGTGACACTAATGGGAAACAAAAACGTAAAACACGGCCTGTCGCTAGTGACACTAATGAGGAAACAAACAGTAGTGAAACTAGGCCGTGCGCTATGATGACATAAGAGGAAACAAAAAGTTAAGTGAACACATAGGAGTGTCGCTGTGACAATGAGGAAACAAACATAGTGACAATAGGCTGTGTATGATGTAATGAGAGTTGGCACATAGGACGTGTCGTATGTGAATATGAGGAAAGTTAGGAACCTAGGGTTCGCTTGATGACAATGAGGAAAAAAGTTAAGTGACCATGGCCGTGTCGTATGATGACATAATGAGGAAACAAAAAGTTAGTGACACACAAGGCCACGTGCGCTTGTGAACTATGAGGAAAAAGTTAAGTGACACACAGGCACGTGTCGTGATGACACTATGAGGAAAAAACGTTAAGTCCACATAGCCACGTGTCGCTATGTACCTATGGGAAACAAAAAGTTAGTGACACACATAGGCACGTCGCTTGATGACATATGAGGAACAAAAACAGTTAATGACACAGCCACGTGTGCTATGATGAACATGAGAAACAAAAACAGTAGTAAAATAGGCAGTGTCGCTTGATGACATAATGAGAACAAACAGTTAAGTGACCAATAGGCCACGTGTCGCTTGATGACATAATGAGGAAACAAAAACAAACACCACTGTGTTGTGCATATGGACAAAAACAGTTAAGTGACACACATAGGCCACGTTGTGTCGCTATGATGACACTAATGAGGAAAAAAAACAGTTAAGTGAACAATAGGCCACGTGTCGCTATGATGACACTAATGAGGAAACAAAAACAGTTAAGTGACCACATAGGCACGTGTCGCTATGATGACACTAATGAGGAAACAAAAACTGTTAAGTGACCACATAGGCCACGTGTCGCTATGATGACACTAATGAGGGAAACAAAAACAGTTAAGTGACACACATAGGCCACGTGTCGCTATGATGACACTAATGAGGAAACAAAAACAGTTAAGTGACACACATAGGCCAGTGTCGCTATGATGACAAAAAAAAAAAAAAAAAAAAAAAAAAAAAAAAAAAAAAAAAAAAAAAAAAAAAAAAAAAAAAAAAAAAAAAAAAAAAAAAAAAAAAAAAAAAAAAAAAAAAAAAAAAAAAAAAAAAAAAAAAAAAAAAAAAAAAAAAAAAAAAAAAAAAAAAAAAAAAAAAAAAAAACAGTTAAGTGACACACATAGGCCACGTGTCGCTATGATGACACTAATGAGGAAACAAAAAACAGTTAAGTGACACACATAGGCCACGTGTCGCTATGATGACACTAATGAGGAAACAAAAACAGTTAAGTGACACACATAGGCCACGTGTCGCTATGATGACACTAATGAGGAAACAAAAACAAAAACAAAAACTACATCAACATGTTGACATGTTGCAATTATGTTGTAGCAACATTGTTACAGTTCGATCCACAGTTACAGCATGGCAGGAGTTGGACTGGTTTAATCTGGCTCAGGATCGGGACAAGTGAAGGGCTGTTGTGAACACGGTAATGAACATTTCGGTTCCGTAAAATGCAGATTTTGTGACAAAGTGAGGAAATTACAGCTTTTCAAAAATGATTTTCTCCATTGAGCATTTAGTTTCACTGACATTTACAAGCAGCTTTTAAAATTGTATGAAATATTGAGGTGGGCCGCGATAGCTCAGTCGGTATAGCTACTCGCTACAGGCTGGACGGTCCGCGGATCGAATCCCGGTGGGGGCGAGATTTTCAGCACCCGTCCAGACCGGCCCTGGGGCCTACCCAGCCTCCTGTACAATGGGTACCGGGTCATTACCGGGGGTAAAACGGCCGGGGGCTGGCGTTGATCACCCACCCCATCTAGTGCCGAGGTTAAAGATAGAGTACAGCTATACGTCTACTCCACCTCTGGGTCTTTATGGCCTGTTCTAGGGTGAACTTTACCTTTACCTTTACCTTTACCTTTACCTTTACCTTTACCTTTACCTTTACCTTTACCTTTACCTTTACCTTTACCTTTACCTTTACCTTTACCTTTACCTTTACCTTACGACATATCCAAAAGCAAGTCACTATTTAAGTTTTGACAACAAACGTAGGTCTATTTGACAGCAGATACTATTGCTTTGTTAGAGGCTACTGAACTGTAGAGGTTCCGTAAGGTTTGTGAACGCTCAGCAGGCACAGGTTCTGTTGATCTACCGAGCGTTCGTTTGGTGAAGCTGAAGAAACCCTCAAGTCAGAGATTAATTCATTTTTCTCAATTTGAAACTCTAAACTTGTAAAACACATTTAGGCTAAAGCTTATAATTATAAAGATGTGAAGATATTGCGACAATAAAAATGTACAATGAGTTACGTGTCATGACATCGTGTGGTCTGGTAGGGCGTTGCCAACGTTATAGAGATACGTACTGCTTCCATCCTCAGGGAGAAGTAAGGGTGAAGGCAACAGATTGCTTGTGTATGTTTATAGCAGCCCACCACAACACACAGTACTGTGCAAAACAGAACGTAATATATCGGCTTTGTATGTCTGTCAAATACAGGGAACTGCAGGGTCTTGGCTATGACATGTCTGTCACATACAGGGAACTGCAGGGTCTTGGCTATGACATGTCTGTCACATACAGGGAACTGCAGGGTCTTGGCTATGACATGTCTGTCACATACAGGGAACTGCAGGGTCTTGGCTATGACATGTCTGTCACATACAGGGAACTGCAGGGTCTTGGCTATGACATGTCTGTCACATACAGGGAACTGCAGGGTCTTGGCTATGACATGTCTGTCACATACAGGGAACTGCAGGGTCTTGGCTATGACATGTCTGTCACATACAGGGAACTGCAGGGTCTTGGCTATGACATGTCTGTCACATACAGGGAACTGCAGGGTCTTGGCTATGACATGTCTGTCACATACAGGGAACTGCAGGGTCTTGGCTATGACATGTCTGTCACATACAGGGAACTGCAGGGTCTTGGCTATGACATGTCTGTCACATACAGGGAACTGCAGGGTCTTGGCTATGACATGTCTGTCACATACAGGGAACTGCAGGGTCTTGGCTATGACATGTCTGTCACATACAGGGAACTGCAGGGTCTTGGCTATGACATGTCTGCCACATACAGGGAACTGCAGGGTCTTGGCTATGACATGTCTGTCACATACAGGGAACTGCAGGGTCTTGGCTATGACATATCTGTCACATACAGGGAACTGCAGGGTCTTGGCTATGACAAGTCTGTCACATACAGGGAACTGCAGGGTCTTGGCTATGACATGTCTGTCACATACAGGGAACTGCAGGGTCTTGGCTATGACATGTCTGTCACATACAGGAAACTGCAGGGTCTTGGCTATGATATGTCTGTCACATACAGGGAACTGCAGGGTCTTGGCTATGACATGTCTGTCACATACAGGAAACTGCAGGGTCTTGGCTATGACATGTCTGTCACATACAGGAAACTGCAGGGTCTTGGCTACGACATGTCTTTGAAACTTTGTATGTCTGTCACATACAGGGAACTGCAGGGTCTTGGCTATGACATGTCTTTGAAACTTTGTATGTCTGTCACATACAGGGAAACTGCAGGGTCTTGGATATGACATGTCTTTGAAACTTTGTATGTCTGTCACATACAGGGAACTGCAGGGTCTTAGCTATGACATGTCTTTGAAACTTTGTATGTCTGTCACATACAGGGAACTGCAGGGTCTTGGATAAGACATGTCTTTGAAACTTTGTATGTCTGTCACATACAGGGAACTGCAGGGTCTTGGCTATGACATGTCTTTGAAACTTTGTATGTCTGTCACATACAGGGAACTGCAGGGTCTTGGATATGACATGTCTTTGAAACTTTGTATGTCTGTCACATACAGGAAACTGCAGGGTCTTGGATATGACATGTCTTTGAAACTTTGTATGTCTGTCACATACAAGGAACTGCAGGGTCTTGGCTATGACATGTCTTTGAAACTTTGTATGTCTGTCACATACAGGGAACTGCAGGGTCTTGGCTATGACATGTCTTTGAAACTTTGTATGTCTGTCACATACAGGGAACTGCAGGGTCTTGGCTATGACATGTCTTTGAAACTTTGTATGTCTGTCACATACAGGGAACTGCAGGGTCTTGGCTATGACATGTCTTTGAAACTTTGTATGTCTGTCACATACAGGGAACTGCAGGATCTTGGCTACGACATGTCTTTGAAACTTTGTATGTCTGTCACATACAGGAAACTGCAGGATCTTGGCTACGACATGTCTTTGAAACTTTGTATGTCTGTCACATACAGGAAACTGCAGGGTCTTGGCTGCGACATGTCTTTGAAACTTTGTATGTCTGTCACATACAGGGAACTGCAGGGTCTTGGCTATGACATGTCTTTGAAACTTTGTATGTCTGTCACATACAGGGAACTGCAGGATCTTGGCTACGACATGTCTTTGAAACTTTGTATGTCTGTCACATACAGGAAACTGCAGGATCTTGGCTATGACATGTCTTTGAAATTTCTGCAGTATATCGGCATCCTCTATCAAGTGAACAGGACGGCCAACATCCCTCAAATGTCAACAGGACTGCCAACATCCCTCAAAATGTCAACTGGACTGCCAACTTAAACCTAACCTTCCTTACTGTCCATTTCTAGTCCACCAATAGGCCTACGGTCTATTGTCAATACGCACTATATACTCCTTACGTCCAATCACGCAATGTACGCACTATATACTCCTTACGTCCAATCACGCAATGTACGCACTGCACTCTGCTCCTAATGTCATTCATTTAAAGCAAAGTGCTTACTCTGCTTTACCATCAAAACAGCCCCGCAACAAACAGCATAAACCGGTTGGTCTTTGTAACACAGACAGTCGTTTTCTGTGAGGTAGCGACAGAAATGCTACTTATTATTTAAGCCTTGCAATGTTTCACGTCCGTTCACGTGTCCGCAGTCCGTGTCTGTCTTCCGGACAAAGTTGCAACGCTCAGTCGCGACGCCTGCAGAATCGCACAGTAAACGCCCATAACATAACTTTCCTATAAAACACGCAACATTTTGGACGCCATCCGTGGCCGTCGCTCCAAATATGGCTAACCTGCGGCAAGTCTAACCCCGCAGCTGACAACTTCAAATCCACCTCCCATAAATCAAAAAAAATCCTCGCACGGCTGTTTTCGTTTCTCTGCTAATTATTACCTATCAGCGCGGTTCACGTAGCCGCAGTAATGTATGGCGCAGCGCAGAGCTTCGTCTGAGAGCGCTGTAACTGCCGTCAGAGCGTGGCAGGATTGACGTTTTAAATTTGTATGGCAAAGGGATTATTTATACGGGGGGGGGGGGGGAGGGGGGTTACGAAGGGTACCTGGCGGAGATCTCACGCAAACATTCCTCAAGTTTTTGTAGAGATCGGAAAGGAGCAGCTGCAAAGGTCAGTTCGTTCTGAGTGCATTTATGACACAAAGTTCTAAACACAATTAAACAAACAATAAACCAAACAAAACGGTGTCAGCTAACAATTCGTGTTGTCTCCTTTGAATGCCAAAAACAACGATCATTAAAAGACACTTCAAACAATTACTTTACCGTACTGCTGTAAATGACAGTGATGGGGACAGTCGGTAGATATACAGAACTGTAATGTTGTGGGTGTGAAACTTGGTCTGTCACATGAGGGAGGAACGTAGGCTGAGGGTGTTCGAGAGTAGGGTGCTGAGGGGGGTATTTGGGGCTAAGAGGGACGGGGTAACAGGGGAGTGGAGAAGACTACATAACGAGGAGCTTAATGATCTGTACTGATCACCAAATATTAGTCGGGTGATCAAATCAAGAAGAATGAGATGGGCGGGACATGTAGCACGTATGGGGGAGGAGAGAGGTGCATACAGGAATTTGGTGAGGAGACCTGAGGGAAGGAGACCACTTGGAAGACTCAGACGTAGATGGGAGGATAATATTAAAATGGATCTTCAAGAAGTGGGATGGGGGCATAGATTGGATTGATATGGCTCAGGATAGGGACAGGTGGCTGGCTGTTGTGAGTGCGGTAATGAACTTAGGGTTCCATAAAACGCGGGGAATTTCTTGACTAGCTGACGACCTGCTAGCTTCTGAAGAAGGACTGTGCTGTATGGAGTTAGTTAGTCAGTCAGTCAGTTAGTTAGTTAGTTAGTTAGTTAGTTAGTTAGTTAGACACGTCTGACCCTCAACCACATTTCCCAACCATTTCTATCGCTAAGCATGTTTACTTTGTCACATTTCACATTTAGGTCACGTTCGTTTCTCAAAGCGCGCAGTCTGCATCATGAAAATCATCACTGCATCATCAAAGTCATCACTGCATCATCAAAGTCATCACTTTCTGTCATCCAACGACTTTAGCATGCGTTTATACGTCTTTGTTTACCTGCTTGTATCGCCACGTGTATTTTACTTTTGTTCCCACGTGACGCCATCATGCATCATACCTCCCCCTCCCCACACACACCCCCACTCTACCTCCATTACAAAACAAAAACAAAAACATAACCTCACTTTGCTCAGTCTGTCCGCCTGCAGAAGGCGTGCACTGCACTTGTGTCCGCCTACAAACAAAACACTGCTACACCGGCCTTACTCACCAACAGCTACTGCCATCTAGACGGATGCATTCCGAACTAAGCTCTGTGTGTGATTTAGTTCTGGTGGCTCTGATTAGTAAACAACCGTTGTCCGGTTTGTGACGCCGTGTAGTGTACTATATATGTAAGTTTGCCTATGATTAGCAGCATCCGTCATCAGAACCCTGAAGATGGCGTCAGCATTTTCCTCTGTAACACTGACACATGTGGGTCGCGATAGCTCAGTCGGTATAGCGACTCGCTACGAGATGGACGGTCTGGGGTTCGAATCCCGGTGGGGGCGAGATTTTCAGCACCCGTCCAGACCGGCCCTGGGGCCTACCCAGCTTCCTATACAATGGGTACCGGGTCATTCCCGGGGGTAAAGCGGCCAGGGCGTGGAGTTGACCACCCACCTTCATCTAGCGCCAGGGTTAAAGAAAGAGTAGAGCTATACCTGTACTACCCCTTGGGCCTTCATGGCCTGTTATAGGGTGACCTTTACCTTTAACACTGACACATATGTCATACTGACACATATCTGTCACACTGACACATATCTGCCTCACTAAAGCAGCTCTCGGCTACTGAAATCTCCACAGCAGTTTTCGTCAGGGCGATTGGAAGTACGTCCTTGTCTTGGCTGACTGTCGCAAACAGCGGCTGGCTGATCTGTCTTGACCTGCTGCCACTTGTTCATTCTGCCGACACATCAGCCTTAGTGTACAGTCAGCACAACAACACTGCATTCGGACAGTCACATTCTCATTTCAAGCAAGAATAAGCAAAAAATTATTACAGTTGGAGTGAGAAAACTAACAGGGCAATTGTGACAGTCATTGCGAGCGTAATGCAAAGAGCAGTGATGACTTGCGATTGGTTGGTCACGCTGGAATTCATGTGTAGCATAAATTATTAACACTCTAATGCAAGGTTTTAATAAAATTAAACCATAATAAATGTAACGGGATTCACGAGAACTATCAAACTTCGTAAGCAAATTAATCCTCTAAAGCCCAGTGGTTACTATATGTACCACCATGTTTAACATTCAACAATTCTACGTTCTGCCCACACAGTGTATTTATGTGTTTTGTGTGGATCTCAGAACAAACAGCGATTATTTCACTGTACAGCATTAACTGACTGGTTTGTATAACTGAGACGGAGTGTGTTTACTGCTCGGTACGGACTGTATTTATGTGTTTTGTGTGGATCTCAGAACAAACAGCGATTATTTCACTGTACAACATTAACTGACTGTTTTGTATAACTGAGACGGAGTGTGTTTACTGCTCGGTACGGACTGTATTTATGTGTTTTGTGTGGATCTCAGAACAAACAGCGATTATTTCACTGTACAACATTAACTGACTGTTTTGTATAACTGAGACGGAGTGTGTTTACTGCGCGGTACGGACTGTATTTATGTGTTTTGTGTGGATCTCAGAACAAACAGCGATTATTTCGCTGTACAACATTAACTGACTGGTTTGTATAACTGAGACGGAGTGTGTTTACTGCGTGGTACGTGCTGGATATTTATGTAAAGTGTGTTTACTGCGTGGTACGGACTGAATGTTTATGTAAAGTGTGTTTACTGCGCGGTACGGACTGAGTGTTTATGTAAAGTGTGTTTACTGCGCGGTACGGACTGAATGTTTATGTAAAGTTTGTTTACTACGCGGTACGGACTGAATGTTTATGTAAAGTGTGTTTACTGCGCGGTACGGAATGAATATTTATATGTAATTAAGATAAATTTTAGTCTGTAAAGATATAAACAGATTTTGAATAAGGCAGCCTATAGGCTATTCCATCGAGGTGGGTCCAATATAAAAA
Source organism: Reticulitermes speratus (assembly GCA_021186555.1). NCBI lineage: Eukaryota > Metazoa > Arthropoda > Insecta > Blattodea > Rhinotermitidae > Reticulitermes > Reticulitermes speratus. The sequence continues at coordinate 275,321 of JAJKFL010000026.1, forward strand.
GTCCACGCTTCGTTACAGTCTCAAACAGTTCTCATGACTTATCTGCATAAGGATGGCATTCTGAATGCCGAAATACGTATAGGGGTGAAGTAATAATATTGTAAAATTGTGCATCAGTTGGTATGATAAATAAATAACTTCCAATTGCTATAGAATGCAGGTCAATATAACGTAAAGTTTAATAAACTTCCTTGTATACGCAATATAATATTCTACAACAGTACCAATAATATTTGTAACGTAGTTCACACTAAATATTTAAGTTCGTTGTTCAATATCCAAGCTACTCTTTCGTTCAAATTCCAGTCTATCTCGTCGGTCCATCATTTAACTCCTCAACCCACACTACAGCACAAGCCGCATTATGGCGCAGGTTCTTATATCGCGTTTCGCTGCCCCATATAATTCGTCTTCTGACAGTAATGTCTGCCTTCCCGTCTCGGCTAATTGCACGGAACCCACTGACCTACAGACGTGATTATTATAGTAATTCTATTTTCTGTATTTGAGGGTGCTTGGATGCTTTCCTTGCCTGGCGTCTGCAGACGTCTTGCTGCACAGTCTGGATGTCTTGCGTCTTGCGCGGCAACAGCATTGTTGTGACATCCTGTTGACGGCTGCATATTATAAACAGGATAACAGGACTGCTGAGTCAGAGGCCTATTGTGTGCGGAACTGGTAGTCATAACAACAATAGGCTCTGTAGGCCTATAGGCTGGATAATAGTAACGGGAAAATTATAGAATATTTGCGTAATCTATTGATGTACTGAATTTACTCTGAATGATTTATCTGTGTGTTTCGACAGCACCTAAAAACCGTAAAGATAGACATTCAAGACTGCAACTGCACGCGTTTTACACGCATTGCAAAATTGCGTCTGTTCTAAACAACAGCAGAGGTTGAAGATGTAAGGTAAAGCTGTCTCTACGCAGCACAAGAAAGAATAGGGGAAAGAGGAGGTATAGTTCCACCCACTCTCAAAATTGACAGTAGATGGTGGTGGGCAGCTTTACGCCTCGGCCGTTTTACCCCTTGGGAAATTGCGCTCCTGTACCCATAGAACAGGAAGCTGTGCGTGGCGACACTAGTCAGTCTGGACGTTTCGGAGAAGAGAAAAATTTTTTGCGTCTGTCAGAAATCGAATCATGTTTCCTCGAAGTTCAAGTCAGCATACCGACTGAGCTACACCGGCTCCTAGAGCTGGAGAATGCTAGAGAGCTAAGTGCTGTAGAGGCCCGTCTGTCAGTAAGTAGGCACTTCGTGTGCTGTAACTCAGTTCTGCAGCAGCAATGTTGAACACTGAGGCAGAAAGCTTTACCTAAACGTCGGTAACATATTACCAATCAACACGGTATCAAGTTTTTAAACACTGCGATTCTCCCTTGGCTAATAACTGACCCCATTTTGATAGGCAAACAAACATTGTAGCGGAATGCAAACGTTTAACTACGCACACACACTATACCAGTCTACACGGCACAAATAATGTCTCAATATAATTCCAAAACATACTTTTAAGACTGAGTTTGTGATACGTAGTTAAACAATGAAACGTCTATTTACGTAAATATGTATGTCACGTTGTACTTGACAAAAACATCAAAGGAGCACATTCAGTAGATATAGCGATGCCCAACAGTCAACCTTCACAGCACCATCACCGAGAAGCTACAGAACTATACAGACTTGAAAGAAGAGCTTGTAAGATTATGGCAACTGAACACGTCCTGTATAATACACTAGTACTGTCTACAGCGGGTATTATGGCAACTGAACACGTCCTGTATAATACACTATTACCTACTGTCTACAGCGGGTATTATGGCAACTGAACACGTCCTGTATAATACACTAGTACTGTCTACAGCGGGTATTATGGCAACTGAACACGTCCTGTATAATACACTAGTACTGTCTACAGCGGGTATTATGGCAACTGAACACGTCCTGTATAATACACTATTACCTACTGTCTACAGAGGGTATTATGGCAACTGAACACGTCCTGTATAATACACTATTACCTACTGTCTACAGAGGGTATTATGGCAACTGAACACGTCCTGTATAATACACTATTACCTACTGTCTACAGAGGGTATTATGGCAACTGAACACGTCCTGTATAATACACTATTACCTACTGTCTACAGCGGGTATTATGGCAACTGAACACGTCCTGTATAATACACTATTACCTACTGTCTACAGCGGGTATTATGGCAACTGAACACGTCCTGTATAATACACTATTACCTACTGTTTACAGCGGGTATTATGGCAACTGAACACGTCCTGTATAATACACTATTACCTACTGTCTACAGCGGGTATTATGGCAACTGAACACGTCCTGTATAATACACTATTACCTACTGTCTACAGCGGGTATTATGGCAACTGAACACGTCCTGTATAATACACTATTACCTACTGTTTACAGCGGGTATTATGGCAACTGAACACGTCCTGTATAATACACTATTACCTACTGTCTACAGCGGGTATTATGGCAACTGAACACGTCCTGTATAATACACTATTACCTACTGTCTACAGCGGGTATTATGGCAACTGAACACGTCCTGTATAATACACTATTACCTACTGTCTACAGCGGGTATTATGGCAACTGAACACGTCCTGTATAATACACTATTACCTACTGTCTACAGCGGGTATTATGGCAACTGAACACGTCCTGTATAATACACTATTACCTACTGTCTACAGCGGGTATTATGGCAACTGAACACGTCCTGTATAATACACTATTACCTACTGTCTACAGCGGGTATTATGGCAACTGAACACGTCCTGTATAATACACTATTACCTACTGTCTACAGCGGGTATTATGGCAACTGAACACGTCCTGTATAATACACTATTACCTACTGTCTACAGCGGGTATTATGGCAACTGAACACGTCCTGTATAATACACTATTACCTACTGTCTACAGCGGGTATTATGGCAACTGAACACGTCCTGTATAATACACTATTACCTACTGTCTACAGCGGGTATTATGGCAACTGAACACGTCCTGTATAATACACTATTACCTACTGTCTACAGCGGGTATTATGGCAACTGAACACGTCCTGTATAATACACTATTACCTACTGTCTACAGCGGGTATTATGGCAACTGAACACGTCCTGTATAATACACTATTACCTACTGTCTACAGCGGGTATTATGGCAACTGAACACGTCCTGTATAATACACTATTACCTACTGTCTACAGCGGGTATTATGGCAACTGAACACGTCCTGTATAATACACTATTACCTACTGTCTACAGCGGGCATTATGGCAACTGAACACGTCCTGTATAATACACTATTACCTACTGTCTACAGCGGGCATTATGGCAACTGAACACGTCCTGTATAATACACTATTACCTACTGTCTACAGCCGGTATTATCAGCAACGCAGTACATGAGATCTGCGTTCTTCTGGGATATTACTCGGCGTCGAGTGCAAAGCATTACCACTCAACGCTGCGTAACATCCCAGAAGAGCGCAGATCTCATCAACATCGCGGCAGACGCCTGACATCACAGACAGCACAGACAGTTTGACATCACAGACAGCACAGACAGTTTGACATCACAGACAGCACAGACAGTTTGACATCACAGACAGCACAGACAGTTTGACATCACAGACAGCACAGACAGTTTGACATCACAGACAGCACAGACAGTCTGACATCACAGACAGCACAGACAGTCTGACATCACAGACAGCACAGACAGTCTGACATCACAGACAGCACAGACAGTTTGACATCACAGACAGCACAGACAGTCTGACATCACAGACAGCACAGACAGTCTGACATCACAGACAGCACAGACAGTCTGACATCACAGACAGCACAGACAGTTTGACATCACAGACAGCACAGACAGTCTGACATCACAGACAGCACAGACAGTCTGACATCACAGACAGCACAGACAGTCTGACATCACAGACAGCACAGACAGTTTGACATCACAGACAGCACAGACAGTTTGACATCACAGACAGCACAGACAGTTTGACATCACAGACAGCACAGACAGTTTGACATCACAGACAGCACAGACAGTTTGACATCACAGACAGCACAGACAGTTTGACATCACAGACAGCACAGACAGTTTGACATCACAGACAGCACAGACAGTTTGACATCACAGACAGCACAGACAGTTTGACATCACAGACAGCACAGACAGTTTGACATCACAGACAGCACAGACAGTTTGACATCACAGACAGCACAGACAGTTGTAGGCAGACATACATCAAGACAGCACAGACAGTTTGACATCACAGACAGCACAGACAGTTTGACATCACAGACAGCACAGACAGTTTGACATCACAGACAGCACAGACAGTTTGACATCACAGACAGCACAGACAGTTTGACATCGCTCAATCTCCGCCCCGCTCTGTACATTCCAACGCAGAAAGCAGTAACACTTAACACATGTCGTATAGTGAGAAAGTTTTTGGCAGAACTGTGAATATGAAGTGCTTGGTGAGTGATGACACGTAGTATTTTGAGAACAGGTGAACTGCTGTGGAGTGAGGAGTGTGGATGATGATAATGACAATGATGATGATGATAATGATGATGATCACAATGACAACAATTCGTTCTTCCCACCTATGTCACAAACAGCCATTGTCGTTATGAACAGAATGCATCAAAACAATAAGCCTACAAATAAAGCACATAACGGAGGTTGGTGCCCTCTGGGGGGTTGCTTTTGAAATTCCAATTTTGTCATTAGTCTGTCGCTGTTCTGTATATTTGTATATACGATAATGATAGTTCACAGTCTGTAGCAGACAGACGTGACGTCACAAAACCATATCAATTTAACAAATATTACATGTTACAAAATTTAAACAAATATTCGACGTCTGACACTGTGAAGACAGCAACACGACATTGATGACCTTTGTACACAGACCTGATGATGACCCGATAGGTTAATCGAAACATCCAGCAAAGGATGAAAATGTAAACAATAAAAAATGGCAATCTGAGTTTGGCAAGGATGGGAAAGGAATCGATTTTGGCCTAATTTAAGGTACTGTCGCCGTATTTAGCTGGAGGGACTGAGGCAAAACACGGAACAGATGGCTTACGATGACCGGTATAGAGGTACCATGAGTGCTGACAGGTGAGCCCTCATCTTGGATGAGTTCAATTTTGGAAGTTGAGGGTCTTGTTGTCAGCGAAGGCTTTAATGTAAGACAGAGTGTCAGTGACATGCAGACACGAAGTGGCGGCTGAGGGTTTGTGTCAGTTTTGTGTCAGATTTGTGTCAGTTTTGTAATGACCTTCTGTGGACGACCGATCTCTCTTCAAGCCGTACATACTTTCACTTCAAGAGGTCGGCTTCTTAATTTATGTTGTAGAAAACTGAGCGCGAGAGTGGAATTACATGGACCGTCAGAGGACCTGAGTTAATATAAACAGTACGTACATATTAAAGACCCAGTCCGTTACCGCGCAGTAAACACACTCCGTCTCAGTTATACAAACCAGTCAGTTAATGTTGTACAGTGAAATAATCGCTGTTTGTTCTGAGATCCACACAAAACACATAAATACAGTCCGTACCGCGCAGTAAACACACTCCGTCTCAGTTATACAAACCAGTCAGTTAATGTTGTACAGTGAAATAATCGCTGTTTGTTCTGAGATCCACACAAAACACATAAATACAGTCCGTACCGCGCAGTAAACACACTCCGTCTCAGTTATACAAACCAGTCAGTTAATGTTGTACAGTGAAATAATCGCTGTTTGTTCTGAGATCCACACAAAACACATAAATACAGTCCGTACCGCGCAGTAAACACACTCCGTCTCAGTTATACAAACCAGTCAGTTAATGTTGTACAGTGAAATAATCGCTGTTTGTTCTGAGATCCACACAAAACACATAAATACAGCCCGTACCGCGCAGTAAACACACTCCGTCTCAGTTATACAAACCAGTCAGTTAATGTTGTACAGTGAAATAATCGCTGTTTGTTCTGAGATCCACACAAAACACATAAATACAGTCCGTACCGCGCAGTAAACACACTCCGTCTCAGTTATACAAACCAGTCAGTTAATGTTGTACAGTGAAATAATCGCTGTTTGTTCTGAGATCCACACAAAACACATAAATACAGTCCGTACCGCGCAGTAAACACACTCCGTCTCAGTTATACAAACCAGTCAGTTAATGTTGTACAGTGAAATAATCGCTGTTTGTTCTGAGATCCACACAAAACACATAAATACAGTCCGTACCGCGCAGTAAACACACTCCGTCTCAGTTATACAAACCAGTCAGTTAATGCTGTACAGTGAAATAATCGCTGTTTGTTCTGAGATCCACACAAAACACATAAATACAGTCCGTACCGCGCAGTAAACACACTCCGTCTCAGTTATACAAACAGTCAGTTAATGCTGTACAGTGAAATAATCGCTGTTTGTTCTCAGATCCACACAAAACACATAAATAAAATGTGTGGGCAGAACGTAGAATTTGTGCATGTTAAACATGGTGGTACATATAGTAACCACTGGGCTTTAGAGGGTTAAGACTGTGTATACATTTACATAAGACATCCTCAATTTCCAGCCGAAGAAACCGCGCAGTGCCACCCGTTCGCAGGCCCTTATATCAGAATCCGTAAACAACGCCAAGACTGGCTACAACGTTTGTTTCCACTGACATTCAGGACCCACCAAAAGCTGTTAGACACAAAATGTCTGACACTCTTACAAATCACAGACCTCCAACACAACATTGCGCTGTGCAATACATTTTAATATCTTCTGCAGCCTCGCGGATGCATGTTAAGAGCAACGCTTCGCTAGAAGGGTAAGAAACTTAATTAAAATCCCTCCAAGATAACAAATATCCCTCCACATCCACCGCTGCCATAGTGACCCGAGCGTTCAATCAAAAGATTCAAACTACCCATTAATTATTCCCATCATGCCTTGCGCAAACCTAAGTTTTATCGTAATAAATAATAACACAACACACAGAGGGCTGGACACAGCTTGAGTCTGCATCAACAATGTGATTGCGTACGTCAGATTGGTAAATAAATCACCTGCAGGTTACAGGAGACTGAGTGGAGTACAGGCGTAAGGGACAGTCAAGTTCAAGAGATTGCGAATAACGCAGTAAGCGGACCGCAGAACACCTGCGGGCCGCGAGAAATCGCATACATTTGTAACAAGTGTTGCCAGCGCCTCGTTGTTCTGCTGTCCTCTGTTGTATTTACTGTGTTACGTAAATATAGATTTATTTACAGCTGTTCCCAATGTTTAACACTTTCTGTCAATGTTACGATCACATACCAGCCTATGTTGACAGCTATTAATATTTTTTGTATTAAGAAGGCTTCTGATACAAGACATTTGGGAAGAGCTGGGCTACACAGACTGTGTTACTTTTCAAACTGAAAACCACCACCCTGTATGCAGTTAAATTCAAGAGCTAAGACGAACGTAGCGCTACAAAGCCTACAGGAGAGTCTGCTGACGGACCGAACACACACTGTCAGCTTACAAGTTGAGAGGCTAACGATTGGTTTGACTTCATATTAGGTAAAACCGAAAAAATAATAAACAAATTTTTGGAAATAAATTTACTAATTAAATTCTGAGTAGATATTACGAGTAAATTTAAGTGGATGAAGAAGAAACGGTATTCCGAAACGTCAGTGACCACTCGCCCAACGAAACAGCGTCACAATTCAACAGAATAGGACCGTCGGCCACAGGCTGTTAGAACCGAAAGTGTTCCTCCGCGGTCCGCAATACGAGAATTATTGCACAAGGCAGGGACGCTTTTGGGTATGAGATTGCAGTGGTACATGGTACATGGTACATGGTGCATGGTACATGGTACATGGTACATGGTACATGATACATGGTGCATGGTACATGGTGCATGGTACATGGTGCATGGTACATGGTGCATGGTACATGGTGCATGGTACATGGTGCATGGTACATGGTACATGGTACATGATACATGGTACATGGTACATGATACATGGTGCATGGTGCATGGTGCATGGTACATGGTACATGGTACATGGTACATGGTACATGGTACATGGTACATGGTGCTTGGTGCATGGTGCATGGTACATGGTACATGGTACATGGTACATGATACATGGTGCATGGTACATGGTGCATGGTACATGGTGCATGGTACATGGTACATAGTACATGGTACATGGTGCTTGGTGCATGGTGCATGGTACATGGTACATGGTACATGGTACATGATACATGGTGCATGGTACATGGTGCATGGTACATGGTGCATGGTACATGGTGCATGGTACATGGTGCATGGTACATGGTACATGGTACATGATACATGGTACATGGTACATGATACATGGTGCATGGTGCATGGTACATGGTACATGGTACATGGTACATGGTACATGGTACATGGTACATGGTACATGGTGCTTGGTGCATGGTGCATGGTACATGGTACATGGTACATGGTACATGATACATGGTGCATGGTACATGGTACATGGTGCTTGGTGCATGGTGCATGGTGCATGGTACATGGTACATGGTACATGGTACATGATACATGGTGCATGGTACATGGTGCATGGTACATGGTGCATGGTACATGGTGCATGGTACATGGTGCATGGTACATGATACATGGTACATGGTACATGATACATGGTGCATGGTGCATGGTACATGGTACATGGTACATGGTACATGATACATGGTGCATGGTACATGGTGCATGGTACATGGTGCATGGTACATGGTGCATGGTGCATGGTACATGGTACATGGTACATGGTACATGATACATGGTGCATGGTACATGATACATGGTACATGGTACATGATACATGATACATGGTGCATGGTGCATGGTACATGGTACATGGTACATGGTACATGGTACATGGTACATGGTACATGGTACATGGTACATGGTACATGGTGCTTGGTGCATGGTGCATGGTACATGGTACATGGTACATGGTACATGATACATGGTGCATGGTACATGGTGCATGGTACATGGTGCATGGTACATGGTGCATGGTACATGGTGCATGGTACATGGTACATGATACATGGTACATGGTACATGGTACATGGTGCTTGGTGCATGGTGCATGGTACATGGTACATGGTACATGGTACATGATACATGGTGCATGGTACATGGTGCATGGTACATGGTGCATGGTACATGGTGCATGGTACATGGTGCATGGTACATGATACATGGTACATGGTACATGATACATGGTGCATGGTGCATGGTACATGGTACATGGTACATGGTACATGGTACATGGTACATGGTACATGGTACATGGTACATGGTACATGGTGCTTGGTGCATGGTGCATGGTACATGGTACATGGTACATGGTACATGATACATGGTGCATGGTACATGGTGCATGGTACATGGTGCATGGTACATGGTGCATGGTACATGGTGCATGGTACATGGTACATGGTACATGATACATGGTACATGGTACATGATACATGGTGCATGGTGCATGGTGCATGGTACATGGTACATGATACATGGTACATGGTACATGGTACATGGTACATGGTATATGGTACATGGTACATGGTACATGGTACATGGTACATGCATTGTGCAGGTGTAGGTTGGACGTTGTAGGTCACAGTGTTAACATGCGACATGATCTAGCCGAACCTAGATGGTTCACATAACTCCACATCGCTCCACATAACTTCACATAACTCCACATAACTTCACATAACTCCACATAACTTCACGTCGCTCCACATAACTTCAAATAACTTCACGTCGCACCACATAACTTCACATGGCTCCCCATAACTTCACATAACTCCACATAACTTCACGTCGCTCCACATAACTTCAAATAACTTCACGTCGCACCACATAACTTCACATAACTTCACATAACTTCACATGGCTTCCCATAACTTCACATAACTCAACATAACTTCACGTCGCTCCACATAACTTCAAATAACTTCACATGGCTCCCCATAACTTCACATAACTCCACATAACTTCACGTCGCTCCACATAACTTCAAATAACTTCACGTCGCACCACATAACTTCACATAACTTCACATAGCTCCACATAATTTCACATAATTTCACATAGCTCCACATAACTTCACATTAGCTCCACATAACTTCACGTCGCTCCACATAACTTCACATAACTTCACGTCGCTCCACATAACTCCACATAACTTCACATAACTTCACATCGCTCCATTTAACTCCACATAACTCCACATCGCTCCACATATCTTCACATCGCTCCACATAACTCCACATCGCTCCACATAACTCCACATAAATCCACATATCTTCACATCGCTCCACATAACTCCACATCGCTCCACATAACTCCACATCGCTCCACATAAATCCATTTAACTCCACATAACTCCACATCGCTCCACATAACTCCACATCGCTCCACATAACTCCACATCGCTCCACATAACTCCACTTCGCTCCACATAACTCCACATCGCTCCACATAACTCCACATCGCTCCACATAACTCCACATCGCTCCACATAACTCCACATCGCTCCACATAACTCCACATCGCTCCACATAACTCCACATCGCTCCACATAACTCCACATCGCTCCACATAACTCCACATCGCTCCACATAACTCCACTTCGCTCCACATAACTCCACATCGCTCCACATAACTCCACATCGCTCCACATAACTCCACATCGCTCCACATAACTCCACATCGCTCCACATAACTCCACATCGCTCCACATAACTCCACTTCGCTCCACATAACTCCACATCGCTCCACATAACTCCACATCGCTCCACATAACTCCACATCGCTCCACATAACTCCACATCGCTCCACATAACTCCACATCGCTCCACATAACTCCACATCGCTCCACATAACTCCACATCGCTCCACATAACTCCACATCGCTCCACATAACTCCACTTCGCTCCACATAACTCCACATCGCTCCACATAACTCCACATCGCTCCACATAACTCCACATCGCTCCACATAACTCCACATCGCTCCACATAACTCCACATCGCTCCACATAACTCCACATCGCTCCACATAACTCCACATCGCTCCACATAACTCCACATCGCTCCACATAACTCCACATCGCTCCACGTAACTCCACTTCACACGTTGTTCACACAATGTACTATTTCGTTTCTTCTCTGCCAAGATCCACTTTCCTGACATTCTGTGCTTATGCAGGCCCACATTACAATTCAAAATGGAACATGTAGCACACGAGCGCTATGTCTGCGTCCATTCAAGCACGTAACGCAGTCAACGTGCCAGCGCGTTGCTGTCATGTCGGAGCTACACATCGCGACGTTTAGGGACCGCAGCACCTCCGAAACGTCAGGAAACATAACACTGAAAACACGGCGTAATATCCCTGAGACTTGGGCACTCATAAAACAATTAATATTCCTAATTAACGTCCTTCTTGAGAAGCTAACAGTTCCATATCTAGTAAACAAACTCACAGCATTTCGTGGAAACCAAAGGTTCACACCGTATATATATATATATATATGTATATATATATATGTATATATATATGTATAGAAAGTACAGGTAAGGTAAAGTTGGCCCTAGAACAGGCCGTGAAGGCTCAGAGGTGGAGTAGAGGTATAGCTCTACTCTTTCTTTAACCTTGGCACTAGATGGGAGTGGGTGGTCAACTCCACGCCCCGGCCGCTTTACCCTCGCGAAAGAGACCCGGTACCCATTGTATAGGAGGTTGGGTAGGCCCCAAGGCAGGTCTGGACGGGTGCTGAAAATCTCGCCCTCACCGGGATTCGATCCCCGGACCGTCCAGCACGTAGATATATATATATATATATAGCAACACGCAATGTTACATCTATATATGTTTTAGTCTTAACTTTGTTACACAGCAAAGCAAAAGGAAAGATGAAAGACATCGCTCAGAATGGTAACAGACCTTCCCCGAGTTCCGTCTGTCTTCACCACCTTCATCATCAATAAGCCTGACTTACAAACTGTCCAGACGGACTTCAACTGCTTCTGTTTTCATTATCAAGCCCACTTTCTGTTAATATTCTCACAAATACGTTAAATGTCACGTTGTACACTGTGCTGCCCTCCTCATCGCCTGGCCGTACGTAAGCCCTTGTCGCACGCACACCTCGCCATCCATCTCAGCGCGCTCTATCTTGTGTCTGACAGCGCAGCCAGCATCGTCAAGAGGGCGGTGGCTAGATGCTATCTGCAAGTCCAAGGTTCGACTCCAGCACATGATTTACAACATCGACGGTGAAACTTGATTGAAATTGCTTACTGGGTTTGAGAGTTTACTGCGTCGGCTGCAGGTGAGTGTTGATCTGTGCCAAGTGTCAGTCTGTGCCAACTGTCAGTATGTACCAACTGTCAGTCTGTGCCAACTGTCAGTATGTACAAACTGTCAGTCTGTGCCAACTTCAGTCTGTACCAACTGTCAGTATATACCAACTGTCATTCTGTACCAACTGTCAGTCTACCAACTGTCAGTATGTACAAACTGTCAGTCTGTGCCAACTTCAGTCTGTACCAACTGTCAGTATATACCAACTGTCATTCTGAACCAACTGTCAGTCTACCAACTGTCAGTCTGTGCCAACTGTCAGTCTGTGCCAACTGTCAGTCTGTGTCAATTGTCAGTGTTCGTTCGACCTGTTTATTGCTGTCGCTTCCTTTTAGTTCGAATTGAGTTTCGGCCAATCACAAACTGCATTGTGACTATAAATATAAGTTATGCAAGTAAAACAATTGTTACGTCACTCACTGTCGTAAGCAGACGTAGTGCCGATCCCAGTGGCCGCGCGATCTAAGGCGTCGGTCTGTGGCCGCTCGCTTACTGGGATTGCGGGTTCGAATCCCGCCGAGAGCATGGATGTCTGTCTGTTGTGAGTGTTGTGTGTTGTCAGGTAGAGGTCTCTGCGACGGGCTGATCACTCGTCCAGAGGAGTCCTACCGACTGTGGTGTGTCTAATGTGTGTGATCGTGAAGCCTCGAAAAATGAGGCGGCCTAGGCCCCCAAGGGGCTGTCGAGTTATTAGAGAAAAAATATACGTACGGTAGTCATTAAAATATATAAGTTGGGTAGATAAAATGTTGTTAACTGTGTTGGGTTTTGGACAGTGAAAACAGCATTAAAACATTTTAAAGCTAAGATATTTAAGATATAAAACAACATTAAAACATTTTAAAGCTAAGATATTTAAGATATAAAACAACATTAAAACATTTTAAAGCTAAGATATTTAAGATATAAAATAATATTAAAACATTTTAAAGCTAAGATATTTAAGATATAAAACAATATTAAAACATTTTAAAGCTAAGATATTTAAGATATAAAACAATATTAAAACATTTTAAAGCTAAGATATTTAAGATATAAAACAATATTAAAACATTTTAAAGCTAAGATATTTAAGATATAAAACAATATTAAAACATTTGTACACACCTGTATCAACTACTTCATGTTCACTGTTTGTTTGCTAGTGGTGTACTGACTGTACGGTGTCCGAACGGGACTATAAATAGGTCAAAGTCACAACAATAACATTTCAACAGCCGTTCTACCGAACATAACCATTATACAATTTTAATTTTGTTTTATATCTTAAACATCTTAGCTTAAAGATGTTTTAATTTTGTTTTATATCTTAAATATCTTAGCTTAAAAATGTTTTAATATTGTTTTATATCTTAAATATCTTAGCTTTAAAATGTTTTAATATTGTTTTATATCTTAAATATCTTAGCTTTAAAATATTTTAATATTGTTTTATATCTTAAATATCTTAGCTTAAAAATGTTTTAATGTTGTTTCATATCTTAAATATCTTAGCTTTAAAATGTTTTAATGTTGTTCTATATCTTAAGTATCTTAGCCTAAAAATGTTTTAATGTTGTTTTATATCTTAAATATCTTAGCTTTAAAATGTTTTAATGTTGTTTCATATCTTAAATATCTTAGCTTAAAAATGTTTTAATGTTTTTTTTATATCTTAAATATCTTAGCTTTAAAATGTTTTAATGTTTTTTCATATCTTAAATATCTTAGCTTAAAAATGTTTTAATGTTTTATATCTTAAATATCTTAGCTTTAAAATGTTTTAATATTGTTTTATATCTTAAATATCTTAGCTTTAAAATGTTTTAATGTTGTTTTATATCTTAAATATCTTAGCTTTAAAATGTTTTAATATTGTTGTATATCTTAAATATCTTAGCTTTAAATTTTTTTAATGTTGTTTCATATCTTAAATATCTTAGCTTTAAAATGTTTTAATGTTGTTTCATATCTTAAATATCTTAGCTTAAGAATGTTTTAATGTTGTTTTATATCTTAAATATCTTAGCTGTAAAATGTTTTAATGTTGTTTCATATCTTAAATATCTTAGCTCAAAAATGTTTTAATGTTGTTTTCACTGTCCAAAACTCAACACATTTAACAACATTTTATCTACCTAACGTATATATTGTAATGAGTACCGTACGTAGATAGCTGGTGTAGTAAACAATTGAGTCCCTGAAGATGAACTAACATAGTTCGAAACATGTTGGACTATTTTTAATATAAACTGCATTAAATAGCAGATAATAAAGGGTGTACATTTGTCGGAACACGATTTTATATAATTGGATAAATCTATAGACTGAAGGCTTCTATGCTTTGTCTGTTACAGAACACTGAACAGCAACACAGCAGCATGTGCCACGTGTGTCTACGTATGGACAGCCCTGATGGTGTCAACAAGCAAGCAGAAGATCAGAAACAGATTAAGAACTGTGCTTTGAGAAGTGTCACAACTCTCAGTAAAAGTCACAACTGTCAGTAAGTGTCACAACTGTCAGTAAGTGTCACAACTCTCAGTAAGAGTCACAACTGTCAGTAAGTGTCACAACTCTCAGTAAGAGTCACAACTGTCAGTAAGTGTCACAACTGTCAGTAAGTGTCACAACTGTCAGTAAGTTTTACAACCCTCAGTAAGAGTCACAACTGTCAGTAAGTGTCACAACTCTCAGTAAGTCACAACTGTCAGTAAGTGTCACAACTGTCAGTAAGTGTCACAACTGTCAGTGAGTGTCACAACTGTCAGTAAGAGTCACAACTGTCAGTAACAGTCACAACTCTCAGTAAGTGTCATAACTCGCAGTAAGTCACAACTGTCAGTAAGTGTCACGACTGTCAGTAAGTGTCACAACTCTCAGTAAGAGTCACAACTGTCAGTAAGTGTCACGACTGTTATTAAGTGTCACGACTGTCAGTAAGTGTCAAAAGTCTTCGTATCTATGTATCTATCACAAGTATGTATGCCATCCAGATACATACACATTTGGCATTATAATGGAAGTACACATAAAGACAAATGTGTGTGTATCTGTATGGCACAGACACTTGTGATTATTTGATGTGCCCCCTGAGGATGGCAACTTGATTGCCGAAACGTATGTAGGTGTTACATATATACTTTGTTAATAATGATTGTGCATTTGTTGGTTTGACTGAAACTTATGACAGAACGCACGGCACAAAATGTAAAATTCATATAGACCTATATATCAACTATCCTTGTATCAGAGCAATAATTTAATAAACACTGTAACAGCCTTGACACAAAGATAACAGACAGACAGACAGACAGGCTAGGCAGCCTATTGAGATCCAGAATAAGATCCTGTAAATTAGACTCCTCTGCCACAGAGTGAATCTCGTCCCCAGCCGCTCACAGCAATATTTCGTGCTCGCTGTGTACAGTCCCAGCTACAAATTGGTGCACGTTAATTTCAGATGAGAGGTTCCGCTGTAATTGTCGCAATTCGTACGATAGGCCGACGAATTTCTTCTATAATTCTTTCAGGAAGAAAGAAATTTACAGCAGTTCAAGAGACTTTGACTGCATTACGTTGTAACATAATGTTCAACTTTATACAGCTTTGACTGCATTATGTTGTAACATAATGTTCAACTTTATACAGCTTTGACTGCATTATGTTGTAACATAATGTTCAACTTTATACAGCTTTGACTGCATTATGTTGTAACATAATGTTCAACTTTATACAGCTTTGACTGCATTATGTTGTAACATAATGTTCAACTTTATACAGCTTTGACTGCATTACGTTGTAACATAATGTTCAACTTTTTACAGCTTTGACTGCATTACGTTGTAACATAATGTTCAACTTTATACAGCTTTGACTGCATTACGTTGTAACATAATGTTCAACTTTATACAGCTTTGACTGCATTACGTTGTAACATAATGTTCAACTTTATACAGCTTTGACTGCATTACGTTGTAACATAATGTTCAACTTTATACAGCTTTGACTGCATTACGTTGTAACATAATGTTCAACTTTATACAGCTTTGACTGCATTACGTTGTAACATAATGTTCAACTTTATACAGCTTTGACTGCATTACGTTGTAACATAATGTTCAACTTTATACAGCTTTGACTGCATTATGTTGTAACATAATGTTCAACTTTATACAGCTTTGACTGCATTACGTTGTAACATAATGTTCAACTTTTTACAGCTTTGACTGCATTACGTTGTAACATAATGTTCAACTTTATACAGCTTTGACTGCATTACGTTGTAACATAATGTTCAACTTTATACAGCTTTGACTGCATTACGTTGTAACATAATGTTCAACTTTATACAGCTTTGACTGCATTATGTTGTAACATAATGTTCAACTTTATACAGCTTTGACTGCATTACGTTGTAACATAATGTTCAACTTTATACAGCTTTGACTGCATTACGTTGTAACATAATGTTCAACTTTATACAGCTTTGACTGCATTACGTTGTAACATAATGTTCAACTTTATACAGCTTTGACTGCATTACGTTGTAACATAATGTTCAACTTTATACAGCTTTGACTGCATTACGTTGTAACATAATGTTCAACTTTATACAGCTTTGACTGCATTACGTTGTAACATAATGTTCAACTTTATACAGCTTTGACTGCATTACGTTGTAACATAATGTTCAACTTTTTTACAGCTTTGACTGCATTACGTTGTAACATAATGTTCAACTTTATACAGCTTTGACTGCATTACGTTGTAACATAATGTTCAACTTTATACAGCTTTGACTGCATTACGTTGTAACATAATGTTCAACTTTATACAGCTTTGACTGCATTATGTTGTAACATAATGTTCAACTTTATACAGCTTTGACTGCATTACGTTGTAACATAATGTTCAACTTTATACAGCTTTGACTGCATTACGTTGTAACATAATGTTCAACTTTATACAGCTTTGACTGCATTACGTTGTAACATAATGTTCAACTTTATACAGCTTTGACTGCATTACGTTGTAACATAATGTTCAACTTTATTACAGCTTTGACTGCATTACGTTGTAACATAATGTTCAACTTTATACAGCTTTGACTGCATTACGTTGTAACATAATGTTCAACTTTATACAGCTTTGACTGCATTACGTTGTAACATAATGTTCAACTTTATACAGCTTTGACCGCATTACGTTGTAACATAATGTTCAACTTTATCTGCACAGAAAATCGAAAGCTGTCAGCAGTGTAAGCTTTTAACACGAACACAAAGTTCCTTACTAAAATACAGCATTCTATTTAACTTCAGAGAAGCCTCGGTTAAGCAATGCGAGTTCTCAATTTCCCAAACTTGCCGACGCGTTTGTACGCAGGCACGCATGTACGCATGCACGCATGTACGCAGGCACGCAGCAACAGCACTGCCGATCTACTGGCAGCGGATCGCCGCAGAATGCAAGATGAAGCTGCAGGTGTACATTTATTGTTAATTACGACTGTACACAGACGGACGTCAGCTTGCAAGAGCGTTCCGTTCTTACAAGTTTTTTGCTTTGTAACAATCACATAGGCTGAGAGCGTAGAGGATAGAGTCGTGAGGAAGATATATACATATATACATATATATATACATTAGGGGGTCGAAGTAACAGGAAACTAAAGAAAATTACATAACGAGGAGCTTCGTGATTTGTATTATGTGATCAAGTCAAGGAGAAAGGGATAGGCAGGTAATGTAGCGTGTGTGGAGAAGAAGAGAAATGCACACAGAGTTTCGGTGAGGAAATCTGAATGAAAGGGATTATTTAGAAGGCGAAGAAATGTGTGGAAGGTGATATGTGTGGGAGGTGATATGTGTGGGAAGTGATATGTGTGGGAGGTGGTATGTGTGGGAGGTGATATGTGTGGGAGGTGATATGTGTGGGAGGTGGTATGTGTGGGAGGTGGTATGTGTGGGAGGTGATATGTGTGGGAGGTGATATGTGTGGGAGGTGGTATGTGTGGGAGGTGATATGTGTGGGAGGTGATATGTGTGGGAGGTGATATGTGTGGGAGGTGGTATGTGTGGGAGGTGGTGGTATGTGTGGGTGGTATGGTGGGTATGTGTGGGAGGTGATATGTGTGGGAGGTGATATGTGTGGGAGGTGGTATGTGTGGGAGGTGTATATGTGTGGGAGGTGGTATGTGTGGGAGGATGTGTGGGGTGATGTGTGGGAGGTGATATGTGTGGGAGTGTGTGGATTATGTGTGGGAGGTGATATGTGTGGGAGGTGGTATGTGTGGGAGGTGATATGTGTGGGAGGTGGTATGTGTGGGAGGTGGTATGTGTGGGAGGTGATATGTGTGGGAGGTGATATGTGTGGGAGGTGGTATGTGTGGGAGGTGGTATGTGTGGGAGGTGATATGTGTGGGAGGTGGTATGTGTGGGAGGTGGTATGTGTGGGAGGTGATATGTGTGGGAGGTGGTTATGTGTGGGAGGTGGTATGTGTGGGAGGTGATATGTGTGGGAGGTGGTATGTGTGGGAGGTGGTATGTGTGGGAGGTGATATGTGTGGGAGGTGGTATGTGTGGGAGGTGGTATGTGTGGGAGGTGATATGTGTGGGAGGTGGTATGTGTGGGAGGTGGTATTGTGTGGAGGATGGTGGGTTATGTGTGGGAGGTGGTATGTGTGGGAGGTGATATGTGGGGTGGTGATTATGTGGGTGTGTGTGGAGGTGATATGTGTGGGAGGTGGTATGTGTGGGAGGTGATAGTGTGTGGTGGAGGTGGTGTATGTGTGGGAGGTGGTATGTGTGGGAGGTGTATGTGTGGGAGGTGATATGTGTGGGAGGTGTATGTGTGGAGGTGGTATGTGTGGGAGGTGGATATGTGTGGGAGGTGTATGTGTGGGAGGTGGTTATGTGTGGGAGGTGATATGTGTGGGAGGTGTATGTGTGGGAGGTGGTATGTGTGGGAGGTGGTATGTGTGGAGGTGTATTGTGGAGGTGAGTATGTGGGAGGTGTATGTGTGGGAGGTGATTGTGTGGAGTATTGTGTGGAGTGGTTTGTGGAGTGGTACTTTAGTGGTATTAGATGGGTCTTAGTAGTACATGGGAGTCGTGTATTGGATTGATGTGGTCAGGCAGGACAAGTGTTGTGCTTTTGTGAGTACGGTAAGGAACATTTGAGTTTTCTGAAGTGCGTGAACACTCTTATCCAGCTGAGGAACTGTCAGCTTCTCAAGAAGAGTCCTGCTCCATCTAGTCAGTTACTTCTAATAGTGGCTTTGTGTGGCCTATCGATAAGTAGCAATGTCAGTACAGTGGGCCCTCGATTTAACGGAATAATGGGGGGGTGTCCGCTATTGCCGAAAGTCCGTTAAATCGAATGTACTTTACAAACATATATCAATAACCAACTCACAATGTACAGGGTGTATCAAAATATTATTATAATGTACATTCAGTAATTTATACACGTCACTAAAACATCTGTTAAAAATATGAAAATAAATTTACGGCAGGAACCGAACTTTATGTTAATTAAACACGTCAAATTGTTTGTCCGTTAAATCCGAAGTCCGTTAAATCGAGGGCCTACTGTAACTAACTAAGTTCCTAACTAACTAACTAACTAACTAACTAATCATGCACAGACAGTCGACGTTCTCACAAAACAGTATGTTCTAAAATAATAGACCTGCAATCTGTTTCAGCTTGTTAGGCCTACTGTGAACGGACTGCAATAGGCCTGTAGCCTAAATTGTGAACGGACTGCAATAGGCCTGTAGCCTAAATTGTGAACGGACTGCAATAGGCCTGTAGCCTAAATTGTGAACGGACTGCAATAGGCCTGTAGCCTAAATTGTGAACGGACTGCAATAGGCCTGTAGCCTAAATTGTGAACGGACTGCAATAGGCCTGTAGCCTAAATTGTGAACGGACTGCAATAGGCCTGTAGCCTAAATTGTGAACGGACTGCAATAGGCCTGTAGCCTAAATTGTGAACGGACTGCAATAGGCCTATAGCCTAAATTGTGAACCACAAGCGATTTATTGACACGTGATATTTGGGAAACATACATATATATATACATATATATACATACATATATATATACATACATACATACATACATACATACATATATATATACATACATACATATATAGATATATATATACATACATACATACATACATACATATATATATTATATATACATATATATATATATATTATACATACATACATACATATATATATACATACATACATATATATATATATATATATATATATATATACATACATACATACATACATACATATATATATACATATATATACATACATATATATATATACATACATATATATATATATATATACATACATACATACATACATACATATATATATAACATATATATACATACATATATATATATACATACATATATATATATATATACATACATACATACATATATATATATATATAACTACAAAAGCAACTCAAACACAAAAAGTACCTCAACGGTCCAAACATTTGTACTTAGTACTTATGTCGTTGTCACGTACATTTACTGTACAAAGTCTTATTGCTACAAATGTACAGTTGTTATGTTCTGTTTAACACATGTTTATGTCAATAAACAGTCGACATGTTTCGAACTGTATCAGTTCATCTTCAGGACTCTTTATCATTACACCAGCTATATGGTACTCATTAAAATAGATACAATAGATAAATGAGTACCATATAGCTGCTGTAATGATAAAGAGTCCTGAAGATGAACTGATACAGTTCGAAACATGTCTGCTATTTATTGACATAAGCATGTGTTAAACAGGAGATACCAAAGTGTATATTTGTCGCAATAAGTCTATATATGTACGTAGTCTTTGTGGGCGATCAACTGCACAGATGCTTAGACAATCTCCGTGTAACGCACCGAGTTGTCGTTTTTCAAGCAGATCAGTTATCAGTAATCAGGCGGAGTTTCAAAGTCTTCTGGGATCTTACGACACGTGTTGATTGGTAAATAGCTAACCGACGTTTCGGAGCGTCACAATTCCTTTTACTTTACGGTCAAGCAGTACAAGACTTGAACTGCTTGACCGTAAAGATGAAGCACTATTTACCCTTCGATATATGTAACATCTTAGAAGAACTGGATCTTCAACGACACCGCTGTGATAACCTCCAACCCTTCAAACAGGCCTGAGCAAAACTTTTGTTATTTGTTTCAGAGTACAGAGTGCGGTGTGTGACCTTGGGGGCAGGAGGTCATATGTGGCATTTTGTTGTGGCGATTAAACAACGGAGGTGAGATGGACAAGACTCATAGCACGCATGAAAGACGTAAAAATATGTAGACTAATAAAATATGATTATACTACTTGAAGGAAACACACATGTTTGTAGATCTAGATGTAAATGGATTTAAAGGTCAGCTGGTTTATTAAACACGTCTTACTGCAGAAAGAAGGCTTGACTTCTTGCAATGAATTAAAGTAGCTGAGGATAAGAGTCAATATCGGGCTTGTGTGATCACGGTAATGAATAAAAGGAGCAAATGTGCTTGGTCAGCTGAATGTCTGCAGTGTTTCATAGCCGGTCTTGTCTCATGCGGCCAGTCACAGATACACCCTGTAGAAACGAGTTTATATGTGAGTCTACACATAATTTGAACGGACTGGATACGCTCTTCATATTACTAAGATTGTAAGGACTAATAATAGTCTGAATTGTACATAAATATCCAGTTTGTACCGCGCAGTAAACACACTTTACATAAACATTCAGTCCGTACCGCGCAGTAAAACATCACATAACATTCGTCCGTACCGCGCAGTAAACACCTTACATAAACATCCAGTCCGTACCGCGCAGTAAACACACTTACATAACATTATCCTACCGAGCAGTAAACACACTTCACATAAACATTCGTCGTACCGCGCAGTAAACACACTTTACATAAAGACCAGTCCGTACCGCGCAGTAAACACACTCCGTCTCAGTTATACAAACCAGTCAGTTAATGTTGTACAGTGAAATAATCGCTGTTTGTTCTGAGATCCACACAAAACACATAAATACAGTCCGTACCGCGCAGTAAACACACTCCGTCTCAGTTATACAAACCAGTCAGTTAATGTGTACAGTGAAATAATCGCTGTTTGTTCTGAGATCCACACAAAAAATAGACATTGTGGCAGAAGTAGAATTAATGTTAAACAGCTGTATATATGTAACATCGCTTTAGAGTGGTTTACAAATACATAGGAGAGTCACTGAATGGAAGCTATGACGTTAGCAATTGAAATTTTATATATCATCTGTCAGAAGCTGTTAGCTAATGTTAAATCAGATAAGTCATGACATCTCAGACATGTTCGTCACAATGCATCATACTGCAACGTAACACAAATTTCAGAGCTGTCTCTTAAACAGGTCACAGTTCATATTGTCAACCTTATGAGTACAGGTCCAAGCAGTCTAAGAACTAAGCTTAGCATCGGTCCAGTTTACAGTCTAATTCGTTTCAGTCCTAGACAATACAGGTCCAAGTTTCAGTCTAAGACCTACATACAGGTCCAAGTTTCAGTCTAAGACCTACATACAGGTCCAAGTTTCAGTCTAAGACCTACATACAGGTCCAAGTTTCAGTCTAAGACTACATACAGGTCCAAGTTTCAGTCTAAGACCTACATACAGGTCAAGTTTCAGTCTAGACTACATACAGGTCAAGTTTCAGTCTAAGACCTACATACAGTTCCAGGTCCTGACCGGCTTGCAGCCAATTCCACATCCACTGTCCGTCCGTCTGTCTGTCACACAGCATATCAACAAGCACGTATCGTTGTACTTTACGTGCAACAGCGCATCACAAAACGTCCGTCTCTCTCAGGAAGTTGCAGGGCCCCGGGCTGGCCCCCGACCGTCAAACAGGTACGATTTCATGTCAATTTTTTGTTTTGTGGGCGTGGCTTTCGAGCAACGCCTGAATTTATTGTCTTGGAGGCCGAGCTTTCCGACGTGGCCCCACGAAACGTCAGTTAGAACTGCTGTGAAGGTTTGTAGAAACACAGCTAACACGCAAACACGTTTGGAAAAATCCGACAAGAGAATATTTTGTTTTGTTTCTTAGGTCTATCGCACACGCATCGTGTTGGGGGGGTGGGGGGGGGCTGGGGGGGGGGGGGGCTGTTGGAATGTTAGACCAGAGGCTCATTGTGCATGTTCAGGTTTTCAAAATTTCTGTTGGACCCTGGAGGGATACATTGGGCAAGTTTAAACCAAAATCAAAGCAGCTCACTTCTCTCAGCGAAACTTTGGACTTCATAGATCGCATTTGGGCCTAACTTATTCTGCACTCAAACTCACATAAGTCACTTGTGCAGTAGAAATAGCCTAGTTAAATATACATGTAATTAGCCAAACTTATTTAATCCAAAACGAAATAATACGAATTTATAAGCCGTAGAAGTGCAGAAAGAGAAATAATAATTATTAGAAGACGAAGAGAAAATGATAAAACGGTTGGAAAAGAACAGACAAGAGAACAGAAAACTGAAAATGAGAATAGACTGATACAGGCAGTAGATGGAACTGAAAGGGAAACAAGGGAAATAAGAAATCGACATACCAAGACAGAAATGGTGCTACAGGTAACATGACGACAGACTTCTTAGAAGGAACAGAGACTGATCGATTGTTTTTATACATATTGCATGAAACGTAAGATGCCAGTTGCACTAATACAGGGCTTCCAATTCAGTTAACCCTCTAAAGCCCAGTGGTTACTATATGTACCACCATGTTTAACATTCAACAATTCTACGTTCTGCCCACACACTGTATTTATGTGTTTTGTGTGGATCTCAGAACAAACAGCGATTATTTCACTGTACAGCATTAGCTGACTGGTTTGTATAACTGAGACGGAGTGTGTTTACTGCGCGGTACGGACTGTATTTATGTGTTTTGTGTGGATCTCAGAACAAACAGCGATTATTTCACTGTACAACATTAACTGACTGGTTTGTATAACTGAGACGGAGTGTGTTTACTGCGCGGTACGGACTGTATTTCTGTGTTTTGTGTGGATCTCAGAACAAACAGCGATTATTTCACTGTACAACATTAACTGACTGGTTTGTATAACTGAGACGGAGTGTGTTTACTGCGCGGTACGGACTGTATTTCTGTGTTTTGTGTGGATCTCAGAACAAACAGCGATTATTTCACTGTACAACATTAACTGACTGGTTTGTATAACTGAGACGGAGTGTGTTTACTGCGCGGTACGGACTGTATTTATGTGTTTTGTGTGGATCTCAGAACAAACAGCGATTATTTCACTGTACAACATTAACTGACTGGTTTGTATAACTGAGACGGAGTGTGTTTACTGCGCGGTACGGACTGTATTTATGTGTTTTGTGTGGATCTCAGAACAAACAGCGATTATTTCACTGTACAACATTAACTGACTGGTTTGTATAACTGAGACGGAGTGTGTTTACTGCGCGGTACGGACTGTATTTCTGTGTTTTGTGTGGATCTCAGAACAAACAGCGATTATTTCACTGTACAGCATTAACTGACTGGTTTGTATAACTGAGACGGAGTGTGTTTACTGCGCGGTACGGACTGAATGTTTATGTAAAGTGTGTTTACTGCGCGGTACGGACCGAATGTTTATGTAAAGTGTGTTTACTGCTCGGTACGGACCGAATGTTTATGTAAAATGTGTTTACTGCGCAGTATGGAAAGAATGTTTATGCAAAGTGTGTTTACTGCGCGGTTCGGACTGAGTGTTTATGTAAAGTGTGTTTACTGCGCGGTACGGACTGAATGTTTTTAAACATAACTGAGGTTCACCTTAGCATCTATAGTGCTGTGAAGCAAATACAAATGTTTTGTCTGTCTGCAAGTAAGTACTGTGACTAAGACTTCAGACAGGTGTGTTGGCCAGTTTAAGCCCCAGAAATGTGTGACTGTAACAAACACAATCTGTCGACGGTGTAAGGCACAGACCGTCTGTCTGTTCGAATGCTGTTACAAGCCATAAACAGAATTTGCCTAAGATCTGTATTAAGGGTAAGAAGCCTGTATTTAAATTACATAATTATGAAATATTGGACTCTTTCAAACTCCCGTTTTGGCTATAGAATTTTTTTTCTCGAGTACTGTTTTTGTGAATTTATCAGGTTGGAGTGTGAGACGAGGTGCATCGGGTCTGTTCGAGTTACGGGCTGTGCTGTCGACTGATTGAGCCGTGAGGAAGTGTTGAGGAAAGACGAAAAATAGAGATACTTTGGTATTCCTGCATTGGTGGGGCGTATTTTGAGGAAGTTCACTGAAGCAGGTGTACTCAGTATTCGCAGCTGACAGCCTGTCTAAGAATCAAACTAGATACCTCTCAAACTAGATACCTCTCAAACTAGGTACCTTGCAAACTAGGTACCTCTCAAACTAGGTACCTCTCAAACTAGGTACCTCTCAAACTAGGTACCTCTCAAACTAGGTACCTCTCATCAAACTAGGTACCTCTCAAACTAGGTACCTCTCAAAACTAGGTACACTCATCAAACTAGGTACCTCTCAAACTAGGTACCTCTCAAACTAGGTACCTCTCAAACTAGGTACCTCTCAATACTAGGTACCTCTCAATACTAGGTACCTCTCAAACTAGGTACCTCTCAAACTAGGTACCTCTCTCAAACTACGTACCCCTCAATCTAGGTACCTCTCAAACTAGGTACCTCTCAAACGCTTTTCTACAGCAGTACAGCTAAACACTGGCACAATGCCGCCAATGCTCTATATGCATTTAGGCCTATTTCTCTACCTGTGTTCTTACTGGTAAGAGTGTTGTTAAACAAACAACACTCCTACTAGTAAGAGTGTTGTTAAACAAACAACGAAAACAACACAAGATAAAGTTAAAGGACGCAACGTCCTTCGCAAAACTTTCTTCGAAATTCGTTTAAATGTGTGGGAAATAACGGAATTGCATGAAGATGTTGTTTGTTTATTGCTTCCCTTTTTTCTTTCTTTCTTTCTTTTTAACTCCTATTTTTGTTAATTAATTAATTCATTCATTCCAACAAATGCACTACACTAGTTTAGTGTATTCTGTCCCTACACATGTTTCGGCACTCCTTGTGCCATCCTCAGGGGTGTCGTCGATAGTTCACAGTTTTCAAATGCATCCAATTCACTTCCACAACATAAATTCACTGTCACTTAATATCACTTATCTTCCTGTTCATGGCGGTCAGCTTGTCTTGTTTGGTGTTTTGTTGACATTGAGTAATTAAGACTTTATAATAACTTTTAACATTTTACACTAAGACTGTCTTCATTTATAAAGTCTTAATTACTCAATGTCAACAAAACACCAAACAAGACAAGCTGACCGCCATGAACAGGAAGATAAGTGATATTAAGTGACAGTGAATTTATGTTGTGGAAGTGAATTGGATGTATTTGAAAACTGTGAACTATCGACGACACAACTGAGGATGGCACTATAAGTGTCGAAACATGTGTAGGGACAGAAAACACTAAAATAGTGTAGTGCATTTGTTGGAATGAAATATTATTTAATTATTAAAATGTACGATATATAATATTATATATATAATATATATATAATGTAAAGTTCGTATGTTTGTTATTTTTCTATCTCCTTTTTCTTTAGCCCAGTCAGTGTTTTGTGTTATGCAGTGTTAATAGTTTGCTTGTTTTGTGTTATGCAGTGTTAATAGTTTGCTTGTTTTGTGTTATGCAGTGTTAATAGTTTGCCTGTTTTGTGTTATGCAGTGTTAATAGTTTGCTTGTTTTGTGTTATGCAGTGTTAATAGTTTGCTGTTTTGTGTTATGCAGTGTTAATAGTTTGCTTGTTTTGTGTTATGCAGTGTTTTAATAGTTTGCCTGTTTTGTGTTATGCAGTGTTAATAGTTTGCTTGTTTTGTGTTATGCAGTGTTAATAGTTTGCCTGTTTTGTGTTATGCAGTGTTAATAGTTTGCTTGTTTTGTGTTATGCAGTGTTAATAGTTTGCCTGTTTTGTGTTATGCAGTGTTAACAGTTTGCTTGTTTTGTGTTATGCAGTGTTAATAGTTTGCTTGTTTTGTGTTATGCAGTGTTAATAGTTTGCTTGTTTTGTGTTATGCAGTGTTAATAGTTTGCTTGTTTTGTGTTATGCAGTGTTAATAGTTTGCTTGTTTTGTGTTATGCAGTGTTAATAGTTTGCTTGTTTTGTGTTATGCAGTGTTACTAGTTTGCCTGTCCGCTGTGTTAATTAAACATATTGATTTTTATTTATCAAAAACGTTATTTTGATTGAAACGTAATGCCTGCTAATCTGCACAGCCCATCAGTATGCAGCCGGAACTGCCCGCCCCGCCCCCTGTTGACCCAACCGCCCCCCCGGCCTTGCTCATAAATTAAAATGGGAACACAACAATAACTACTTGCCACGCCCCGTGATCTCAACGCTGGCCAATAGCAGTGCAGATGGCCCACTCCCACTGACTATTTTCATACATGCTGATCGAGGGGAGGTGTGAGCAGCTTGCACGTGGGCTGCGATAGACTGCATGCCTTGGTAATAGTCCTCTAGAATGACTAACATCACCGTTAGACATTGTATTTATTGAATAACAATAACGTGTTAACAAAATGTTACGTGTTTCGGCTTACCGTTAACACAATATTGTTACGCGATAAATGCAGTTCCGTTTAGCTGTAATGCTACTGACTGCTGTTACAAAACACAACACAATGGCCTTTATGAAAACGAGAATATTGCAAGTTGTCATTCGTGTATCACATGGAACTTTAATGAGATATCGAGAAACTTGTCAGTATTAAGTATAATATTTGGCCCTCTAAAGCCCAATGGTAACTATATGTACCACCAGTTGAACATTGAATAATTCTACGTTCTGCCCACACAGTGTATTTATGTGTTTTGTGTGGATCTCAGAACAAACAGCGATTATTTCACTGTACAGCATTAACTGACTGGTTTGTATAACTGAGACGGAGTGTGTTTACTGCGCGGTACGGACTGTATTTATGTGTTTTGTGTGGATCTCAGAACAAACAGCGATTATTTCACTGTACAGCATTAACTGACTGGTTTGTATAACTGAGACGGAGTGTGTTTACTGCGCGGTACGGACTGTATTTATGTGTTTTGTGTGGATCTCAGAACAAACAGCGATTATTTCACTGTACAACATTAACTGACTGGTTTGTATAACTGAGACGGAGTGTGTTTACTGCGCGGTACGGACTGTATTTATGTGTTTTGTGTGGATCTCAGAACAAACAGCGATTATTTCACTGTACAGCATTAACTGACTGGTTTGTATAACTGAGATGGAGTGTGTTTACTGCGCGGTACGGACTGTATTTATGTGTTTTGTGTGGATCTCAGAACAAACAGCGATTATTTCACTGTACAGCATTAACTGACTGGTTTGTATAACTGAGACGGAGTGTGTTTACTGCGCGGTACGGACTGTATTTATGTGTTTTGTGTGGATCTCAGAACAAACAGCGATTATTTCACTGTACAACATTAACTGACTGGTTTGTATAACTGAGACGGAGTGTGTTTACTGCGCGGTACGGACTGTATTTATGTGTTTTGTGTGGATCTCAGAACAAACAGCGATTATTTCACTGTACAGCATTAACTGACTGGTTTGTATAACTGAGATGGAGTGTGTTTACTGCGCGGTACGGACTGTATTTATGTGTTTTGTGTGGATCTCAGAACAAACAGCGATTATTTCACTGTACAACATTAACTGACTGGTTTGTATAACTGAGACGGAGTGTGTTTACTGCGCGGTACGGACTGTATTTATGTGTTTTATGTGGATCTCAGAACAAACAGCGATTATTTCACTGTACAACATTAACTGACTGGTTTGTATAACTGAGACGGAGTGTGTTTACTGCGCGGTACGGACTGTATTTATGTGTTTTGTGTGGATCTCAGAACAAACAGCGATTATTTCACTGTACAACATTAACTGACTGGTTTGTATAACTGAGATGGAGTGTGTTTACTGCGCGGTACGGACTGTATTTATGTGTTTTGTGTGGATCTCAGAACAAACAGCGATTATTTCACTGTACAACATTAACTGACTGGTTTGTATAACTGAGACGGAGTGTGTTTACTGCGCGGTACGGACTGTATTTATGTGTTTTGTGTGGATCTCAGAACAAACAGCGATTATTTCACTGTACAACATTAACTGACTGGTTTGTATAACTGTTTTGTGTTATGCAGTGTTAATAGTTTGCAGTGAACACACTCCGTCTCAGTTATACAAACCAGTCAGTTAATGTTGTACAGTGAAATAATCGCTGTTTGTTCTGAGATCCACACAAAACACATAAATACAGTCCGTACCGCGCAGTAAACACACTCCGTCTCAGTTATACAAACCAGTCAGTTAATGTTGTACAGTGAAATAATCGCTGTTTGTTCTGAGATCCACACAAAACACATAAATACAGTCCGTACCGCGCAGTAAACACACTCCGTCTCAGTTATACAAACCAGTCAGTTAATGTTGTACAGTGAAATAATCGCTGTTTGTTCTCAGATCCACACAAAACACATAAATACAGTCCGTACCGCGCAGTAAACACACTCCGTCTCAGTTATACAAACCAGTCAGTTAATGCTGTACAGTGAAATAATCGCTGTTTGTTCTGAGATCCACACAAAACACATAAATACAGTCCGTACCGCGCAGTAAACACACTCCGTCTCAGTTATACAAACCAGTCAGTTAATGTTGTACAGTGAAATAATCGCTGTTTGTTCTCAGATCCACACAAAACACATAAATACAGTCCGTACCGCGCAGTAAACACACTCCGTCTCAGTTATACAAACCAGTCAGTTAATGCTGTACAGTGAAATAATCGCTGTTTGTTCTGAGATCCACACAAAACACATAAATACAGTCCGTACTGCGCAGTAAACACTTTTCATCTCGGTTAAAAAACAAATCAATTTACGTTATATAAGTCAAAAGTCGCTGTTTGCTGTAATATAAATACAATACACATAAATACAGTCCGTACCGCGCAGTAAACACACTTTACATAAACACTCAGCTCGTACCGCGCAGTAAACACACTTTACATAAAGACTCAGTCCGTACCGCGCAGTAAACACACTTTACATAAACATTCAGTCCGTACCGCGTTACATAAACATTCAGTCCGTACCGCCCAGTAAACACACTTTACATAAATATCCAGTCCGTACCGAGCAGTAAACACACTTTACATAAAGACTCAGTCCGTACCGCGCAGTAAACACACTTTACATAAATATCCAGTCCGTACCGCGCAGTAAACACACTTTACATAAACATTCAGTCCGTACCGCGTTACATAAACATTCAGTCCGTACCGCCCAGTAAACACACTTTACATAAATATCCAGTCCGTACCGAGCAGTAAACACACTTTACATAAAGACTCAGTCCGTACCGCGCAGTAAACACACTTTACATAAATATCCAGTCCGTACCGAGCAGTAAACACACTTTACATAAACATTCAGTTCGTATCGCGCAGTAAACACACTTTACATAAATATCCAGTCCGTACCGCGCAGTAAACACACTTTACATAAACATTCAGTCCGTACCGCGCAGTAAACACACTTTACATAAATATCCAGTCCGTACCGAGCAGTAAACACACTTTACATAAAGACTCAGTCCGTACCGCTCTTAAGACGGCACAAAGATTTGAGTTTTATAAAGGAGAATATATACATACATATATATATGTATATATATATATATATATACATATTTGTTCTAGCTGAATTATTTTGCACGTGTTCAAAAATAACACTTTTTTGTCAAATTGGGCAGTTTAGCACGAAAACAGTGTGGCAACGGCAGACAGTCTGTCTTACAGTCGTCTGTCTACCAGCCTGTCAGACAGACAGTCAGACAGCCTGCGGGATATGACCGGTCAGTTTAAACATTGCAGGATACAAGTTAGCACAGCAGTTTGCAGTGCTGTTTCGAATGGCACACAGCGACGTTTCGGGGGAAACTGGTGCCTACATGACTACAGTAGGGAAATATGCCACGTAGGACAAGGTGTCTTAACCTTTCAGTACCGGCCTCGGTGCATTGCACATTCCGTTATTTCCCCACATGATACCGGCCTCGGTGCACCGTGCGGCCGTGAATGCATTTAAGGGCGCTATACATAAATGTGGAGCTGGAGAAGACTGGAGAAGATCAGTTGGACCGATCGTGCGAGAAATGAAGAAGTATTACAGAGAGTGAAGGAGGAGAGGAATATCGTACATACAATAAAAAGAAGAAAGGCTAACTGGATTGGTCACATGTTGCGTAGAAACTGCCTTCTGAAACAGGTGATTGAAGGAAAGTTAGAGGGAAGGATAGAAATGACGGGACGACGAGGGAGAAGGCGTAAGCAGCTACTGGATGACATTAAGGAAAAGAGAAGATACTGTAAATTGAAAGAGGAAGCACTAGATCGCACTGTGTGGAGAACTCGCTTTGAAAGAGGCTACGGACCTGTCGTAAGACAGACTGCAGAATGAATGAATGAATGAATGAATGAATGAATGAATGAATGAATACACGTAAAACTCCTCTGTCTTAAGCTAGAGTTGCAATTTATACCGCAGCGCCATTTATCTGTCAACAATACGCAATAACATATAAGCACAGTTCTGACACAGACCGACGCCAGACGTCTCTTCTTACAGAATCTCTTTTTCCAGCTTAAACATTGATTTACCATAAATATGGTAGCCACAAGTTCCTAATAAATGTCCGTATTTTCTACCTAACTACACGGCGTCACACCCCTGAACACAGGGCTACAATTTACGCTGAACGTGTCGTGTTGAAGGGCAAACAGACGCTGTAAGTAACGTCAGCTGCAGTACAGACGTCGTAATGAGTACTAGCAGGTGCTTCCCTCTGTGTGTCAAAATGTCAGTAGGCAGCTCATTGAGACATTAATTCTGAGTGAAGTTTGGTTTCTGCGTCACGTAGCGTGACTCCAGGGGTCGTGATGCAACACGCACAGTACGTCAGTGACTATGATGATGATGATGATGATATAGGCAGCTAATTTAGAGCGCATTTAGGGTCGTAAGTGTTTGAGTGGTGGATGGGATTTTGTTAATGTTGCGAGCAACGATTTGTGCGGCGTCGTTAGGCCGTCTGACTAGGAGCGTCTGCAGGAGGTAACAGAACTGGGTCACGTAACGTGGGCATTAGACCTTATGAGGGACCTTGTGGCCAGACCTGCCGAAATTGGGACGTTTGTGTCTATTTGAACACTGTCAGGTTGTTGTGATAGTAACATAGGCCTAATACAGCGTTACTGACTAGATGTTGAAGCAGTTGGTTGAATCTGCAGAAACTATAATCGTACAGAATATTATACGCAGATATCTGTTTGACCTCAGAATAAACTGTTACAGAAAATTTAACCTCGAGAATTATTTAATCCGGTACAATGATAATTATACCGTACACAGATATAATTTATACCGGTACAGATATAATTTATACCGGTACAGATATTATTTATATATACCGGTACAGATATAATTTATACCGGTACAGATATAATTTATACCGTACAGATATAATTTATACCGGTACAGATATATTTTATACCGGTACAGATATATTTATACCGGTACAGATATAATTTATACCGGTACAGATATTAATTTATACCGTACAGATATAATTTATACCGGTACAGATATAATTTATACCGGTACAGATATAATTTATACCGGTACAGATATAATTTATACCGGTACAGATATTATTTATACCGGTACAGATATAATTTATACCGGTACAGATATATTTATACCGGTACAGATATAATTTATACCGGTACAGATATTATTTATACCGTACAGATATAATTTATACCGGTACAGATATATTTATACCGGTACAGATATAATTTATACCGGTACAGATATAATTTATACCGGTACAGATATAATTTATACCGGTACAGATATATTTATACCGGTACAGATATATATTTATACCGGTACAGATATAATTTATACCGTACAGATATAATTTATACATGTACAGATATAATTTATACCGTACAGATATATTTATACCGGTACAGATATAATTTATACCGGTACAGATATAATTTATACCGGTACAGATATTAATTTATACCGGTACAGATATAATTTATACCGGTACAGATATAATTTATACCGGTACAGATATTATTTATACCGGTACAGATATAATTTATACCGGTACAGATATAATTTATACCGGTACAGTATAATTTATACCGGTACAGATATATTTATACCGGTACAGATATAATTTATACCGGTACAGATATTAATTTATACCGTACAGATATAATTTATACCGGTACAGATATCATTTATTCCCTGTTATACAGTAATTATATACTTATAATACGGCCACAAATATTGTCTATAAAATCACAAATATATACGTAACTTATTTATACAATTACAACTACATATAATTACATGTTTTACATAGGAAACCTTCTTTGTAATGATAGGCGTAAGGAATAATAGAACAAGATATCGATCTTTATCGATATTCACATTTCACGTTGAATTTCTCTCTATGACATTCTATATACAGCTCTGATTATGGCTCAAATTGCGTGCTACGTTATGCAGTCGAGGGAAATATAACTCTACCAAATATCTGTGTTAGTTGATATGACTGTATGAAACAGCTGTGTTAGTTGTTATGACTGTATGAAACAGCTGTGTTAGTTGTTATGACTGTATCAAATAGCTGTGTTAGTTGATATGACGGTATGAAATAGCTGTGTTAGTTGATATGACGGTAACAAATATCTGTGTTAGTTGATATGACGGTATCAAATAGCTGTGTTAGTTGATATGACGGTATGAAATACCTGTATTAGTTGATATGACGGTATCAAATAACAGTGTTAGTTGATATGACGGTATCAAATAGCTGTGTTAGTTGATATGACTGTATGAAATAGCTGTGTTAGTTGATATGACTGTATGAAATAGCTTGTTAGTTGATATGACGGTATCAAATAGCTGTGTTAGTTGATATGACGGTATGAAATAGCTGTGTTAGTTGATATGACTGTATGAAATAGCTGTATTAGTTGATATGACGGTATCAAATAACAGTGTTAGTTGATATGACGGTATCAAATAGCTGTGTTAGTTGATATGACTGTATGAAATAGCTGTGTTAGTTGATATGACTGTATGAAATAGCTTGTTAGTTGATATGACGGTATCAAATAGCTGTGTTAGTTGATATGACTGTATGAAATAGCTGTGTTAGTTGATATGACTGTATCAAATAGCTGTGTTAGTTGATATGACTGTATCAAATAGCTGTGTTAGTTGATATGACGGTATCAAACAGCTGTGTTAGTTGATATGACGGTATCAAATAGCTGTGTTAGTTGATATGACGGTATCAAATAGCTGTGTTAGTTGATATGACGGTGTCAAATAGCTGTGTTAGTTGATATGACGGTATCAAACAGCTGTGTTAGTTGATATGACGGTATCAAACAGCTGTGTTAGTTGATATTGACTGTATCAAACAGCTGTGTTAGTTGATATGACTGTATCAAACAGCTGTGTTAGTTGATATGACGTATCAAACAGCTGTGTTAGTTGATATGACTGTATCAAACAGCTGTGTTAGTTGATATGACTGTATCAAACAGCTGTGTTAGTTGATATGACTGTATCAAACAGCTGTGTTAGTTGATATGAAGTATCAAATAGCTGTGTTAGTTGATATGACGGTATCAAACAGCTGTGTTAGTTGATATGACTGTATCAAACAGCTGTGTTAGTTGATATGACTGTATCAAACAGCTGTGTTAGTTGATATGACTGGTATCAAATAGCTGTTTTGATTCATATTAATATATTCAGTCAGACACGTGCTTAGTGCTCGACACAGCCTGTTTAACAAGTCAGTAACAGTCTCTTTGCAATACGGCACACTAATGCAATGCATTGTGCCATTGTAACGCACTTGTGCATTGTAAAGAGAGACAATTGAACTTAAGACGACAGAATGCATTAATATCGGGCGTACTTTATTACAAGAACTAATGTTCACAAGCCACTCTCCTAGAACAAGGCAAGAAGCCGGTACTTTAAATACAGCCTGCCATCTCCGTGTCTCGTATGTCTGTTTGCGTGCTACATGACTGACAACTGGCCATCAAACCAAAGCTCAGTACGTCCCGCTCAGCCTGTTTCGTTTCTGTATGACAAGTGTCCGTTGTAATTCGTTGCTCAGCAAGATATTACATATTTGAATAGTTGATAATTATGTCTACAAAGTTGTTACGTGAACTGTACACACTTACAGGACAATGAAATTCATCACCGTATTCACAAAAGGCTTCAACCGAACCGCGCTGTAATTAGATGCATCACATCCACAGTTCACTTAGTATTATCACAGTTCACTTTAGTATTATCCACAGTTCACTTTAGTATTATCCACAGTTCACTTTAGTATTATCCACAGTTCACCTTTAGTATTATCCACAGTTCACTTTAGTATATATCCACAGTTCACTTTAGTATTATCCACAGTTCACTTTAGTATTATCCACAGTTCACTTTAGTATTATCCACAGTTCACTTTAGTATTATCCACAGTTCACTTTAGTATTATCCACAGTTCACTTTAGTATTATCCACAGTTCACTTTAGTATTATCCACAGTTCACTTTAGTATTATCCACAGTTCACTTTAGTATTATCCACAGTTCACTTTAGTATTATCCACAGTTCACTTTAGTATTATCCACAGTTCACTTTAGTATTATCCACAGTTCACTTTAGTATTATCCACAGTTCACTTTAGTATTATCCCTCATAGGCTTCACAGCAGTCTCTGGACTACAAACCCTCCACTTGAAATTCGTAATATTACTAGATGGTAGCCAGAATAGCTCAGTTAGTGTAGTGTCAAGGATACCACTAGACGTCCCACAAACAGCAGTTTCATTCCCGGCAGGTAAAGAGACTTTTCCCTTCTCCGAAACGCCCAGAAGGTTTCTGGGGTCCACCCACTCATCTGAGGCGCGCGGTGGCGCAGTTGGTTGAGGCACTGCGCTACAAGCCGGAAGGTCGCGGGTTCGATTCCCGATGGTGTCATTGCAATTTTTCATTGACATAATACTTCTGGCCGCACTATGGCCCTGGGGTCGACTCAGCCTCTAACAGAAATGAGTACCAGGAGTATTTCCTGTGGGGTAAAGACGGCCGGTGCGTAGGGCTGACAACCTTACCACCTTAATGAGCCTCAACCTCCTGCAACACTAAGGGCCTGTAATGGGACTGCTGTACTTTTACCCACTCATCTACTCAACGGATAGCTGGACATCTTCGCTGTGGATAAAGCGGCCGGGGAGTGAAGCTGCCGACTAACTTCAATCTAGTTCTAGGTTAAGAATGAGTGGAGCTATACTTCGACCCCCCCCAACCCCCAAATAGACTTGCACGGCGCTCACAGGGACAATTTTACCCTTATTTCTATGGGACCGTAACTGGACTTTGGACATTGTCTGACTCTAAGAACTCGACGTTTCGGAGACTGGGTCTGCCTCCATGCCTGTCTTTTAAATAAGCATGTACAGCTTACATGAGAACTGCTGTAAATGTAATTATCCTCTGCACGACTGTTCCTGGCTGTCTAGTGCAGAAGACATGAGAGTCATCTGGCGGGAAACTCATAAAACGTGCACAAGACAGAAACAAATGAGTGGCGGCAAGTCGCGTGCAACAGTGGCGCTAGTGTCGCAATATGGCGGAGTGCAACAAAGACTTTGCACGAGAGGAAGCAAGCAAAGCTATTTTGTTGCGTTTTGTTTTGAAGCCTTTTGTAGGCTTGACTATTCAGTAATTAAGGCGCTATTTATTGTAGTAATTGCCTACCGAATTCATAATATATGACGTTATGATTTGCCGTTAGGTACAATAGGCACAGTTTGTACTAGAATTGTCCTAACAGAAGCCTATAGGCTCAGACCAGCAAGAACAGAAAGTTTTACAGAAGCTCTGCACTTTTCCCAAGCTTTTCTTAATTTATAACTGACATTCGCATTTTAATTTTCTAATGTATTTCTGTCTACATTTGTATTTACGTTCTGAAGTAACAAAAAGTTTAAGAAGCTTAAAAATCAAATAAAGCTGTTTCTGTCCGCACCTTAAAGGCGCATAGTGGGAGCAGAATTATAGCTCCATCCATTCATAACCTTGGCAAATATAAGCTAATTTTATTCATTACGTTTCATAAATGTACTTCACGAACGAAGGCTACAAACACACAAACACACAAACACACAAACACACAAACACACAACCAACAAAGGCATCTTAATTATTATTTTTTAGGTATTATGTGTTACAGTCTGTGTAAGCTAGTCAAACGTGTTACAGTCTGTGTAAGCTAGTCAAACGTGTTACAGTCTGTGTAAGCTAGTCAAACGTGTTACAGTCTGTGTAAGCTAGTCAAACGTGTTACAGTCTGTGTAAGCTAGTCAAACGTGTTACAGTCTGTGTAAGCTAGTCAAACGTGTTACAGTCTGTGTAAGCTAGTCAAACGAGTTACAGTCTGTGTAAGCTAGTCAAACGTGTTACAGTCTGTGTCAGCTAGTCAAACGTGTTACAGTCTGTGTCAGCTAGTCAAACGTGTTACAGTCTGTGTAAGCTAGTCAAACGTGTTACAGTCTGTGTAAGCTAGTCAAACGTGCTACAGTCTGTGTAAGCTAGTCAAACGTGTTACAGTCTGTGTAAGCTAGTCAAACGTGTTACAGTCTGTGTAAGCTAGTCAAACGTGTTACAATCTGTGTAAGCTAGTCAAATGTGCTACAGTCTGTGTAAGCTAGTCAAACATGTTTCGATCCCTTCCTGGGATAATCATCAGGGACTCTTGTGAGAGTATGAATTACACAAACAAAACGAACAATATACGTAAATACATGCTTAAAATATATAATTTATACAAGATGGTTAAATTGTAGGCGACCTTTTATGGTAGATCGCTGGTCTACTGCAAACTGTATACACTATACACTAAACTGTATACACTATACACTATATACTATACACTATACACTAAACTGTATACACTATACACTATAAACTATACACTATATACTATACACTATACACTATACACTATACACTAAACTGTATACACTATACACTATACACTATACACTAAACTGTATACACTATACACTATACACTATTCACTATATACTATACACTATACACTATGTACCAACATTTTATTTGGTACAGTAGCAGGCGACTAAATTTTGTTTAACCGAATCCCTGAGAGGGCGGGTTGAACTGCTATATAGCTTATTTGACTGTCAGAATGCTGACAATAAGCAGAAATGGTTCTGGACATGACACGATGTCAGCGGAAATGTGTGACGTATTGATGGTAGAAATGACAGACATGTGAGGTCTGTTGATGTGTCAGGTTGGACCACAGGTTACGTTTGTACTGTGACGTCTTGCTGACACTTAAGCCTGCTTAGTCCTTACTCAGCCCTGGTCTTAGGCAGTCACAAAACACAGTCAAGATAGTCAAATAACTATTAGCCTGTGCGACCTTTGACCTAATCATGCTTATGTCTGTTGTTGTTAAGTCTGCTTATGGTGACATGGTGCTTATGGTGATATGGTGCTTATGGTGACATGGTGCTTATGATGATATGGTGCTTATGGTGACATTGTGCTTATGGTGATATGGTGCTTATGGTGACATGGTGCTTATGGTGATATGGTGCTTATGGTGACATGGTGCTTATGGTGATATGGGCCTACAGAGCGTATGGGGAAAACTAAAACTGTCGTAACTAAATATTTTGTTTGAAAAACGTGAAGAGAGGGGAACGCTGGGAGGAAGGGGAGGATAATATTAGAGTGGAGGATAATATTAAAGTGGAGGATAATATTAGAGTGGAGGATAATATTAAAGTGGAGGATAATATTAAAGTGGAGGATAATATTAAAGTGGAGGATAATATTAAAGTGGAGGATAATATTAAAGTGGAGGATAATATTAAAGTGGAGGATAATATTAAAGTGGAGGATAATATTAAAGTGGAGGATAATATTAAAGTGGAGGATAATATTAAAGTGGAGGATAATATTAAAGTGGAGGATAATATTAAAGTGGAGGATAATATTAAAGTGGAGGATAATATTAAAGTGGAGGATAATATTAAAGTGGAGGATAATATTAAAGTGGAGGATAATATTAAAGTGGAGGATAATATTAAAGTGGAGGATAATATTAAAGTGGAGGATAATATTAAAGTGGAGGATAATATTAAAGTGGAGGATAATATTAAAGTGGAGGATAATATTAAAGTGGAGGATAATATTAAAGTGGAGGATAATATTAAAGTGGAGGATAATATTAAAGTGGAGGATAATATTAGAGTGGAGGATAATATTAAAGTGGAGGATAATATTAGAGTGGAGGATAATATTAAAGTGGAGGATAATATTAAAGCGGAGGATAATATTAAAGTGGAGGATAATATTAAAGTGGAGGATAATATTAAAGTGGAGGATAATATTAAAGTGGAGGATAATATTAAAGTGGAGGATAATATTAAAGTGGAGGATAATATTAAAGTGGAGGATAATATTAAAGTGGAGGATAATATTAAAGTGGAGGATAATATTAAAGTGGAGGATAATATTAGAGTGGAGGATAATATTAAAGTGGAGGATAATATTAGAGTGGAGGATAATATTAAAGTGGAGGATAATATTAAAGCGGAGGATAATATTAAAGTGGAGGATAATATTAAAGCGGAGGATAATATTAAAGTGGAGGATAATATTAGAGTGGAGGATAATATTAAAGTGGAGGATAATATTAGAGTGGAGGATAATATTAAAGTGGAGGATAATATTAAAGCGGAGGATAATATTAAAGTGGAGGATAATATTAAAGTGGAGGATAATATTAAAGTGGAGGATAATATTAAAACGGGTCCTAAAGTAGAATAACTGTGAGGATTGTGACTGGATTAAAATGGCTATGGAATGTGAGCAGTGTGTGGGTGGTGGTGGTAAAGGTAAAGATGTCTCTGCGCACACCATGAAGGCGTATGAGGGAGAAGCAGTACAGCTGCACTCATTCTTACTCAGCACTGGATGGAGGTAAAGGAGCATCTTCAAGCTTCAGCCGCTTTAGCCCCGGACCCATTGAGTGGGTCCCAAAGCCGGTCTGGACCGTTTGGAGAAGAGCACAATGTGACGATAAAGCGGGTCATAATGTGACGTTAAAACGGGTCATAATGTGACGATAAATCGGGTCATAATGTGACGATAAAGCGGGTCCTAATGTGACGAAAAAGCGGGTCCTAATGTGATGATAAAGCGGGTCCTAAGGACGTAGAACTTCGTGCCGGGCTGTGCGACGGTCGAAATTTTAAGGGCCTAATTAATTACTTGTTAATATTAAAAGGTTAATTAAATGACGTTATATTTGCTGGGTAATGGAGGAATTGAAGTTATGTAATTGTTACTTGGATCATTGTTACACTGACGGTACGTTGGGCAGCCTTACGAAGTTCCGCAGTACGAAAGCAAAATTACCGTAGACTTAGAGGAGAATCCATCTGTCAGTGCCAAGCGAGCTAACGTGCAGCTCTGTCTGTCTACATCCTCTACACACCCAGCCATAAGTAATGATGCAGTAACAAACAGCTACGTGTTTTTTACCGATACTTTATGTGTTGTTCAGAACTTGTTACTCAGACGGACGGACGGACGAAAGCCTTTATCGCCTGTCCAGCAATCAAAAGCCTTTATCGCCTGTCCAGCAATCGGACGCCTTTATCGCCTGTCCAGCAATCGAAAGCCTTTATCGCCTTGATCGCCAGCAATCGGACGCCTTTATCGCCTGTCCAGCAACAACCTACTTTCACCAACCCCAGCTGTTGTCAGACGACTCAGCTTTCGTATAAATGATGACAGGCCACGACAGCACATTAAACAAACAAAAACAAACTGTTACACTACGTGCTGCCTTTACGAAATGCTTGGCGCGTGGAAGAGACGATGCGGCCTGACCCTGCTATAAAAAGACTGCAGACTGCGCAGTTCGTGACGTAGCAAACATATATCACAAAGGCGTTCTTTACTCACAGAATGTCACGCTGTGTCACGTACAAGCACACATGTGCATGACCATAACAAAAGTACGGCCGTAGCTGCACCGACTTTCATGAAAATCACAAATGATCAAACGCATTATGTAGAAAACTGTTGTACGGATTTTCACCTAAATCGGTCAACACATCGAGATGGGTAAATTTGACTTAACATATTGTACGGTATTTGACAAGCAGATATAATTTGACTTAATATATTACGGTATTTGACAAGCAGAATATAATTTGACTTAATATATTACGGTATTTGACAAGCAGAATATAATTTGACTAATATATTACGGTATTTGACAAGCAGAATATAATTTGACTTAACATATTACGGTATTTGACAAGCAGAAAATAATTTGACTTAATATATTACGGTATTTGACAAGCAGAATATAATTTGACTTAATATATTACGGTATTTGACAAGCAGAATATAATTTGACTTAATATATTACGGTATTTGACAAGCAGAATATAATTTGACTTAACATATTACGGTATTTGACAAGCAGAAAATAATTTGACTTAATATATTACGGTATTTGACAAGCAGAATATAATTTGACTTAACATTATATTACGGTATTTGAAAAGCAGAATATAATTTGACTTAATATATTACGGTATTTGACAAGCAGAATATAAATTTGACTTATAT
Source organism: Reticulitermes speratus (assembly GCA_021186555.1). Classification (NCBI taxonomy): domain Eukaryota; kingdom Metazoa; phylum Arthropoda; class Insecta; order Blattodea; family Rhinotermitidae; genus Reticulitermes; species Reticulitermes speratus. The sequence continues at coordinate 317,790 of JAJKFL010000026.1, forward strand.
ATTACGGTATTTGAAAAGCAGAATATAATTTGACTTAATATATTACGGTATTTGACAAGCAGAATATAAATTGACTTGATATATTACGGTATTTGACAAGCAGAATATAATTGACTTAATATATTACGGTATTTGACAAGCAGAATATAAATTGACTTGATATATTACGGTATTTGACAAGCAGAATATAATTTGACTTAATATATTACGGTATTTGACAAGCAGAATATAATTTGACTTAATATATTACGGTATTTGCAAGCAAAAATACAATTTGACTTAATATATTACGGTATTTGACAAGCAGAATACAATTTGACTTAATATATTACGGTATTTGACAAGCAGAATATAATTCGAGACTCAAATATTCTTCACTAATCACCACAAATACAGTCAGTATTCATATATACATATATATTTGTGCCTGTGAGGGAGGTAGTGGCAGGAGGTTGGAGGAGACTGTGCAGTGAGTAGCCTCATGATCTGTACTGCTCACCAGTTTTATTAGGGTGAGCAAACGAAGGAGGGTGAGATGGGTTGGGTATGTGGCACACATGAAAAAACGGAGATGCAGAAAAATGTTTCTGGAGAGAAAACTGTAGGAAATGTCTAGGCGTACATGGAGAGCTAATTGGCAAAAGGACACTAGAAATAGAGCGGAGATGGCGTGGACTGAATTAGTGTGGCTCAAAACAGGCACAAGTGGCTGGCTGTTGTGAACAGTGTTGAACTGTTGGGTTTGGTTACACTGCATGGAGTGAAATGTTGTGTACTTAATAACGTGACACAGACGAATGGGAATGCAAGGACATACGAAAATTGTTGTGCTTAATATTAGCCATGTAAAGAGTAGAACTAAGCTGAATTGTATAAAAACATTCAGTCCGTACCGCGCAGTAAACACATTTTACATAAACATTCAGTCCGTACCGCGCAGTAAACACACTTTACATAAACATTCAGTCCGTACCGCGCAGTAAACACACTCCGTCTCAGTTATACAAACCAGTCAGTTAATGCTGTACAGTGAAATAATGCTGTTTGTTCTGAGATCCACACAAAACACATAAATACATTCCGTACCGCGCAGTAAACACATTTTACATAAACATTCAGTCCGTACCGCGCAGTAACACACTTTACATAAACATTCAGTCCGTACCGCGCAGTAAACACACTCCGTCTCAGTTATACAAACCAGTCAGTTAATGTTGTACAGTGAAATAATCGCTGTTTGTTCTGAGATCCACACAAAACACATAAATACAGTCCGTACCGCGCAGTAAACACACTCCGTCTCAGTTATACAAACCAGTCAGTTAATGCTGTACAGTGAAATAATGCTGTTTGTTCTGAGATCCACACAAAACACATAAATACAGTCCGTACCGCGCAGTAAACACACTCCGTCTCAGTTATACAAACCAGTCAGTTAATGCTGTACAGTGAAATAATCGCTGTTTGTTCTGAGATCCACACAAAACACATAAATACAGTCCGTACCGCGCAGTAAACACACTCCGTCTCAGTTATACAAACCAGTCAGTTAATGCTGTACAGTGAAATAATGCTGTTTGTTCTGAGATCCACACAAAACACATAAATACAGTCCGTACCGCGCAGTAAACACACTCCGTCTCAGTTATACAAACCAGTCAGTTAATGTTGTACAGTGAAATAATCGCTGTTTGTTCTGAGATCCACACAAAACACATAAATACAGTCCGTACCGCGCAGTAAACACACTCCGTCTCAGTTATACAAACCAGTCAGTTAATGCTTGTACAGTGAAATAATCGCTGTTTGTTCTGAGATCCACACAAAACACATAAATACAGTCCGTACCGCGCAGTAAACACGCTCCGTCTCAGTTATACAAACCAGTCAGTTAATGTTGTACAGTGAAATAATCGCTGTTTGTTCTGAGATCCACACAAAACACAAAAATACAGTCCGTACCGCGCAGTGAACACACTCCGTCTCAGTTATACAAACCAGTCAGTTAATGCTGTACAGTGAAATAATCGCTGTTTGTTCTGAGATCCACACAAAACACATAAATACACTGTGTGGGCAGAACGTAGATTTGTTGAATGTTAAACTGGTGGTACATATAGTAACCACTGGGGTATAAAAGGTTTAATCAGGAATACAATCAGTCTGTTAGAGGCATTAACAACAAAAAACAATTTAAAGTAGCCCTGCCATGACGTCACAACACTACAGCACAATGACATATTTTCTTATAATCGAATTTTCTTTAGTTTCAGAATGCCCTCAGCGTTCGGCAGTCAGCACGCTGCAGTGCACACAGCACACACCGTTGGGCAGTCAGCATGCTGCAGTGCATTCAGCACACACCGTGGCGCGACCCACTGATTTATAACCGCCAGCACTTGTCTTCCACATTCTTCGTTGTTCCGTTGCCTGCAGGCCCCCCCCCCCCTCAGGGGCCGGTGTCTGTGCTTAAAGATAGGGTAAAGCGTAAGGGGAGAAACACAAAGCAGTAATTTTTTGCGTTACTTTATTTTTTTCAAGATGAGGAAGATGAAGTGAATTGAAGGGTGCGTGTGTGTGCGTGTGTGTGTGGTGCGTGTGTGTGGTGTGTGTGTGTGTGGTGCGTGTGTGTGTGTGTCGTGTGTGGTGCTGATGTTGGTTGTGTTCTGGTAGGCACGGGTTGTCTGTTGTAACAGCCAAGCAGTCAGTCTACTGTCACAGCAAGCAGTCTACTGTCACAGCAAGCAGTGTCTACTGTCACAGTTAAGCCATCAGCTTATGTCACAGTTAAGCAGTAGTCTACTGTCACAGCCAAGCAGTCTACTGTCACAGTTAAGCCATCAGCTTAATGTCACAGTTAAGCAGTTAGTCTACTGCCACAACCAAGTGGTCAGTCTTACTGTCACAGTTAAGCCAGTCAGTTACTGTCACATTAAGCAGTCAGTCTATTCACAGTAAGCAGTCAGTTATGTCACATTAAGCAGTCAGTCTAATGTCACAGTTAAGCAGTCAGTCTACTGTCACAGTTAAGCAGTCAGTCTACTGTCACAGCCAAGCAGTCAGTCTACTGTCACAATTAAGCAGTCAGTCTACATGTCACAGCCAAGCAGTCAGTCTATGTCACAGTGAAGCAGTCAGTCTACTGTCACAGTTAAGCAGTCAGTCTACTGTCACAGTTAAGCAGTCAGTCTACTTCACAGTTAAGCAGTCAGTCTACTCCACAGTTAAGCAGTCAGTCTACTGTCACAGTTAAGGCAGTCTGTCTACTGTCATCACCAGTTAAGCAGTCAGTCTAATGTCACAGTAAGCAGTCAGTCTACTGTCACAGTTAAGCAGTCAGTCTACTTCACAGTTAAGCAGTCAGTCTATGTCACAGTTAAGCGTCAGTCTACTTCACATTTAAGCAGTCAGTCTAACTGCACAGTTAAGCAGTCAGTCTAATGTCACAGTTAAGCAGTCAGTCTACTGTCACATTTAAGCAGTCAGTCTATCTCACAGTTAAGCAGTCAGTCTACTGTCACAGTTAAGCAGTCAGCTATGCACATTAGCAGTCAGTCTATCACAGTTAAGCAGTCAGTCTACTGTCACATTAAGCAGTCAGTCTATTCACAGTTAAGCAGTCAGTCTACTGTCACAGTTAAGCAGTCAGTCTACTGTCACAATTAAGCAGTCAGTCTACTCTCACAGTTAAGCAGTCAGTCTACTGTCACAGTTAAGCAGTCAGTCTACTGTCACAGTTAAGCAGTCAGTCTACTTCACAGTTAAGCAGTCAGGTCTACTGTACTACAGCAGTCTATGCAGTAGGTCAGTCTACGTCACAGTAGCAGTCAGTTACTGTCACAGTAAGCAGTCAGTCTACTGTCACAGTTAAGCAGTCAGTCTACTTCACAGCAGCAGTCTACTGTCACAGCCAGCAGTCAGTCTACTGTCACAGTAAGCAGTCAGTCTACTGTCACAGTTAAGCAGTCAGTCTACTGTCACAGTTAAGCAGTCAGTCTACTGTCACAGTTAAGCAGTCAGTCTACTGTCACAGTTAAGCGTCAGTCTACTGTCACAATTAAGCAGTCAGTCTACTGTCACAGTTAAGCAGTCAGTCTACTGTCACAGTTAAGCAGTCAGTCTACTGTCACAGTTAAGCGTCAGTCTACTGTCACATAAGCAGTCGTTACTACAGTAGCAGTCAGTCTACTGTCACAGTTAAGCAGTCAGTCTACTGTCACAGTTAAGCAGTCAGTCTACTGTCACAGTTAAGCAGTCAGTCTACTGTCACATTAAGCAGTCAGTCTACTTCACAGAGTCGTAATGCACAGTCAGGTCTACTGTCACAGTTAAGCAGTCAGTCTACTCTCACAGTTAAGCAGTCAGTCTACTGTCACAGTTAAGCAGTCAGTCTACTGTCACATAAGCGTCAGTGTCTACGTCAAGCCAAGTGTCAGTCTACTGTCACAGTCAAGCAGTCAGTCTACTGTCACAGCAAGCAGTCAGTCTACTGTCACAGCTAAGCAGTCAGTCTACTGTCACAGTCTAAGCAGTCAGTCTACTGTCACAGCAAGCAGTCAGTCTACTGTCACAGCCAAGCAGTCAGTCTACTGTCACAGCCAAGCAGTCAGTCTACTGTCACAGCAAGCAGTCAGTCTACTGTCACAGCCAAGCATAGTTTCCAGCAACAGTCATTACTGTCACAGTTAAGCAGTCAGTCTACTGTCAACAGTTCATTCAAGCAGTCAGTCTACTGTCACAGTTAAGCAGTCAGTCTACTGTCACAGTTCAAGCAGTCAGTCTACTGTCACAGCCAAGTTATCAGTAGTACTGTCACAGTAAGCAGTCAGTCTACTGTCACAGTTAAGCAGTCAGTCTACTGTCACAGTCAAGCAGTCAGTCATGTCACAGCTAAGCAGTCAGTGTACTGTCACAGGTCTATAGCAGTCAGTGTACTGTCACAGTCAAGCAGTCAGTTACTGTCACAGTTAAGCAGTCAGTCTACTGTCACAGTTAAGCAGTCAGTCTACTGTCACAGTCCAAGCAGTCAGTCTACTGTCACAGTTAAGCAGTCAGTTACTGTCACAGCTTAAGCAGTCAGTCTACTGTCACAGAAGCAGTCAGTCTACTTCACAGCTCAAGCAGTCAGTCTACTGTCACAGCAAGCAGTCAGTTACTGTCACAGCCAAGCAGTCAGTCTACTGTCACAGTCTAAGCAGTCAGTCTACTGTCACAGTCAAGCAGTCAGTGCTATTGTCAGCAAGTAGCAGTCAGTTACTGTCACAGTTAAGCAGTCAGTTACTTCACAGCATAGCAGTCAGTCTACTGTCACAGCCAAGCAGTCAGTTACTGTCACAGCATAGCAGTCAGTCTACTGTCACAGCCAAGCAGTCAGTCTACTGTCACAGTTAAGCAGTCAGTCTACTTCACAAGTTAAGCCAAGTCAGTCTACTGTCACAGTTAAGCAGTCAGTCTACTGTCACAGTCAAGCAGTCAGTCTACTGTCACAGCCAGCAGTCAGTTACTGTCACAGCAAGCAGTCAGTCTACTGTCACAGTTAAGCAGTCAGTCTACTGTCACAGTTAAGCAGTCAGTTACTGTCACACTAAGCAGTCAGTCTACTGTCACAGTTAAGCAGTCAGTCTACTTCACAGCCAAGCAGTCAGTTACTGTCACAGCCAAGCAGTCAGTTACTGTCACAGCAAGCAGTCAGTCTACTGTCACAGTTAAGCGTCGGTTCTACTGTCACAATTAAGCCGTCAGTTACTGTCACACAAGCAATGTCAGTCTACTGTCACAGTTAAGCAGTCAGTCTACTGATCACAGCAGCAGTCAGTCTACTGTCACAGCCAAGCAGTCAGTCAATGTCACAGCAAAGCAGTCAGTCTACTGTCACACGCTTAAGCAGTCCAGTCACTGTCACAATAAGCAGTCAGTCTATGTCACAGCCAATGCAGTCATTCTAATGTCACAGTTAAGCAGTCAGTTACTTACAGCAGCAGTCATCTACTGTCACGCAAGTCAGTCTACTGTCACAGCCAAGCAATGTCAGTCTACTATCACAGCCAAGCAGTCAGTCTATCACAGCCAAGCAGTCAGTCTACTGTCACAGCCAAGCAGTCAGTCTACTGTCACAGCGAAGCAGTCAGTCTACTGTCACAGCCAAGCAGTCAGTCTACTATCACAGCCATAGCAGTCAGTCTACTGTCACAGCCAAGCAGTCAGTCTACTGTCACAGCGAAGCAGTCAGTCTACTGTCACAGCCAAGCAGTCAGTTACTGTCACAGTTAAGCAGTCAGTCTACATGTCACAGTTAAGCAGTCAGTCTACTGTCACAGTTCAAGCAGTCAGTCTACTGTCACAGCCTAAGCAGTCAGTTACTGTCACAGCCAAGCAGTCAGTCGATACTGTCACAGTTCAAGCAGTCAGTCTACTGTCACAGTTAAGCAGTCAGTCAATGTCACAGTTACGTCAGCATGTCACATTTGCAGTCAGTCTACTGTCACAGTTAAGCAGTCAGTCTAATGTCCACAGTTAAGCAGTCAGTCTATGTCACAGTTAAGCAGTCAGTCTACTGTCACAGTTAAGCAGTCAGTCTACTGTCACAGTTAAGCAGTCAGTTACTGTCACAATTAAGCAGTCAGTCTAATGTCACAGTAAGCAGTCAGTCTACTGTCACAGTTAAGCAGTCAGTCTACTGTCACAGCCAAGCCGTCAGTCTAACTGTCACACATTAGCAGTCAGTCTACTGTCACAGTTAAGCAGTCAGTCTACTGTCACAGTTAAGCAGTCAGTCTAATGTCACAGCTAAGCAGTCAGTCTTATGTCACAGTTAAGCAGTCAGTCTTCTCTCACAGTAAGCAGTCAGTCTACTCTCACAGTTAAGCAGTCAGTCTACTGTCACAGTAAGCAGTCAGTCTACTGTCACAGTCTAAGCAGTCAGTCTACTTCACAGTTAAGCAGTCAGTCTACTGTCACAGTTAAGCAGTCAGTTACTGTCACACCTTAAGCAGTCAGTCTACTGTCACACCAAGTGTCAGTTACTGTCACAGCTTAAGCAGTCAGTTACTGTCACAGCCAAGTGGTCAGTGTACTGTCACAGTTAAGCAGTCATTACTGTCACAGTTAAGCAGTCAGTCTACTGTCCAGCCAAGCAGTCAGTCTACTGTCAAAGCCAAGCAGTCAGTCTACTGTCAAGCAAAGCAGTCAGTTACTGTCACAGCCAAGCAGTCAGTTACTGTCACAGCCAAGCAGTCAGTTACTATCACAGCCAAGCAGTCAGTTAGCTGTCACAGCTAAGCCATCATGCCTACTGTCACAGCTTAAGCAGTCAGTCTCTGTCACAACCAAGCGGTCAGTCTACTGTCACAGTCAAGCACTTAGTGTACTATCACAGCCAAGCAGTCAGTCTACTGTCACAGCCAAGTAGTCAGTTACTGTCACAGCCAAGCAGTCAGTCTACTGTCACAGTAAGCAGTCAGTCTACTGTCACAGCCAAGCAGTCAGTGTACTGTCACAGCCAAGCAGTCAGTGTACTGTCACAGCCAAGCAGTCAGTGTGTGCTGTTACAGCCTAGCAGTCATGTGCTGTCACAGCCAAGCAGTCAGTTTCTGTCACAGTTAAGCAGTCAGTATACTGTCACACCCAAGCAGTCAGTGTACGTCAACCCAAGCAGTCAGTTTACTGTCACAGCCAAGCAGTCAGTGTACTTTCACAGCCAAGCAGTCAGTGTGCTGTCACAGCCAAGCAGTCAGTTTACTGTCACAGCCAAGCAGTCAGTGTACTGTCACAGCCAAGCAGTCAGTGTACTGTCACAGCCAAGCAGTCAGTGTACTGTCACAGCCAAGCAGTCAGTGTACTGTCACAGCCAAGCAGTCAGTGTGCTGTCACACCTCATACAGCAGTACGTGCAGCGAAGTGTTGAACAGCCTGAGCTTGAAGGAACTGCAGCAAGGCATTTTCTCGGTACAGCGCAATACAGCGCATTACAGCCGAATACAGCCCAATAAAGCGCAATACAGGGCAATACAGCGCAATACAGCACAATACATCGCAATGCAGCGCAGTACAGGGCAATACAGCCCAATACAGCGCAATGCAGTCCAATACAGCCAAATACAGCACAATACAGCCAAATACAGCGCAATGCAGCACAATTCAGCGCATTGCAGCCTAATACAGCACAATACAGCCCAATACAGTACAATACAGCCCATACATCGCAATGCAGCCCAATACATCGCAATGTAGCACAATAGAGGGCAATGCAGTCCAATACAGCCCAATACAACGCAATACAGGGCAATACAGCGCAATGAAGTCCAATACATCGCAATGTAGCACAATAGAGGGCAATGCAGTCCAATACAGCCCAATACAACGCAATACAGGGCAATACAGCGCAATGAAGTCCAATACATCACAATGCAGCGCAATACAGCGCAATGAAGTCCAATACATCACAATGCAGCGCAATACAGTGCAATGCAGTCCAATACATCACAATGCAGCGCAATACAGTGCAATGCAGTCCAATACAGCGCAATACATCGCAATGTAGCACAATACATGGCAGTTCAGCCCAATACAGCGCAATAGAAGGCAACATAGGTAAATACAGCCCAATACAGCGTAATACAACCCAATACAGCGCAATACATCCCAATACAGCGCAATAATCCCAATACAGCGTAATACAACCCAATAGAGCGCAATACAGCCCAATACAGCGTAATACATCCCAATACAGCGCACTAATCCCAATACAGCGTAATACAACCCAATACAGCGCAATATAGCCCAATACAGCGCAATCATCCCAATACAGCGTAATACAACCCAATACAGCCCAATACAGCCCAATACAGCGCAATACATCCCAATACAGCGTAATACAACCCAACACAGCCCAATACAGCCCAACACAGCGTAATACAACTCAATACAGCGCAATACAGTCCAATACAGCGTAATACAACCCAATAGAGCGCAATACATCCCAATACAGCGCAATAATCCCAATACAGCGTAATACAACCCAATACAGCGCAATAATCCCAATACAGCGCAATAATCCCAATACAGCGCAATAATCCCAATACAGCGTAATACAACCCAATACAGCGCAATAGAGTCCAATACAGCGTAATATAACCCAATACATCGCAATGTAGCCCAATACAGCCCAATACAGCGCAATACAGCCCAATACAGCGCAATACAGCCCAATACAGCCCAGCGCTGCGCGTTCTCCTTATAGTGGTCTCACACTCCGTAGTGACCTTCCACGTTCAAACGACTTCTGAGAAAATTCCAACTTGTGCAGAGCGGTCACAAACATCTGTTTGGGAGTGTTTGGTGTCGAGAGTAAGAGAGAGTGACCAGCGGGACACGACAGGCAAATCACGACTTGTTTATAGCACGCAACACGGGGGGGGGGGGATAGGAACTTGACGGAACTTGTGCAGGCTGCAGAAGAGGCGTGCCGCGCGGTCCTCAAGGATCATTACTGCTGAATGTGAATATCAGAAGGCACAGCGCAGACGGACTGAATTACGTTAAAATATTTATCTGCTTAACAAATAAAGTAACTTTAAAGCTGATTAAAATAACATAAGACAAAATATCGCGTTACAAATACCGGTTGTAGTGTCGTTTAATAAATCTGAAATACGTTTCGATCAGTACAGGTCATCTTCAGGGGGACACTTACAGGTCAACCTGTGATACTGCCAAGGTTTACACTACGTGGTACATAGCAAAAGCATAAATATGGGCAAAGTAATCAGCATAAACTGTAAGATTTAGCAGTAAGACTTAGCAGTAAGACATAGCAGTAAGACATAGCAGTAAGACATAGCAGTAAGACATAGCAGTAAGAAATAGCAGTAAGATATAGCAGTAAGACATAGCAGTAAGACATAGCAGTAAGACTTAGCAGTAAGACATAGCAGTAAGACATAGCAGTAAGACATAGCAGTAAGACATAGCAGTAAGAAATAGCAGTAAGATATAGCAGTAAGACATAGCAGTAAGACTTAGCAGTAAGACATAGCAGTAAGACATAGCAGTAAGACATAGCAGTAAGACATAGCAGTAAGAAATAGCAGTAAGATATAGCAGTAAGACATAGCGGTAAGACATAGCAGTAAGACATAGCAGTAAGACTTAGCAGTAAGACATAGCAGTAAGACATAGCAGTAAGACATAGCAGTAAGAATCGTAAGACTAGGTAAAACTTAGCAGTAAAACATAGCAGTAAGACTTAGCAGTAAGACTTAGTATAAGACTTAGCAGTAAGACTTAGCAGTAAGACTTAGCAGTAAGACTTAGCAGTAAAACATAGCAGTAAGACATAGCAATAAGACTTAGCAGTAAGACTTAGCAGTAAGACTTAGCAGTAAGACTTAGCAGTAAGACTTAGCGTAAGATTAGCAGTAAGACTTAGCAGTAAGACTTAGCAGTAAGACATTAGCAGTAAGACTAGCAGTAAGACATAGCAGTAAAACTTAGCAGTAAGACATAGCAGTAAGACATAGCAGTAAGACGTAGCAGTAAACTTAGCAGTAAGACTTATCAGCGCCACTTACTGTCACATAAAAGTTGTCCCTGTATGCGCCATGAAGGCGTACAGGGGCGAAGACGTATAGCTACACTCTTAACTTCGACACCAGACAGGGGTGATTGGTAGGCTTCACGCCCCGGCCGCTCTAACCCGGTACCAATTTCATATTAGGCTGGGTGGGCCCAGAGCTCTCTGGACGGTTTTGGAAAGGAGAAAGTATCTTTACACTGTAGGGATTCGAACCGCGAACCTTCCAGCCCGTATTAATCGAAACACACGAGATACACTAATTTGTTTATTAATTAGTTATCCATTAATTTATTTAACATGCTTACTAATTGTCTAGACAGATCTGTGCACTCAACTGACAGACACACTCAGTCACCAAATTTGGTACAAGGCACATGTCAACCCATCCTCCCTCTACCAAACGGTCTGACATATGTCACCAATTAACGCTAGGTCAGGCTAGGTCAGTCCGTTTATCTGGCACTATGTTTAGCTACCCAGTTCTCTCCAACAGCACTATGTTTAGCTGCCCAGTTCTCTCCAACAGCACTATGTTTAGCTACCCAGTTCTCTCCAACAGCACTATGTTTAGCTGCCCAGTTCTCTCCAACAGCACTATGTTTAGCTGCCCAGTTCTCTCCAACAGCACTATGTTTAGCTGCCCAGTTCTCTCCAACAGCACTATGTTTAACTGCCCAGTTCTCTCCAACAGCACTATGTTTAGCTGCCCAGTTCTCTCCAACAGCACTATGTTTAGCTGCCCAGTTCTCTCCAACAGCACTATGTTTAGCTGCCCAGTTCTCTCCAACAGCACTATGTTTAGCTGCCCAGTTCTCTCCAACAGCACTACGTTTAGCTGCCCAGTTCTCTCCAACAGCACTATGTTTAGCTGCCCAGTTCTCTCCAACAGCACTATGTTTAGCTGCCCAGTTCTCTCCAACAGCACTATGTTTAGCTGCCCAGTTCTCTCCAACAGCACTATGTTTAGCTGCCCACTTCTCTCCAACAGCACTATGTTTAGCTGCCCAGTTCTCTCCAACAGCACTACGTTTAGCTGCCCAGTTCTCTCCAACAGCACTACGTTTAGCTGCCCAGTTCTCTCCAACAGCACATTCCTCAGTACAATCCACTGTCACTTACACCTGTCTACATTTTCCCAATAATTTCAGTTTACTCAGCAATATTTCACACATTCATTTCTACAGCACGCAATGAACACTGTGCTGTACTTTATACTATATATATATATATATATTTATATATATATTATATATATACCGTGCATTATATAATTAATTAATTATTTTATTCCAACAAATGCACTACACTATTTTAGTGTTTTCTTGTCCATACATATGTTTCGGCACTCTTGTGCCATCCTCAGGGGTGTCGTCGAGTGATAGTGAATTCATGTTGTGAAAGTGAATTGGATGCATTTGAAAACTGTGAACTCTCGACGACACCCTGAGGATGGCACAAGGAGTGTCGAAACATATGTAGGGACAAGAAAACACTAAAATAGTGTAGTGCATTTGTTGCAATAAATAATTAATTAACTATGCTCTATGTTTTATGTTCTTTAACATGCTCTACAGTTTACTGCAATTCCTAGTCACAGGCTACGTCAGTCGTCATTCAGTGCTTACAGTCATGCCGGGTAAACGGCATTGTACTACGTGACAGTTAAAGGAACTAACACTATTGATATCGTAACTCAGTGTGTAGCTACCATCCACCATACACTAATTGTACTACGTGACAGTTAAAGGAACTAACACTATTGATATCGTAACTCAGTGTGTAGCTACCATCCACCATACACTAATTGTACTACGTGACAGTTAAAGGAACTAACACTATTGATATCGTAACTCAGTGTGTAGCTACCATCCACCATACACTAATTGTACTACGTGACAGTTAAAGGAACTAACACTATTGATATCGTAACTCAGTGTGTAGCTACCATCCACCATACACTAATTGTACTACGTGACAGTTAAAGGAACTAACACTATTGATATCGTAACTCAGTGTGTAGCTACCATCCACCATACACTAATTGTACTACGTGACAGTTTAAAGGAACTAACACTATTGATATCGTAACTCAGTGTGTAGCTACCATCCACCATACACTAACTGTACTACGTGACAGTTAAAGGAACTAACACTATTGATATCGTAACTCAGTGTGTAGCTACCATCCACCATACACTAACTGTACTACGTGACAGTTAAAGGAACTAACACTATTGATATCGTAACTCAGTGTGTAGCTACCATCCACCATACACTAACTGTACTACGTGACAGTTAAAGGAACTAACACTATTGATATCGTAACTCAGTGTGTAGCTACCATCCACCATACACTAATTGTACTACGTGACAGTTTAAAGGAACTAACACTATTGATATCGTAACTCAGTGTGTAGCTACCATCCACCATACACTAATTGTACTACGTGACAGTTTAAAGGAACTAACACTATTGATATCGTAACTCAGTGTGTAGCTACCATCCACCATACACTAATTGTACTACGTGACAGTTAAAGGAACTAACACTATTGATATCGTAACTCAGTGTGTAGCTACCATCCACCATACACTAATTGTACTACGTGACAGTTTAAAGGAACTAACACTATTGATATCGTAACTCAGTGTGTAGCTACCATCCACCATACACTAATTGTACTACGTGACAGTTTAAAGGAACTAACACTATTGATATCGTAACTCAGTGTGTAGCTACCATCCACCATACACTAATTGTACTACGTGACAGTTTAAAGGAACTAACACTATTGATATCGTAACTCAGTGTGTAGCTACCATCCACCATACACTAATTGTACTACGTGACAGTTAAAGGAACTAACACTATTGATATCGTAACTCAGTGTGTAGCTACCATCCACCATACACTAATTGTACTACGTGACAGTTAAAGGAACTAACACTATTGATATCGTAACTCAGTGTGTAGCTACCATCCACCATACACTAATTGTACTACGTGACAGTTAAAGGAACTAACACTATTGATATCGTAACTCAGTGTGTAGCTACCATCCACCATACACTAATTGTACTACGTGACAGTTAAAGGAACTAACACTATTGATATCGTAACTCAGTGTGTAGCTACCATCCACCATACACTAATTGTACTACGTGACAGTTAAAGGAACTAACACTATTGATATCGTAACTCAGTGTGTAGCTACCATCCACCATACACAAACTGTACTACGTGACAGTTTAAAGGAACTAACACTATTGATATCGTAACTCAGTGTGTAGCTACCATCCACCATACACTAATTGTACTACGTGACAGTTTAAAGGAACTAACACTATTGATATCGTAACTCAGTGTGTAGCTACCATCCACCATACACTAATTGTACTACGTGACAGTTTAAAGGAACTAACACTATTGATATCGTAACTCAGTGTGTAGCTACCATCCACCATACACTAATTGTACTACGTGACAGTTTAAAGGAACTAACACTATTGATATCGTAACTCAGTGTGTAGCTACCATCCACCATTACACTAATTGTACTACGTGACAGTTAAAGGAACTAACACTATTGATATCGTAACTCAGTGTGTAGCTACCATCCACCATACACTAATTGTACTACGTGACAGTTAAAGGAACTAACACTATTGATATCGTAACTCAGTGTGTAGCTACCATTCCACCATACACTAATTGTACTACGTGACAGTTTAAAGGAACTAACACTATTGATATCGTAACTCAGTGTGTAGCTACCATCCACCATACACTAATTGTACTACGTGACAGTTTAAAGGAACTAACACTATTGATATCGTAACTCAGTGTGTAGCTACCATCCACCATACACTAATTGTACTACGTGACAGTTTAAAGGAACTAACACTATTGATATCGTAACTATCGTAACTCAGTGTGTAGCTACCATCCACCATACACTAATTGTACTACGTGACAGTTAAGGAACTAACACTATTGATATCGTAACTCAGTGTGTAGCTACCATCCACCATCACTAATTGTACTACGTGACAGTTAAAGGAACTAACACTATTGATATCGTAACTCAGTGTGTAGCTACCATCCACCATACACTAATTGTACTACGTGACAGTTAAAGGAACTAACACTATTGATATCGTAACTCAGTGTGTAGCTACCATCCACCATACACTAATTGTACTACGTGACAGTTAAAGGAACTAACACTATTGATATCGTAACTCAGTGTGTAGCTACCATCCACCATACACTAATTGTACTACGTGACAGTTAAAGGAACTAACACTATTGATATCGTAACTCAGTGTGTAGCTACCATCCACCATACACTAATTGTACTACGTGACAGTTAAAGGAACTAACACTATTGATATCGTAACTCAGTGTGTAGCTACCATCCACCATACACTAATTGTACTACGTGACAGTTAAGGAACTAACACTATTGATATCGTAACTCAGTGTGTAGCTACCATCCACCATACACTAATTGTACTACGTGACAGTTAAAGGAACTACACTATTGATATCGTAACTCAGTGTGTAGCTACCATCCACCATACACTAATTGTACTACGTGACAGTTAAAGGAACTAACACTATTGATATCGTAACTCAGTGTGTAGCTACCATCCACCATACACTAATTGTACTACGTGACAGTTAAAGGAACTAACACTATTGATATCGTAACTCAGTGTGTAGCTACCATCCACTACACTAATTGTACTACGTGACAGTTTAAAGGAACTAACACTATTGATATCGTAACTCAGTGTGTAGCTACCATCCACCTACACTAATTGTACTACGTGACAGTTTAAAGGAACTAACACTATTGATATCGTAACTCAGTGTGTAGCTACCATCCACCATACACTAATTGTACTACGTGACAGTTTAAAGGAACTAACACTATTGATATCGTAACTCAGTGTGTAGCTACCATCCACCATACACTAATTGTACTACGTGACAGTTAAAGGAACTAACACTATTGATATCGTAACTCAGTGTGTAGCTACCATCCACCATACACTAATTGTACTACGTGACAGTTAAAGGAACTAACACTATTGATATCGTAACTCAGTGTGTAGCTACCATCCACCATACACTAATTGTACTACGTGACAGTTTAAAGGAACTAACACTATTGATATCGTAACTCAGTGTGTAGCTACCATCCACCATACACTAATTGTACTACGTGACAGTTTAAAGGAACTAACACTATTGATATCGTAACTCAGTGTGTAGCTACCATCCACCATACACTAATTGTACTACGTGACAGTTTAAAGGAACTAACACTATTGATATCGTAACTCAGTGTGTAGTACCATCCACCATACACTAATTGTACTACGTGACAGTTAAAGGAACTAACACTATTGATATCGTAACTCAGTGTGTAGCTACCATCCACCATACACTAATTGTACTACGTGACAGTTAAAGGAACTAACACTATTGATATCGTAACTCAGTGTGTAGCTACCATCCACCATACACTAATTGTACTACGTGACAGTTAAAGGAACTAACACTATTGATATCGTAAACTCAGTGTGTAGCTACCATCCACCATACACTAATTGTACTACGTGACAGTTAAAGGAACTAACACTATTGATATCGTAACTCAGTGTGTAGCTACCATCCACCATACACAAACTGTACTACGTGACAGTTTTAAAGGAACTAACACTATTGATATCGTAACTCAGTGTGTAGCTACCATCCACCATACACTAAATGTACTACGTGACAGTTTAAAGGAACTAACACTATTGATATCGTAACTCAGTGTGTAGCTACCATCCACCATACACTAATTGTACTACGTGACAGTTTAAAGGAACTAACACTATTGATATCGTAACTCAGTGTGTAGCTACCATCCACCGTACACTAATTGTACTACGTGACAGTTTAAAGGAACTAATACTATTGATATCGTAACTCAGTGTGTAGCTACCATCCACCATACACTAATTGTACTACGTGACAGTTTAAAGGAACTAACACTATTGATATCGTAACTCAGTGTGTAGCTACCATCCACCATACACTAATTGTACTACGTGACAGTTTAAAGGAACTAACACTATTGATATCGTAACTCAGTGTGTAGCTACCATCCACCGTACACTAATTGTACTACGTGACAGTTTAAAGGAACTAACACTATTGATATCGTAACTCAGTGTGTAGCTACCATCCACCATACACTAATTGTACTACGTGACAGTTTAAAGGAACTAACACTATTGATATCGTAACTCAGTGTGTTAGCTACCATCCACCATACACTAATTATACTACGTGACAGTTTAAAGGAACTAACACTATTGATATCGTAACTCAGTGTGTAGCTACCATCCACCATACACTAATTGTACTACATGACAGTTTAAAGGAACTAACATTATTTATATCGTAACTCAGTGTGTAGCTACCATCCACCATACACTAATTGTACTACGTGACAGTTAAAGGAACTAACACTATTGATATCGTAACTCAGTGTGTAGCTACCATCCACCATACACTAATTGTACTACGTGACAGTTTAAAGGAACTAACACTATTGATATCGTAACTCAGTGTGTAGCTACCATCCACCATACACTAATTGTACTACGTGACAGTTAAAGGAACTAACACTATTGATATCGTAACTCAGTGTGTAGCTACCATCCACCATACACTAATTGTACTACGTGACAGTTAAAGGAACTAACACTATTGATATCGTAACTCAGTGTGTAGCTACCATCCACCATACACTAATTGTACTACGTGACAGTTAAAGGAACTGACACTATTGATATCGTAACTCAGTGTGTAGCTACCATCCACCATACACTAATTGTACTACGTGACAGTTTAAAGGAACTAACACTATTGATATCGTAACTCAGTGTGTAGCTACCATCCACCATACACTAATTGTACTACGTGACAGTTAAAGGAACTGACACTATTGATATCGTAACTCAGTGTGTACCTACCATCCACCATACACTAATTGTACTACGTGACAGTTTAAAGGAACTAACACTATTGATATCGTAACTCAGTGTGTAGCTACCATCCACCATACACTAATTGTACTACGTGACAGTTAAAGGAACTAACACTATTGATATCGTAACTCAGTGTGTAGCTACCATCCACCATACACAAACTGTACTACGTGACAGTTTAAAGGAACTAACACTATTGATATCGTAACTCAGTGTGTAGCTACCATCCACCATACACTAATTGTACTACGTGACAGTTTAAAGGAACTAACACTATTGATATCGTAACTCAGTGTGTAGCTACCATCCACCATACACTAATTGTACTACGTGACAGTTTAAAGGAACTAACACTATTGATATCGTAACTCAGTGTGTAGCTACCATCCACCGTACACTAATTGTACTACGTGACAGTTTAAAGGAACTAACACTATTGATATCGTAACTCAGTGTGTAGCTACCATCCACCATACACTAATTGTACTACGTGACAGTTTAAAGGAACTAACACTATTGATATCGTAACTCAGTGTGTAGCTACCATCCACCATACACTAATTGTACTACGTGACAGTTTAAAGGAACTAACACTATTGATATCGTAACTCAGTGTGTAGCTACCATCCACCATACACTAATTGTACTACGTGACAGTTAAAGGAACTAACACTATTGATATCGTAACTCAGTGTGTAGCTACCATCCACCATACACTAATTGTACTACGTGACAGTTTAAAGGAACTAAAACTATTGATATCGTAACTCAGTGTGTAGCTACCATCCACCATACACTAATTGTACTACGTGACAGTTTAAAGGAACTAACACTATTGATATCGTAACTCAGTGTGTAGCTACCATCCACCATACAATAGTTTAACATTTTTATTTTAATGTGAAGATAATTGTAAATTTCTGGGATCTCACAACAGCGTGGCATGCTGCATATTTGCACACATTTTTTAATGACTACGTATTTTAGCCTGATGATGGTACATCTACAGATCGAAACACGTTGCTTTGGAATAATAACCACTGTTTTTTTGACTGATGAATTAATCTTGTTTTGAATTTTGGAAAATTGCTACACTTAAAATTGATAAACAGGCAACGTGTAATACAGAGACAGCCTGTTTTCATTGTGACGTCACTGTATGTCTCACATCTCACGTAGTAACATCTGCACGTCAGATATGGCATATATTATATATATATATATATATATATCATTTCTTACTTTCCTGGGTTTCAAAATGGCGTTCTGTGAGTATCAGTCTATGTGGAGTTTTTCTCCCACGCAGCTAACAGATCTCACAATAAGGGGCGACCGTGAAGGACACGAGCAAGAATGGTGTAAGGGACAGTCACAGTAGCAAGGGCAGGACCTTGTGAGGACCTGCGTCTGGAGACCGGATATCCTGACAGATGTCCTTTTGTTACTAATAAATGCGTCCATTAAATTTAAGGACTAAGGTATAAATGGGGAGGAAACGCCATGTTGTCGGGTTAGTGTTTACCGCTGTTTCGAGAGAACGTAGCGTCTCCATCTTCAGGGTTGAGCGGTCCAAGAATAACCTACGTGTATTTATGTGTTTTGTGTGGATCTCAGAACAAACAGCGATTATTTCACTGTACAACATTAACTGACTGGTTTGTATAACTGAGACGGAGTGTGTTTACTGCGCGGTACGGACTGTATTTATGTGTTTTGTGTGGATCTCAGAACAAACAGCGATTATTTCACTGTACAGCATTAACTGACTGGTTTGTATAACTGAGACGGAGTGTGTTTACTGCGCGGTACGGACTGTATTTATGTGTTTTGTGTGGATCTGAGAACAAACAGCGATTATTTCACTGTACAACATTAACTGACTGGTTTGTATAACTGAGACGGAGTGTGTTTACTGCGCGGTACGGACTGTATTTATGTGTTTTGTGTGGATCTCAGAACAAACAGCGATTATTTCACTGTACAGCATTAACTGACTGGTTTGTATAACTGAGACGGAGTGTGTTTACTGCGCGGTACGGACTGTATTTATGTGTTTTGTGTGGATCTCAGAACAAACAGCGATTATTTCACTGTACAACATTAACTGACTGGTTTGTATAACTGAGACGGAGTGTGTTTACTGCGCGGTACGGACTGTATTTATGTGTTTTGTGTGGATCTGAGAACAAACAGCGATTATTTCACTGTACAGCATTAACTGACTGGTTTGTATAACTGAGACGGAGTGTGTTTACTGCGCGGTACGGACTGTATTTATGTGTTTTGTGTGGATCTCAGAACAAACAGCGATTATTTCACTGTACAGCATTAACTGACTGGTTTGTATAACTGAGACGGAGTGTGTTTACTGCGCGGTACGGACTGTATTTATGTGTTTTGTGTGGATCTGAGAACAAACAGCGATTATTTCACTGTACAACATTAACTGACTGGTTTGTATTACTGAGACGGAGTGTGTTTACTGCGCGGTACGGACTGTATTTATGTGTTTTGTGTGGATCTGAGAACAAACAGCGATTATTTCACTGTACAACATTAACTGACTGGTTTGTATTACTGAGACGGAGTGTGTTTACTGCGCGGTACGGACTGTATTTATGTGTTTTGTGTGGATCTGAGAACAAACAGCGATTATTTCACTGTACAACATTAACTGACTGGTTTGTATTACTGAGACGGAGTGTGTTTACTGCGCGGTACGGACTGTATTTATGTGTTTTGTGTGGATCTGAGAACAAACAGCGATTATTTCACTGTACAACATTAACTGACTGGTTTGTATTACTGAGACGGAGTGTGTTTACTGCGCGGTACGGACTGTATTTATGTGTTTTGTGTGGATCTGAGAACAAACAGCGATTATTTCACTGTACAACATTAACTGACTTTTTTGTATAACTGAGACGGAGTGTGTTTACTGCGCGGTACGGACTGGATGTTTATGTAAAGTGTGTTTACTGCACGGTACGGACTGTATTTATGTGTTTTGTGTGGATCTCAGAACAAACAGCGATTATTTCACTGTACAGCATTAACTGACTGGTTTGTATAACTGAGACGGAGTGTGTTTACTGCGCGGTACGGACTGTATTTATGTGTTTTGTGTGGATCTCAGAACAAACAGCGATTATTTCACTGTACAACATTAACTGACTGGTTTGTATAACTGAGACGGAGTGTGTTTACTGCGCGGTACGGACTGTATTTATGTGTTTTGTGTGGATCTCAGAACAAACAGCGATTATTTCACTGTACAGCATTAACTGACTGGTTTGTATAACTGAGACGGAGTGTGTTTACTGCGCGGTACGGACTGTATTCATGTGTTTTGTGTGGATCTCAGAACAAACAGCGATTATTTCACTGTACAACATTAACTGACTGGTTTGTATAACTGAGACGGAGTGTGTTTACTGCGCGGTACGGACTGTATTTATGTGTTTTGTGTGGATCTCAGAACAAACAGCGATTATTTCACTGTACAACATTAACTGACTGGTTTGTATAACTGAGACGGAGTGTGTTTACTGCGCGGTACGGACTGGATGTTTATGTAAAGTGTGTTTACTGCGCGGTACGGACTGGGTCTTAGGTATCTAAAAGGCTCGGACAACTCGTTCCCTCTGCTGCATACTGCCAATAGTCCACTTCCCACAATTCCACTTTCTACCAGCGTATCTTTGCCAGAAGGACAAGCGGGCGCTGCCTGGAACCTTCAGGCATCAACCTTTTCTGACCCCCTCGGCCGTTATACCAACCAGTGTAACGCCTCTCACTGCAATCCCCCCCCCCCCTCAGCCACCTTTTCCACTCCACTCTCTTGCTCCGACAAACTTCAGCAGTTTACACCATTGTTCGTCCGCAAACACTTAGCTTTACAGGCACAGCCCCCACGTTAACCGGACTTCATTCCTGTAGTTTTTCACCTGCGGGGACACTTAAACATCCTAGTGCATTGAGCTGCAATTGCAAATAAAGAGACATTTCAAAACGCACTTTTGACGCCTGTCAAACCGGTCGCAGCCGCATAGGGACCTTCGAAAGGTGCGACATTGCGTGATCAGACGTGTCAATGCGTGCACTGATTGGTGTTTTGTGCACATTGTGAGCATGTGTTGTGAGTTGTGACTTGACAGTAGCAGTTGTGGTGTTGTGAGTTATGACTTGACAGTAGCAGTTGTGTTGTGAGTTGTGACTTGACAGTAGCAGTTGTGTGTTGTGAGTTGTGACTTGACAGTAGCAGTTGTGTGTTGTGAGTTGTGACTTGACAGTAGCAGTTGTGTGTTGTGAGTTGTGACTTGACAGTAGCAGTTGTGAGTTGTGACTTGACAGTAGCAGTTGTTTGTTGTGAGTTGTGACTTGACAGTAGCAGTTGTGTGTTGTGAGTTGTGACTTGACAGTAGCAGTTGTGTGTTGTGAGTTGTGACTTGACAGTAGCAGTTGTGTGTTGTTAGTTGTGACTTGACAGTAGCAGTTGTGTGTTGTGAGTTGTGACTTGACAGTAACAGTTGTGTGTTGTGAGTTGTGACCTGACAGTAGCAGTTGTGTGTTGTGAGTTGACTTGACAGTAGCAGTTGTGAGTTGTGACTTGACAGTAGCAGTTGTGTGTTGTGAGTTGTGACTTGACAGTAGCAGTTGTGTGTTGTGAGTTGTGACTTGACAGTAGCAGTTGTGTGTTGTGAGTTGTGACTTGACAGTAGCAGTTGTGTGTTGTTAGTTGTGACTTGACAGTAGCAGTTCAACAGTTACTGAATTGTAACTGTGGTGTGCGAGTTGTTAGTAAGACGTTACGTAGCTGCGGTGTTTATTGCTGAATGTGAGCTTTGAGCTTTCAATTACATTCAAAAGCCCCACATGTCCTGACAAGTGCTTGTACGAACTTTCTACTTTGTTTTGATCTGAAAAGCTCTCTAAATTTGTCCAAACATTTTAGATACACCTTGCGTAAAATTTAAGTTGATTTTTGTACTTAAATGTGTGATATCGCTCAGTACACCAGAAAGTGCCTACCACACATCAGTCGCCAGGTTGTCGTAAATTCTGATGACAGTCTCACATTCAGCACTCGAAGGTTTAGCTCCAGTAGCTCCAGTAGGCTCCAGTTCAACAACTACTTTCACTGGACAGAGGCACACAATCACTAATGAGCAGCAGTGCACCGTGACTTACGTCACTCTTGCTCTCGGTCCGGTGGTGTAGCCGCGGAAGGGAGAGGAAACAGAGGTGGTAATCTTTTTTGGGGTTTTGGTTTTTGGTTTTTTTTGTACAAGCGTGGGAGGGTTAGCGTGGCGGTGCGAGCCACGACAGCCTATCACAAGCAAGGCCTCTCGTTTGCCTTGTTCTTGCAGCTTGATATGTGGGCTGGTGGGGGGATTTATGTGTTTTGAACAGGCAGTTCCGAGCAGAAATTTTGAAGTTAATTATCGTACCGCATCGATTTATATGTCAAAGTTGTGTTATTTTTGTATTGCGTTTTAAATACTGCGTTTTGGTAAATCATTTTAATTTTCTGTTTACAGCTCTTTTTTATGCTTCAAATAAGTCAGACAAATGCTAAAAATCCGGACAAAAATCTGACAATTTGAGCGGCCACCACGATCGCCATTCTCAGCTCACAAACATCACTTTGCACCAAGTCTGCACACAGTTTCGCTCACCATCTCATCATGAAGTCTGCACACAGTTTCGCTCACCATCTCATCATGAAGTCTGCACACAGTTTCGCTCACCATCTCATCATGAAGTCTGCACACAGTTTCGCTCACCATCTCATCATCAAGTCTGCACACAGTTTCGCTCACCATCTCATCATGAAGTCTGCACACAGTTTCGCTCACCATCTCATCATCAAGTCTGCACACAGTTTCGCTCACCATCTCATCATGAAGTCTGCACACAGTTTCGCTCACCATCTCATCATCAAGTCTGCACACAGTTTCGCTCACCATCTCATCATGAAGTCTGCACACAGTTTCGCTCACCATCTCATCATGAAGTCTGCACACAGTTTCGCTCACCATCTCATCATCAAGTCTGCACACAGTTTCGCTCACCATCTCATCATCAAGTCTGCACACAGTTTCGCTCACCATCTCATCATGAAGTCTGCACACAGTTTCGCTAACCATCTCATCATCAAGTCTGCACACAGTTTCGCTCACCATCTCATCATGAAGTCTGCACACAGTTTCGCTCACCATCTCATCATGAAGTCTGCACACAGTTTCGCTCACCATCTCATCATCAAGTCTGCACACAGTTTCGCTCACCATCTCATCATGAAGTCTGCACACAGTTTCGCTCACCATCTCATCATCAAGTCTGCACACAGTTTCGCTCACCATCTCATCATGAAGTCTGCACACAGTTTCGCTCACCATCTCATCATCAAGTCTGCACACAGTTTCGCTCACCATCTCATCATGAAGTCTGCACACAGTTTCGCTCACCATCTCATCATGAAGTCTGCACACAGTTTCGCTCACCATCTCATCATCAAGTCTGCACACAGTTTCGCTCACCATCTCATCATCAAGTCTGCACACAGTTTCGCTCACCATCTCATCATGAAGTCTGCACACAGTTTCGCTCACCATCTCATCATCAAGTCTGCACACAGTTTCGCTCACCATCTCATCATGAAGTCTGCACACAGTTTCGCTCACCATCTCATCATGAAGTCTGCACACAGTTTCGCTCACCATCTCATCATAAAGTCTGCACACAGTTTCGCTCACCATCTCATCATCAAGTCTGCACACAGTTTCGCTCACCATCTCATCATGAAGTCTGCACACAGTTTCGCTCACCATCTCATCATGAAGTCTGCACACAGTTTCGCTCACCATCTCATCATGAAGTCTGCACACAGTTTCGCACACCATCTCATCATCAAGTCTGCACACAGTTTCGCTCACCATCTCACGACCTTCGCCTTC
The DNA here is from genome assembly GCA_021186555.1 of Reticulitermes speratus. Classification (NCBI taxonomy): domain Eukaryota; kingdom Metazoa; phylum Arthropoda; class Insecta; order Blattodea; family Rhinotermitidae; genus Reticulitermes; species Reticulitermes speratus. Next base: position 342,375 of record JAJKFL010000026.1, read on the forward strand.
ATCACGCTCCGATAATCGCCATCAGACGAAAGGCCGGAAGGATTTACCCTGCCGCCATGTTATTTTATACACTACAGAAACATTAAGTCTTGCGAGTTGCATACTATCTCGAGGCCTATGTCAGCCATGCCACTGGCGGCGTTCGAACCCCGGACCGTCCAACACACTGTACATCAGCTGCAATAAATTTAAGTTCTGTATTCTACCTCGCTACCCCGAGCACCAAAACAAAATGTAAAGCAGCACTTAGGCCCTTTTATACGCCTGGCACCCCCATTCACCTTATCTGTGAGGTCATCTGCACACTTGCTAATTACGGTGTTTAATTGTGCCTTATTGCACCAAATGTGTTATAATTTCAATAAGTTGATATGATCTGACACACTAGAGCGGTGTTGACTGCACTGCGGTTATGGACTAATGACACGACAGTCTGACACTGACTGCTGTCTGACACTGACGTTTGGGGAACACGGCGCGGTCACTGACCGGCAGATGATAACGAAATATTGGTCAGGATTATCGCACTTCGTGTCGATGTCCTCACGTAAGTATAATTAACACATATGCCTTATACAAATACAATACACTACAAATGTTGCACAAAAGAACAATTACGTTGCTATATAAATATAAGCTGATACTACATATGCACTAAATACAAGTACAATACACTACAAATGTTGCACAAAAGAACAATTACGTTGCTATATAAATATAAGCTGATACTACATATGCACTAAATACAAGTACAATACACTACAAATGTTGCACAACAGAACAATTACGTTGCTATATAAATATAAGCTGATACTACATATGCACTAAATATAAACACAATATACTACAAATGTTGCACAACAGAACAATTACGTTGCTATATAAATATAAGCTGATATTACATATGCACTAAATATAAACACAATATACTACAAATGTTGCACAACAGAACAATTACGTTGCTATATAAATATAAGCTGATACTACATATGCACTAAATACAAGTACAATACACTACAAATGTTACAAAACAGAACAATTACGTTGCTATATAAATATAAGCTGATACTACATATGCACTAAATACAAGTACAATACACTACAAATGTTACAAAACAGAACAATTACGTTGCTATATAAATATAAGCTGATACTACATATGCACTAAATACAAGTACAGTATACTACAAATGTTGCACAACAAAACAATTACGTTGCTATATAAATATAAGCTGATACTACATATGCACTAAATACAAGTACAGTATACTACAAATGTTACAAAACAGAACAATTACGTTGCTATATAAATATAAGCTGATACTACATATGCACTAAATACAAGTACAGTATACTACAAATGTTGCACAACAGAACAATTACGTTGCTATATAAATATAAGCTGATACTACATATGCACTAAATACAAGTACAGTATACTACAAATGTTACAAAACAGAACAATTACGTTGCTATATAAATATAAGCTGATACTACATATGCACTAAATACAAGTACAATACACTACAAATGTTACAAAACAGAACAATTACGTTGCTATATAAATATAAGCTGATACTACATATGCACTAAATACAAGTACAGTATACTACAAATGTTGCACAACAAAACAATTACGTTGCTATATAAATATAACCTGATACTACATATGCACTAAATACAAGTACAGTATACTACAAATGTTACAAAACAGAACAATTACGTTGCTATATATATATAAGCTGATACTACATATGCACTAAATACAAACACAATACACTACAAATGTTGCACAACAAAACAATTACGTTGCTATATAATATAAGCTGATACTACATATGCACTAAATACAAACACAATACACTACAAATGTTGCACAACAAAACAATTACGTTGCTATATAAATATAAGCTGATACTACATATGCACTAAATACAAGTACAATACACTACAAATGTTACAAAACAGAACAATTACGTTGCTATATAAATATAAGCTGATACTACATATGCACTAAATACAAGTACAGTATACTACAAATGTTGCACAACAAAACAATTACGTTGCTATATAAATATAAGCTGATACTATATATGCACTAAATACAAGTACAGTATACTACAAATGTTACAAAACAGAACAATTACGTTGCTATATAAATATAAGCTGATACTACATATGCACTAAATACAAGTACAATACACTACAAATGTTACAAAACAGAACAATTACGTTGCTATATAAATATAAGCTGATACTACATATGCACTAAATACAAGTACAATACACTACAAATGTTGCACAACAAAACAATTACGTTGCTATATAAAAATAAGCTGATACTACATATGCACTAAATACAAACACAATACACTACAAATGTTGCACAACAAAACAATTACGTTGCTATATAAATATAAGCTGATACTACATATGCACTAAATACAAACACAATACACTACAAATGTTGCACAACAAAACAATTACGTTGCTATATAAATATAAGCTGATACTACATATGCACTAAATACAAACACAATACACTACAAATGTTGCACAACAAAACAATTACGTTGCTATATAAATATAAGCTGATACTACATATGCAATAATACAAGTACAATACACTACAAATGTTACAAAACAGAACAATTACGTTGCTATATAAATATAAGCTGATACTACATATGCACTAAATACAAGTACAGTATACTACAAATGTTACAAAACAGAACAATTACGTTGCTATATAAATATAACCTGATACTACATATGCACTAAATACAAGTACAGTATACTACAAATGTTACAAAACAGAACAATTACGTTGCTATATAAATATAACCTGATATTACATATGCACTAAATACAAGTACAGTATACTACAAATGTTACAAAACAGAACAATTACGTTGCTATATAAATATAACCTGATACTACATATGCACTAAATATAAGTACAGTATACCACAAATGTTACAAAACAGAACAATTACGTTGCTATATAAATATAACCTGATACTACATATGCACTAAATACAAGTACAGTATACTACAAATGTTGCACAACAGAACAATTACGTTACTATATAAATATAAGCCATACAGAGTGAGCGAAGAATTGTTGTGTCCTTCTGCGTTAACAAAGCTGAACTTTGCTGGCAGGAGGAGGACCCGTAACATCAAAGCATAAGTGACGTTAGTGACCTCTTTCACACGTCCTTCGAGGTCACATCCAACACTTACTTTACCGGGAGCAACCTAACTTTCACTGTGACTCTCTATCCTGTATTGCGCTACCAAAAGGTGTACAGAGACTTTCGGCTCACCCTGTATACAGTGAGCACAGTGACTATTTTATCAACGCAATGGGCTTCAAGTTTGATATTCCCCACCAAATATTTGGGGAGTCAAATCAAGGAATATGAGATGGGCGTTGCGTGTGGCACGTATGGGGGAGAGGAGACATACATAAGGAGTTTTCGTAAAGGAAAACCCAAGGAAAGAGACCATTTGGGAGACCTAGTCATAGATGTTAAAATAAAATAAAATTAATCCTAAAGAAACAGAAAGGAACGGTGTGGGCTGGATCCATCTAGCTCGAAATAAGGAAAACTGTAGGGCTGTTGTGAGCAGGATAATTAACAGGAGTTACAACAATTTTCAATTTGATACAAAATCACACTCCACATTCCAAATAATTTTATGTTTACTGTTGACATTACAATTTTTAAAGCATTGATTATCTCAGTATGAGGTGATATATGATATTATCTGTTGGGTAAAGATGACGTCAATAAAACTTGTCGACATACTGTCAAAACTTGCAGTAAATCGCCAGTAGCTGCATTCCTAACAATACAAATACATTACTATATATACCACCATGTTTAACATTCAATAATTCTACGTTCTGCCCACACAGTGTATTTATGTGTTTTGTGTGGATCTCAGAACAAACAGCGATTATTTCACTGTACAGCATTAACTGACTGGTTTGTGTAACTGAGACGGAGTGTGTTTACTGCGTGGTACGGACTGTATTTATGTGTTTTGTGTGGATCTCAGAAAAACAGCGATTATTTCACTGTACAGCATTAACTGACTGGTTTGTGTAACTGAGACGGAGTGTGTTTACTGCGCGGTACGGACTGTATTTATGTGTTTTGTGTGGATCTCAGAACAAACAGCGATTATTTCACTGTACAACATTAACTGACTGGTTTGTATAACTGAGAAGGAGTGTGTTTACTGCGCGGTACGGACTGTATTTATGTGTTTTGTGTGGATCTCAGAACAAACAGCGATTATTTCACTGTACAGCATTAACTGACTGGTTTGTATAACTGAGACGGAGTGTGTTTACTGCGCGGTACGGACTGTATTTATGTGTTTTGTGTGGATCTCAGAACAAACAGCGATTATTTCACTGTACAACATTAACTGACTGGTTTGTATAACTGAGACGGAGTGTGTTTACTGCGCGGTACGGACTGTATTTATGTGTTTTGTGTGGATCTCAGAACAAACAGCGATTATTTCACTGTACAGCATTAACTGACTGGTTTGTATAACTGAGACGGAGTGTGTTTACTGCGCGGTACGGACTGTATTTATGTGTTTTGTGTGGATCTCAGAACAAACAGCATTATTTCAATGTACAACATTAACTGACTGGTTTGTATAACCGAGACGGAGTGTGTTTACTGCGCGGTACGGACTGTATTTATGTGTTTTGTGTGGATCTCAGAACAAACAGCGATTATTTCACTGTACAACATTAACTGACTGGTTTGTATAACTGAGACGGAGTGTGTTTACTGCGCGGTACGAACTGAGTGTTTATATATAATTCAGGTTTACCTTGGTCTTTAAAGTGTTAATATATAACAGCAAAATTCAGGGAGAAGTTTTAGTCAAACCACAGAAAATTTACCTCCTCGTGACGTCATATTATTACTTGAATATTATTAATACATAAATCTGTTACATTCGATAAATCTGTGTGTAACTTCTTAATTGCACAAATATGACAATTAAGCAAAAGCCTATAAACTGATGCACTCTTCGTGCTATTATAATGACCGACTGTCTCAGTTTGTCGGTTTAGGCCGTAAAGACGGACGCACAGTATATCCTATGTCGTCTGAGACAAAAGAAGTCATCACGAAGGTGAATATAGTGCCTATTTTCTGGGACGTGAAGTCGTGTACTGTGGCAGAATTTTCCGACGTTTCTCAGTCACCTGCTGCCTCCATCATCAAAGGGAATAGCATTCATAAGCGTCGGTATTTTGGCGCCAGAAGCAGCGGCGCTGGTCACATCTCATAGTGAAGCAATATTTGTGTGCTGATTGGCACAGAATTGGGGCCTCATGGCACAATATTTGTGTGTTGATTGGCACAGAAGTGGGGCCTCATGTCACAATATTTGTGTGCTGATTGGCACAGAAGTGGGGCCTCATGGCACAATATTTGTGTGCTGACTGGCACAGAAGTGGGGCCTCATGGCACAAATTGCATTCACAACCACTCACAAGCCTGCTGCTTAACAATGTTCGTATTGCTTGTGCGGTTTCGAAACGTCTTCTGTTACTTTGAGGAAACTATAAAAATTGAAAGTAAAGCGGACTTGGAGATGGAGAAAGAAAAATCCTCCGAAACGTCTGAAACTATTCAGCAATTGACACGGCGTCATATGCCAGAAGGCTGGATTGTTTTCAGCACGGCTGTGATAATCGTAAGCCTAAAGCTCCGGCCAAATTCACCCTTTATCGATTACATTTTGAATGGGAAACTGAGTGGTCACTGGGAGTGGATGTGCCCCTGGGGCCCGCGGAGTTATTGTAGCAGGGTTGGTGCGTTTATTTTGAAATGAAGTGGACTGACTGTCAGACAAGTGGCACGTGTGTTATTGACTGACTGTCAGACAAGTGGCACGTGTGTTATTGACTGACTGTCAGACAAGTGGCACGTGTGTTATTGACTGACTGTCAGACAAGTGGCACGTGTGTTATTGACTGACTGTCAGACAAGTGGCACGTGTGTTATTGACTGACTGTCAGACAAGTGGCACGTGTGTTATTGACTGACTGTCAGACAAGTGGCACGTGTGTTATTGACTGACTGTCAGACAAGTGGCACGTGTGTTATTGACTGACTGTCAGACAAGTGGCACGTGTGTTATTGACTGACTGTCAGACAAGTGGCACGTGTGTTATTGACTGACTGTCAGACAAGTGGCACGTGTGTTATTGACTGACTGTCAGACAAGTGGCACGTGTGTTATTGACTGACTGTCAGACAAGTGCCACGTGTGTTATTGACTGACTGTCAGACAAGTGGCACGTGTGTTATTGACTGACTGTCAGACAAGTGGCACGTGTGTTATTGACTGACTGTCAGACAAGTGGCACGTGTGTTATTGACTGACTGTCAGACAAGTGGCACGTGTGTTATTGACTGACTGTCAGACAAGTGGCACGTGTGTTATTGACTGACTGTCAGACAAGTGGCACGTGTGTTATTGACTGACTGTCAGACAAGTGGCACGTGTGTTATTGACTGACTGTCAGACAAGTGCCACGTGTGTTATTGACTGACTGTCAGACAAGTGGCACGTGTGTTATTGACTGACTGTCAGACAAGTGGCACGTGTGTTATTGACTGACTGTCAGACAAGTGGCACGTGTGTTATTGACTGACTGTCAGACAAGTGGCACGTGTGTTATTGACTGACTGTCAGACAAGTGGCCACAGTGTGTTATTGACTGACTGTCAGACAAGTGGCACGTGTGTTATTGACTGACTGTCAGACAAGTGGCACGTGTGTTATTGACTGACTGTCAGACAAGTGGCACGTGTGTTATTGACTGACTGTCAGACAAGTGGCACGTGTGTTATTGACTGACTGTCAGACAAGTGGCACGTGTGTTATTGACTGACTGTCAGACAAGTGGCACGTGTGTTATTGACTGACTGTCAGACAAGTGGCACGTGTGTTATTGACTGACTGTCAGACAAGTGGCACGTGTGTTATTGACTGACTGTCAGACAAGTGGCACGTGTGTTATTGACTGACTGTCAGACAAGTGGCACGTGTGTTATTGACTGACTGTCAGACAAGTGGCACGTGTGTTATTGACTGACTGTCAGACAAGTGGCACGTGTGTTATTGACTGACTGTCAGACAAGTGCACGTGTGTTATTGACTGACTGTCAGACAAGTGGCACGTGTGTTATTGACTGACTGTCAGACAAGTGGCACGTGTGTTATTGACTGACTGTCAGACAAGTGGCACGTGTGTTATTGACTGACTGTCAGACAAGTGGCACGTGTGTTATTGACTGACTGTCAGACAAGTGGCACGTGTGTTATTGACTGACTGTCAGACAAGTGGCACGTGTGTTATTGACTGACTGTCAGACAAGTGGCACGTGTGTTATTGACTGACTGTCAGACAAGTGGCACGTGTGTTATTGACTGACTGTCAGACAAGTGGCACGTGTGTTTATTGACTGACTGTCAGACAAGTGGCACGTGTGTTATTGACTGACTGTCAGACAAGTGGCACGTGTGTTATTGACTGACTGTCAGACAAGTGGCACGTGTGTTATTGACTGACTGTCAGACAAGTGCACGTGTGTTATTGACTGACTGTCAGACAAGTGGCACGTGTGTTATTGACTGACTGTAGCAAGTGCACGTGTGTTATTGACTGACTGCAGACAAGTGGCACGTGTGTTATTGACTGACTGTCAGACAAGTGGCACGTGTGTTATTGACTGACTGTCAGACAAGTGGCACGTGTGTTATTGACTGACTGTCAGACAAGTGGCACGTGTGTTATTGACTGACTGTCAGACAAGTGGCACGTGTGTTATTGACTGACTGTCAGACAAGTGGCACGTGTGTTATTGACTGACTGTCAGACAAGTGGCACGTGTGTTATTGACTGACTGTCAGACAAGTGGCACGTGTGTTATTGACTGACTGTCAGACAAGTGGCACGTGTGTTATTGACTGACTGTCAGACAAGTGGCACGTGTGTTATTGACTGACTGTCAGACAAGTGGCACGTGTGTTATTGACTGACTGTCAGACAAGTGGCACGTGTGTTATTGACTGACTGTCAGACAACGTGGCACAGATGTGTATTGACTGACTGTCAGACAAGTGGCACGTGTGTTATTGACTGACTGTCAGACAAGTGGCACGTGTGTTATTGACTGACTGTCAGACAGTGGCACGTGTGTTATTGACTGACTGTCAGACAAGTGGCACGTGTGTTATTGACTGACTGTCAGACAAGTGGCACGTGTGTTATTGACTGACTGTCAGACAAGTGGCACGTGTGTTATTGACTGACTGTCAGACAAGTGGCACGTGTGTTATTGACTGACTGTCAGACAAGTGGCACGTGTGTTATTGACTGACTGTCAGACAAGTGGCACGTGTGTTATTGACTGACTGTCAGACAAGTGGCACGTGTGTTATTGACTGACTGTCAGACAAGTGGCACGTGTGTTATTGACTGACTGTCAGACAAGTGGCACGTGTGTTATTGACTGACTGTCAGACAAGTGGCACGTGTGTTATTGACTGACTGTAGACAAGTGGCACGTGTGTTATTGACTGACTGTCAGACAAGTGCACGTGTGTTATTGACTGACTGTCAGACAAGTGGGTGCGTCGACAATGGACGTGTGTTATTGACTGACTGTCAGACAAGTGGCACGTGTGTTATTGACTGACTGTCAGACAAGTGGCACGTGTGTTATTGACTGACTGTCAGACAAGTGCACGTGTGTTATTGACTGACTGTCAACAGGCACTGGTTATTGACTGACTGTAGACAAGTGGCACGTGTGTTATGACTGACTGTCAGACAATGCACGTGTGTTATTGACTGACTGTCAGACAAGTGGCACGTGTGTTATTGACTGACTGTCAGACAAGTGCCATATCGTAGTGATTATTGACTGACTGTCAGACAAGTGGCACGTGTGTTATTGACTGACTGTCAGACAAGTGGCACGTGTGTTATTGACTGACTGTCAGACAAGTGGCACGTGTGTATGACTGACTGTCAGACATGGCACTGTGTATGACTGACTGTCAGACAAGTGGCACGTGTGTTATTGACTGACTGTCAGACAAGTGCCACGTGTGTTATGACTGACGTCAGACAAGTGGCACGTGTGTTATTGACTGACTGTCAGACAAGTGCACGTGTGTTATTGACTGACTGTCAGACAAGTGGCACGTGTGTTATTGACTGACTGTCAGACAAGTGGCACGTGTGTTATTGACTGACTGTCAACAAGTGGCACGGTGTTATTGACTGACTGTCAGACAAGTGCACGTGTGTATTGACTGACTGTCAGACAGTGGCACTGTGTTATTGACTGACTGTCAGACAAGTGGCACGTGTGTTATTGACTGACTGTCAGACAAGTGCACGGTGTTATTGACTGACTGTCAGACAAGTGCAAGTGTTATTGACTGACTGTCACTAGAACTAGTGCACAGTGTGTTATACTGACTGACAACTGATACTGATCACAAGTGCCACGTGTGTATTGACTGACTGTCAGACAAGTGCAGGTTATTATGACTGTCAGACAAGTGCACGTGTATTACTGACGTCAGACAGTGCTTAGACTGACTGCAACAATCAGTGTGTTATTGACTGACTGTCAGACAATGCACGTTGTTATTGACTGACTGTCAGACAAGTGCACGTGTGTTATTGACTGACTGTCAGACAAGTGCCACGGCTTGTTATTGACTGACTAGACATACGGTAGACTGACTGTAACAAGTGGCACGTGATAATGACTGACTGTCAGACAAGTGCACACTAGTAGTTAATTGACTGACTGTAGACATTGCCACGTGCTGTATTGACTAGACTAAGTCACTGATACATAATGTCACAAGTGCTACTGTTTATAACTGACTGATCAGACAAGTGCCACGTGTGTTAATTGACTGACTGTACAGACAAGTGCCACGTGTGTATGACTGACTGTCAGACAAGTGCAACGGTGTATATTGACTGACTGTCAGACAAGTGACGTGTGTTAATGTGAACATGACTAGTCAGACAAGTGCACTGATGTATTGACACATGAACAACGTGGCAAAACATTATTGCTGTACTACAGACAAGTGAGCCTCTGAATGAACTGACCGACTAAGGCTTGTATAACTGACTGTCAACAATCACTGTTCTAGACTGACTGTCAAAAGTGCAACTAATGACTAACTGCGACTGACTGACTAATAACGTAACTAATGTGACTTACTGACTGACTAACTAATAACTACTAACTACTGACTCACTAATAGCTAATGACTACTAGTAACAAATTCACGCTGTTAGACTGACTGCATATGACACACTAACTAACACTGTCGACTGACTAATACTGACTAACATTCAATTTGTCTAACTAACTGCTAACAACATAACTAACTAAATATTGACTAGACTTCATAATAACACTACTTATGACTGACTTCAACTAAGTCATGCTGTATATCTGAACTGACTTAACAACTGCTAACAACTAATGGCTGACTGACTAGACAAGACTGGACTGACTAATATGACAACTGACTAGCAACCAATTGCGCTAACTGACGTACTGTGTTATACTAACTGACTATACATACATATGGGCAAGCTGATGACTAATTATACTGATACTGCAATACAAGGCTGACAATGGACTGACTTACTAATAACTAAATGCATACTGGTCACTTATAACCTAACTGACTACAACAATGCACTTTACTATGAACTACTAACGACTAACATGATGCTAACTGATGGTAACTAACTACTGCCAAAACTGACACAAGTGTGACTACTGACAACTTAGACTAATGACTAATGTAACTGGCTGACTGACTTTGACAAGCTAACACTAACTAATTGGCTTACTGAACTGAACTAACTGACTAAACGACTAAGCTAACTGACTAACTCAACTAACTAATGACTGCGGACTGACTGACCAATAACTAACAACTAACTGGCTGACTACTAATAACTGACTATGTGACTAATCAATACTAACTAACTTAACTAACTCAGCACACAGTCCTCAGAATGCTAGCGGTGTCCTGTAAGACAATCCCGCATTTAAGGAACTGATGATGCCGTAATCACAAGCCCACCACTTGTCCACATCCTGATGCCAGATTAATTTAGTCGACACATTTTCCATACACTATTTCTTAAGATCAATTATAGTATTATATTTCCATCTACTCTTGGTTTTCCAAGTGGTTCTCTTAGTATTCACTAACCCGATTACCATTTCCTTACCCACAGCAATGTGTTCTGTCACCGACAGACAGCAGCACAGTCGACTGACTGAATGGCAGGAGGTGAAGTTACCTTTATTTGCGTAATGAAGTTCGGTACTTTGGTGCTTAGAGCAGTGCTGTACAGTCGTCTGGGGCAAGCTGCATGACCTGACACGCTGAACCTGTATACCAATCCACACGGCGTCCTGTCCCACAAGTGGTATCTGTCACATTCATTTGCCCGAGTAAGCTATCGAGCACATCTCTACTAGTTCACAATCACTCCGCTAGACGCCGCTGAACACAGATGCAGCCTGGTCACAGCGACTCTGGTGGCCAAGTGGTAACTAAATAGCGCCAGTCACCAGCCGCTGCACACAGGCGACATCTACGTCGAACTTCACGTTAGATTGCCTGCGAGTCCGGGGCTCGAGTACCGGCACAAACAAAAGAATTTGCTCTTCTTCAAAACGCCTAGACCAGCTGTAGGGCCCCCCCCAGGGGCTCTTTAGCGGCCGGGTGTGACACTGGCCATTCACCTCCATACAGTACCAAGCTCATCCCATATGCCTTCAGATTGTAGACAACTCATTGTTAACCTCGACACTACATGGAGGGGAGTTGTCAGCCTCAAGCTCCGGCAGTCTAACCTCGCTGTTAGAGTTCCGGTCACCCATTAAATAGTAGCCAAGCCGACTTGGAGGTTTCCTTGAAGTAAGATGTCTTTCTTTGTCTGGATTTGAACCCCGATCGCCCAGCCCGTATCCTTGTCACTATACCGAACAATTGACAGAACTTAAGTCACGTGCTTTACAGGACGAGTTGGTTAACACTTTGAACACGAAGCGTAAATTGTTTAATTTATAGACCCATTCCGTACCGCGCAGTAAACACTTTTCATCTCGGTTAAAAAACAAGTCAATTTACGTTATATAAGGCAAAAGTCGCTGTTTGTTGTAATATAAATACAAAACACATAAATACAGTGCGGGCAGAACGTACAGTTTGTGAATGTTAAATGCAGTGGTACATATAGTGACCGTTAGACTTTAAACGTTTAATTTGTTTAGTGCACAAAATTGTGTACTGACACAAATTAACACAAGTAGGCACTGCTGTCATATGTCTGTCGTCTGGACGGTGACAATGACACGCGCACTATGAGGTGACTGTCTTCCGGGACGTGACGCCGTGTACCTACCGACGTTTCTTTACAAGCTACTGTTACTACTTCTACACTGAAAATGGAGGCAGAAGTTTTCTCCCAAATGAGTGTCAACAATTAATTAATTATATCATTCCAACAAATGCACTACACTATTTTAGTGTATTCTTGTCCCTACACATGTTTCGGCACTCCTTGTGCCATCCTCAGGGGTGTCGTCGACAGTTCACAGTTTTCAAATACATCCAATTCACTTCCACAACATAAATTCACTGTCACTTAATATCACTTATCTTCCTGTTCATGGCGGTCAGCTTGTCTTGTTTGGTGTTTTGTTGACATTGAGCAATTAAGACTTTATAAATGAAGACAGTCTTAGTGTAAAATGTTAAAAGTTATTATAAAGTCTTAATTACTCAATGTCAACAAAACACCAAACAAGACAAGCTGACCGCCATGAACAGGAAGATAAGTGATATTAAGTGATAGTGAATTTATGTTGTGGAAGTGAATTGGATGTATTTGAAAACTGTGAAATATCGACGACACCCCTGAGGATGGCACAAGGAGTGCCGAAACATATGTAGGGACAAGAAAACACTAAAATAGTGTAGTGCATTGGTTGTAATGAAATACTTAATTAATTATTAGTACGCACTTCATATAAAACGTAAATTTCTCAATAATTATCACAATAAGCGTTGTCGTATTTCAGGTGACAGTCATTTTGACGATGGTGTATCAATTGGTCCATGAGATATTGGTAGGGGGGCGGAGTGATAGGATGACGGCACCAGCATTATGTTGTGCACCGCAAGGACGGAGCCTGAGTCTTCAGAGCAAGGACAGTCCGCGTCACGGCGTGCTTGTATGGGCAGTTCGGCATTTCAGTGACTTTAAAGCAGAACAGTTGCTCTCTGCCTCTGAGTAAAAACTGGTCGGTACCTTCACGAAACTGCAGGAATAGAGACAGCACAACGAGAAGAACAAAAGAACAACGGACAGCGGCTGTGACAACAGGACGACATCGTCATGCGTGACAGAATTCACTGTCTTGCGTAGAATAGCGTGTATGAAAAAGGAGCGGTAGACAGACAGAGAGACAGACAGACAGAAAGTGTATTTCGCATTATCCGGTTTCCAGTCGCGTATAAATTTAACCCAAAATTACCGGACATGTCTACAAGGGAATAATCGCTTTGTTGTACCTTGTGCGTATATTAACCCTCTAAAGCCCAGTGTTTACTATATGTACCACCATGTTTAACATTCAACAATTCTACGTTCTGCCCACACAGTGTATTTATGTGTTTTGTGTGGATCTCAGAACAAACAGCGATTATTTCACTGTACAGCATTAACTGACTGGTTTGTATAACTGAGATGTAGTGTGTTTACTGCGCGGTACGGACTGTATTTATGTGTTTTGTGTGGATCTCAGAACAAACAGCGATTATTTCACTGTACAACATTAACTGACTGGTTTGTATAACTGAGACGGAGTGTGTTTACTGCGCGGTACGGACTGTATTTATGTGTTTTGTGTGGATCTCAGAACAAACAGCGATTATTTCACTGTACAACATTAACTGACTGGTTTGTATAACTGAGACGGAGTGTGTTTACTGCGCGGTACGGACTGTATTTATGTGTTTTGTGTGGATCTCAGAACAAACAGCGATTATTTCACTGTACAGCATTAACTGACTGGTTTGTATAACTGAGACGGAGTGTGTTTACTGCGCGGTACGGACTGTATTTATGTGTTTTGTGTGGATCTCAGAACAAACAGCGATTATTTCACTGTACAACATTAACTGACTGATTTGTATAACTGAGACGGAGTGTGTTTACTGCGCGGTACGGACTGTATTTATGTGTTTTGTGTGGATCTCAGAACAAACAGCGATTATTTCACTGTACAGCATTAACTGACTGGTTTGTATAACTGAGACGGAGTGTGTTTACTGCGCGGTACGGACTGTATTTATGTGTTTTGTGTGGATCTCAGAACAAACAGCGATTATTTCACTGTACAACATTAACTGACTGGTTTGTATAACTGAGACGGAGTGTGTTTACTGCGCGGTACGGACTGTATTTATGTGTTTTGTGTGGATCTCAGAACAAACAGCGATTATTTCACTGTACAACATTAACTGACTGGTTTGTATAACTGAGACGGAGTGTGTTTACTGCGCGGTACGGACTGTATTTATGTGTTTTGTGTGGATCTCAGAACAAACAGCGATTATTTCACTGTACAACATTAACTGACTGGTTTGTATAACTGAGACGGAGTGTGTTTACTGCGCGGTACGGACTGTATTTATGTGTTTTGTGTGGATCTCAGAACAAACAGCGATTATTTCACTGTACAACATTAACTGACTGGTTTGTATAACTGAGACGGAGTGTGTTTACTGCGCGGTACGGACTGTATTTATGTGTTTTGTGTGGATCTCAGAACAAACAGCGATTATTTCACTGTACAACATTAACTGACTGGTTTGTATAACTGAGACGGAGTGTGTTTACTGCGCGGTACGGACTGTATTTATGTGTTTTGTGTGGATCTCAGAACAAACAGCGATTATTTCACTGTACAACATTAACTGACTGGTTTGTATAACTAAGACGGAGTGTGTTTACTGCGCGGTACGGACTGTATTTATGTGTTTTGTGTGGATCTCAGAACAAACAGCGATTATTTCACTGTACAACATTAACTGACTGGTTTGTATAACTGAGACGGAGTGTGTTTACTGCGCGGTACGGGCTGATATTTATGTAAAGTGTGCTTACTGCGCGGTACGGGCTGATATTTATGTAAAGTGTGCTTACTGCGCGGTACGGACTGATATTTATGTAGTGTGTGTTTACTGCGCGGTACGGACTGATATTTATGTAGAGTGTGTTTACTGCGCGGTACGAGCTCTATCAAGTGGGCGAACCCTGGAAGCCTTCTGTCAAAGTGACACTTTCCCCTCCCCCCACCCAAATAAAATTGTCCCTCAATCCTCCCTTCCGCTCAGTAGCTCTGCAAACAGTCACGTACGAACGCAGCAGTTCACTGCTGAACGTCTCTGTCCGAACAGTTTCAGACCTGCCGATCGCCTACGATGCTCAACGCCACAATCTCATTATCTCATCACAGCTGTGTTGATGAACATTTGCGTCTTCTGACATGTTACACTGTGCCGACAATTACGGACGTTTCGTTGGAGCGTCCTATAGCCATTTTCAGGCAGGAGTCATAGACCGCTTCTCCGAAACGTCGATGAAGCCTTACATCTCAGACACCTAAACCTGTCTCATTGTAACTTTGCAATAGCAACTCCGGCTGCACCTCAGAAGTAAAACAGCGTAACTGCCGTAATTGGTCACAACGATGCTGGCTCGTGTTCAGGAAAGAACGCCTTACAATGATAGAATTCAGATCATGTGGCCTAAGCGCCGACAAACCGACTTGTGCGGGCAGGAAACGGAAGTGATGAAAACATAGACAAAAGCACGACAAGAAAAGGTGACAAGAGAAAGAAGAATGAAAATAAAATGACAAACAGGACACAAGGTGCAGAAAACCCTGGGTGTGCAAGGTGCCATTTCTGAGTATGCAAGGTGCCATTTCTGAGTATGCAAGGTGCCATTTCTGAGTATGCAAGGTGCCATTTCTGAGTTTGCAAGGTGCCATTTCTGAGTATGCAAGGTGCCATTTCTGAGTGTGCAAGGTGCCATTTCTGAGTATGCAAGGTGCCATTTCTGAGTATGCAAGGTGCCATTTCTGAGTTTGCAAGGTGCCATTTCTGAGTGCGCAAGGTGCGATTTCTGAGTGTGCAAGGTGCCATTTCTGAGTATGCAAGGTGCCATTTCTGAGTTTGCAAGGTGCCATTTCTGAGTGTGTAAGGTGCCATTTCTGAGTGTGCAAGGTGCCATTTCTGAGTGTGTAAGGTGCCATTTCTGAGTGTGCAAGGTGCCAATTCTGAGTGTGTAAGGTGCCATTTCTGAGTTTGCAAGGTGCCATTTTAGGTGTGCTCATTCCATGAGGCATATCGCAAAGTCACATCGCTGCTCACTACGCCAACTTAGCTGCCCGCCCGTCCTCTTTCTCAGCACCTGAGGTCTCCAGCGTCACTGTCAAGTACGTCGCTAGATGTCAGCACCGTTCTGTGCGCAACGCGAGTCCGTCCGTCTGTCCGTAACTACTATTGGCCACTAAACCGTTCGTCGAGTATTCACGACATTCGGCACAAAAGTCGTTGTCATAAAAAACAGTCTAGCCGTAAGTTTGGTAAAAGTCGGTGCAGTGACGTCATACTTTAGTAAGCGTGTCTGTCTGCACGTTTCGTGAAGGCTAGCACGAGGTGCACGTGACGTCAGTGACGTGTTTGGTGCAGATCGGCCACACTGCACTTGAGATCGGCCACGACGTTACTGTCCCTAGTTGTGCACATCCTTTGGCCCATTTAGGTGAAATTTTATATAAGAAGTATGAATTAGAAACGCACCCAAGGGGGGAGGGGGCTGCCGGGTTGCTGCCCCCCATAAACCTCCAAAACCGAAATTGAAAAAACAGATGTTGTAGACATTACGATATCAAACGTTTCACGTGACTTCCTCTTCAGCCTAAATCAGCCACTAAATCAGCCGATGACAGCACATTGGAATTGTGAGTAATAAATTAATTAAATTAAAAAACAATAAGATAGGACACTGTGATTGAGTGACGGAACATGTAGCTATATATGTATATATATGTAGTTGCAGACAGTTATGTTGTGCTTACGGCATGATTTTTGTAACATAACTTTTAAAATAAAACATAAATTATATAGAGCCTCAGGGTCAGCAGCCCCCCCCCCCCCCAATAGAAACGTTCGGTGCCACCTGACGGCACGAGACTTGTTGAGCATGAATTTCATGAAAACCGATATAGGAAAGAGCGTTAGTGCCTGAACGTAATTATGCACTGGCCGTTAGTGCCTGAACGTAATTATGTAATGGCCGTTAGTGCCTGAACGTAATTATGTAATGGCCGTTAGTGCCTGAACGTAATTATGCACTGGCCGTTAGTGTCTGAACGTAATTATGCACTGGCCGTTAGTGCCTGAACGTAATTATGTAATGGCCGTTAGTGCCTGAACGTAATTATGTAATGGCCGTTAGTGCCTGAACGTAATTATGCACTGGCCGTTAGTGTCTGAACGTAATTATGCACTGGCCGTTAGTGCCTGAACGTAATTATGCACTGGCCGTTAGTGTCTGAACGTAATTATGCACTGGCCGTTAGTGCCTGAACGTATTTATGGACCAGCCGTTAGTGCCTGAACGTAATTATGCACTGGCCGTTAGTGTCTGAACGTAATTAAGCACTGGCCGTTAGTGTCTGAACGTAATTAAGCACTGGCCGTTAGTGTCTGAACGTAATTAAGCACTGGCCGTTAGTGTCTGAACGTAATTAAGCACTTGCCGTTAGTGCCTGAACGTAATTATGCACTGGCCCAGCTGTGTACAGCGAAACCGCGTGATATTCTGAAAGTAAAGAGCGCCCTGCTGCAGTCCGTGTACCTGTGACTGGCCTCCAGTGCACACTGCAGTCACCTGTGTACCTGTGACTGGCCTCCAGTGCACACTGCAGTCACCTGTGTACCTGTGACTGGCCTCCAGTGCACACTGCAGTCACCTGTGTACCTGTGACTGGCCTCCAGTGCACATTGGAGTCACCTGTGTACCTGTGCACGCAGTTACTGGCCTCCAGTGCACACTGGAGTCACCTGTGTACCTGTGCACGCAGTTACTGGCCTCCAGTGCACACTGGAGTCACCTGTGTACCTGTGCACGCAGTTACTGGCCTCCAGTGCACACTGGAGTCACCTGTGTACCTGTGCACGCAGTTACTGGCCTCCAGTGCACACTGGAGTCACCTGTGTACCTGTGCACGCAGTTACTGGCCTCCAGTGCACACTGGAGTCACCTGTGTACCTGTGCACGCAGTTACTGGCCTCCAGTGCACACTGGAGTCACCTGTGTACCTGTGCACGCAGTTACTGGCCTCCAGTGCACACTGGAGTCACCTGTGTAACTGTGCACGCAGTTACTGGCCTCCAGTGCACACTGGAGTCACCTGTGTATCCTTCCAGCCAGCCTGGGGGAAACAAAAGACTGACACCAGGTAGCTGATGGTGAAAATATCTAAAAAAGAAGTTATGGTCTCCGACCGCTGTAGCAAGAAGCTTCTGACGTCACCGAAAACAAATGGATGTGCTGACGGGACGTCGTGAGAGCAGCAGTGACCTACGTCGCACCTTCAATAAAGCTGTAATCATAAAGGTAAAGTTTGCCCTGTGACAGGCCGTGAAGGCCCAGAGGGGGAGTAGAGGTATAGCTCTACTTTCTTTAACCCTGGCACTAGACGTCGGCGGGTGGTCAACTCCACGCTCCGGCCGCTTTACCTCCGGGAAAGAGACACGTTACCCATTGTACAGGAGGCTGGGTGGGCCCCAGGGCCGGTCTGGACGGGTGCGG
Source organism: Reticulitermes speratus (assembly GCA_021186555.1). Classification (NCBI taxonomy): domain Eukaryota; kingdom Metazoa; phylum Arthropoda; class Insecta; order Blattodea; family Rhinotermitidae; genus Reticulitermes; species Reticulitermes speratus. The sequence goes on from JAJKFL010000026.1 coordinate 361,387, forward strand.
AAAATCTCGCCCCCACCGGGATTCGATCCCCGGACCGTCCAGCTCGTAGCTCAGTCACTATACCGACTGAGCTACCCTGTAATTGTAAGACTGTAATTATATCATAAACATCTCGCTGTTAAACAATTTGTTATTGAACTGCATATCGCAGGGTTTGACATCTACTGCTGACATTTATGTAAATATGTGCACATGGTAAAAATAGGAACCACTAATTCAAAGAAATTCGGGTGAATTCGAAATTACCAGTACGAACATAAAAACATGCTATAACAAAAGAAAGAAGACTTTATACTAATTCAATGGGAAACTGACAGTTGGTCAGCAAGTCAAAAAAGTCACAGTATTCGTTACCACACAGTGTCGCACTGTCAGTTTTGCAGACAGTTCGTTACCACACAGTGTCGCACTGTCAGTTTTGCAGACAGTTCGTTACCACACAGTGTCGCACTGTCAGTTTTGCAGACAGTTCGTTACCACACAGTGTCGCACTGTCAGTTTTGCAGACAGTTCGTTACCACACAGTGTCGCACTGTCAGTTTTGCAGACAGTTCGTTACCACACAGTGTCGCACTGTCAGTTTTGCAGACAGTTCGTTACCACACAGTGTCGCACTGTCAGTTTTGCAGACAGTTCGTTACCACACAGTGTCGCACTGTCAGTTTTGCAGACAGTTCGTTACCACACAGTGTCGCACTGTCAGTTTTGCAGACAGTTCGTTACCACACAGTGTCGCACTGTCAGTTTTGCAGACAGTTCGTTACCACACAGTGTCGCACTGTCAGTTTTGCAGACAGTTCGTTACCACACAGTGTCGTACTGTCAGTTTTGCAGACAGTTCGTTACCACACAGTGTCGCACTGTCAGTTTTGCAGACAGTACGTTACCACACAGTGTCGCACTGTCAGTTTTGCAGACAGTTCGTTACCACACAAGTGTCGCACTGTCACTTCCACAGCACCTGCGATTCTTCTCCACTACAACAAAATCGATTGAAACTCGACAGCTCAGTTTCTTTAACTTCCACTTCAATATTATCTTCCCCGCCATCACTAAGTCTCTCAAGTGGCCCCCCGTCATCACTAAGTCCCTCAAGTGGCCCCCCGCCATCACTAAGTCTCTCAAGTGGCCCCTTCACACCAACTTTCTCAAACAAAACCTTTTCCACCTGCCCATCTCTCCTTCCCAGTCCACTCTTCTTCATTCGGTGACCTCAGTGTTATTCACGCGAGCGATATCTCCTTCCCAGTCCGTTACTCAGCTTTATGCTATCAAACTTCACAAAATTTTGTATTTCAGAGAAAGAGTTTGGCCATCCTGAGTGTCTAATCGTGATGCATAGTCCTGCGTATCTTATGGTGAATACGAAGCCTGGAGTGGAGGTAAAACTCCACGAATTCTGGACCTTAAACGAGATAGAGCTTAATATTAATCTTCCAATACACACCGTTTTATGCTCCAAAAAGAAAAATTCTAGAACCTGCTGGATACGAAACCTTTGGGCCACAGAACCTGTGCGGAACCTTTCGAACACTAAACTGGGTGGGCCATAGGACCCACCGGAAAGCAATTACCGCAGTTCTTAAAGGCCCGTAACGGAAATGACGCACTGCGCTCTTCTGAGAGACAAGTGTGCGGAGGAACTTGGGAGCTCTGCAGGTGGGAGCGAGGATATTATTAAAGTGACGTCACGTAATGTTGGATTGATGTCACGTAATGTTGGATTGACGTCAAGTAATGTTGGATTGATGTCAAGTAATGTTGGATTGACGTCAAGTAATGTTGGATTGACGTCAAGTAATGTTGGATTGACGTCAAGTAATGTTGGATTGACGTCAAGTAATGTTGGATTGACGTCAAGTAATGTTGGATTGACGTCAAGTAATGTTGGATTGACGTCAAGTAATGTTGGATTGACGTCAAGTAATGTTGGATTGACGTCAAGTAATGTTGGATTGACGTCAAGTAATGTTGGATTGACGTCAAGTAATGTTGGATTGACGTCAAGTAATGTTGGATTGACGTCAAGTAATGTTGGATTGACGTCAAGTAATGTTGGATTGACGTCAAGTAATGTTGGATTGACGTCAAGTAATGTTGGATTGACGTCAAGTAATGTTGGATTGACGTCAAGTAATGTTGGATTGATGTCAAGTAATGTTGGATTGACGTCAAGTAATGTTGGATTGATGTCAAGTAATGTTGGATTGATGTCAAGTAAAGTTGGATTGATGTCAAGTAATGTTGGATTGATGTCAAGTAATGTTGATGTCAAGTAATGTTGGATTGATGTCAAGTAATGTTGGACTGATGTCAAGTAATGTTGGATTGATGTCAAGTAATGTTGATGTCAAGTAATGTTGGATTGATGTCAAGTAATGTTGGATTGATGTCAAGTAATGTTGGATTGATGTCAAGTAATGTTGGATTGATGTCAAGTAATGTTGGATTGATGTCAGGTAATGTTGGATTGATATCAAGTAATGTTGGATTGATGTCAAGTAATGTTGGATTGACGTCACGTAATGTTGGATTGTCTACTGGAGTCATGTGCATTACAATGCGGCCTAACAGAGGGCTCTAGTGTTCATAAAAGACAGAATTTCTGGACTATCAGTATAGGCCTAGTGCCACGTTGACTTACGGGCCTATAGTCCTGACTGTCAGTGCTACAGCTGTACTATTACAGTCTATTACACTTACCGTTAGACGCACAGCAAGTCCCGTGTCCAAATCAATACACAGTATACGCTAATTCTACTGCACAAAGACTCCTCGGCCTACACAACATTCTGGACATAGTTCATTTTTGCCCGCTGGCGGTGCGGTAATGAAGTGACCTGTTGTCGCTACTGTAGTGCGGGTGCCCCACGGGGGGCTCACAATGGGAAGCCCCGCTGGGTTACACCAGCTTCCGTGCGACTTTCAAATATTCCTTACATCTATTGCTAGTTATTCTGTTTCATTTGATGAGTTGTCTTGAATTAAATTACTGCCGACAGTCCTTAATTTGGTATCAGATTACAAGCTTATCACTCATTTACCGCTGCTGATAAGACGTGATAACAGGCTGCGTCACTTGACGGACGGTCTGTACAAAATTTGGAGTTTGTACAGATTGTTATGAACAGCGCTGTCTTCTGGAGGAGGACGCCGTCTTGATGGGTAATTAGTTACCGGCTTTCAAAGGCGCCTGCCGTCTTCACCTTCAAGGTAGCGGAAAATAGAATCTGGGGGAAGCAAGCTTCTCCGAAACGTCGGTAGTAAATGTCTAATCAATGACATCACATCCCAGAACACCTGTGATCTAAATCTCGTCCAAACCCAAAGCAGAAGGTACACCCCTTATCGGCTGTCCCAGACTGCTTATTCAATACATGCAGCCATGTCCTCACAAGCCAGCAAGGCCCTTCGTCACGTGACCTGCAGTGCCTGGTCACGTGACAGCACGTAATAAAACAATAAGACAGACAGACAGACAATTCTGATGTCCAGTGTACGTGTAACCGGTCCGTCTGACGAGAAACGAACAAAAAAATCGGAAGCCAATTCTTGTTTCAACTCTGTTACATACAAATTCCCGCAGATTTTTTTATGCATTAAAAGAGTAAAATAAGGATTAAAGAAAAAATTTTGAAAGGAAAACGTATTGGCGGCGAGATCAAAGACGCAGCATGATATGCTATTGTGTTCTCACAGGTTTAAGAAAGCTCCCACCAGGATGCGTGCTGTGTTACATGGTATTAAGACAGGCACGGCCTGAGAAAACACTAGCGCCTCCCGTCGACGGGCTCCATTAATCTCTACCCCAGTCACTGTCTTTAACAATGCGTTTGTGACGGCGGTGAAACCAATTTATGTCCTGCCCAGGGGTGTCATCAGGAGCCACTATGAAGTTGTCTGTGTTCGAAGTGCAGTAGGCGATTTTACAGGGTGTAGGGGGGGGGGGCAGACTGGTTGTGAGTTAATTGTGCGTGCGCCAAGAGTTCTATCTTTGCTGCTCTCTGACACTTCTCGTTTTGTGCGTCATTTAGCGACAGTAAAATTGACATCGAGAGGTGTTCAATGTGCCTACGAACTTTTCTTTACCGAGACATAAGAAGTATCTATCTACAAGGGGCAAATTTGTCAAATGCAACAGTCACGGGAACTAGGTATGTTGCGTGGACATGCATTGGTATCTACAAGACATGCGAGTCTCAGATTTTATATATATATACATATATATCAGAACAAACTTAGAATTTTAACCCTCTAAAGCCCAGTGGTTACTATATGTACCACCATGTTTAACATTCAACAATTCTACGTTCTGCCTACACAGTGTATTTATGTGTTTTGTGTGGATCTCAGAACAAACAGCGATTATTTCACTGTACAACATTAACTGACTGGTTTGTATAACTGAGACGGAGTGTGTTTACTGCGCGGTACGGACTGTATTTTTGTGTTTTGTGTGGATCTCAGAACAAACAGCGATTATTTCACTGTACAACATTAACTGACTGGTTTGTATAAAATGAGACGGAGTGTGTTTACTGCGCGGTACGGACTGTATTTATGTGTTTTGTGTGGATCTCAGAACAAACAGCGATTATTTCACTGTACAACATTAACTGACTGGTTTGTATAACTGAGACGGAGTGTGTTTACTGCGCGGTACGGACTGTATTTATGTGTTTTGTGTGGATCTCAGAACAAACAGCGATTATTTCACTGTATAACATTAACTGACTGGTTTGTATAACTGAGACGGAGTGTGTTTACTGCGCGGTACGGACTGTATTTATGTGTTTTGTGTGGATCTCAGAACAAACAGCGATTATTTCACTGTACAAAATTAACTGACTGGTTTGTATAACTGAGACGGAGTGTGTTTACTGCGCGGTACGGACTGTATTTATGTGTTTTGTGTGGATCTCAGAACAAACAGCGATTATTTCACTGTACAAAATTAACTGACTGGTTTGTATAACTGAGACGGAGTGTGTTTACTGCGCGGTACGGACTGTATTTATGTGTTTTGTGTGGATCTCAGAACAAACAGCGATTATTTCACTGTACAGCATTAACTGACTGGTTTGTATAACTGAGACGGAGTGTGTTTACTGCGCGGTACGAGCTGTATTTATGTGTTTTGTGTGGATCTCAGAACAAACAGCGATTATTTCACTGTACAACATTAACTGACTGGTTTGTATAACTGAGACGGAGTGTGTTTACTGCGCGGTACGGACTGTATTTATGTGTTTTGTGTGGATCTCAGAACAAACAGCGATTATTTCACTGTACAGCATTAACTGACTGGTTTGTATAACTGAGACGGAGTGTGTTTACTGCGCGGTACGGACTGTATTTATGTGTTTTGTATGGATCTCAGAACAAACAGCGATTATTTCACTGTACAACATTAACTGACTGGTTTGTATAACTGAGACGGAGTGTGTTTACTGCGCGGTACGGACTGTATTTATGTGTTTTGTGTGGATCTCAGAACAAACAGCGATTATTTCACTGTACAACATTAACTGACTGGTTTGTATAACTGAGACGGAGTGTGTTTACTGCGCGGTACGGACTGTATTTATGTGTTTTGTGTGGATCTCAGAACAAACAGCGATTATTTCACTGTACAGCATTAACTGACTGGTTTGTATAACTGAGACGGAGTGTGTTTACTGCGCGGTACGGACTGTATTTATGTGTTTTGTGTGGATCTCAGAACAAACAGCGATTATTTCACTGTACAGCATTAACTGACTGGTTTGTATAACTGAGACGGAGTGTGTTTACTGCGCGGTACGGACTGAGTGTTTATGTAAAGTGTGTTTACTGCGCGGTACGGACTGAGTGTTTATGTAAAGTGTGTTTACTGCGCGGTACGGACTGAGTGTTATGTAAAGTGTGTTTACTGCGCGGTACGGACTGAGTGTTTATGTAAAGTGTGTTTACTGCGCGGTACGGACTGAGTGTTTATGTAAAGTGTGCTTACTTCGCGGTACGGACTGAATGTTTATGTAGAGCGTGTTTACTGCGCGGTACGAGCTGAATGTTTATGTAAAGTGTGTTTACTGCGCGGTACGAGCTGAATGTTTATATAAATTCTGGTTAATTTTTGTGTTTGAATTGCTAAAGCCCTCCGCTATAACACGCACCTACTTTAACTGTTTGATGTTTTATGAATTGTTAATGAAAATTAGTCAATTATGTCAGGAAGATAAGTTACACGAATTACGTAAATGTCTGATAACAACATGTGATACGTAAAAGAAATTTGTTTAATAATAATAATGATAATAATAATAATAATAATTGTAAGAAGGTACAAGTCATTTTCTACTTCTTCTCTTTGTATGGCTGTTGGCCTTAGCATCTTTTCTTTGTTCGAATTACGTTTCTTCTACCTTTCGGAATGTCTTCATCGGCTAACAAGGGAATGCTGGTATTGTTTGTACTTCATAGATGTTCCGCTCACTTGCATTTACAGTGACCAGTGACTTCATTTAAATACATACGTACACGCACATACATACGTACACGCACATACATACGTACACGCATATACTTAATTTTTTTTCAATGAGTATTCTGACCCAATCTGTTTAAAAAATGTAAAAACTGTTTGTTACGTCGGGGTGATAAAACATGTCGACTTGAAATGCGGACAGACGTGACGGCTTTAAAGGCACGCTACATTTCAAAGTAGCATTTTTTGGCTCGCAGAATTCTCTCAGCTCGGCAGACTGCCTGTACATCACCTGCTGTACAGTCACACACATAAATCAAGATTATTTTTGCTATCAGTTCCACGAACACAGAGCAATACTGCGTGTATATGCTGCCACAAGGCACAGTGCAAAGTCAGTGAACTTCACAGTCGATAAGACAGCTACCTGTACACCAACACCTTATAATGTTATTAATTACGGTGCAATATCCTACTGACTGACTGGATGGCAACGTGACAAATACTATTGCATAAACATGAGTAGAAGGTTGTATGATTTCGAAATCGATAGTCAGTTAACGTATTTATAATAACACAATTATTATTAAAGCCTTTGGTTCATTTCATTAATAATGTTACTATTAGCCCTCTAAAGCCCAGTGGTCACTATATGTACCACCAGGTTTAACATTCACAAATTCTACGTTCTGCCTACACAGTGTATTTATGTGTTTTGTGTGGATCTCAGAACAAACAGCGATTATTTCACTGTACAGCATTAACTGACTGGTTTGTATAACTGAGACGGAGTGTGTTTACTGCGCGGTACGGACTGTATTTATGTGTTTTGTGTGGATCTCAGAACAAACAGCGATTATTTCACTGTACAACATTAACTGACTGGTTTGTATAACTGAGACGGAGTGTGTTTACTGCGCGGTACGGACTGTATTTATGTGTTTTGTGTGGATCTCAGAACAAACAGCGATTATTTCACTGTACAACATTAACTGACTGGTTTGTATAACTGAGACGGAGTGTGTTTACTGCGCGGTACGGACTGTATTTATGTGTTTTGTGTGGATCTCAGAACAAACAGCGATTATTTCACTGTACAACATTAACTGACTGGTTTGTATAACTGAGACGGAGTGTGTTTACTGCGCGGTACGGACTGTATTTATGTGTTTTGTGTGGATCTGAGAACAAACAGCGATTATTTCACTGTACAACATTAACTGAGTGGTTTGTATAACTGAGACGGAGTGTGTTTACTGCGCGGTACGGACTGAATGTTTATGTAAAGTGTGTTTACTGCGCGGTAAGGACTGGATGTTTATGTAAAGTGTGTTTACTGCGCGGTAAGGACTGGATGTTTATGTAAAGTGTGTTTACTGCGCGGTACGGACTGAATGTTTATGTAAAGTGTGTTTACTGCGCGGTACGGACTGGATATTTATGTAAAGTGTGTTTACTGCGCGGTCAGGACTGGATGTTTATGTAAAGTGTGTTTACTGCGCGGTACGGACTGAAAGTTTATGTAAAGTGTGTTTACTGGGCGGTACGGACTGAATGTTTATGTAAAGTGTGTTTACTGCGCGGTACGGACTGAATGTTTATGTAAAGTGTGTTTACTGCGCGGTACGGACTGAATGTTTATGTAAAGTGTGTTTACTGGGCGGTAAGGACTGGATATTTATGTAAAGTGTGTTTACTGCGCGGTAAGGAATGGACGTTTATGTAAAGTGTGTTTACTGCGCGGTACGGACTGAATGTTTATGTAAAGTGTGTTTACTGCGCGGTACGGACTGGATATTTATGTAAAGTGTGTTTACTGCGCGGTAAGGACTGAATGTTTATGTAAAGTGTGTTTACTGCGCGGTACGGACTGAATGTTTATGTAAAGTGTGTTTACTGCGCGGTACGAGCTGAGTGTTTTTAAACATAATTCAGGTTAATTTTACTTTTTAAGGTAAAGGTATTTGCACAACTGCCTACACACTAAAGGTTCAATAAAAATAAAGCTCGCAAATATTAAAAAATGTGATTTAACATGCAGATCGGCCACATTAAGCCATCACCTCAATCCAGCCAATTGGATTCCCGCAACACCGTCTGTGTCTTCGACTAGACTCTCCTTTAATTTCGTTTAACGTAAATGTGTTTTACACGGCAACTGTTCTATTGGACAGGGGAACAGTCAAGTGGTCGTTGCAGAACTTAAGGGGGCCATAGCGGAAAGTACACCAATTCACACGACGTAATGCCCCCAAGTCCGAGTACTATTATCGTTATTATTATTACTATTGCAGCCGTTGTAGCTCAGTAAATATAGTGACTAGGATGGGAGCTGGACGTCCGAAGAATTGTGGCTTGAATCCCGGAACGGGAACGAAATAATTTTGTTCTCCAAAACCTCCAGACCGGCACCGGGACCACGCAGCCTCCTGTTCAACGGGTACTAGAGGCCCTTTCTCGGGTTAAAGGTGAAACTAACCAGTCACCCACGAGGTTAAAAATGAGTGGAGTTATACCTCCACACTCTCATATGACTTCGTTGTGTTGACAGGGAGAAATGTACTTTTACATTTACAGACGTAAAGTGCCTATAATTGTGTTGTTTGTGGCAATACACGTAAATAGCTTTGTTATCTGTTTACACATACTGCATCAACTGCAGAGTACTCACGGACACTATTTCAGAATATCTTCAATGTGAGAATATTTTGAGATCAGTGTTTGTTGATGAACAACAGGACGTGATCTGGTGATGTTGGTGATCTGGTGATGTTGGTGATCTGGTGATGTTGGTGATCTGGTGATGTTGGTGATCTGGTGATGTTGGTGATATGGTGGTGATGGTGATCTGGTGATGTTGGTCATCTGGCGATGTTGATCTGGTGATGTTGGTGATCTCGTGATGGTGATCTGATGATATGTCTATGCCGTAGCCAACAATCTGTTGTCGTTCCGCTACCGTTAGCTTCACGCGGCCAGCAGCCGATTACAATAGACGTGTAATTGATGAGGCGGTGATTGTGTCTGTGGTGCAGACGAAGAGACGCGGGACTTTAACGAGGTGTTGAAAAGGTGTCGAACGTAACAAGTGGTCAGGGACGGCAGACAGATCTGCAGCGTCATCGTGTACGGCGCGCCGCGAAACTCAGGCGCTCTGAGCTAGGGAAAGCAGTGCTTTTGTTTGTTGTAACACTGCTAATTGAATTGCAGGCACGGTGAATATAACGTGAAGAGCACATAACGTGAAGAGCACGTAACGTGAAGAGCACATAACGTGAAGAGCACATAACGTGAAGAGCACATAACGTGAAGAGCAAATAACGTGAAGAGCACATAACGTGAAGAGCACATAACGTGAAGAGCACATAACGTGAAGAGCACATAACGTGAAGAGCACATAACAATATAACGTGAAGAGCACATAACGTGAAGAGCACATAACAATATAACGTGAAGAGCACATAACGTGAAGAGCACATAACAATATAACGTGAAGAGCACATAACAATATAACGTGAAGAGCACATAACGTGAAGAGCACATAACAATATAACGTGAAGAACACATAACGTGAAGAGCACATAACGTGAAGAGCACATAACAATATAACGTGAAGAGCACATAACAATATATATATATGAGACTCGAGCTTTTATGTATATGAGAAGTAGTCTGTAGCATAGTATACGATGTCACAAAACTTTCCGACGTTGCGGAGGGCCCCTCACTGGTGCCGTCCGTCCAGCCCAGTCACAACAGTCGCTAAGCTGTCCAGTGCTGCCAAAGGCGGACACTGTTAACATCAAACAAGACTGTCCTGCGGGACCTGAGCTGCACCACAGGCTATATCGTGGCGCTAGCGAGAACCAGCCTAACAAGATAGACATCTGGATGTCATGAATCAGCAACTATCGGCCTAGAGCTTAAATCAATAGACGACTTTTTGCTTCTGTTCTCTCAGACACACGCTTTGGCCATAAAGAGGCACCACAAGATGTAACATGTCTATTGAAGGCAGCTAGATGCTGCAGCGAAACGTCAGACAGAGTTAGACTGAGTTGGGGCAGTCACAGGTAAGTGAGAGAGAGAGAGAGAGACAGTGTACAGCAAGAGAGCAGTGACAGACAATTTTATATTGGGGGGGGGATCGTTTTCTTAGGAAGTTCCCAGGCTTCGCCCGCTCGTCCTTCTGCCAAGAGTAGTATGAAAATAAAAATGTATGACAAAGACGACATTTAGAATGGTCACACTGGTGGCTTAAATTAAGGGCTGCGGGATCGATATTTGAAGACTAATATCCGTTATATATAAACTTTCAGTTCGAATCCCGGTGGAGGTGAGTTATTGAGCACACGTCAGGACCGGCACTGGGGCCTACACAGCCCCCTGTACAGTGGGTACCGGGTCATTACAGGGGGTTAAAGCGGCCGGGGCGTAGCGTTGACCACCTACCCTATCTAGCGCCGAGGTTAAAGTAAGAGTACAGCTATACCTCTACTCTCCCTCTAGGTCTTCATGGCCTGTTCTAGGGTGAACTTTACCTTTACCTTACCGCGCAGTAAACACACTCCGTCTCAGTTATACAAACCAGTCAGTTAATGTTGTACAGTGAAATAATCGCTGTTTGTTCTGAGATCCACACAAAACACATAAATACAGTCCGTACCGCGCAGTAAACACACTCCGTCTCAGTTATACAAACCAGTCAGTTAATGTTGTACAGTGAAATAATCGCTGTTTGTTCTGAGATCCACACAAAACACATAAATACAGTCCGTACCGCGCAGTAAACACACTCCGTCTCAGTTATACAAACCAGTCAGTTAATGTTGTACAGTGAAATAATCGCTGTTTGTTCTGAGATCCACACAAAACACATAAATACAGTCCGTACCGCGCAGTAAACACACTCCGTCTCAGTTATACAAACCAGTCAGTTAATGTTGTACAGTGAAATAATCGCTGTTTGTTCTGAGATCCACACAAAACACATAAATACAGTCCGTACCGCGCAGTAAACACACTCCGTCTCAGTTATACAAACCAGTCAGTTAATGTTGTACAGTGAAATAATCGCTGTTTGTTCTGAGATCCACACAAAACACATAAATACAGTCCGTACCGCGCAGTAAACACACTCCGTCTCAGTTATACAAACCAGTCAGTTAATGTTGTACAGTGAAATAATCGCTGTTTGTTCTGAGATCCACACAAAACATATAAATACAGTCCGTACCGCGCAGTAAACACACTCCGTCTCAGTTATACAAACCAGTCAGTTAATGTTGTACAGTGAAATAATCGCTGTTTGTTCTGAGATCCACACAAAACACATAAATACAGTCCGTACCGCGCAGTAAACACACTCCGTCTCAGTTATACAAACCAGTCAGTTAATGTTGTACAGTGAAATAATCGCTGTTTGTTCTGAGATCCACACAAAACACATAAATACAGTCCGTACCGCGCAGTAAACACACTCCGTCTCAGTTATACAAACCAGTCAGTTAATGTTGTACAGTGAAATAATCGCTGTTTGTTCTGAGATCCACACAAAACACATAAATACAGTCCGTACCGCGCAGTAAACACACTCCGTCTCAGTTATACAAACCAGTCAGTTAATGTTGTACAGTGAAATAATCGCTGTTTGTTCTGAGATCCACACAAAACACATAAATACAGTCCGTACCGCGCAGTAAACACACTCCGTCTCAGTTATACAAACCAGTCAGTTAATGTTGTACAGTGAAATAATCGCTGTTTGTTCTGAGATCCACACAAAACACATAAATACAGTCCGTACCGCGCAGTAAACACACTCCGTCTCAGTTATACAAACCAGTCAGTTAATGTTGTACAGTGAAATAATCGCTGTTTGTTCTGAGATCCACACAAAACACATAAATACAGTCCGTACCGCGCAGTAAACACACTCCGTCTCAGTTATACAAACCAGTCAGTTAATGTTGTACAGTGAAATAATCGCTGTTTGTTCTGAGATCCACACAAAACACATAAATACAGTCCGTACGCGCAGTAAACACACTCCGTCTCAGTTATACAAACCAGTCAGTTAATGTTGTACAGTGAAATAATCGCTGTTTGTTCTGAGATCCACACAAAACACATAAATACAGTCCGTACCGCGCAGTAAACACACTCCGTCTCAGTTATACAAACCAGTCAGTTAATGTTGTTACAGTGAAATAATCGCTGTTTGTTCTGAGATCCACACAAAACACATAAATACAGTCCGTACCGCGCAGTAAACACACTCCGTCTCAGTTATACAAACCAGTCAGTTAATGTTGTACAGTGAAATAATCGCTGTTTGTTCTGAGATCCACACAAAACACATAAATACAGTCCGTACCGCGCAGTAAACACACTCCGTCTCAGTTATACAAACCAGTCAGTTAATGTTGTACAGTGAAATAATCGCTGTTTGTTCTGAGATCCACACAAAAACACATAAATACAGTCCGTACCGCGCAGTAAACACACTCCGTCTCAGTTATACAAACCAGTCAGTTAATGTTGTACAGTGAAATAATCGCTGTTTGTTCTGAGATCCACACAAAACACATAAATACAGTCCGTACCGCGCAGTAAACACACTCCGTCTCAGTTATACAAACCAGTCAGTTAATGTTGTACAGTGAAATAATCGCTGTTTGTTCTGAGATCCACACAAAACACATAAATACAGTCCGTACCGCGCAGTAAACACACTCCGTCTCAGTTATAAAACCAGTCAGTTAATGTTGTACAGTGAAATAATCGCTGTTTGTTCTGAGATCCACACAAAACACATAAATACAGTCCGTACCGCGCAGTAAACACACTCCGTCTCAGTTATACAAACCAGTCAGTTAATGTTGTACAGTGAAATAATCGCTGTTTGTTCTGAGATCCACACAAAACACATAAATACAGTCCGTACCGCGCAGTAAACACACTCCGTCTCAGTTATACAAACCAGTCAGTTAATGTTGTACAGTGAAATAATCGCTGTTTGTTCTGAGATCCACACAAAACACATAAATACAGTCCGTACCGCGCAGTAAACACACTCCGTCTCAGTTATACAAACCAGTCAGTTAATGTTGTACAGTGAAATAATCGCTGTTTGTTCTGAGATCCACACAAAACACATAAATACAGTCCGTACCGCGCAGTAAACACACTCCGTCTCAGTTATACAAACCAGTCAGTTAATGTTGTACAGTGAAATATCGCTGTTTGTTCTGAGATCCACACAAAACACATAAATACAGTCCGTACCGCGCAGTAACAACACTCCGTCTCAGTTATACAAACCAGTCAGTTAATGTTGTACAGTGAAATAATCGCTGTTTGTTTGAGATCACACACAAAACACATAAATACAGTCCGTACCGCGCAGTAAACACACTCCGTCTCAGTTATACAAACCAGTCAGTTAATGTTGTACAGTGAAATAATCGCTGTTTGTTCTGAGATCCACACAAAACACATAAATACAGTCCGTACCGCGCAGTAAACACACTCCGTCTCAGTTATACAAACCAGTCAGTTAATGTTGTACAGTGAAATAATCGCTGTTTGTTCTGAGATCCACACAAAAACCATAAATACAGTCCGTACCGCGCAGTAAACACACTCCGTCTCAGTTATACAAACCAGTCAGTTAATGTTGTACAGTGAAATAATCGCTGTTTGTTCTGAGATCCACACAAAAACACATAAATACAGTCCGTACCGCGCAGTAAACACACTCCGTCTCAGTTATACAAACCAGTCAGTTAATGTTGTACAGTGAAATAATCGCTGTTTGTTCTGAGATCCACACAAAACACATAAATACAGTCCGTACCGCGCAGTAAACACACTCCGTCTCAGTTATACAAACCAGTCAGTTAATGTTGTACAGTGAAATAATCGCTGTTTGTTCTGAGATCCACACAAAACAATAAATACAGTCCGTACCGCGCAGTAAACACACTCCGTCTCAGTTATACAAACCAGTCAGTTAATGTTGTACAGTGAAATAATCGCTGTTTGTTCTGAGATCCACACAAAACACATAAATACAGTCCGTACCGCGCAGTAAACACACTCCGTCTCAGTTATACAAACCAGTCAGTTAATGTTGTACAGTGAAATAATCGCTGTTTGTTCTGAGATCCACACAAAACACATAAATACAGTCCGTACCGCGCAGTAAACACACTCCGTCTCAGTTATACAAACCAGTCAGTTAATGTTGTACAGTGAAATAATCGCTGTTTGTTCTGAGATCCACAAAAAACACATAAATACAGTCCGTACCGCAGATAAACACACTCCGTCTCAGTTATACAAACCAGTCAGTTAATGTTGTACAGTGAAATAATCGCTGTTTGTTCAGATCCACACAAAACCATAAATACAGTCCGTACCGCGCAGTAAACACTCGTCTCAGTTATACAAAACATCAGTTAATGTTGTAAGTGAAATAATCGCTGTTTGTTCTGAGATCCACACAAAACACATAAATACAGTCCGTACGCGCAGTAAACACATCACTCCGTCCTCGTTATAAAACAGTCAGTTAATGCTAGTAAAAGTGAAATAATCGCTGTTTGTTCTGAATCCACACAAAACACATAAATACAGTCCTACAGCGCAGATAAACCAACTCCGTCTCAGTTATACAAACCAGTCAGTTAATGTTGTACAGTGAAATAATCGCTGTTTGTTCTGAGATCCACACAAAACACAAAATACAGTCCGTACCGCGCAGTATAACAAACACTCCGTCTCAGTTATAAAAACGTCAGTTAATGTTTCAGTGAAATAATCGCTGTTTGTTCTGGATCCACACAAACACATAAATACAGTCGTACCGCGCAGTAAACACACTCGTCTCAGTTATAAAACCAGTCAGTTAATGTTGTACAGTGAATATCGCTGTTTGTTCTGAGATCCACACAAACACATAAATACAGTCCGTACCGCGCAGTAAACACACTCCGTCTCAGTTATACAAACCAGTCAGTTAATGTTGTACAGTGAAATAATCGCTGTTTGTTCTGAGATCCACACAAAAACATAAATACAGTCCGTACCGCGCAGTAAACACACTCGTCTCAGTTATAAAACCAGTCAGTTAATGTTGTACAGTGAAATAATCGCTGTTTGTTCTGAGATCCACACAAAACACTAAATACAGTCCGTACCGCGCAGTAAACACACTCCGTCTCAGTTATAAAACCAGTCAGTTAATTGTAACATAAATAATCGTGTTGTTCTGAGATCCACAAAAACACATAAATAAGTCCGTACGCGCAGTAACACACTCCGTCCAGTTATACAAAACCAGTCAGTTAATGTTGTACAGTGAAATAATCGTTTTGTTCATAGTCCACACAAAACACATAAATACGTCCGAACGCGCAGTAAACACACTCCGTCTCAGTTATAAAACCGTTCAGTTAATGCTGTACAGTGAATATAATCGCTGTTTGTTCTGGATCCACACAAAACACATAAATACAGTCCGTACCGCGCAGTAAACACACTCCGTCTCAGTTATACAAAACCAGTCAGTTAATGTGTACAGTGAATAATCGTGTTTGTTCGAATCCACACAAAACACATAATACAGTCCGTACCGCGCGTTAAACACACTCGTCTCAGTTATACAAAACCAGTCAGTTATGTTGTACAGTGAAATAATCGTGTTTGTCTGAGACCACACAAAACCATAAATCAGTCGTACGCGCAGTAAAACAACTCCGTCTCAGTTATACAAACAGTCAGTTAATGTTGTACAGTGAAATAATCGCTGTTTGTTGAGATCCACACAAAAACATATACAGTCCGTACCGCGCAGTAAACACACTCCGTTCAGTTTACAACAGTCAGTTATGTGTACATGAAATAATCGCTGTTGTTGAGATCCAACAACACATAAATACAGTCCGTACCGCGCAGTAAACACACTCGTCTCAGTTATACAAACAGTCAGTTATGTTGTACTGAATAACGCTGTTTGTTGAGATCACACAAACAATAAATACAGTCGTACGCGCATAACACACTCCGTTCAGTTATACAAACCGTCAGTTAAGTGTACATGAATATCGCTATTTGTTCTGAACACACAACACATAAACAAGTCGACGAGTAAACATGTTCAGTTATAAACCAGTACATTAATGCTGTACAGTGAAATTAATCGTGTTGTGTTCTTGTGATCCACATATCCTTAAATACAGTCGTACCGCGCAGTATAAAATCCGTCTCAGATTATTATCAAACCAGTCAGTTTATGTGGTACAGTGTAATATTGAATCGCTGTTTGTTGAGATACACATAACATCATAAATACTAGTCGTACGCGCTGTAACAAAACTCTCGTTCAGTATATACAAACCAGTCAGTTAATGTTGTACAGTGAAATAATCGCTGTTTGTTCTGAGATCCACACAAAACACATAAATACAGTCCGTACCGCGCAGTAAACACACTCCGTCTCAGTTATACAAACCAGTCAGTTAATGTTGTACAGTGAAATAATCGCTGTTTGTTCTGAGATCCACACAAAACACATAAATACAGTCCGTACCGCGCAGTAAACACACTCCGTCTCAGTTATACAAACCAGTCAGTTAATGTTGTACAGTGAAATAATCGCTGTTTGTTCTGAGATCCACACAAAACACATAAATACAGTCCGTACCGCGCAGTAAACACACTCCGTCTCAGTTATACAAAACCAGTCAGTTAATGTTGTACAGTGAAATAATCGCTGTTTGTTCTGAGATCCACACAAAACACATAAATACAGTCCGTACCGCGCAGTAAACACACTCCGTCTCAGTTATACAAACCAGTCAGTTAATGTTGTACAGTGAAATAATCGCTATTTGTTCTGAGATACACACAAAACACATAAACACACTGTGTGGGCAGACCGTAGAATTGTTGAATTTTAAACATGGTGGTACATATAGTAACCACTGGGCTTTAGAGGGCTAACTGCAAGCATAGCGAAATGTACTGCGTATTGGAAGTCGTTCTTGTTGCTCGCGGACAGTATGCGCTTTAATAGCTAACCCGATATAAAATCACTTAAAATACTTGTTGGGCAGATACGAGTACTTGTTGGGCAGATACGTGTACTTGTTGGGCAGATACGTGTACTTGTTGGGCAGATACGAGTACTTGTTGGGCAGATAAGAGTACTTGTTGGGCAGATACGTGTACTTGTTGGGCATATAAGAGTACTTGTTGGGCAGATACGTGTACTTGTTGGGCATATAAGTGTACTTGTTGGGCAGATACGTGTACTTGTTGGGCATATAAGAGTACTTGTTGGGCATATAAGAGTACTTGTTGGGCAGATACGTGTACTTGTTGGGCAGATACGTGTACTTGTTGGGCAGATACGTGTACTTGTTGGGCAGATACGAGTACTTGTTGGGCAGATACGTGTACTTGTTGGGCAGATACGTGTACTTGTTGGGCAGATACGTGTACTTGTTGGGCATATAAGAGTACTTGTTGGGCAGATACGTGTGCTTGTTGGGCATATAAGAGTACTTGTTGGGCAGATACGTGTACTTGTTGGGCATATAAGAGTACTTGTTGGGCAGATACGTGTACTTGTTGGGCATATAAGAGTACTTGTTGGGCAGATACGTGTACTTGTTGGGCATATAAGAGTACTTGTTGGGCAGATACGTGTACTTGTTGGGCAGATACGTGTACTTGTTGGGCATATAAGAGTACTTGTTGGGCAGATACGTGTACTTGTTGGGCAGATACGTGTACTTGTTTGGCAGATACGTGTACTTGTTGGGCATATAAGAGTACTTGTTGGGCAGATACGTGTACTTGTTGGGCAGATACGTGTACTTGTTGGGCATATAAGAGTACTTGTTGGGCAGATACGTGTACCTGTTGGGCAGATACGTGTACTTGTTGGGCATATAAGAGTACTTGTTGGGCAGATACGTGTACTTGTTAGGCAGATACGTGTACTTGTTGGGCATATAAGAGTACTTGTTGGACAGATAAGAGTACTTGTTGGGCAGATACGTGTACTTGTTGGGCAGATACGTGTACTTGTTGGGCAGATACGTGTACTTGTTGGGCAGATACGAGTACTTGTTGGGCAGATACGTGTACTTGTTGGGCAGATACGTGTACTTGTTGGGCAGATACGTGTACTTGTTGGGCATATAAGAGTACTTGTTGGGCAGATACGTGTGCTTGTTGGGCATATAAGAGTACTTGTTGGGCAGATACGTGTACTTGTTGGGCATATAAGAGTACTTGTTGGGCAGATACGTGTACTTGTTGGGCATATAAGAGTACTTGTTGGGCAGATACGTGTACTTGTTGGGCATATAAGAGTACTTGTTGGGCAGATACGTGTACTTGTTGGGCAGATACGTGTACTTGTTGGGCATATAAGAGTACTTGTTGGGCAGATACGTGTACTTGTTGGGCAGATACGTGTACTTGTTTGGCAGATACGTGTACTTGTTGGGCATATAAGAGTACTTGTTGGGCAGATACGTGTACTTGTTGGGCAGATACGTGTACTTGTTGGGCATATAAGAGTACTTGTTGGGCAGATACGTGTACCTGTTGGGCAGATACGTGTACTTGTTGGGCATATAAGAGTACTTGTTGGGCAGATACGTGTACTTGTTAGGCAGATACGTGTACTTGTTGGGCATATAAGATACTTGTTGGACAGATAAGAGTACTTGTTGGGCAGATACGTGTACTTGTGGGCAGATACGTGTACTTGTTGGGCAGATACGTGTACTTGTTGGGCAGATACGAGTACTTGTTGGGCAGATACGTGTACTTGTTGGGCAGATACGTGTACTTGTTGGGCAGATACGTGTACTTGTTGGGCATATAAGAGTACTTGTTGGGCAGATACGTGTGCTTGTTGGGCATATAAGAGTACTTGTTGGGCAGATACGAGTACTTGTTGGGCAGATAATAGTACTTGTTGGGCAGATACGTGTACTTGTTGGGCATATAAGCGTACTTGTTGGGCAGATACGTGTACTTGTTGGGCAGATAAGAGTACTTGTTGGGCAGATACGTGTACTTGTAGGGCAGATACGAGTACTTGTTGGACAGATAAGAGTACTTGTTGAGCAGATACGAGTACTTGTTGGGCAGATAGGTGTACTTGTTGGGCAGATACGTGTACTTGTTGGGCAGATAAGAGTACTTGTTGGGCAGATAAGAGTACTTGTTGGGCAGATAAGAGTACTTGTTGGGCAGATAAGAGTACTTGTTGGGCAGATACGAGTACTTGTTGGGCAGATAGGTGTACTTGTTGGGCAGATACGTGTACTTGTTGGGCAGATACGAGTACCTCAGCTAGACAAGAAGGTACACGCATTTTATGAAATCCGGAAGTTCATTACCGTGCTCACAACAGCCCTTCAATTGTCCGTATCCTATGCTTTAATGCTTTAAGACTCTGTTTAATATTATCCTCCATCTACTTACAGGTATTCCAAGTTGTCTCTTTCCTTCAAGTTTTCCCAGCAAAACCCTGCATGAAGTTCCATTCTCCCACCAGTTCATAGTCGCTCCAGTAAAGTACCCTTGTCACGACACGTAGTCGCTCCAGTAAAGTACCCTTGTCACGACACGTAGTCGCTCCAGTAAAGTACCCTTGTCACGACACGTAGTCGCTCCAGTAAAGTACCCTTGTCACGACACGTAGTCGCTCCAGTAAAGTACCCTTGTCACGACACGTAGTCGCTCCAGTAAAGTATCCTTGTCACGACACGTAGTCGCTCCAGTAAAGTACCCTTGTCACGACACGTAGTCGCTCCAATAAAGTACCCTTGTCACGACACGTAGTCGCTCCAGTAAAGTACCCTTGTCACGACACGTAGTCGCTCCAGTAAAGTACCCTTGTCACGACACGTAGTCGCTCCAATAAAGTACCCTTTTCACGACACGTAGTCGCTGCAGTAAAGTACCCTTGTCACGACACGTAGTCGCTCCAGTAAAGTACCCTTGTCACGACACGTAGTCGCTCCAGTAAAGTACCCTTGTCACGACACGTAGTCGCTCCAATAAAGTACCCTTGTCACGACACGTAGTCGCTCCAGTAAAGTACCCTTGTCAGGACACGTAGTCGCTCCAGTAAAGTACCCTTGTCACGACACGTAGTCGCTCCAGTAAAGTACCCTTGTCACGACACGTAGTCGCTCCAGTAATGTACCCTTGTCACGACACGTAGTCGCTCCAATAAAGTACCCTTGTCACGACACGTAGTCGCTCCAGTAAAGTACCTTTGTCACGACACGTAGTCGCTGCAGTAAAGTACCCTTGTCACGACACGCAGTCGCTCCAATAAAGTACCCTTGTCACGACACGTAGTCGCTCCAGTAAAGTACCCTTGTCACGACACGTAGTCGCTCCAATAAAGTACCCTTGTCACGACACGTAGTCGCTCCAGTAAAGTACCCTTGTCACGACACGTAGTCGCTGCAGTAAAGTACCCTCGTCACGACACATAGTCGCTGCAGTAAAGTACCCTTGTCACAACACGTAGTCGCTGCAGTAAAGTACCCTTGTACGTACGTGGTGGACATAGGCCTGACTATCTATATAAACTGCTTAGATCAGAAACTGCAGGCAGATCATCGCCATTCCGAAGTACAAAATGTCAAACAACTATTACAAATACAAAACAAACACAACACAATGTCTATAGCCTCTGACTGTCTCCACATTGATCACATGTAACCAATACTGTAAGTATAATGGGTACTGGGTCTATCCGAGGGGGTAAAGCGGCCGGAGCGTTATGCTGACCACCAATCCCCTTCTAGCGTCGAGGTTGCGAATGAGTTGGAACTACACCTCCGCCTCCCTTTTGTGCCAGCACATGCATGTCGAGGGGTGACCTTTACCTTTACTGTACTAAATCCTGGCACACAGTTTTGCACAGTTTGTTACTGGTGCTTGTTAACGAAGTGTACTTAAAAAGTGTACTTATAAAGTGTACTTATAAAGCAGGACTTTTGTTTTCTTGAGGAATGCACACGCAGCTATCTGCATGTGGCCTGTATGTACTTTTTAGAAACAAGGGCACTAGGCTGCCCCCCCTACAAGGGCACTAGGCTGCCCCACCCCCCTAATTTGAGAGCACAAAATTACGACCTTGCAATGTATTTCCGTATCCTTACACAGAACCTTGGATAAAAATATGACTGTCCGATCTATGTCCGTGACGTCACGGAAGGTGACCAATCAGGACACAGTGCGGTAAGCTGCAGACTGTAGTTGTGACAAGCTGCGTGGGAGTGTAGAGCACTGTATTGTCGACAAAGTGCTGCTCTTTGCCTAACTAACTAACACTGCAGGATACTGTGCACGTGACGACGTCCCAACTTAGTCTTACACTTAATATCAAGGCAGAAGGTTCCTCTGAAACGTCGTTACCCTTTCACCAGACTACACGACGTAACATCGCAGAAGGCATCTGTGTTTTTAGTAAAAGTAAAGATGTCCTTGTGTCAGCCATGAAGGCGTATGGCGGTGTGGAGTTATAACTGCACACATCCTTAACGTCAGCACTAGATAGAGGTCATAGGTCAGTGGTCAGCTTCACGCCCCGGCCGCTTTACCTCCGGTGCAAAACTCTTGATGAACCATGAATACGGGGCTGGGTGGGTCCCAGGGTCCGTTTGGAAGGTGGAGAAGTATACGATCTTGCCTCTGTCCACAGACCTCAACAGGCACTGTTGTGACTGAGCTGCTCTGTCTCGCCGAACTGAACACCTGACCGCGTGTCTCAGTGACCAAACTGAACACCTGACCGCGTGTCTCAGTGACCAAACTGAACACCTGACCGCGTGTCTCAGTGACCAAACTGAACACCTGACCGCGTGTCTCAGTGACCAAACTGAACACCTGACCGCGTGTCTCAGTGACCAAACTGAACACCTGACCGCGTGTCTCAGTGACCAAACTGAACACCTGACCGCGTGTCTCAGTGACCAAACTGAACACCTGACCGCGTGTCTCAGTGACCAAACTGAACACCTGACCGCGTGTCTCAGTGACCAAACTGAACACCTGACCGCGTGTCTCAGTGACCAAACTGAACACCTGACCGCGTGTCTCAGTGACCAAACTGAACACCTGGACGCGCGTGTCTCAGTGACCAAACTGAACACCTGACCGCGTGTCTCAGTGACCAAACTGAACACCTGACCGCGTGTCTCAGTGACCAAACTGAACACCTGACCGCGTGTCTCAGTGACCAAACTGAACACCTGACCGCGTGTCTCAGTGACCAAACTGAACACCTGACCGCGTGTCTCAGTGACCAAACTGAACACCTGACCGCGTGTCTCAGTGACCAAACTGAACACCTGACCGCGTGTCTCGGTGACCAAACTGAACACCTGACCGCGTGTCTCGGTGACCAAACTGAACACCTGACCGCGTGTCTCAGTGACCAAACTGAACACCTGACCGCGTGTCTCAGTGACCAAACTGAACAACTGACCGCGTGTCTCAGTGACCAAACTGAACACCTGACCGCGTGTCTCGGTGACCAAACTGAACACCTGACCGCGTGTCTCAGTGACCAAACTGAACACCTGACCGCGTGTCTCAGTGACCAAACTGAACACCTGACCGCGTGTCTCGGTGACCAAACTGAAACACCTGACCGCGTGTCTCAGTGACCAAACTGAACAACTGACCGCGTGTCTCAGTGACCAAACTGAACACCTGACCGCGTGTCTCGGTGACCAAACTGAACACCTGACCGCGTGTCTCAGTGACCAAACTGAACACCTGACCGCGTGTCTCAGTGACCAAACTGAACACCTGACCGCGTGTCTCGGTGACCAAACAGTCCAGTTCCTGTATGGTCCACTGTTGTGACTGAGCTGCTCTGTCTCGCCGAACACCAACTCAGATGAGGTCCTTTTTGACTGAGCTAATTTCAATCACTGAACCTCATCTGAGTAGGTTCTTCCCCTCCCATCACCTGAAGACGGAAAAAGAACAAGCTTCCGAAACGTCGTGATTTTATATCATATTTTAATATTTTATCCGGAAGATGGACAAAGTCCAGAAGACAGTCGGTTCTCAATATCTGAAGTTGACTGTTAGAGTCGAAACATGTTGTAAGTGAGAAGAAAATTATCACAAAGTTTTAATGTTTTATCTCTCTGTGCTTTTGTTTACAGACAGCTGATGTGACTGTCTGTGCTTTTGTTTACAGACAGCTGATGTGACTGTCTGTGCTTTTGTTTACAGACAGCTGATGTGACTGTCTGTGCTTTTGTTTACAGACAGCTGATGTGACTGTCTGTGCTTTTGTTTACAGACAGCTGATGTGACTGTCTGTGCTTTTGTTTACAGACAGCTGATGTGACTGTCTGTGCTTTTGTTTACAGACAGCTGATGTGACTGTCTTTGTTTGTGTTTACAGACAGCTGATGTGACTGTCTGTGCTTTTGTTTACAGACAGCTGATGTGACTGTCTGTGCTTGTGTTTACAGACAGCTGATGTGACTGTCTGTGCTTTTGTTTACAGACAGCTGATGTGACTGTCTGTGCTTTTGTTTACAGACAGCTGATGTGACTGTCTGTGCTTTTGTTTACAGACAGCTGATGTGACTGTCTGTGCTTTTGTTTACAGACAGCTGATGTGACTGTCTGTGCTTTTGTTTACAGACAGCTGATGTGACTGTCTGTGCTTTTGTTTACAGACAGCTGATGTGACTGTCTGTGCTTTTGTTTACAGACAGCTGATGTGACTGTCTGTGCTTTTGTTTACAGACAGCTGATGTGACTGTCTGTGCTTTTGTTTACAGACAGCTGATGTGACTGTCTGTGCTTTTGTTTACAGACAGCTGATGTGACTGTCTGTGCTTTTGTTTACAGACAGCTGATGTGACTGTCTGTGCTTTTGTTTACAGACAGCTGATGTGACTGTCTGTGCTTTTGTTTACAGACAGCTGATGTGACTGTCTTTGCTTGTGTTTACAGACAGCTGATGTGACTGTCTGTGCTTGTGTTTACAGACAGCTGATGTGACTGTCTGTGCTTGTGTTTACAGGCAGCTGATGTGACTGTCTGTGCTTTTGTTTACAGACAGCTGATGTGACTGTCTGTGCTTGTGTTTACAGACAGCTGATGTGACTGTCTGTGCTTGTGTTTACAGGCAGCTGATGTGACTGTCTGTGCTTTTGTTTACAGACAGCTGATGTGACTGTCTGTGCTTGTGTTTACAGACAGCTGATGTGACTGTCTGTGCTTGTGTTTACAGACAGCTGATGTGACTGTCTGTGCTTGTGTTTACAGACAGCTGATGTGACTGTCTGTGCTTGTGTTTACAGGCAGCTGATGTGACTGTCTGTGCTTTTGTTTACAGACAGCTGATGTGACTGTCTGTGCTTGTGTTTACAGACAGCTGATGTGACTGTCTGTGCTTGTGTTTACAGACAGCTGATGTGACTGTCTGTGCTTGTGTTTACAGACAGCTGATGTGACTGTCTGTGCTTTTGTTTACAGACAGCTGATGTGACTGTCTGTGCTTGTGTTTACAGGCAGCTGATGTGACTGTCAGACTAAACTGCACACGCACTGTGCTGACAGCCTCAAATACCTGACCGAAACAACGACAAACAAAACACGAATATCTACGGCGTCACTCAAAATAAGCCACGGAAATATCGTCTGAAATTTGGCAGGAGTTTCGTGGCACACTCTGTATAGCCACCTACGAAGACAAACACTTTCTCAGCATAATTTTTCCCACTAAGGGCTCAGAAGTTTTAAAACATAAAGGTGAAATAAAACATTCCTTGTGCAAGACATAAATGGAAGTGCGGTAGTGAAGTTACACCTTCACTCATTATTAACTTCGACACTAGATGAAGGTCAGTCGTCAGCTTCACGCTGCTGCCACTTTAACCCCAGTACCGCTGTCTAAACACAGGCACCTTCGTCTCTGTTTTGCATGGCGACCCCACTAAGCAGTCTTGTTGTGCCTTAGAAGCATTAGAATGCGCCTGAAGTTCGCCTCTTTCACTTGTTTGCTCTGTTATGTCACGTGTTTTTCCTACGCTGGTGTTTCCATGGTGTGTGTCCAAGTTGTAGGTGTAGCTGTTTGTACAGCAAATTGCTAAACTGGTACACTTAGGTAAGTTTGCTGTGATGAACAGGCATGGTGTAACCTCAGGCCCGATAGAAGTGAATATTTGTTGGATGGACGGATTATTATCTGCCAAAGTTTTTCCTCTAAAGCCCAATGGTCACTATATGTACCGCCATGTTTAACATTCACAAGTTCTACGTTCTGCCCACACAGTTTATTTATGTGTTTTGTGTGGATCTCAGAACAAACAGCGATTATTTCACTGTACAACATTAACTGACTGGTTTGTATAACTGAGACGGAGTGTGTTTACTGCGCGGTACGGACTGTATTTATGTGTTTTGTGTGGATCTCAGAACAAACAGCGATTATTTCACTGTACAACATTAACTGACTGGTTTGTATAACTGAGACGGAGTGTGTTTACTGCGCGGTACGGTCTGTATTTATGTGTTTTGTGTGGATCTCAGAACAAACAGCGATTATTTCACTGTACAACATTAACTGACTGGTTTGTATAACTGAGATGGAGTGTGTTTACTGCGCGGTACGGACTGTATTTATGTGTTTTGTGTGGATCTGAGAACAAACAGCGATTATTTCACTGTACAACATTAACTGACTGGTTTGTATAACTGAGATGGAGTGTGTTTACTGCGCGGTACGGACTGTATTTATGTGTTTTGTGTGGATCTCAGAACAAACAGCGATTATTTCACTGTACAACATTAACTGACTGGTTTGTATAACTGAGATGGAGTGTGTTTACTGCGCGGTACGGACTGTATTTATGTGTTTTGTGTGGATCTCAGAACAAACAGCGATTATTTCACTGTACAACATTAACTGACTGGTTTGTATAACTGAGATGGAGTGTGTTTACTGCGCGGTACGGACTGTATTTATGTGTTTTGTGTGGATCTCAGAACAAACAGCGATTATTTCACTGTACAACATTAACTGACTGGTTTGTATAACTGAGACGGAGTGTGTTTACTGCGCGGTACGGTCTGTATTTATGTGTTTTGTGTGGATCTCAGAACAAACAGCGATTATTTCACTGTACAACATTAACTGACTGGTTTGTATAACTGAGACGGAGTGTGTTTACTGCGCGGTGCGGTCTGTATTTATGTGTTTTGTGTGGATCTCAGAACAAACAGCGATTATTTCACTGTACAACATTAACTGACTGGTTTGTATAACTGAGACGGAGTGTGTTTACTGCGCGGTACGGACTGAGTGTTTATTTTAAGTGTGTTTACTGCGCGGTACGGACTGAGTGTTTATGTAAAGTGTGTTTACTGCGCGGTACGGACTGAGTGTTTATTTTAAGTGTGTTTACTGCGTGGTACGGACTGAGTGTTTATGTAAAGTGTGTTTACTGCGCGGTACGGACTGAGTGTTTATTTTAAGTGTGTTTACTGCCCGGTACGGACTGAGTGTTTATTTTAAGTGTGTTTACTGCGTGGTACGGACTGAGTGTTTATGTAAAGTGTGTTTACTGCGCGGTACGGACTGAATGTTTATGTACAATTCAGGTTATTCTAGCATCATTGCACCAAAGTTCCATAGTCATAATTATCTACATGCTACCCTTACGGAAAGAACAAATGGGCAAAGCCTGGGAATCATTAAACAAAGTATTTTATGAAAAAAGGGCAGATTTGGACACAAAAGTACTTTACTCAAACTCTGAAGCGTTACGCACGTTTGAGACAGGCGCGGTGCAGCAAGTACCTAGGCCTGTACACTCGCATCCAAATGTTGAGGTCGAAACGTGGATGGTACCTGCTGCATAATTGTGGAGGGGGGGAGGGGCGGGGAGTTTCCGTGTTGCTTTATTGTTATTAAGACAAGGAACTGAGCGAGGGGACAGAGACAAATGAAGACTTCCGGTGAGAAACAATTGCACGCAGCTAAGCGTGGAAGATTCTGCTGTCAGACCCACCCTGGGGGTCTTAAAAAAGAGAATGTCTATCTGTTCATCTGACATTTAAAAGGAAGGGAAATATAGATGACCTCGCAGTTAACTGCATCGGCATTGCATCACTGTGGAGGCAGCGGTGAGCTGGCGAGGGATTGGTCTTAACTGGCACGTTGTTAGGCGGACTGTGCACACGTACCGGGTCTTGCTTGGTGCACGTCCTCTGACTAACATACAAACAAACAAATTGATTGACTAACTGACTGACTAAGTACCCGATTTCCTTACCAAAACCTTGTAGGTATGTCTCTGCTCCGCAATACGTGCTACATGCCCCGCCCATCTCATACTCCTGCATTTTATGACCCAAAAAATATTTGGTAAAGAATAGAAATCATGAAGCTCCTCGTTAGGCAATTTTCTCCAGTCTGTTGATATACACGCAACTTAAGACAGTATTACTGCCTGCTACAAGAACTGCCCATCACAGTCGCACTGGACACAGTCAGCACCAAACTCGAACTGTCAGCGACCTCCACATGCGATAACACTCAACTCCTTTTCTTTCCAAGTAATCTAATGTGACTCCGTGATATGGCGAGTCACATACAATTAGCGATATTACTAATTATCATTACTAATTTATTTTATGTGAGGTATAATTAAATACCTCAGAAAAGGGGCAACCAGGAAACGTCCTTCTTCGTGAGGTAATTTTTTCTCTCCTAGTCAATGCAATTCCTGCTTTTTTTGAAACCTGAATTTTCATTATTTTGCTAACAAGAGCGGGCCACTGGTCGAGAACATAGTATGAGGCAGATATATCCTGACTGCACGCTCTCCAAAAACAATGTATTATCCTGAAGATGGAGGCAGCAAGTTCTTAAGAAACGTCTGTGCCTATGTACCAATCCGCGCGACGTCATATCCCAGAAGACTAAAATCTTCAGCTTGGGAAATATGCACCAGCTGGAGTGGGTTTCTTGACTTCTGTTTAACTCTATAAGGCCCAGTGGTTACTATATGTACCGCCACGTTTAACATTCAACAATTCTACACAGTGTATTTATGTGTTTTGTGTGGATCTCAGAACAAACAGCGATTATTTCACTGTACAGCATTAACTGACTGGTTTGTATAACTGAGACGGAGTGTGTTTACTGCGCGGTACGGACTTAATTTATGTGTTTTGTGTGGATCTCAGAACAAACAGCGATTATTTCACTGTACAACATTAACTGACTGGTTTGTATAACTGAGACGGAGTGTGTTTACTGCGCGGTACGGACTGAATTTATGTGTTTTGTGTGGATCTCAGAACAAACAGCGATTATTTCACTGTACAGCATTAACTGACTGGTTTGTATAACTGAGACGGAGTGTGTTTACTGCGCGGTACGGACTGAATTTATGTGTTTTGTGTGGATCTCAGAACAAACAGCGATTATTTCACTGTACAGCATTAACTGACTGGTTTGTATAACTGAGACGGAGTGTGTTTACTGCGCGGTACGGACTGAATTTATGTGTTTTGTGTGGATCTCAGAACAAACAGCGATTATTTCACTGTACAGCATTAACTGACTGGTTTGTATAACTGAGACGGAGTGTGTTTACTGCGCGGTACGGACTGAATTTATGTGTTTTGTGTGGATCTCAGAACAAACAGCGATTATTTCACTGTACAGCATTAACTGACTGGTTTGTATAACTGAGACGGAGTGTGTTTACTGCGCGGTACGGACTGAATTTATGTGTTTTGTGTGGATCTCAGAACAAACAGCGATTATTTCACTGTACAGCATTAACTGACTGGTTTGTATAACTGAGACGGAGTGTGTTTACTGCGCGGTACGGACTGAATTTATGTGTTTTGTGTGGATCTCAGAACAAACAGCGATTATTTCACTGTACAGCATTAACTGACTGGTTTGTATAACTGAGACGGAGTGTGTTTACTGAGCGGTACGGACTGTATTTATGTGTTTTGTGTGTTTACTGCGAGGTACGGACTGAATATATATATGTAAAATGTGTTTACTGCGCGGTACAGACTGAGTCTTTAAATAAAACTTAGTCTAACAAATTAATTTTCGCAAATTATACGCTCCGCGGTGAAATGTGATCTTCGCTTTTCTGGGATGTTATGCAGCGTAGATTGGTAGTGACCTACCGACGTTTCGTTTCGTTCGTTTCGTTCAGTTCCGTCTTCAAGGGTCAGGCGTTCTTCTTGGACAGCTTGACCTTTGAAAATGGGACGGATAATTTGTCCCGAAACATCAGTATCTCTCTACAAATATACGCTGCGTAACATCCCAGAAGAGCGAAGATAGTCATTGTCACTTTCATTTTCATATAATTCCTATGAGAAGGACGAGCGGACGAAGCACGATAACCTTCTAACAATGCCACCCTGTTCCTTCCTCTCACAGTCAGCTGTCTTTTATTTCTCCCAATCTCATTCCGTGCAGTCATAAGTGTCTTGGAAATGTGGTTTAGGCGTAATTTACGTGAATTCTAAAGTTTCTGACGACGGTCTACAGCATTGAGAACCGACTGTCTTCTGCATTTTGTCCATCGTCCGGATATAATATTAAGATATAATATTAAATCATGACGTTTCGGAAGCTGGTTCTTCTTCCGTCTTCATGTGATGGGAGGGGAAACACCTACTCAGATGAGGTCCAGTGATTGAGATTATCTCATTAAAAAAGGACCCATCTGAGTAGGTGTTTCCCCTCCCATCACCTAAAGACGGAAGAAGAACCAGCTTCCGAAACGTCGTGATTTAATATTTCAATATTTTAGCCGGACGATGGACAAAGTGCAGAAGACAATTGGTTCTCGTAAATCACGTGATTCACTTTTCTCCCTAAATATCGTTTCGCCTGTGCCAAACAGCGACAGAGGCGGGCAGAAAAAGCATGGCAAAGCGAAACACCTGAGATGCTGGAAGAAACGAGAAACACGCCGAAGAATTTCGGTGGTGAAACAGAAACCTGCAGCAGGTGATTACAGATGTCAGCACTAACTTAAAAGAGAATTTTGACAACAGAGACAATTACAGGCATCAGCATTGTTGGGGGAACCTTGCAGTTCTTGAATTATAAAGTAAAAGTTGGAAACCTTTAAGTGTTTTGACCCCAAGCTGAACGCAGCGCTTCATGTGGGGCACGGTCCCACCAGGGGCACGGTCCCACCAGCGTCTAGTCTGTAAGTGGCTCAAGAGCGCCATTACGGACAATGACACATCACAATAGCTGTAATGTGCTTCTGTTGTTTTTGCTTTCAGCATCTGTGATTGGTTGTCAGGACAAGAGCGATCTACGTGCAGGACGTGGCTTGGCTTGCTGCGTCACAGCTCGCTGACTGTCTGACGCTGACGTGTCTTATTAATGACGAATCATGAAGTCTTGAAAATTAACGAAAAAATATCTTTCGAAACGTCGAGAAATATTTACGGGCAGCGGCACAGACTTCAAATAACAAAACACCAGAATCTCGAACTGAGCAAAGTTATTTCGAAACGTCGGGAAATATTTAGGCAGCGGCATAGCTTCGCATAGCAAAACACCAGAATCCTCGAATGAGCAAAGTTATTTCGAAACGCCGGGAAATATTTAGGCAGCGGCACAGCTTCAAATAGCAAAACACCAGAATCCTCGAATGAGCAAAGTTATTTCGAAACGTCGGGAAAAATTTAGGCAGCGGCATAGCTTCACATAAAAAAACACCAGAATCCTCGAATGAGCAAAGTTATTTCGAAACGTCGGGAAATATTTAGGCAGCCGCATAGCTTCACACAGCAAATCAACAGATTCCTGGATCACACGCTGCAGAAACGTCGAAACTGGCGAACAAAGTCTTCTTCCGTCCTTCCTTCCTAATATTCTATTTCCTACATTTCCACCTCTTTGCTCCTCTTCCCTTCACCTCACCACACACAATTCCACCTCTTTGCTCCTCTTCCCTTCACCTCACCACACACAATTCCACCTCTTTGCTCCTCTTCCCTTCACCTCACCACACACATTTACACCTCTTTGCTCCTCTTCCCTTCACCTCACCACACACATTTACACCTCTTTGCTCCTCTTCCCTTCACCTCACCACACACATTTACACTGTCAAGCTGTTTCCTTATTCTTAACACGAAAATACAAATTTTATCTTCGTTTTAATCGTGTTATTTATGGACGCTGTCAAATGCTGAAATTATACAGCGGCGGTGACAATAAATACAGCAGTACGGAGCATTGACGGAATGTTGACACGGTAAATGCAGTACTCGGAGACAAACCTGTCCGAGAACGACTTTTTACAACACAAATCCCACTTCATCTGGCCTGGTTTTGAACCCGGGCTTCTGCTGCCCAGCAGACAACAAGGCACGTTGTAAAGTGCGTCTTGCTGCGTCGTACAGATACGTCCTTACGCACTGGGCTCGTAACACGTCGTTTTATTTATATAACGCACTGTGTGCTTTCAAAGTTCAGACTCTGCTGCACTGTAATAATAATAATAATAATAATAATAATAATAATAATAATAATAATAAATGTGTTAGGCGAGGACGCATCTTGATACATGCATGCATTCATTCATTCCTTCATTCATTCATTCATTCATTGTGCAGTCTGTCTTACGACAGGTCCATAGCCTCTTCCAAAGCCAGTTCTCCACACAGTGCGATCTAGTGCTTCCTCTTTCAATTTACAGTATCTTCTCTTTTCCTTAATGTCATCCAGTAGCTGCTTACGTCTTCTCCCTCGTCGTCCCATCATTTCTATCCTTCCCTCTAACTTTCCTTCAATCACGTGTTTCAGAAGGCAGTTTCTACGCAAGATGTGACCAATCCAGTTAGCCTTCCTTCTTTTTATTGTATGTACGATATTCCTCTCCTCCTTCACTCTGTGTAATACTTCTTCATTTCTCACACGATCGGTCCAACTGATCTTCTCCATTCTTCTCCAGCACCACATATCAAAACTTTCCAGATACTTCCGATCCACTTCCCCAAGTGTCCACGTTTCAGCACCACACAAAGCTACGCTCCAAATGTAGCACTTTACTAGTTTCTTACTTAAATTTAAGTCCAATTTGCCGGTCAAAAGATTCTTCTTGTTGCTGAATGCTGCTTTTGCCATAACAATTCTGCATTCAATTCCACGTGTACATCTTGCATCGTTTGTTATCGTGCTACACAAATAATTCATATATTCCACATTCTACAATTTATTTTGATCTATCATAAAACATATAAATGTTACGTAAAGTACGCAGTATGCATACATATATACGTACTTATATAAATGTATGTATATAATTATGTATACGTACAAACATACAAATTTAAGACATCCCTCTACTTAAGTATGACTACATATGACACATACTTAAGTATGTCTACATATGACACATTTTTCCCCTCAATATTTAATGACAAAGAAGTGCAACAGTTAGAGCAAGGTAAAGATGGCCAGAACTGGCCGAAAAATGTAGCGACAAATTTTAGTACTGTTTTACCGTAGTTTTTGTGAGTGCGGTAATGAACATTCGGGTTCCATAAAACGCGGGGAATTTTTTGACTAGCTGACGACCTGTTAGCTTCTCAAGAAGGACTGTGCTACATGGAGTTAGTTAGGTAGTTAGTTAGTTAGTTTTACTGTATTTCGTATTACATTGTAAGTTACACTTGAGAAAGTACACCGTCAAAACGTACCATAAAGTACACCGTCAAAATGTACCATAATACACCGTCAAACGTACCATAAGTACACGTCAAACGTACCATAAAGTACACCGTCAAAACGTACCATAAAGTACACCGTCAAAACGTACCATAAAGTACACCGTCAAAACGTACCATAAAGTACACCGTCAAAACGTACCATAAAGTACACCGTCAAAACGTACCATAAAGTACACCGTCAAAACGTACCATAAAGTACACCGTCAAAACGTACCATAAAGTACACCGTCAAAACGTACCATAAAGTACACCGTCAAAACGTACCATAAAGTACACCGTCAAAACGTACCATAAAGTACACCGTCAAAACGTACCATAAAGTACACCGTCAAAACGTACCATAAAGTACACCGTCAAAACGTACCATAAAGCACGCCGTCAAAACGTACCATAAAGTACACCGTCAAAACGTACCATAAAGTACACCGTCAAAACGTACCATAAAGTACACCGTCAAAACGTACCATAAAGTACACCGTCAAAACGTACCATAAAGTACACCGTCAAAACGTACCATAAAGTACACCGTCAAAACGTACCATAAAGTACACCGTCAAAACGTACCATAAAGTACACCGTCAAAACGTACCATAAAGTACACCGTCAAAAGTACCATAAAGTACACCGTCAAAACGTACCATAAAGTACACCGTCAAAACGTACCATAAAGTACACCGTCAAAACGTACCATAAAGTACACCGTCAAAACGTACCATAAAGTACACCGTCAAAACGTACCAGAAAGTACACCGTCAAAACGTACCATAAAGTACACCGTCAAAACGTACCATAAAGTACGCCGTCAAAACGTACCATAAAGTACACCGTCAAAACGTACCACACAGTACGCCGTCAAAACGTACCACAAAGTACACCGTCAAAACGTACCACAAAGTACACCGTCAAAAGTACCACAAAGTACACCGTCAAAACGTACCACAAAGTACACCGTCAAAAGTACCATAAAGTACACCGTAAAAAGTACCATAAAGTCAAACTATTTCTATAACCTCCAACTTCATTAGCTCATTCACTTTTGCAGTAGCAGTTACGGACATTAGAACTTCAGGTTATGCCTGCCGTGTGGATGTCGATAACACAGGCTACTGTCATTGCCAACAGCCTGTCTGCACCAATCACACGTGTTTAGACGCTTAATTGGCGTCGTCCTCGTAAATTTAAAACGCGCCGAGTCAAAAGAAAGGAGAGGGGAGTAGAACTGGAATATAGCATTAGCAGCCACGTTGTGGCGATCGTAGTGGCCGTGCGGTGTAAGGCGTCGGTCTGCGGCAGGTCGATTGCTGGGATTGCGGGTTCGAATGGATGTCTGTCTGTTGTGAGTGTTGTGTGTTGTCAGGTAGAGATCTCTGCGACGAGCTGATCACTCATCTAGAGGAGTCCTACCGAGTGTGGCATGTCTGAGTGTGATCGTGAAGCCTCGATAAAGGAGGCGGCCTAGGCCCCCAAGGGGCTGTGGAGCCATTGAAAGAAAAAGGCCCATGTTGACTGGAGTACTGTAGGTAGTCACTGATGATGACGACGTGAATTAATGGTTTAAATGCTTGGCGATTTTTAGTGATGTTGAAATATCTTGTTTTGCTATCAGAAGTCTAGCTGTCATTAGCACTGACAGTAACGACAGTGTCTAGCTGTCATTAGCACTGACAGTAACAACAATGTCTAGCTGTGTTTAGCACTGACAGTAACGACAGTGTCTAGCTGTCATTAGCACTGACAGTAACGACAGTGTCTAGCTGTCATTAGCACTGACAGTAACAACAATGTCTAGCTGTGTTTAGCACTGACAGTAACGACAGTGTCTAGCTGTCATTAGCACTGACAGTAACGACAGTGTCTAGCTGTCATTAGCACTGACAGTAACGACAGTGTCTAGCTGTCATTAGCACTGACAGTAACAACAATGTCTAGCTGTGTTTAGCACTGACAGTAACGACAGTGTCTAGCTGTCATTAGCACTGACAGTAACGACAGTGTCTAGCTGTCATTAGCACTGACAGTAACGACAGTGTCTAGCTGTCATTAGCACTGACAGTAACGACAGTGTCTAGCTGTCATTAGCACTGACAGTAACGACAGTGTCGCTTGACCTTGGCCAAATATCGCCATCAATTGGATGCATTTGACCACCCGAGCTCCTTAAGCCACTTACACCCTCACCACGCGTGTCACACCTACGCATGGCCACTCTAACACAAACAATTCCAAAGAACAATGCTGCCACTTAATGAGTTCCGGGTTCGATTCCCCAGTGTTGCGTAAGCCTTCGCGTGATTGGTTCTGCCTAATTCAGCACTTTAGAGTCGAAATTTTTAAGGAAAACATCCGGAAACTGCAACTGAGATTTGTGAATGGCGAAACGTCGAATGTGTTTCGTCTGTTACAGTTTGTACGTTATAATGAAGTCTGCTGATATGTGGTCTGTTGGTGCGTAAGTGCGTGACTAGATGAGTGTGTAAATTTTTTTTTCCAATACCTCGACAGCCCCTTGGGGGCCTAGGCCGCCTCATTATCGACGCTTCACGATCAAACACATTAGACACATCACACTCGGTAGGACTCCTCTGGACGAGTGATCAGCCCGTCACATAGACCTCTACCTGACAACACACAACACTCACAACAGACAGACATATATGCCCTAGGCGGGATTCGAACCCGCAATCCCAGTAAGCGAGCGGCCGCAGACCGACGTCTTAGAGCGCGCGGCCACTGAGATCGGCTGCAAGTAAGTAGCTAAGTCAGGTAAGTACAAAGTAAGCACATGCGCTGTTAACTAAGCAATGAACACAGTTAACTAAGCAATGAACACAGTTAACTAAGCAATGAACACAGTTAACTAAGCAATGAACACAGTTAACTAAGCAATGAACACAGTTAACTAAGCAATGAACACAGTTAACTAAGCAATGAACACAGTCAACTAAGCAATGAACACAGTCAACTAAGCATATGAAACACAGTCAACTAAGCAATGAACACAGTCAACTAAGCAATGAACACAGTTAACTAAGCAATGAACACAGTTAACTAAGCAATGAACACAGTTAACTAAGCAATGAACACAGTTAACTAAGCAATGAACACAGTTACTAACATAACAGTAACTAAGCAATGAACACAGTTAACTAAGCAATGAACACAGTTAACTAAGCAATGAACACAGTCAACAAGAACCCAGCTACGTACTTCAATGTAGCAAAGCATGCTTTAGCAGTTAGTATTTCTTCAATTGCTCAAGAAACTTATGCACACGAAGGTCACTACGCATTATGGCACACGAAGGTCACTACCGCATTATGGCACACGAAGGTCACTACCGCATTATGGCACACGAAGGTCACTACCGCATTATGGCACACGTGTAAGGTCACTACCGCATTATGGGCACACGGAAGGTCACTACCGCATTATGGCACACGAAGGTCACTACCGCATTATGGAGTCACACGATAGAGGTCACTACCGCATTATGGCACACAGTCACTACCGCATTATGGCACGAAGTCTACCGCATTATGGCACACGAAGGTCACTACCGCATTATGGCACACGAAGGTCACTACCGCATTATGGCACACGAAGGTCACTACCGCATTATGGCACACGAAGGTCACTACCGCATTATGGCACACGAAGGTCACTACCGCATTGGCACACGAAGTCATCCGCATATGGCACACGAAGGTCACTACCGCATTCACAAGGTCCGCCTCTTGTTCCTGTCCTAAGCCAGATCAATCCAGTTTACGATATCCCGGACTCACAGCTGACATCAACATGCCGCAATTTACGAAACGCCAAGCTGCACTAAACAGGTACCGTGAACCATTTGTGTCACGTGCACAGACTCACAGTCACGTTGTTACTACCGTGAACCATTTGTGTCACGTGCACAGAGTCACAGTCACGTTGTTACTACCGTGAACCATTTGTGTCACGTGCACAGACTCACAGTCACGTTGTTACTACCGTGAACCATTTGTGTCACGTGCACAGACTCACAATCACGTTGTTACTACCGTGAACCATTTGTGTCACGTGCACAGACTCACAGTCACGTTGTTACTACCGTGAA
Source organism: Reticulitermes speratus (assembly GCA_021186555.1). NCBI lineage: Eukaryota > Metazoa > Arthropoda > Insecta > Blattodea > Rhinotermitidae > Reticulitermes > Reticulitermes speratus. Next base: position 398,772 of record JAJKFL010000026.1, read on the forward strand.
CCATTTGTGTCACGTGCACAGACTCACAGTCACGTTGTTACTACCGTGAACCATTTGTGTCACGTGCACAGACTCACAGTCACGTTGTTACTACCGTGAACCATTTGTGTCACGTGCACAGACTCAGTCACGTTGTTACTACCGTGAACCATTTGTGTCACGTGCACAGACTCACAATCACGTTGTTACTACCGTGAACCATTTGTGTCACGTGCAGACTCACAGTCACGTTGTTACTACCGTGAACCATTTGTGTCACGTGCACAGACTCACAGTCACGTTGTTACTACCGTGAACCATTTGTGTCACGTGCACAGACTCACAGTCACGTTGGTGGAAAAACCTGAAGAACAGACTAACTGCCGGAGATAGGCACAGATGGGTGTTGGTGTTAATGTTGGTGTTAATGTTGGTGTTAATGTTGGTGTTAATGCTGGGTGTTAATGTTGGTGTTAATGTTGGTGTTAATGTTGGTGTTAATGCTGGTGTTAATGTTGGTGTTAATGTTGGTGTTAATGTTGGTGTTAATGTTGGTGTTAATGCTGGTGTTAATGTTGGTGTTAATGTTGGTGTTAATGTTGGTGTTAATGCTGGTGTTAATGCTAGTGTTAATGCTGGTGTTAAGTAAACAGAATGTGAGGCCTTCTACAGGATTTATGGCGTTCATGGTAGAAAGAAAGGGGTGGGGCTTCGTGCGTGTGACAGTGCGTATTGGCGCTGCGTCAAGTGACGGCAAACTTTTGGCTGGCTGAGGAACTAGAAGCTTCTCAAGTGTGACTCTGCTAGATTGAGTGAGACACTTTTATGTTCGTGATGTCTGACATTGTCAACAACGTCGCTCTATGTGCGACGCTGTTGACAATGGATCGTCTTATTTAGTGCAAAATGTGAATATTTGTGTCGCTTTGAGCGAAGGAACGAGTGAGAGCGGGAAGTGGAAATGGGGCGAGAGAGAGCTGATAAAGAAGGAGCAGCGAGGTAAATAGAATACTGAAAATAACAAGAAGTTAGGAAGAATAGAAAGAGGAGAGCAGCAATGTACCTTGAATACAATTACTGACGTTTCGACTGTTGCATATACAACTGTCCTACGGTTGTTGTCACGTTTTCCCAACAGGTGGTGCCACATGCGGTCGTCAGCTCTGTGGCACTTGATGGGGCAACGCAGTGACGTCACTGACATTGCTACAACGTGACAGAGAAGTTCTGGTTGGCTACCTTCGTGTAGCAGGCTGCCAACCTTAACACACTACCTTCGTGTAGCAGGCTGCCAACCTTAACACACTACCTTCGTGTAGCAGGCTGCCAACGTTAACACACAACCTTCGTGTAGCAGGCTGCCAACGTTAACACACAACCTTCGTGTAGCAGGCTGCCAACCTTAACACACAACCTTCGTGTAGCAGGCTGCCAACGTTAACACACAACCTTCGTGTAGCAGGCTGCCAACGTTAACACACAACCTTCGTGTAGCAGGCTGCCAACGTTAACACACAACCTTCGTGTAGCAGGCTGCCAACCTTAACACACAACCTTCGTGTAGCAGGCTGCCAACGTTAACACACAACCTTCGTGTAGCAGGCTGCCAACCTTAACACACAAACTTCGTGTAGCAGGCTGCCAAACTTAACACACTACCTTCGTGTAGCAGGCTGCCAACCTTAACACACAACCTTCGTGTAGCAGGCTGCCAACGTTAACACACTACCTTCGTGTAGCAGGCTGCCAACCTTAACACACTACCTTCGTGTAGCAGGCTGCCAACCTTAACACACAACCTTCGTGTAGCAGGCTGCCAACCTTAACACACAACCTTCGTGTAGCAGGCTGCCAACCTTAACAAACTACCTTCGTGTAGCAGGCTGCCAACGTTAACACACAACCTTCGTGTAGCAGGCTGCCAACGTTAACACACAACCTTCGTGTAGCAGGCTGCCAACCTTAACACAACGAAACACAACAAGCTCGTAATTCCAGTTTTGTTGTGCTGCGTTCTACGCATTGTGCTACTGGTTATAATATCGTGGTCCGCGCACCAAGAGCTGCCAGCGCGCCTTAGCCACGTTGTGGTGACATTATGTTCTTCTTCTTATTATAAATTCAAAAGGAAAAAATTTGTTCTGAATATCTCTAATATCGTACAAAATCTGTTTAACTGGGATAACGACGTCCTGAGTGCGTCGTTGGTGCAAGCAGTGTGTGCCTAATTAGAGCGACGGACTGCCCTGAGAACGCTGCGCTGATGTGCCTCGAGCCGTGACGTAGCAGCGCATGGCTTGCAGTGGCGGCTCGTGTCTTTCGTTTGTTTAATTACGCCCGTAAAACTGCATAAATTAAATGTAATATATAATGTAATTAATATATATAAATTGTATACAATGAAAAGTTGTCTGTCTGTCTGTGACACACGTAAGTCATCAGAGAGTAAAGACAAGAACTTAAAACTGTGGCAGCAGTTGCAGTGTCGTTACGTGTCGTTACGTGTCGTTACGTGCCGTGCCAAATACAATCGCAAAACTTTGCAGAATGTCGGCGCCACCCCCCCCCCCCCCAAAAAGGCCACGTGCCGTTCCACGGTCCCTTTTATCGTGCGTTTTCTTATTCTTGGACAGTAACACGTGTTGATACGTTCCATAGTAGTAGCGAGTAGTGTGAGGAAGATGGCGAATTTTATAGCTGGGAGGACACGGTGGGCCCATTTTTGACATTTCAGTGACTTTAGAGTGATTCAGGAGAGAACAGAAGACTGTGCACAGTGATTGTGTCTGTGCAGGCTGCACGTATCGTGACGTCATGCTGAGGTTTTGAGGAACAATAGACGAAAGAAAATATTTTTAAAGTTGAAACGAAGACAACAGTACAACAACAGTACAACAACAGTACAACAACAGTACAACAACAGTACAACAACAGTACAACAGTACAACAACAGTACAACAGTACAACAACAGTACAACAACAGTACAACAACAGTACAACAACAGTACACAACAACAGTACAACAACAGTACAACAGTACAACAACAGTACAACAGTACAATAACAGTACAACAACAGTACAACAACAGTACAACAGTACAAACAACAGTACAACAGTACAACAACAGTACAACAACAGTACAACAACAGTACAACAACAGTACAACAACAGTACAACAACAGTACAACAACAGTACAACAACAGTGCAACAGTACAACAACAGTACAAGCAGACACTAGCAGGAGATGAGACATGTGAAGAGTTGTAGATTCTTAGAGCGAGCAGGTGTAAAACAGATAGAGGTTCAGAAAATAAATGACAACAGAATCAAGTGGTAGATGGACAGAAAACGTAAAGATGCTACAGAGATGAACTTCAGTATGACGTCAAACATGTAGCTGCACTTGCTACAGACGTCTGTGTGCTCAGGCGCTGTTTAGGGGCAGAACAATGATAAATGTGGCAGAGGTCTACAGTGACTGCGTGTCAGAGGTGTACAGTGACTGCGTGTCAGAGGTGTACAGTGACTGCGTGTCAGAGGTCTACAGTGACTGCGTGTCAGAGGTCTACAGTGACTGCGTGTCAGAGGTGTACAGTGACTGCGTGTCAGAGGTGTACAGTGACTGCGTGTCAGAGGTGTAACAGTGACTGCGTGTCAGAGGTGTACAGTGACTGGCGTGTCAGAGGTGTACAGTGACTGCGTGTCAGAGGTGTACAGTGACTGCGTGTCAGAGGTGTACAGTGACTGCGTGTCAGAGGTGTACAGTGACTGCGTGTCAGAGGTGTACAGTGACTGCGTGTCAGAGGTGTACAGTGACTGCGTGTCAGAGGTGTACAGTGACTGCGTGTCAGAGGTGTACAGTGACTGCGTGTCAGAGGTGTACAGTGACTGCGTGTCAGAGGTGTACAGTGACTGCGTGTCAGAGGTGTACAGTGACTGTTTTGGTAGCAAGACGGACAAACCTTAATAAAGAGCTTCAAGGCTTGCCTCCAGACGTGACAGACGCTATGACAGTGTTCTAACACAATTCTAACACATTTCTAACACAATTCCAACACAATTCTAACACAAGTCTAACACAAGTCACAAGTTAGTCATGATACAATAGCAAGTGTGGATGTGTACAACTCCGTCACAAAGTCACAATGTCAGTAACGGCTCCACAACAGCGCTGCGACTGTCTCAGCTTCACCTTACCGAAAGTAGCAAACACACACACAAGCACTATATTGCTGTACGCACCATATATTGCCTCCTTCCCGATCTACACTGTCATAAGCAGTGCATGGTAATACAAACATGGTGAGCAGCATCTCTTACTGTACTTCACCACTTCGTGCTATATCTTACGTCCCACTTTACAAATTAATTTCCTATCCCTTCTATTGGTGACACGCGGTAGCTCAGTTGATTGAGGCACTGCTCTACAAGCCGGAAGGTCGCGGGTTCGATTCCCGATGGTGTCATTGGAATTTTTCATTGACACAATCCTTCCGGCCGCACTATGGCCCTGGGGTCGACTCAGCCTCTAAGAGAAATGAGTACCAGCAATTTTCCTGGGGAGGTAAAGGCGGCCGGTGCGTAGGGCTGACAACATTACCACCTTCATGTGCCGATTGTCTAGAAATCTGGGAGCCTCAACCTCCTGGAACCCCAAGGACTTGTCCAGGCCTGTAATGGAATTGCTTTACCTTTACCTTTACCTTCCCTTCTATTTGCCCAGCCCACTGTAATTTGCTTTCCTGTATCCTGGCAATGCTTCGTTCTACTTCGTCAAGCGTGACAGCAATTGGTTGCTCCTTGCCTTTACTGCACATAGCTAGAACACGACACTGCAGGCAAGGTGCGTCTTGTTACGTTGTGTGTTACGCACATTACGTCATAACACGCAATAGACACACTGCGGCAGACCGATTTTCGTTATATTTGATACAGCATGCATCTTAAATGCACTGAAAATACTGCCAAAATTTCAAGCTCCTCTCTCTATATCCTGATAAGTTTTGACTGATAAGGACAGACAGACGGACACATTCCTTTACTGTACAGACAGTTTTATAAAGAACTGTGATAAATACCACGCTGAATTATCGATATGAAATCGCACCCTTTTTTTCCACACGCCAGTAGCCGAGCCGCCACTGACGTGTCCAGTCTGCTGCTGTACTTCCGGTCCACACAGCGAGCCCCTGACACTGACATCGCATTTCCGCTAACAGCAGGTACATGGAACAATTCTTGTGTGAGTCTGGTGTATTAATGACACGATATTTCAGAGAAGTCCTCTTTACATAGGTTTGTTGTCCTGAGATTAACAGGCGGCGAGCTCCACATGTTCCTACGCGCGGTTCACAAGGGACACATCAGCTTCGCCGTGTCAGCGTCAATGAACGTAATGAGGATAGTCTGTCTGTCTGTCTGTCTGTCACAAGCAAACAGGAATTTGGTGGAAAATCTTCAGGGAAAAAGACTATTTGGAAGACAAAGGCGTAGATGAGATGTTCATATTAAAATGCGGTAACTGTGGGATGGTGTGGGCAGTTCTGATCTGGCTCAGGGCTGTGACAAGTCGCGGGCTGTTTTGGGTGCGGTACTGAACGTTCAGGTTCCATAAAATATGGAGACCTCCGAGCTGTTCAAGGACTCAGTCGGTTAGTTAGTTAGTTAGTTAGTTAGTGCATTATCTGTTAGGATATTACAGCGCCTAATCTGGAGTGAATATCCCACTTTTGGAAGAAACTGGTGCCTCTAGAGTAAGTGGAGATCTGAAGATGGAGAAGACAGTTTAGTTCGAAACGTCGGTAAATTATACTACCACATAATACTTCACATTCCACAAAACGTTAGCCTGCATTCATGTTTTGCAGTGGCGGATTTTGTAAACACACAAGAAAGACACGAAATTACTTTAAGGGCTGTCACATAACTAACTGAAGGTTTTCGTGGTTTTACTCAGTTCGTTCAGGCAAATATCGGCAGAATTATCCAAGTAGTCTACAATGATTACAGTGACTACAATGACTAAAGTGACTACAATGACTACAGTGACTACAATGATTACAGTGACTACATGACTACAATGACTACAGTGACTACAATGACTACAGTAACTACAATGACTACAGTGACTACAATGACTAAAGTGACTACAGTGACTACAATGACTACAGTGACTACAATGACTACAGTGACTACAATGATTACAGTGACTACATGACTACAATGACTACAGTGACTACAATGACTACAGTGACTACAATGACTACAGTGACTACAATGACTAAAGTGACTACAGTGACTACAATGACTACAGTGACTACAATGACTACAGTGACTACAATGACTAGAGTGACTACAGTGACTAGAGTGACTACAGTGACTAGAGTGACTACAATGACTACAATGACTACAGTGACTAGTGACTATAATGACTACCTAACACAGTCGCTGTCCTGCGCTACGCAGCACTACACGGACTGACAAAGAAGTTATTGTTGAGATCGTAACTAACTAACTAACTAACTAACGGATTAACCAACGCCATGGTGAAGAGTCCTTTTGAGAAGCTAGTAGTTCCTCAGCTATTCAAGAAATTCTTGTCATTTTGTGGGACCAGAGAGTTCATATCCGTATCTACAACAGCCCGAAATTTGTTCCAACAATGAGCCAGATTAACCCACTCCACGCTCTCCATTTTCTTTCACTACAATCCAATCATCAATTGATATTACTAACAAATAAATTACTGTAATTCCCGCGGTGTCTCGGGCTGTACGAGAATTCCAACGCTACGTGTTTCGACTCTCCCCTGTGTTAACATGTGGAGGTTTCCTCCTCAGCACTTTGTCCCCCTACTGTGAGCTACGTCATCTCGGGCACACACTTGACTCGTGCTGGGGATGAAAACGTTCTGATCGGGGGGGGGGGGGGCACGAGGCTCAGTAAATAAATGATAATTGTAGACACGTGTATCAAATGCACACGTGCTCGCCCCCTGTAGCTATGCAATCAGCCTCCCACTTTCACTTCTCAGAATACAAAAATTACGACATGTGCCTTGGAATTATGGCATTTGTATGTGGCCGGTCGGGTTGTGCCACGTGCGGTCCAAAATGGGGCACATGTAATGTGTACTGAGAACTGACAAGGAAACTGAGAATTTTGGTTGCGAAACCTCAAGAAAAACGCCTCCTTAGAAGCACCAGGTTTGGTACATCGCAGAACTAGAGTACAGCTGGCTTACGTTAAAATAGGCCTTGGTACATCGCAGAACTAGAGTACAGCTACTGGCTGGCTTAGGTTAAAATAGGCCTTGGTACATTGCAGAACTAGAGTACAGCTACTGGCCGGCTTACGTTAAAATAGGCCTTGGTACATCGCAGAACTAGAGTACAGCTGGCTTACGTTAAAATAGGCCTTGGTACATCGCAGAACTAGAGTACAGCTACTGGCTGGCTTACGTTAAAATAGGCCTTGGTACATCGCAGAACTAGAGTACAGCTACTGGCTGGCTTACGTTAAAATAGGCCTTGGTACATCGCAGAACTAGAGTACAGCTACTGGCTGGCTTACGTTAAAATAGGCCTTGGTACATCGCAGAACTAGAGTACAGCTACTGGCCGGCTTACGTTAAAATAGGCCTTGGTACATCGCAATACTAGAGTACAGCTACTGGCCGGCTTACGTTAAAATAGGCCTTGGTACATCGCAGAACTAGAGTACAGCTACTGGCCGGCTTACGTTAAAATAGGCCTTGGTACATCGCAGAACTAGAGTACAGCTGGCTTACGTTAAAATAGGCCTTGGTACATCGCAGAACTAGAGTACAGCTACTGGCCGGCTTACGTTAAAATAGGCCTTGGTACATCGCAGAACTAGAGTACAGCTACTGGCTGGCTTAGGTTAAAATAGGCCTTGGTACATCGCAGAACTAGAGTACAGCTACTGGCTGGCTTAGGTTAAAATAGGCCTTGGTACATCGCAGAACTAGAGTACAGCTACTGGCCGGCTTACGTTAAAATAGGCCTTGGTACATCGCAGAACTAGAGTACAGCTACTGGCCGGCTTACGTTAAAATAGGCCTTGGTGCATCGCAGAACTAGAGTACAGCTACTGGCTGGCTTACGTTAAAATAGGCCTTGGTACATCGCAGAACTAGAGTACAGCTACTGGCCGGCTTACGTTAAAATAGGCCTTGGTACATCGCAGAACTAGAGTACAGCTGGCTTACGTTAAAATAGGCCTTGGTACATCGCAGAACTAGAGTACAGCTACTGGCCGGCTTACGTTAAAATAGGCCTTGGTACATCGCAGAACTAGAGTACAGCTACTGGCTGGCTTACGTTAAAATAGGCCTTGGTACATCGCAGAACTAGAGTACAGCTGGCTTACGTTAAAATAGGCCTTGGTACATCGCAGAACTAGAGTACAGCTACTGGCTGGCTTACGTTAAAATAGACCTTGGTACATCGCAGAACTAGAGTACAGCTACTGGCTGGCTTAGGTTAAAATAGGCCTTGGTACATCGCAGAACTAGAGTACAGCTACTGGCCGGCTTACGTTAAAATAGGCCTTGGTACATCGCAGAACTAGAGTACAGCTAGCTTACGTTAAAAGTGTAATCAAACAATACAATATATTATTTTATCTGACAATTGGCATCGCTTCTCACTCAGGAGGTTTTACCTCACGGCAAGCAACGTATCACTCGCCGATACTCCACTCTGCCATCAGTCGGGGTTCTCTCCTTTCAGATTAATGTATTAAAGCGAATACAGGTAGCCCTCGATTTGCGCCGTTTCAGAATAACGCCGATTTTGAAACCAGGAGTTCAAAAAGTGGGGAAAATATATTTCAGTATTACTTATAAAGTTTTACAACTGCTTCTTATATTATATCGTAATTCTTACATCGCTGATGGAAGAGGAAGAGGAGGACAGAAAGGAAGAAGAACTTCCTCTACGTAAACTGAAGACAAGCGATCTCCAGCTCATCCTCTCAGACATAAACTGGCTGAAGAATTCTGCGAGATTGACCGCGACTGGGAGCGGAGAGCTACAGCGCAGAGGAGCGTTATGGCGTCCGTGAGGCCTTATCGTGACATTTTGATAGAAAGGAACAAGAAATCACGACAGTCCACACTGCGTGCTTTCTTTAAAAACGTGACGATCCTCAACCAGTGACTTCGTCACAGAACTAACGCTGTTTCATTACGCCATTGCCGGCTGTAAGTGTACAAAATATAATTTTAAATCCCCTTTATTATATTTACGTTATTTCAGAGCTTTAAATACAACGTCATTATATTACTCGACAATGTTTGGGTGCCGCGAACGCATGTCATTGACTTCCCATTAATTTACTTTATAAAATCCTTTCAATTTACGCCGATTCGTCCAGAAACGCATCCCCGGCGTAAGTCGAGGGCTACCTGTACCGTTATTCATATCTTTACGCACCGCATTTAAAGAAGGCGCAGGAAATATTAGCCTTCGCCTCGCACACACACGTTACATGTAACGAACACGTCGCAGCTTTATAAGCTGAGCCGACGGGAAGTGACTATCAACAGTTGTCAGATAAAATAATGTTCGTTGTGTACGCCTTATGTAAATACGAATTGTAAGCAACCGGCTCTGCAGACCACCCAGCCTCATATTCAATGGGTACTGGGGGGTAAAGAAGCCGGGGCGTGAAGCTGACCACTCATCAGCATCTATTTCCGAGGTTAAGAATGGGTGGAGTTATACCTCTGCTCCCTGTACATGCCTTCATGTTCTGTACAGCGACTACTCTAATTCTTTACGTTTGAAGTGTAAACAAAAGTCACAGACTTGAATTGAAAGTACTTGAGACTGAGTGCTGAGAATGGGACTGACTGACAGTAGGAAGGGAATGTACGTACTGCAACACTGAGATATGACGTACTGGCAACTGAATATGTACGTACTGGCAACACTGACATATGTACGTACTGCAACACTGAGATAGTACGTACTGGCAACACTGAGATAGTACGTACTAGCAACACTGAGATATGTACGTACTGGCAACACTGACATGTACGTACTAGCAACACTGAGATATGTACGTACTGGCAACACTGGAGATGTAGTCTGGCAAACTGACAATGTCGTACTAGCAACACTGAATATGTACGTACTGGCAACACTGAGATATGTACGTACTGGCAACACTGACATATGTACGTACTAGCAACACTGAGATATGTACGTACTGGCAACACTGAGATAGTACGTACTGGCAACACTGAATATGTACGTACTGCAACAATGAGATAGTACGTACTGGCAACACTGAGATATGTACGTACTGGCAACACTGAGATATGTACGTACTGGCAACACTGAGATACGTAAGTACTGGCAACACTGAGATACGTACGTATGGCACACTGAGATACGTACTACTGGCAACACTGAGATACGTACGTACTGGCAACACTGAGATATGTACGTACTGGCAACACTGAGATATGTACGTACTGGCAACACTGACATATGTACGTACTAGCAACACTGAGATATGTACGTACTGGCAACACTGAGATATGTACGTACTGGCAACACTGACATATGTACGTACTGGCAACACTGAGATAGTACGTACTGGCAACACTGAGATACGTACGTACTGGCAACACTGAGATACGTACGTACTGGCAACACTGAGATAGTACGTACTGGCAACACTGAGATACGTACGTACTGGCAACACTGAATATGTACGTACTGGCAACACTGAGATATGTACGTACTGGCAACACTGAGATATGTACGTAGTGGCAACACTGAGATATGTACGTACTGGCAACACTGAGATATGTACGTACTGGCAACACTACATATGTACGTACTGGCAACACTGAGATATGTACGTACTGGCAACACTGAGATATGTACGTACTGGCAACACTGAGATATGTACGTACTGGCAACACTGACATATGTACGTACTGGCAACACTGACATATGTACGTACTAGGCAACACTGAGATATGTACGTACTGGCAACACTGAGAGATGTACGTACTGGCAACACTGACATATGTACGTACTGAGCAACACTGAGATATGTACGTACTGGCAACACTGAGATTGTACGTACTGGCAACACTGACATATGTACGTACTAGCAACACTGAGATATGTACGTACTGGCAACACTGAGATATGTACGTACTGGCAACACTGACATATGTACGTACTAGCAACACTGAGATATGTACGTACTGGCAACACTGAGATATGTACGTACTGCAACACTGACATATGTACGTACTGGCACACTGAGATAGTCGTACTGGCAACACTGAGATACGTACGTACTGGCAACACTGAGATACGTACGTACTGCAACACTGAGATATGTAGTACTGGCAACACTGAGATATGTACGTACTGCAACACTGAGATATGTACGACTGGCACACTGCTATGACGTACTAGCAACACGAGATAGTACGTACTGGCAACTGAGATATGTACGTACTGGCAACTACTGACATATGTACGTACTGGCAACACTGAGTACGTACGTACTGCAACACTAGATTGTACGTACTGGCAACACGGATAGTACATAAATGCAAACTGAGATACTGTATGGCAACTACAGTAGCGTACTACTGGCAACATGGATATGTACGTACTAGGCAACACGAGATATGTACAGTACTGCAACACTGATATGTACGTATGGCACACTGGATATGTACTACTGCAACACTGAGATATGTACGTATGCAACACTGAGATATGTACGTACTGGCAACACTGAGATAGTACGTACTGGCAACATGAAAATGTACGTACTGGCAACACTGAATATGTACGTACTGGGACACTGGGGAATGTACGTACTGGCAACACTGAGAAGTACGTATGCAACACTGAGATATGTACGTACTGGCAACACTGGATTGTACGTACAGCAACATGAGTTGTACGTACTGAACACTGAGAGTTAATGTACGTACTAAGCATAACAGCTGTGAATGTTACGTAGCTGGCAACATAACAAAGGCTGTAGATGTTGACAGCTAACGTAAAGTAACATAACATAGCTGTTGGATGTTACAGCTAGCGGGTACATAACATAACATAGCTGTTGGATGTTACAGCTAGCGTTACATAACATAACATAGCTTGATGTTACAGCTAGCGTACAAATAATAGCTGTTGGATGTTACAGTACGTCATATAGCTGTTGGATGTACATACTACATAACATAACATAGCTGTTGGATGTTACAGCTAGCGTACATAACATAACATAGCTGTTGGATGTTACAGCTAGCGTACATAACATAACATAGCTGTTGGATGTTACAGCTAGCGGTACATAACATAACATAGCTGTTGGATGTTACAGCTAGCGGTACATAACATAACATAGCTGTTGGATGTTACAGCTAGCGGTACATAACATAACATAGCTGTTGGATGTTACAGCTAGCGGTACATAACATAACATAGCTGTTGGATGTTACAGCTAGCGGTACATAACATAACATAGCTGTTGGATGTTACAGCTAGCGTTACATAACATAACATAGCGTTGGATGTTACAGCTAGCGGTACATAACATAACATAGCTGTTGGATGTTACAGCTAGCGGTACATAACATAACATAGCTGTTGGATGTTACAGCTAGCGGTTACATAACATAACATAGCTGTTGGATGTTACAGCTAGCGTTACATAACATAACATAGCTGTTGGATGTTACAGCTAGCGTACATAACATAACATAGCTGTTGGATGTTACAGCTAGCGTTACATAACATAACATAGCTGTTGGATGTTACAGCTAGCGTTACATAACATAACATAGCTGTTGGATGTTACAGCAGCGGTACATAACATAACATAGCTGTTGGATGTTACAGCTAGCGTACATAACATAACATAGCTGTTGGATGTTACAGCCAGCGGTACATAACATAACATAGCTGTTGGATGTTAAGCTAGCGTTACATAACATAACATAGCTGTTGGATGTTACAGCAGCGGTACATAACATAACATAGCTGTTGGATGTTACAGCTAGGTACATAACAAACATAGCTGTTGGATGTTACAGCCAGCGTACATAACATAACATAGCTGTTGGATGTTACAGCAGCGGTACATAACATAACATAGCTGTTGGATGTTACAGCTAGCGGTACATAACATAACATAGCGTTTGGATGTTACAGCTAGCGTTACATAACATAACATAGCTGTTGGATGTTACAGCAGCGTACATAACATAACATAGCTGTTGGATGTTACAGCTAGCGTTCAACATAAATAGCTGTTGATGTTCACAGTACATACATAACTGTGTTGGATGTTACAGCTAGCGTACATAACATAACATACTGTTGGTGTTACAGCCAGCGTTACATAACATAACCACTGGACTTAAAGTGTTAATGCACTACGAATATAGCACAGCGGCAATGCATAGCAGTGCACTTAGAATTCCTTTGGCAAGCAGAACCTAATGATGCAGTCAGCTCAGCTCAGCAGCTCCAGACTATTTCCACCTTTAAAAGCTTTCTTGTTTTGCCACCTTCTTTATCCGTTTATTCCTTTCAGTCTCCGTCTCTCGTGCTTTAGCACTTCTTCCACTCTCCTGTACGCACCATTACCCTTTACAGCCCCGACAGTGTAACAACTGACGTCACGTTACTGAAAACACAGTGAAAAAATATTTTCCTCAGACACTGGTTCATTCTGTCTCAAATCGATTTACGTGCACAAAACTTCAGTCTAGTATGTAAATGTAAAGAGGAGAGGCACTGTAAGTATCTACGTGACATTGAGGCGCGTTCGCTTAACCATTGTCGCCGTGGAATAGCAATAAATATAACATATTCTGTGTGTGTGTCTGTAGCCTTAGTTATCTAGCATGCAAAGCGCATGCGCCGTAATATATTGTCGTCTGTGGCCCGTCCGGCTGTACCATATTTTTTCCACATTATTTCATAAACGGTACGATTTTGGGAAAAAAGTTATTGAACATAAAATGTGTGTTTTGTATTTTCTGTACAATTTTTCTGACACATTGCCATCCTAAACAGAATTCAGCGATATAATGTCCATATGTCTTCATGTGAAGTACCCGCTATGCTTGTAAGATTTCAATGAAACTTGAATTTTGTTCACAGTTTTCCGAAAAATACTCGAAAATCAAATTTCATGAAAATCCGTCCAGTGGGAGCCGAGTTGTTCCATGCGGACGGACAGACAGACTTGATGAAGCTAATAGTGGCTTTTCGCGATTTTTCGAACGCGCCTAAGAAGGTAAAGTTGGCCCTGAAGGCATGTAACGTGAGTGGAAGTACAGTACCTCGGTACTAGATGGACGTCAGTGCCTAGCTTCACGCTCCAGCCCCATTAATCAGAGGAGTGGGTGGAGCCCTGACCCGAACTGGACGGTTTTCGAGAAGAAAGAAATTTCTTTCCCACGGGATTCAAAGACAGGATCATCTAGCGCTTAGCCTAGCCACAATAGTGACTGAGCTATCAGTCTAAGTAAGTTGCGTGCAAGATACAGAGGAAGGGTAACTAATGGCTACGGGCAGGTTACCACAACGGTAACTAATGGCTACGGGCAGGTTACCACAACGGTAACTAATGGCTGCGGGCAGGTTACCACAACGGTAACTAATGGCTACGGGCAGGTTACCACAACGGTAACTAATGGCTACGGGCAGGTTACCACAACGGTAACTAATGGCTGCGGGCAGGTTACCACAACGGTAACTAATGGCTACGGGCAGGTTACCACAACGGTAACTAATGGCTGCGGGCAGGTTACCACAACGGTAACTAATGGCTACGGGCAGGTTACCACAACGGTAACTAATGGCTACGGGCAGGTTACCACAACGGTAACTAATGGCTAGGGCAGGTTACCACAACGGTAACTAATGGCTACGGGCAGGTTACCACAACGGTAACTAATGGCTACGGGCAGGTTACCACAACGGTAACTAATGGCTGCGGGCAGGTTACCACAACGGTAACTAATGGCTACGGGCAGGTTACCACAACGGTAACTAATGGCTGCGGGCAGGTTACCACAACGGTAACTAATGGCTACGGGCAGGTTACCACAACGGTAACTAATGGCTACGGGCAGGTTACCACAACGGTAACTAATGGCTAGGGCAGGTTACCACAAAGGTAACTAATGGCTACGGGCAGGTTACCACAACGGTAACTAATGGCTACGGGCAGGTTACTACAACGGTAACTAATGGCTACGGGCAGGTTACCACAACGGTAACTAGTGGCTACGGGCAGGTTACCACAACGGTAACTAATGGCTACGGGCAGGTTACCACAACGGTATCTAATGGCTACGGGCAGGTTACCACAACGGTAGCACCTGTAACTGCATTCCGAATTGTGCATTGCGATTATCGATAGCGTGCCTTTTATTCCTACGGAAAATTCCACAATTTCTTAGAGGTTACGCTGTGTGGACTACTGAGTAGTGACAGACGTTTCGGAATATTCTGTCCCCATAAAAATGTCAAATATCCAACTCTACTCCGAAATATCAGTAGATATTAGATAGTCATTCACCATAACGCCCCATAATCTCCCTTAACACGCTATGAAAATCTAAATTGTATCACTACAAGATACTTAGAGCTTTGCTTTACATAAATGTCGTAAGGACAGTCAGCTTACGAAGGCTTTACAGACAGCAGTGTACCCCTCTATTGTTATATGTCCCCTTCTAGCGCACTTCCCTCCAGTCACTTAGCATTTATATTGACAGCGATGTTGACAGTGACAGTTGTCAGTGGCAGTTGACAGTGACAGTTGTCAGTGGCAAAATAGAACGGCTGGAGAGGGGGGGATTTCAGCAGCACGGAGCAGTAACACTTTGGTATGTACAATCAACATGTACAATCAACATGTACAATCAACATGTACAATCAACATGTACAATCAACATGTACAATCAACATCCCACCACAGGCAGGACATCTTTCCGTTGCCTTAGCATATTTACCTTATTAATGTAGATTTCTCAAGACGGTTGCAGTTCCTCAGATAGTCAACGAATTCCTCACATTTTATGGAAGCTGAAGGTTCATTACCGTGCGAACAACAGCCTGCTACTTGTATCTATCATGAGAAAATTAGTCTAGTACACGCCCTGTACATTTAATTATTTAAGATCAATTTTAATATTACCTTTCCATCTGTGCCTAGGTCGTACAAGTTGTCTCTTTCCTTCTACGAAATCCCTGTATGCACCTCTCTTCTCCCCCATACATGCCACATGCTCTACCCATCTCCTCTTTCACCTGATCAATCTCATATTTGATGAGCGGTACTGATCAAGAAACTCCGCTGTACGCAGTCTCACCCTGTATCCTGTCACTTCATCCCCCTCAGCAGCCATTTCTCGAACACCCTCAACCTATGTTTCTCCCTTAACTTCAGTTCTGTGGTCTCAGTAATGTGACTGAAACTTGTGCATTACTTTACAAGAAGTCTGTTGAACGTGCGTTACAGAATGGCCACAGATAAGTGCGTTACAGAATGGCCACAGATAAGTGCGTTACAGAATGGCCACAGATAAGTGTGTTACACGAATGGCCACAGATAAGTGCGTTACACGAATGGCCACAGATAAGTGCGTTACACGAATGGCCACAGATAAGTGCGTTACACGAATGGCCACAGATAAGTGTGTTACAAGAATGGCCACAGATAAGTGCGTTACACGAATGGCCACAGATAAGTGTGTTACAAGAATGGCCACAGATAAGTGCGTTACACGAATGGCCACAGATAAGTGCGTTACACGAATGGCCACAGATAAGTGCGTTACACGAATGGCCACAGATAAGTGTGTTACAAGAATGGCCACAGATAAGTGCGTTACACGAATGGCCACAGATAAGTGCGTTACACGAATGGCCACAGATAAGTGTGTTACAAGAATGGCCACAGATAAGTGCGTTACACGAATGGCCACAGATAAGTGCGTTACACGAATGGCCACAGATAAGTGCGTTACACGAATGGCCACAGATAAGTGTGTTACAAGAATGGCCACAGATAAGTGCGTTACACGAATGGCCACAGATAAGTGCGTTACACGAATGGCCACAGATAAGTGTGTTACAAGAATGGCCACAGATAAGTGCGTTACACGAATGGCCACAGATAAGTGCGTTACACGAATGGCCACAGATAAGTGTGTTACAAGAATGGCCACAGATAAGTGCGTTACACGAATGGCCACAGATAAGTTCGTTACACGAATGGCCACAGATAAGTGTGTTACAAGAATGGCCACAGATAAGTGCGTTACACGAATGGCCACAGATAAGTGTGTTACAAGAATGGCCACAGATAAGTGCGTTACACGAATGGCCACAGATAAGTGCGTTACACGAATGGACACAGATAAGTGTGTTACAAGAATGGCCACAGATAAGTGCGTTAAACGAATGGCCACAGATAAGTGCGTTACACGAATGGCCACAGATAAGTGTGTTACAAGAATGGCCACAGATAAGTGCGTTACACGAATGGCCACAGATAAGTGTGTTACAAGAATGGCCACAGATAAGTGCGTTAAACGAATGGCCACAGATAAGTGCGTTACACGAATGGCCACAGATAAGTGTGTTACAAGAATGGCCACAGATAAGTGCGTTAAACGAATGGCCATAGATAAGTGCGTTACACGAATGGCCACAGATGAGTGCATTACACGAATGACCACAGATAAGTGCGTTACACGAATGGCCACAGATAAGTGCGTTACACGAATTGCCACAGATAAGTGCGTTATACAAATGGCCACAGATAAGTGCGTTACACGAATGGCCACAGATAAGTGCGTTACACGAATGGCCACAGATAAGTGCGTTACACGAATGGCCACAGAGAAGTGCGTTACACGAATGGCCACAGATAAGTGCGTTACACGAATGGCCACAGATAAGTGCGTTACACGTATGGCCACAGATAAGTGCGTAACACGAATGGCCACAGATAAGTGCGTTACACGAATGGCCACAGATAAGTGCGTTACACGAATGGCCACAGATAAGTGCGTTACACGAATGGCCACAGATAAGTGCGTTACACGAATGGCCACAGATAAGTGCATTACAGAATGGCCACAGATAAGTGCGTTACACGAATGGCCACAGATAAGTGCGTTACACGAATGGACACAGATAATTGTTTTATAGAATGGCCACAGATAAGTGCGTTACAGAATGGCCACAGATAAGTGCGTTACACAAATGGCCACAGATAAGTGCATTACACGAATGGCCACAGATAATTGTTTTATAGAATGACCACAGATAAATGCGTTACACGAATGGACACAGATAATTGTTTTATAGAATGGCCACAGATAAGTGCGTTACAGAATGGCCACAGATAAGTGCGTTACACAAATGGCCACAGATAAGTGCATTACACGAATGACCACAGATAAGTTCCCACTAATTAGGATAACAATACAAACCCACAATTTGAGCACATGACGTCACATAATGCAAGCGAAGGGATGAGTGTGACAGGTAAATAGGGTAGTATTGGGGTTATATTATATTGACTGCGTACACAGATATTACAGCAGAGGGGTTGGTTAAAACTGGAGAAAAAATGTAACACAATTACGGCCTTTGAAATGTGAAGAGCATGAAGCATAAAACAAGGCGCCGTATCAGTGCTTGGAAGTACCTGAGAGCAGTAAGGGAGGAATAGATTGGAGGGAGATGTGAGTGTTCATAGAAATTGGAGGTCAGGGGGTACGGAACATTTGTGACAGAAGTGACATATGTCACATTGTGAATGGTTAATGTGTGAATGGAGCATCACTCGCGGTTGACATATTTTGTAGAAATTCCTGACTTTACTCTGTTGAAGATAAACCAACACAAAATTGTAACTCAATATATCAAATACAATTTGAATCTAGTTTTTAACTACCACAATTTGAACCAGAGGAAAGCAACTAGCACTGTCAAGATATGGCAGAAATACTGTATTGACACTGACAATAAAGAACAACGGAATTATATAGAGCTGAAAGAAATCTGCGTTACCAATAGACATCGCTCGTAGGGCAAGGCAGCCTAAAGACAGTGTCATCTGCTACAAGGCAGCCTAAAGACAGTGTCATTTGCTACAAGGCAGCCTCACGACAGTGTTATCTGCTACAAGGCAGACTCACGACAGTGTCATCTGCTACAATGCAGCCTCACGACAGTGTCATCTGCTACAAGGCAGCCTAAAGACAGTGTCATCTGCTACAAGGCAGCCTAAAGACAGTGTCATTTGCTACAAGGCAGCCTCACGACAGTGTCATCTGCTACAAGGCAGACCCACGACAGTGTCATCTACTACAATGCAGCCTCACGACAGTGTCATCTGCTACAAGGCAGCCTAAAGACAGTGTCATCTGCTACAAGGCAGCCTCACGACAGTGTCATCTGCTACAAGGCAGCCTCACGACAGTGTAATCTGCTACAAGGCAGCCTCACGACAGTGTCATCTGCTACAAGGCAGCCTCACGACAGTGTCATCTGCTACAAGGCAGCCTCACGACAGTGTCATCTGCTACAAGGCAGCCTCACGACAGTGTCATCTGCTACAAGGCAGCCTCACGACAGTGTCATCTGCTACAAGGCAGCCTCACGACAGTGTCATCTGCTACAATGCAGCCTCACGACAGTGTCATCTGCTACAAGGCAGCCTAAAAACAGTGTCATCTGCTACAATGCAGCCTCACGACAGTGTCATCTGCTACAAGGCAGCCTAAAGACAGTGTCATCTGCTACAATGCAGCCTCACGACAGTGTCATCTGCTACAATGCAGCCTCACGACAGTGTCATCTCCTACAATGCAGCCTCACGACAGTGTCATCTGTTACAATGCAGCGGCACGACAGTGTCATCTGCTACAATGCATCGGCACGACAGTGTCATCTGCTACAAGGCAGCGGCACGACAGTGTCATCTGCTACAATGCAGCGGCACGACAGTGTCATCTGCTACAATGCAGCGGCACGACAGTGTCATCTGCTACAATGCAGCGGCACGACAGTGTCATCTGCTACAATGCAGCCTCACGACAGTGTCATCTGCTACAAGGCAGCATCACGACAGTGTCATCTGCTACAAGGCAGCCTCACGACAGTGTCATCTGCTACAAGGCAGCGGCACGACAGTGTCATCTGCTACAATGCAGCGGCACGATAGTGTCATCTGCTACAATGCAGCCTCACGACAGTGTCATCTGCTACAAGGCAGCCTCACGACAGTGTCATCTGCTACAATGCAGCCTCACGACAGTGTCATCTGCTACAATGCAGCCTCACGACAGTGTCATCTGCTACAATGCAGCCTCACGACAGTGTCATCTGTTACAAGGCAGCGGCACGACAGTGTCATTGCTACAATGCAGCGGCACGACAGTGTCATCTGCTACAAGGCAGCCTCACGACAGTGTCATCTGCTACAATGCAGCGGCACGACAGTGTCATCTGCTACAACGCAGCCTCACGACAGTGTCATCTGCTACAATGCAGCGGCACGACAGTGTCATCTGCTACAATGCAGCGGCACGACAGTGTCATCTGCTACAAGGCAGCGGCACGACAGTGTCATCTGCTACAATGCAGCGGCACGACAGTGTCATCTGCTACAAGGCAGTCTAACGACAGTGTCATCTGCTACAATGCAGCGGCACGACAGTGTCATCTGCTACAATGCAGCGGCACGACAGTGTCATCTGCTACAAGGCAGCCTCACGACAGTGTCATCTGCTACAATGCAGCGGCACGACAGTGTCATCTGCTACAAGGCAGCCTCACGACAGTGTCATCTGCTACAAGGCAGCGGCACGACAGTGTCATCTGCTACAATGCAGCGGCACGACAGTGTCATCTGCTACAAGGCAGCGGCACGACAGTGTCATCTGCTACAAGGCAGCCTCACGACAGTGTCATCTGCTACAATGCAGCGGCACGACAGTGTCATCTGCTACAAGGCAGCGGCACGACAGTGTCATCTGCTACAAGCAGCGGCACGACAGTGTCATCTGCTACAATGCAGCGGCACGACAGTGTCATCTGCTACAAGGCAGCCTCACGACAGTGTCATCTGCTACAATGCAGCGGCACGACAGTGTCATATGCTACAATGCAACGGCACGACAGTGTCATCTGCTACAATGCAGCGGCACGACAGTGTCATATGCTACAATGCAGCGGCACGACAGTGTCATCTGCTACAATGCAGCCTCACGACAGTGTCATCTGCTACAAGGCAGCGGCACGACAGTGTCATCTGATACAATGCAGCGGCACGACAGTGTCATCTGCTACAATGCAGCGGCACGACAGTGTCATCTGCTACAAGGCAGCCTCACGACAGTGTCATCTGCTACAATGCAGCGGCACGACAGTGTCATCTGCTACAAGGCAGCCTCACGACAGTGTCATCTGCTACAATGCAGCGGCACGACAGTGTCATCTGCTACAAGGCAGACTCACGACAGTGTCATCTGCTACAATGCAGCGGCACGACAGTGTCATCTGCTACAAGGCAGCGGCACGACAGTGTCATCTGCTACAAGGCAGCCTCACGACAGTGTCATCTGCTACAAGGCAGCGGCACGACAGTGTCATCTGCTACAAG
The DNA here is from genome assembly GCA_021186555.1 of Reticulitermes speratus. Classification (NCBI taxonomy): domain Eukaryota; kingdom Metazoa; phylum Arthropoda; class Insecta; order Blattodea; family Rhinotermitidae; genus Reticulitermes; species Reticulitermes speratus. The sequence goes on from JAJKFL010000026.1 coordinate 420,464, forward strand.
GCAGCCTCACGACAGTGTCATCTGCTACAAGGCAGCCTCACGACAGTGTCATCTGCTACAAGGCAGCCTCACGACAGTGTCATCTGCTACAAGGCAGCCTCACGACAGTGTCATCTGCCACAAGGCAGCCTCACGACAGTGTCATCTGCTACAAGGCAGCCACACGACAGTGTCATCTGCTACAAGGCAGCCTCACGACAGTGTCATCTGCTACAATGCAGCCTCACGACAGTGTCATCTGCTACAAGTGCAGCCTAAGACAGTGTCATCTGCTACAATGCAGCCTCACGACAGTGTCATCTGCTACAAGGCAGCCTAAGACAGTGTCATCTGCTACAATGCAGCCTCACGACAGTGTCATCTGCTACAATGCAGCCTCACGACAGTGTCATCTGCTACAATGCAGCCTCACGACAGTGTCATCTGCTTACAAGGCAGCCTAAGACAGTGTCATCTGCTACAATGCAGCCTCACGACAGTGTCATCTGCTACAAGCAGCTCACGACAGTGTCATCTGCTACAATGCAGCCTCACGACAGTGTCATCTGCTACAATGCAGCCTCACGACAGTGTCATCTGCTACAAGGCAGCCTAAAGACAGTGTCATCTGCTACAATGCAGCCTCACGACAGTGTCATCTGCTACAATGCAGCCTACACGACAGTGTCATCTGCTACAATGCAGCCTCACGACAGTGTCATCTGCTACAATGCAGCGGCACGACAGTGTCATCTGCTACAATGCAGCGGCACGACAGTGTCATCTGCTACAATGCAGCCTCACGACAGTGTCATCTGCTACAAGGCAGCCTAAAGACAGTGTCATCTGCTACAATGCAGCCTCACGACAGTGTCATCTGCTACAATGCAGCCTCACGACAGTGTCATCTGCTACAATGCAGCCTCACGACAGTGTCATCTGCTACAATGCAGCCTCACGACAGTGTCATCTGCTACAAGGCAGCGGCACGACAGTGTCATCTGCTACAAGGCAGTCTCACGACAGTGTCATCTGCTACAATGCAGCCTCACGACAGTGTCATCTGCTACAAGGCAGCGGCACGACAGTGTCATCTGCTACAAGGCAGCCTCACGACAGTGTCATCTGCTACAATGCAGCCTCACGACAGTGTCATCTGCTACAATGCAGCGGCACGACAGTGTCATCTGCTACAATGCAGCCTCACGACAGTGTCATCTGCTACAATGCAGCCTCACGACAGTGTCATCTGCTACAAGGCAGCCTCACGACAGTGTCATCTGCTACAAGGCAGCGGCACGACAGTGTCATCTGCTACAATGCAGCCTCACGACAGTGTCATCTGCTACAATGCAGCCTCACGACTGTGTCATCTGCTACAATGCAGCGGCACGATAGTGTCATCTGCTACAATGCAGCCTCACGACAGTGTCATCTGCTACAAGGCAGCCTCACGACAGTGTCATCTGCTACAATGCAGCCTCACGACAGTGTCATCTGCTACAATGCAGCCTCACGACGTGTCATCTGCTACAATGCAGCCTCACGACAGTGTCATCTGCTACAAGGCAGCGGCACGACAGTGTCATTGCTACAATGCAGCGGCACGACAGTGTCATCTGCTACAAGGCAGCCTCACGACAGTGTCATTCTGCTCAATGCAGCGGCACGACAGTGTCATCTGCTACAACGCAGCCTCACGACAGTGTCATCTGCTACAATGCAGCGGCACGACAGTGTCATCTGCTACAATGCAGCGGCACGACAGTGTCATCTGCTACAAGGCAGCGGCACGACAGTGTCATCTGCTACAATGCAGCGGCACGACAGTGTCATCTGCTACAAGGCAGCCTAACGACAGTGTCATATGCTACATGCAGCGGCACGACAGTGTCATCTGCTACAATGCAGCGGCACGACAGTGTCATCTGCTACAAGCAGCCTCACGACAGTGTCATCTGCTACAATGCAGCGGCACGACAGTGTCATCTGCTACAAGGCAGCCTCACGACAGTGTCATCTGCTACAAGGCAGCCTCACGACAGTGTCATCTGCTACAAGGCAGCCTCACGACAGTGTCATCTGCTACAAGGCAGCCTCACGACAGTGTCATCTGCTACAAGGCAGCTCACGACAGTGTCATCTGCTACAATGCAGCCACGACAGTGTCATCTGCTCAAGCACCTCACACGTGTCATCTGCTACAAGGCAGCCACGACAGTGTCATCTGCTACAATGCGCCTCACGACAGTGTCATCTGCTACAATGCAGCCTCACGACAGTGTCATCTGCTACAATGCAGCCACGACGTGTATCTGCTACAAGGCAGCGCACGACAGTGTCACTGCTACAATCAGCTCACGACAGTGTCATCTGCTACAATGCAGCCTCACGACAGTGTCATCTGCTACAAGCAGCCACGACAGTGTCATCTGCTACAAGGCAGCTAGACAGTGTCATCGCTACAATGCAGCTCACGACAGTGTCATCTGCTACAATGCAGCCTCACGACAGTGTCATCTGCTACAATGCACGCGCACAGCGTTCATTGCTACAATGCAGCGGCACGACAGTGTCATCGCACAAGCAGCTCACGACAGTGTCATTGCTACAGCAGCCTAAGACAGTGTCACTGCTACAATGCAGCCCGACAGTGTCATCTGCTACAAGCAGCTCACGACAGTGTCATCTGCTACAAGCAGCGGCACGACAGTGTCATCTGTACAATGCAGCCACGACGTCATGCTAATGCAGCGCAGACGTGTCTTCTAAGCAGCCTCACACAGTGTCATCTTACAAGGCAGCCTCACGACAGTGTCATCTGCTACAAGGCAGCCTACGACAGTGTCATCTGCTACAATGCAGCCTGCACGACAGTGTCATCTGCTACAAGGCAGCCACGACAGTGTCATCTGCTACAAGCAGCCTCACGACAGTGTCATCTGCTACAAGGCAGCCAACGACAGTGTCATCTGCTACAAAGCAGCCTCACGACAGTGTCATCTGCTACAATGCAGCCTCACGACAGTGTCATCTGCTACAATGCAGCCTCACGACAGTGTCATCTGCTACATGCAGCCTCACGACAGTGTCATCTGCTACAATGCAGCCTCACGACAGTGTCATCTGCTACAAGGCAGCCTAAGACAGTGTCATCTGCTACAATGCAGCCTCACGACAGTGTCATCTGCTACAATGCAGCCTCACGACAGTGTCATCTGCTACAAGCAGCCTCACGACAGTGTCATCTGCTACAATGCAGCGGCACGACAGTGTCATCTGCTACAATGCAGCGCCACGACAGTGTCATCTGCTACAATGCAGCCTCACGACAGTGTCATCTGCTACAAGGCAGCCTAAAGACAGTGTCATCTGCTACAATGCAGCCTCACGACAGTGTCATCTGCTACAATGCAGCCTCACGACAGTGTCATCTGCTACAATGCAGCCTCACGACAGTGTCATCTGCTACAATGCAGCTCACGACAGTGTCATCTGCTACAAGCAGCGGCACGACAGTGTCATCTGCTACAAGCAGCTCACGACAGTGTCATCTGCTACAAGGCAGCCTAGACAGTGTCATCTGCTACAAGGCAGCGCACGACAGTGTCATCTGCTACAAGGCAGCCTCACGACAGTGTCATCTGCTACAATGCAGCCTCACGACAGTGTCATCTGCTACAAGGCAGCGGCACGACAGTGTCATCTGCTACAATGCAGCCTCACGACAGTGTCATCTGCTACAATGCACCTCACGACAGTGTCATCTGCTACAAGGCAGCCCACGACAGTGTCATCTGCTACAAGCAGCCACGACAGTGTCATCTGCTACAATGCAGCCTCACGACAGTGTCATCTGCTACAATGCAGCCTCACGACATGTGTCATCTGCTACAAGGCAGCGGCACGACAGTGTCATCTGCTACAATGCAGCCTCACGACAGTGTCATCTGCTACAATGCAGCCTCACGACTGTGTCATCTGCTACAAGGCAGCGGCACGACAGTGTCATCTGCTACAATGCAGCCTCACGACAGTGTCATCTGCTACAATGCAGCCTCACGACAGTGTCATCTGCTACAATGCAGCCTCACGACAGTGTCATCTGCTACAATGCAGCCTCACGACAGTGTCATCTGCTACAATGCAGCCTCACGACAGTGTCATCTGCTACAAGGCAGCGGCACGACAGTGTCATCTGCTACAAGGCAGCCTCACGACAGTGTCATCTGCTACAATGCAGCCTCACGACAGTGTCATCTGCTACAAGGCAGCGGCACGACAGTGTCATCTGCTACAATGCAGCCTCACGACAGTGTCATCTGCTACAATGCAGCCTCACGACAGTGTCATCTGCTACAAGGCAGCCTCACGACAGTGTCATCTGCTACAAGGCAGCGGCACGACAGTGTCATCTGCTACAATGCAGCCTCACGACAGTGTCATCTGCTACAATGCAGCCTCACGACTGTGTCATCTGCTACAAGGCAGCGGCACGACAGTGTCATCTGCTACAATGCAGCCTCACGGCAGTGTCATCTGCTACAATGCAGCCTCACGACAGTGTCATCTGCTACAAGGCAGCGGCACGACAGTGTCATCTGCTACAAGGCAGCGGCACGACAGTGTCATCTGCTACAATGCAGCCTCACGACAGTGTCATCTGCTACAATGCAGCCTCACGACAGTGTCATCTGCTACAATGCAGCCTCACGACAGTGTCATCTGCTACAATGCAGCCTCACGACTGTGTCATCTGCTACAAGGCAGCGGCACGACAGTGTCAACTGCTACAATTCAGCCTCACGACAGTGTCATCTGCTACAATGCAGCCTCACGACAGTGTCATCTGCTACAAGGCAGCGGCACGACAGTGTCATCTGCTACAAGGCAGCGGCACGACAGTGTCATCTGCTACAATGCAGCCTCACGACAGTGTCATCTGCTACAATGCAGCCTCACGACAGTGTCATCTGCTACAAGGCAGCGGCACGACAGTGTCATCTGCTACAAGGCAGCCTCACGACAGTGTCATCTGCTACAATGCAGCCTCACGACAGTGTCATCTGCTACAAGGCAGCGGCACGACAGTGTCATCTGCTACAATGCAGCCTCACGACAGTGTCATCTGCTACAATGCAGCCTCACGACAGTGTCATCTGCTACAAGGCAGCCTCACGGCAGTGTCATCTGCTACAAGGCAGCGGCACGACAGTGTCATCTGCTACAATGCAGCCTCACGACAGTGTCATCTGCTACAAGGCAGCGGCATGACAGTGTCATCTACTACAAGGCAGCCTCACGACAGTGTCATCTGCTACAAGGCAGCCTCACAACAGTGTCATCTGCTACAAGGCAGCCTCACGACAGTGTCATCTGCTACAATGCAGCCTCACGACAGTGTCATCTGCTACAAGGCAGCCTCACGACTTATCATCTGCTACAAGGCAGCCTCACGACAGTGTCATCTGCTACAAGGCAGCCTCACGACTGTATCATCTGCTACAAGGCAGCCTCACGACAGTGTCATCTGCTACAAGGCAGCCTCACGACAGTGTCATCTGCTACAAGGCAGCCTCACGACTTATCATCTGCTACAAGGCAGCCTCACGACAGTGTCATCTGCTACAAGGCAGCCTCACGACTGTATCATCTGCTACAAGGCAGCCTCACGACAGTGTCATCTGCTACAAGGCAGCCTCACGACAGTGTCATCTGCTACAAGGCAGCCTCACGACTGTATCATCTGCTACAAGGCAGCCTCACTACAGTGTCATCTGCTACAAGGCAATAAAGCCACATTTCGTTATATCCAATTCAGATATTAAGCCTACTGTACAGTCATACCCTAATATTAACATACTGTATAAACTGTACTGCAAGTATTGACAGTACATTTGTACAGCAAATGACGAATTATTTTGCTTTGTTATGAGGATGCTAGGACATTTTGTATTGTATGGGAACAGTGAAATGACGTCACGTGACGCTTCTGTTACTTCGTCAAGGACAGCGAATATTTTAAAGTTCTTATTTGAAGGCTTCCAGTTCAAAATGTACACTTACATAATATAATATATATTAATATAATTAAAATAAGGGTATGAAGCTTGGTCTATCACATCAAGCAAAGTTCATAGGTCAAGGGGTTCAAGAATACGGTGCTGAGGAATGTATTTGGGTCTAAGAGGGTGGAGGTGACAGGGGACTGGAGAAAACTACATATTGAGGAGCTTCATGATTTGTACTTCTCACCAGATATTGTTAGGGTGATCATATCACGGACGATGAGATGGGCGCGACATGTAGCACGTATTGAGAAGAATACAAATGCTTACACAAGCATGGTGTGGAAACCTGAAGGAAAGACACCACTTGGAAGACCAGGAATATGTGGGAGGGTAATGTTACAATAATATTACAATAATATTACAATAATATTACAATAATATTAAATAATTACGTTTAGCTACGTTCAGCCTATTGGTAGACTAAACGTAGCATGTGATTGGTGAACGTGTTTATCTCTTGATTTTGTGACTGTGGATTGGACTAAAGTGGCTCAGGTTAGGAACATTCGATGGGCTGCTCTCAACACAGTGATAAACTTGTTTACACTGGAGGCGGCAAATTTCTTGACTAGCTGAGGAACTGTTAGCTTCTGAAGGACTGTCCTTCACGCAGTTTATTTAGTTAGTCAGTTAGTATAGTTAGTTAGTTAGTTAGTTCGTGTACTTAAGTATTAACAAAAACACTGCCCGTATCTATGTAACTGTTCTGTGACAGTCACTGCACACTTACTAACACAATGAGCCACATCTATGTAACAGTTCTGTGACAGTCACTGCACACTTACTAACACAATGAGCCACATCTATGTAACTGTTCTGTGACAGTCACTGCACACTTACTAACACAATGAGCCACATCTATGTAACAGTTCTGTGACAGTCACTGCACACTTACTAACACAATGAGCCACATCTATGTAACTGTTCTGTGACAGTCACTGCACACTTTCTAACACAACGAGCCACATCTATGTAACAGTTCTGTGACAGTCACTGCACACTTCCTAACTCAACGAGCCACATCTATGTAACAGTTCTGTGACAGTCACTGCACACTTTCTAACACAACGAGCCACATCTATGTAACAGTTCTGTGACAGTCACTGCACATTTTCTAACACAACGAGCCAAATCTATGTAACAGTTCTGTGACAGTCACTGCACACTTTCTAACACAACGAGCCACATCTATGTAACAGTTCTGTGACAGTCACTGCACACTTTCTAACACAATGAGCCACATCTATGTAACAGTTCTGTGACAGTCACTGCACACTTTCTAACACAACGAGCCACATCTATGTAACAGTTCTGTGACAGTCACTGCACACTTCATAACACAACGAGCCACATCTATGTAACAGTTCTGTGACAGTCACTGCACACTTTCTAACACAATGAGCCACATCTATGTAACAGTTCTGTGACAGTCACTGCACACTTTCTAACACAACGAGCCACATCTATGTAACAGTTCTGTGACAGTCACTGCACACTTCCTAACACAACGAGCCACATCTATGTAACAGTTCTGTGACAGTCACTGCACACTTTCTAACACAATGAGCCACATCTATGTAACAGTTCTGTGACAGTCACTACACACTTCCTAACACAACGAGCCACATCTATGTAACAGTTCTGTGACAGTCACTGCACACTTTCTAAACATAATGAGCCACATCTATGTAACGTTCTGTGACAGTCACTGCACACTTCTCTAACACACGAGCCACATCTATGTAACAGTTCTGTGACAGTCACTGCACACTTTCTAACACAATCGAGCCACATCTATGTAACAGTTCTGTGACAGTCACTGCACACTTTCTAACACAACGAGCCACATCTATGTAACAGTTCTGTGACAGTCACTGCACACTTCTAACACAATGAGCCACATCTATGTAACAGTTCTGTGACAGTCACTGCACACTTTCTAACACAAAGAGCCACATCTATGTAACGTTCTGTGACAGTCACTGCACACTTTCTAACACAACGAGCCACATCTATGTAACAGTTCTGTGACAGTCACTGCACACTTCCTAACAAACGAGCCACATCTATGTAACAGTTTCTGTGACAGTCACTGCACACTTTCTAACACAACGAGCCACATCTATGTAACAGTTCTGTGACAGTCACTGCACACTTTCTAACACAACGAGCCACATCTATGTAACAGTTCTGTGACAGTCACTGCACACTTTCTAACAAACGAGCCACATCTATGTAACAGTTCTGTGACAGTCACTGCACACTTCTAACACAACGAGCCACATCTATGTAACAGTTCTGTGACAGTCACTGCACACTTTCTAACACAACGAGCCACATTATGTAACAGTTCTGTGACAGTCATCACACTTTCTAACACAACGAGCCACATCTATGTAACAGTTCTGTGACAGTCACTGCACACTTCTAACACAATAGCCACATCTATGTAACAGTTCTGTGACAGTCACTGCACACTTTCTAACACAATGAGCCACATCTATGTAACAGTTCTGTGACAGTCACTGCACACTTCTAACACAACGAGCCACATCTATGTAACAGTTCTGTGACAGTCACTGCACACTTTCTAACACAACGAGCCACATCTATGTAACAGTTCTGTGCAGTCCTGCACACTTCTAACACAATGAGCCACATCTATGTAACAGTTCTGTGACAGTCACTGCACACTTTCTAACACAACGAGCCACATCTATGTAACAGTTCTGTGACAGTCACTCACACATTCCAACACAATGAGCCACATCTATGTAACAGTTCTGTGACAGTCACTGCACACTTTCTAACACAACGAGCCACATTATGTAACAGTTCTGTGACAGTCACTGCACACTTTCTAACACAACGAGCCACATCTATGTAACAGTTCTGTGACAGTCACTGCACACTTCTAACACAACGAGCCACATCTATGTAACAGTTCTGTGACAGTCAATGCACACTTTCTAACACAATGAGCACATCTATGTAACAGTTCTGTGACAGTCACTGCACACTTTCTAACACAACGAGCCACATCTATGTAACAGTTCTGTGACAGTCACTGCACACTTCAACACAACGAGCCACATCTATGTAACAGTTCTGTGACAGTCACTGCACACTTTCTAACACAATGAGCCACATCTATGTAACAGTTCTGTGACAGTCACTGCACACTTTCTAACACAACGAGCCACATCTATGTAACAGTTCTGTGACAGTCACTGCACACTTTCTAACACAACGAGCCACATCTATGTAACAGTTCTGTGACAGTCACTGCACACTTTCTAACACAATGAGCCACATCTATGTAACAGTTCTGTGACAGTCACTGCACACTTTCTAACACAAGAGCCACATCTATGTAACGTTCTGTGACAGTCACTGCACACTTTCTAACACAACGAGCCACATCTATGTAACAGTTCTGTGACAGTCACTGCACACTTTCTAACACAATCGAGCCACATCTATGTAACAGTTCTGTGACAGTCACTGCACACTTTCTAACACAATGAGCCACATCTATGTAACAGTTCTGTGACAGTCACTGCACACTTTCTAACACAAGAGCCACATCTATGTAACAGTTCTGTGACAGTCACTGCACACTTTCTAACACAACGAGCCACATCTATGTAACAGTTCTGTGACAGTCACTGCACACTTTCTAACACAAGAGCCACATCTATGTAACAGTTCTGTGACAGTCACTGCACACTTTCTAACACAACGAGCCACATCTATGTAACAGTTCTGTGACAGTCACTGCACACTTTCTAACACAATGAGCCACATCTATGTAACAGTTCTGTGACAGTCACTGCACACTTTCTAACACAACGAGCCACATCTATGTAACAGTTCTGTGACAGTCACTGCACACTTTCTAACACAATGAGCCACATCTATGTAACAGTTCTGTGACAGTCACTGCACACTTTCTAACACAACGAGCCACATCTATGTAACAGTTCTGTGACAGTCACTGCACACTTTCTAACACAACGAGCCACATCTATGTAACATGTTCTGTGACAGTCACTGCACACTTTCTAACACAAGAGCCACATCTATGTAACAGTTCTGTGACAGTCACTGCACACTTTCTAACACAACGAGCCACATCTATGTAACGTTCTGTGACAGTCACTGCACACTTCTAACACAATGAGCCACACATCTATGTAACAGTTCTGTGACAGTCACTGCACACTTTCTAACACAATGAGCCACATCTATGTAACAGTTCTGTGACAGTCACTGCACACTTTCTAACACAATGAGCCACATCTATGTAACAGTTCTGTGACAGTCACTGCACACTTTCTAACACATGAGCCACATCTATGTAACAGTTCTGTGACAGTCACTGCACACTTTCTAACACAATGAGCCACATCTATGTAACTGTTCTGTGACAGTCACTAGCACACTTTCTAACACAAGAGCCACATCTATGTAACAGTTCTGTGACAGTCACTGCACACTTTCTAACACAACGAGCCACATCTATGTAACAGTTCTGTGACAGTCACTGCACACTTCTAACACAATGAGCCACATCTATGTAACAGTTCTGTGACAGTCACTGCACACCTTTCTAACACAATCGAGCCACATCTATGTAACAGTTCTGTGACAGTCACTGCACACTTTCTAACACAATGAGCCACATCTATGTAACAGTTCTGTGACAGTCACTCACACTTTCTAACACAACGAGCCACATCTATGTAACAGTTCTGTGACAGTCACTGCACACTTTCTAACAAATGAGCCACATCTATGTAAACTGTTCTGTGACAGTCACTGCACACTTTCTAACACAATGAGCCACATCTATGTAACAGTTCTGTGACAGTCACTGCACACTTTCTAACACAATGAGCCAATCTATGTAACGTTCTGTGACAGTCACTGCACACTTTCTAACACAATGAGCCACATCTATGTAACGTTCTGTGACAGTCACTGCACACTTTCTAACACAAGAGCCACATCTATGTAACTGTTCTGTGACAGTCACTGCACACTTTGTAACACAATGAGCCACATCTATGTAACGTTCTGTGACAGTCACTGCACACTTTCTAACACAATGAGCCACATCTATGTAACAGTTCTGTGACAGTCACTGCACACTTTTAACACAATGAGCCACATCTATGTAACTGTTCTGTGACAGTCACTGCACACTTTCTAACACAATGAGCCACATCTATGTAACAGTTCTGTGACAGTCACTGCACACTTTCTAACACAATGAGCCACATCTATGTAACAGTTCTGTGACAGTCACTGCACACTTTCTAACACAATGAGCCACATCTATGTAACAGTTCTGTGACAGTCCACTGCACACTTTCTAACACAATGAGCCACATCTATGTAACAGTTCTGTGACAGCCACTGCACACTTCCTAACACAATGAGCCACATCTATGTAACAGTTCTGTGACAGCCACTGCACACTTTCTAACACAATGAGCCACATTTCACAATCTATATTCTGTGCATCTCGACCAATACGTTCGTTCGTAACACCAAAGGATGCACATTTGACACATGCAAATATAGTTTTATATTGCTGCTACATGTTTCGGCGTCATTTACGTTATTGGCGCACCCAAGGGGAGGAGGTTACCTGGCTGCAGCCCCCCCCAAACGGAAATTTAAAAAACACAGATTTTGTAGATATTATGATAACAAAAGTTTCACGTGATTTACCCTTCAACTTAAATCAGCCACTGATATCGGCTGATGACTAATACATTAGAATTTTGAAAAATGTAATAGAAACTTAGTTTTTTTCAGTCAGTTTTAATTTTCCCCTGTAATCTAACTAGATGTCGGCTCGGAAATTATGACATGATTTTTAAAACACAATTTTTAAAATCAAACAAAAATCATATGCAGCCTTAGGTTCAGCCCCCCTCCCAAAGTAAAATTCTGGGTGCGCCTATGATAAACGCCATCTTGAGGGAACTTTAGACCAGAATTTAAAACTTGCTAAAATGCGATAGGTTACAAAGCGATTCGTATTACATTACAGCATTCACACGGCCACTAGGAATTTTGTGACGTCACTAGACTCTGCTTTCCCTGTAATATTTATATCTGAATGAACTCAGAACAACAACCCACAAATCCCACACATCACTAACAGCTTAACTCTCATAAAATATATTCTCTTTCACAGGAATAATCAGCAAAAACAATGACGAGCTGGCTCACTATAAGCTTCAGACCAGTCATACCCATCGAGGCGTGTAGCGGGTTGCATATCGACTAAGGGAGACAGAATGGCGGTAAATAGGTTTGAAATTACCGAAAAGTACCGAAGGGGGCGGGGGGGATTTGATGGGAGGGGAGACATGTGGTGATGGTGGGGTGTTGGGTGAATCAAAAGCGTGGGGGACGACCACAAGAGGGGTGGAGGGACCGGGGAGAAGGTGCCATTAGTGTATCTATACTTGCAGTGCAGCGTGCAAGACAGACTCAAGTGGAAGTGCACTGTGGGAGTTTAATGTTTGACATTTGACAGACCGCTGGAAGTATTGAGCATGGGTCGATGTAAAGAGCACAATGTGACTACTGTTATGTGGGTACAGGCAGTATTGAGCATGGGTCGATGTAAAGAGCACAATGTGACTACTGTTATGTGGGTACAGGCAGTATTGAGCATGGGTCGATGTAAAGAGCACAATGTGACTACTGTTATGTGGGTACAGGCAGTATTGAGCATGGGTCGATGTAAAGAGCACAATGTGACTACTGTTATGTGGGTACAGGCAGTATTGAGCATGGGTCGATGTAAAGAGCACAATGTGACCACTGTTATGTGGGTACAGGCAGTATTGAGCATGGGTCGATGTAAAGAGCACAATGTGACTACTGTTATGTGGGTACAGGCAGTATTGAGCATGGGTCGATGTAAAGAGCACAATGTGACTACTGTTATGTGGGTACAGGCAGTATTGAGCATGGGTCGATGTAAAGAGCACAATGTGACTACTGTTATGTGGGTACAGGCAGTATTGAGCATGGGTCGATGTAAAGAGCACAATGTGACCACTGTTATGTGGGTACAGGCAGTATTGAGCATGGGTCGATGTAAAGAGCACAATGTGACTACTGTTATGTGGGTACAGGCAGTATTGAGCATGGGTCGATGTAAAGAGCACAATGTGACTACTGTTATGTGGGTACAGGCAGTATTGAGCATGGGTCGATGTAAAGAGCACAATGTGACTACTGTTATGTGGGTACAGGCAGTATTGAGCATGGGTCGATGTAAAGAGCACAATGTGACCACTGTTATGTGGGTACAGGCAGTATTGAGCATGGGTCGATGTAAAGAGCACAATGTGACTACTGTTATGTGGGTACAGGCAGTATTGAGCATGGGTCGATGTAAAGAGCACAATGTGACCACTGTTATGTGGGTACAGGCAGTATTGAGCATGGGTCGATGTAAAGAGCACAATGTGACTACTCTTATGTGGGTACAGGCAGTATTGAGCATGGGTCGATGTAAAGAGCACAATGTGACTACTGTTATGTGGGTATAGGCAGTCCTTACAAAATTATGTCCTGAAAAAGATATCTCGCTTTAAATTTGAGATAAAATATTGAGTAGAGGTTAAAACGCGCTAAATTGTGGAACAAAAGTGAGATATGAAGCGGTAACAGTTGCTTGGCAAGTATTGACCGTTTTAAGTTTTGGGAAGAGGCAATAACAACTGAAAATGAAATAGAAATTAATCAATAATAAAGGCGAATATTAGTTTCGGGTAACAGTTTGTACCGTTAATTTAAGGACTTTCATTCTTGGTTTCTTACACTGTATAAGGACATCTAACATTACACTGTATAAGGACATCTAACATTACACTGTATAAGGACATCTAACATTACACTGTATAAGGACATCTAACATTACACTGTATAAGGACATCTAACATTAGACTGTATAAGGACATCTAACATTACACTGTATAAGGACATCACACTAAGGATATCTGAACACAATGTACAGATGAAAATTTGGAGTTGCGAGAGATGACGTAACCTGTGACTGGAGAAAACTTCAAAATGAGTAGCTTCATAATTTGCCATTGCAACCATACAGTGTTACGGTGAGATGGGTAAGACATTTAGAATGTGTGGGGATTACACAAAATGCATACAGAATTTGAGTTGGAAATATTGAAGACATGAAATAATTCGGGAAATCTGTGTGTAGATGTGAGGAAATTAGGGCAGGATTATTTGGCTTGGATTCAAGTGGCTTAGCAATATCGGAGTTTTCATTCTTATACGCGTTATTTAAAGAAGCTGACGGTTGCTAAGTACATATACCATCGGTAATAGATCAGTGTTTGAGTACGGAACAATGTAGGAACGATACTGTCAGGGGAACCTGAAGTACTTGAAGATAAAACTATCACAATGCCACTTTCTCCACCACAAATCCCAAATGAACTGGCCTGGAATCGAACCCCGGCGTCCGTGGTGAGAGACAGGGTACCGACAGAGTGAGTCACGTCTGTAAGTACAGTACTGAACATTCGTGATTTAAAAATGGCAGCCCCCATTTGAGCGGGCACTTAGCACAACACTGCATATGGAAGGCCACTCCGGCCGCATTACAGCTGATATGGACAGCTGGCTGACTGTAGCTTGTGTCTGTCAACAGACATAATATTTTGATATCTGTGGGGTCCTCGTAGCACCTATGTATGAAAAAGAGGCATAGGTAAAGGCGGTCCTTTAGCTGTAGCTCTACAGTAGTATAATTTCTGACGTTTCAGAATGTGCGCTCGGACTGACGCCCGGGGACTACGTGTATGCCCTGCATACACGTAGTCCTGAGCTAACAATATAAATATTTATGCAAAAATTCTGAATTACAAACAGTCATATTGGGGTCCCTCCTTTTTGGGCTCCCACGCAACCGCAGAATTTTCAATGACCTTAAACCGGCCCTCGTATTCAGAAAGCACATGCTTAACGTCTTTGCATTGAGCTTACAGACAGCTTCGCGTTAGACAGGTCAGCGACTGTAACTTTAACAGAGCGAAGCGAAGTTTGTTTCGCGAGTTTATATTCCATTCCGAGATTTGTTTAAAATAAAACTGCTACAAAAGATTCGGTACACACTGAAGATGGAAGCGCAAATTTTAAACGAAACTTCCGTAAATCTGTACTAGCAATCGGAAAACTTCACATTCCCTGTGGCCGTGCTTGGACAGTTCAACAAACAGAACGGCCTGCCCACCGGCAGCGTCAGTCTGCTGTGTACTGTCACGCTCTGCAAGACAGCAGTTTCGAACTTTGACCAGATTTTCTACTGGTTGCAAGGTTTTAATTCTCACGGCGTTGTGTTCCGGGACGTCACACCTATATAATCACTCTGTATAATCACTATGTATAATCACCCTGTATAATCACTCTGTATAATCACTCTGTATAATCACCCTGTATAATCACCCTGTATAATCACTCTGTATAATCACTATGTATAACCACCCTGTATAACCACCCTGTATAACCACCCTTTATAACCACCCTGTATAACCACCCTGTACAGATCATACTGCCGCCACTTTCAGGGCAGATCACATCACAGCAATATTCATGTTACACACGGCTTCTCCATGCAGTGTGCCATAAAGGTCACGTTGCAAACCGTTTTGTACCTAATGTCAACTATTTTATTCCCGTCTAACTTGAAGCTGTGTAGCAGATACATTCGAAACAGCAAAAGTAACACTCGACAATCAACAGTCTGGCAACATTCACTGTAGTCACGGCAACTAATGTCACGCGTGATTTTAGGCATTCTTCTTGGATTGCTTGACCCTTGAAGACTGGACCGATAGGTTGTCCCGAAACGTCGATAAATAACTACCAACCTCTACTGTGTAACATCCGAAAACAGCGAAGATCTAATATTTGACCTCAAAACCAGGTTCCTTCTCAGCTTGGGGTATTCTAATTTTTATTCTTTTATATACAAACGGTGTTTCGACAATGAATTCTATTGGCGTCTTCAGTGGCAGACGCTGTGAGATTAGCTTCAACAAGAGGCCCAAAAATAGGAATTAGTTTATGCCCTTTCCACCTGAAGAAGGGAACGGAACCATCTTCGAAACTTTCCGAAACTGCGTGTGTCTGCCTTTAACAAGACCGCGGTGCGACAAACTGGGAGATGCAAAGGCGGCAGCAGCTTCTGCCTGCATTAGACGTTTAACAAAACGTTTTACAGGGGCATTAATGAATAGTTTCACATTGTGCTGCAACTGTCTTCTTTCTGAATGCTATTACTAACTGCAGCTTGTGTCTTCAGTTCAAACTAATAACTTTCTGAATGCTATTGCTAACTGCAGCTTGTGTCTTCAGTTCAAACTAATAACTTTCTGAATGCTATTACTAACTGCAGCTTGTGTCTTCAGTTCAAACTAATAACTTTCTGAATGCTATTACTAACTGCAGCTTGTCTGTCTTCAGTTCAAACTAATAACTTTCTGAATGCTATTACTAACTGCAGCTTGTCTGTCTTCAGTTCAAACTAATAACTTTCTGAATGCTATTACTAACTGCGGCTTGTGTCTTCAGTTCAAACTAATAACTTTCTGAATGCTATTGCTAACTGCAGCTTGTCTGTCTTCAGTTCAAACTAATAACTTTCTGAATGCTATTACTAACTGCAGCTTGTCTGTCTTCAGTTCAAACTAATAACTTTCTGAATGCTATTACTAACTGCAGCTTGTCTGTCTTCAGTTCAAACTAATAACTTTCTGAATGCTATTACTAACTGCAGCTTGTGTCTTCAGTTCAAACTAATAACTTTCTGAATGCTATTACTAACTGCGGCTTGTGTCTTCAGTTCAAACTAATAACTTTCTGAATGCTATTACTAACTGCAGCTTGTGTCTTCAGTTCAAACTAATAACTTTCTGAATGCTATTACTAACTGCAGCTTGTGTCTTCAGTTCAAACTAATAACTTTCTGAATGCTATTACTAACTGCAGCTTGTGTCTTCAGTTCAAACTAATAACTTTCTGAATGCTATTACTAACTGCAGCTTGTGTCTTCAGTTCAAACTAATAACTTTCTGAATGCTATTACTAACTGCAGCTTGTGTCTTCAGTTCAAACTAATAACTTTCTGAATGCTATTACTAACTGCAGCTTGTGTCTTCAGTTCAAACTAATAACTTTCTGAATGCTATTACTAACTGCAGCTTGTGTCTTCAGTTCAAAATAATAACTTTCTGAATGCTATTACTAACTGCAGCTTGTGTCTTCAGTTCAAACTAATAACTTTCTGAATGCTATTACTAACTGCAGCTTGTGTCTTCAGTTCAAACTAATAACTTTCTTTCGATTTTTAGAACTCATGTTAAGTTTCCAGTAAGTCACTTATTCCACTCCTGCTGTAAGGCAATAACGACGCACTCAAAGCAACGTCTTCAGTTATTTTCTGATGTCACAATTTGGGGAAGGCTGGAGATCTCCAGATCTTGTCTGGACAAACCCTCTCCATTTCTACAACAGACATTATCACACAACAGAAGACAAATGGGCTTTGGAATTTGAGCACAAACTAAAATAAAATAAAATTGGGGGGCTGTCTTAAAAGAGAGAGACAGAACGACTTTCCCGAAGAATGTGCGAACAAATCCAAATACAGACACACAGACGTGCGTGTAATGTTACAGGGTGGTTACAACGCAGTTTAAAGTAATTTATGTAGTTACATGTGATCGTCCTGCTAGGCTGTCTGTCTGTCTGTCTGTCTGTCTCTTACCGCGAATGACATTAACCGTGAACCAACGGGAGCTTTGGGAACAGAAACTACAACAAGAGAAATAATGGTGAGCAGAGAGAGATGGAGAGTGAGGAGGGGAAGAGAGCAAATTGGTGTTACAGTACTTTGCAGCAGCGCCACAGGATAGCCAGAATACTGCATTCAGTGACATTTGAACTGCAGTGACGATACGGCGGGTGTGAATAGTGCGTGGCGATACGGTGGGTGTGAATAGTGCGTGGCGATACGGTGGGTGTGAATAGTGCGTGGCACAGACTGCTGTTTTGGTCACAAGAATACTGCGTGGCACAGACTGCTGGTTGGTCACAGGAATACTGCGTGGCACAGACTGCTCTTTTGGTCACAGGAATACTGCGTGGCACAGACTGCTGGTTTGGTCACAGGAATACTGTGTGGCACAGACTGCTGGTTTGGTCACAGGAATAGTGCGTGGCACAGACTGCTGGTTTGGTCACAGGAATACTGTGTGGCACAGACTGCTCTTTTGGTCACAGGAATACTGCGTGGCACAGACTGCTGGTTTGGTCACAGGAATAGTGCGTGGCACAGACTGCTAGTTTGGTCACAGGAATACTGCGTGGCACAGACTGCTGGTTTGGTCACAGGAATACTGCGTGGCACAGACTGCTTTTTGGTCACAGGAATACTGCGTGGCACAGACTGCTTTTTTGGTCACAGGAATACTGTGTGGCACTGACTGCTGTTTTGGTCACAGGAATACTGTGTGGCACAGACTGCTGTTTTGGTCACAGGAATACTGTGTGGCACTGACTGCTGTTTTGGTCACAGGAATACTGTGTGGCACAGACTGCTGTTTTGGTCACAGGAATACTGTGTGGAACAGACTGCTGTTTTGGTCACAGGAATACTGTGTGGCACTGACTGCTGTTTTGGTCACAGGAATACTGTGTGGCACAGACTGCTGTTTTGGTCACAGGAATACTGTGTGGCACAGACTGCTGTTTTGGTCACAGGAATACTGTGTGGCACAGACTGCTGTTTTGGTCACAGGAATACTGTGTGGCACTGACTGCTGTTTTGGTCACAGGAATACTGTGTGGCACTGACTGCTGTTTTGGTCACAGGAATACTGTGTGGCACTGACTGCTGTTTTGGTCACAGGAATACTGTGTGGCACAGACTGTTATTTTGGTCACAGGAATACTGCGTGGCACAGACTGTTGTTTTGGTCACAGGAATACTGCGTGGCACAGACTGCTGTTTTGGTCACAGGAATACTGTGTGGCACAGACTGCTGTTTTGGTCACAGGAATACTGTGTGGCACAGACTGCTGTTTTGGTCACAGGAATACTGTGTGGCACAGACTGCTGTTTTGGTCACAGGAACACTGTGTGGAACAGACTGCTCTTTTGGTCACAGGAATACTGCGTGGCACAGACTGCTGGTTTGGTCACAGGAATACTGCGTGGCACAGACTGCTGTTTTGGTCACAGGAATACTGTGTGGAACAGACTGCTGTTTTGGTCACAGGAATACTGTGTGGAACAGACTGCTGTTTTGGTCACAGGAATACTGCGTGGCACAGACTGCTGTTTTGGTCACAGGAATAATGTGTGGAACAGACTGCTGTTTTGGTCACAGGAATACTGTGTGGAACAGACTGCTGTTTTGGTCACAGGAATACTGCGTGGCACAGACTGCTGTTTTGGTCACAGGAATAATGTGTGGAACAGACTGCTGTTTGGTCACAGGAATACTGTGTGGAACAGACTGCTGTTTTGGTCACAGGAATACTGTGTGGAACAGACTGCTGTTTTGGTCACAGGAATACTGTGTGGAACAGACTGCTGTTTTGGTCACAGGAATACTGCGTGGCACAGACTGCTGTTTTGGTCACAGGAATAATGTGTGGAACAGACTGCTGTTTTGGTCACAGGAATACTGTGTGGAACAGACTGCTGTTTTGGTCACAGGAATACTGCGTGTCACAGACTGCTGTTTTGGTCACAGGAATACTGTGTGGAACAGACTTCTGTTTTGGTCACAGGAATACTGCGTGGCACAGACTGCTGTTTTGGTCACAGGAATACTGCGTGGCACAGACTGCTGTTTTGGTCACAGGAATACTGCGTGGCACAGACTGCTGTTTTGGTCACAGGAATACTGTGTGGCACAGACTGCGGTTTGGTCACAGGAATACTGCGTGGAACAGACTGCTGTTTTGGTCACAGGAATACTGCGTGGCACAGACTGCTGTTTTGGTCACAGGAATACTGTGTGGCACGACTGCTGTTTTGGTCACAGGAATACTGTGTGGCACTGACTGCTGTTTTGGTCACAGGAATACTGCGTGGCACAGACTGCTGTTTTGGTCACAGGAATACTGTGTGGCACAGACTGCCGTTTGGTCACAGGAATACTGCGTGGCACAGACTGCTGTTTTGGTCACAGGAATACTGCGTGGCACAGACTGCTGTTTTGGTCACAGGAAATGTGACGATATGTTCGGGTTTGGTTTTGTTTTGAGTTAAGTTTTACTGCATAAAATTGTGAGAACTCTCACTTTCGGTGGCCTACGTAGTGTGTGTGTGTGTGTGTGTGTGTGTGGTGTGGACTAGATAGCAACAAGAAGGAAATTTACAGAATATGAAATATCGTGGAGGGAAAGTTTGTCGTGAAGTCTGTAAACATGGTAGTGCTTACACAAGTTACTTCAACACGTGACTTAGCACAGACACGCAGAAAACTTGATCGGACGTTACACTGAATTCCACTCTTGTCAGTTCTTTGAAGAATGAAACTTCACGTCCATCTTTCCTTTAAGTGGGGTATAAATCGGGGGGGGGGGGGGGGGGGTGTGAATTTCGGATCTGTTCATCGACAAGCGTATTGAAGCAACACACTGTGTGGTGTCCTACCGGGCGTACTTTTCGTTTTTAAATACATCTGAAAAATTACATTAAGGAACTTACTACACACGACGTAACCTTCCACGTGTACATTGATGTAACTTACTAAGCCACACGACGTAAACTTCCACGTGTACATTGATGTAACTTACTAAGCCACACGACGTAACCTTCCACGTGTACATTGATGTAACTTACTAAGCCACACGACGTAACCTTCCATGTGTACATTGATGTAACTTACTAAGCGACACGACGTAACCTTCCACGTGTACATTGATGTAACTTACTAAGCCACACGACGTAACCTTCCACGTGTACATCGATGTAACTTACTAAGCGACACGACGTAACCTTCCACGTGTACATTGATGTAACTTACCAAGCCACACGACGTAACCTTCCATGTGTACATTGATGTAACTTACTAAGCCACACGACGTAACATTCCACGTATACATTGATTTAACTTACTAAGCCACATGACGTAACCTTCCACGTGTACATTGATGTAAATTACTAAGCCACACGACGTAACCTTCCACGTGTACATTGATGTAACTTACCAAGCCACACGACGTAACCTTCCATGTGTACATTGATGTAACTTACTAAGCCACACGACGTAACCTTCCACGTATACATTGATGTAACTTACTAAGCCACACGACGTAACATTCCACGTATACATTGATGTAACTTACTAAGCCACATGACGTAACCTTCCACGTGTACATTGATGTAAATTACTAAGCCACACGACGTAACCTTCCACGTGTACATCGATGTAACTTACTAAGCCACACGACGTAACATTCCACGTGTACATTGATGTAACTTACTAAGCCACACGACGTAACATTCCACGTGTACATTGATGTAACTTACTAAGCCACATGACGTAACCTTCCATGTGTACATTGATGTAAATTACTAAGCCACACGACGTAACCTTCCACGTGTACATCGATGTAACTTACTAAGCCACACGACGTAACCTTCCACGTGTACATCGATGTAACTTACTAAGCCACACTACGTAAACTTCCACGTGTACATCGATGTAACAGCGTACATCTCAATGATCAGACATTTACAAAAATAATCCTTCTGGTGTATAACACGTTTGCACCCCTCGACGCAGTACCCAGACTTTCAGAAGACGCTTCTTAATCTCAGTGCATCATACCGTTTCACGGTACATCCGTAAAAGCAATTTAATTAATGGCCGCAAGAACAGTACGGCCTTACTTGCGCACGTTGTTCACGAAACTCACGAAACTTAAACAGCATTTCGCTAGTTTATACTACATCTAAAGAATTTCACTTATGGTCTTACACAACACTGGGAAATGACCGTGTCCTCTGAGAGGTACGAACTGAAGTGGGAAATGACCGTGTTCTCTGAGAGGTACAAACTGAAGTGGGAAATGACCGTGTTCTCTGAGAGGTACGAACTGAAGTGGGAAATGACCGTGTTCTCTGAGGGGTACGAACTGAAGTGGGAAATGACCGTGTTCTCTGAGAGGTACGAACTGAAGTGGGAAATGACCGTGTTCTCTGAGGGGTACGAACTGAAGTGGGAAATGACCGTGTTCTCTGAGGGGTACGAACTGAAGTGGGAAATGACCGTGTTCTCTGAGAGGTACGAACTGAAGTGGGAAATGACCGTGTTCTCTGAGGGGTACGAACTGAAGTGGGAAATGACCGTGTTCTCTGAGAGGTACGAACTGAAGTGGGAAATGACAGTGTTCTCTGAGGGGTACGAACTGAAGTGGGAAATGACCGTGTTCTCTGAGAGGTACGAACTGAAGTGGGAAATGACCGTGTTCTCTGAGAGGTACGAACTGAAGTAGGAAATGACCGTGTCCTCTGAGAGGTACGAACTGAAGTGGGAAATGACCGTGTTCTCTGAGAGGTACGAACTGAAGTGGGAAATGACAGTGTTCTCTGAGGGGTACGAACTGAAGTGGGAAATGACCGTGTTCTCTGAGGGGTACGAACTGAAGTGGGAAATGACCGTGTTCTCTGAGGGGTACGAACTGAAGTGAGAAATGACAGTGTTCTCTGAGGGGTACGAACTGAAGTGGGAAATGACCGTGTTCTCTGAGGGGTACGAACTGAAGTGGGAAATGACAGTGTTCTCTGAGGGGTACGAACTGAAGTGGGAAATGACCGTGTTCTCTGAGGGTACGAACTGAAGTGGGAAATGACCGTGTTCTCTGACGGGTACGAACTGAAGTGGGAAATGACCGTGTTCTCTGAGGGGTACGAACTGAAGTGGGAAATGACAGTGTTCTCTGAGGGTACGAACTGAAGTGGGAAATGACCGTGTTCTCTGAGGGGTACGAACTGAAGTGGGAAATGAACGTGTTCTCTGAGGGGTACGAACTGAAGTGGGAAATGACAGTGTTCTTTGAGGGGTACGAACTGAAGTGGGAAATGAGTGTTCTCTGAGGGGTACGAACTGAAGTGGGAAATGAGAGTGTTCTCTGAGGGTACGAACTGAAGTGGGAAATGACCGTGTTCTCTGAGGGGTACGAACTGAAGTGGGAAATGACCGTGTTCTCTGAGGGGTACGAACTGAAGTGGGAAATGACAGTGTTCTCTGAGGGGTACGAACTGAAGTGGGAAATGACAGTGTTCTCTGAGGGGTACGAACTGAAGTGGGAAATTACCGTGTTCTCTGAGGGGTACGAACTGAAGTGGGAAATGACAGTGTTCTCTGAGGGGTACGAACTGAAGTGGGAAATGACCGTGTTCTCTGAGGGGTACGAACTGAAGTGGAAAATGACCGTGTTCTCTGAGAGGTACGAACTGAAGTGGGAAATGACCGTGTTCTCTGAGAAGTACGAACTGAAGTTGTACGTGTAATATAGATAAATATCAGTCCTCGAAATGTTTAAGGCCAATTTATTCAAAAGAATAAAGCCTTTTCGTATGAGCCCAATAACTCGTGTACCAGAACACCGTCCATCATGACAATCGATAAATTCACACATAAATAACGCAAGTCGCTAAGAATATGCTCGCACATTCGTTTTACATAACCTTACAGTATCAGATACTTATGTTTTACATAACCTTACAGTATCAGATACTTATGTTTTACATAACCTTACAGTATCAGATACTTATGTTTTACATAACCTTACAGTAACAGATACTTATGTTTTACATAATGTAGGTTACGTAAGCAATGTGTTCAAGGATATACATATGGAATTAGCTTTACAAATGTTAAGACATGTCACAAAATATTTAGAAGTATTGACGCACTGATTTATCGAGTTTGTCACTGGAATAATGACGCTTAATATTTGTAATTTATCTCAGCGGTAAATGTTGATGTGTTTCTGTTCGCCCCTTTGCCTTAAGCATTCAAAGAGACCGAAGGACATCAGCCTACAAAACACTTCTCTATTAGATCCTAACAACAGTAACACAATATCAAGTTTTTATAATATTACACATTTTCTCTGAGTACAGTCTTTTACCGTCTGAGGATGGGTTGGCTTAACACGGGCCGAAACATGTGGCTGCAATTGCGTTTGTTATAATCACGTGTTGTGTTTATCGGATATTAAATGGTATTATATATATACCGTGCATTTTAATAATTAATTAATTATTTTATCCCAACAAATACACTACACTATTTTAGTGTTTTCTTGTCCCTACATATGTTTCGGCACTTATAGTACCATCGTCAGGGGTGTCTCTCGACGACACCCCTGAGGATGGCACAAGGAGTGCCGAAACATATGTAGGGACAAGAAAACACTAAAATAGTGTAGTGCATTTGTTGGAATAAAATAATTAATTAATTGGTAAAAGTTGGTGTACAAAGTCGTTAATTTTGGCACGCAAGTGTTAAGTTTGCTTTATCGCAGAGTGCTGTCTTAAGATAACTTACTGAGCTTGAAGGTAAAGCAGAGATTGCTTACTTTCCGTCTGTTAGACGACGTCTGACGTCCCGCTACATATTTCAGTTGTTAAACACAATTACAGGCACGTGACTGTAATAATGCCTCAGTCAACAGACCCATGTTACAGGCTGTACGGCGGCAGTGCCTATATCAATTATTTACGGCGAGCGATGCCAGCAGTTTCCATTATTTAGACTATATACATACGTAACTGCCTCCATGACTTTGGTAAAGGTGGACTGAATTAAGAGCTATTTACGTTTTCCAGAAACTTCAAGATTGACCTGTTTCATTGCTCGATTTACTGGACAGAGATTGCAATAGAGTCATCAAACTAAAACAAATTTTTGTTTTCATGGATTTCGTGACAGCGGTCTTCACGAAGGGCTGAGAATAATATTTCAATTTTGGCAGTAATTTAGTTGGAGTGTTTAAAGGAATGTTGGCTATACTGGTGTACTGAAGACGAACAGTCTACAGTGTTTGTTGTTACACACACTGTGCACAAAACACGTGACATTATATCACAGCAAGGAGCTGCTGTCTGACAAGTTCAGCTCTGGGCACAAAATGTCCCCACAAAATGTCCCACAAATGTCCCCACAAATTGTCCCCACAAAATGTCCCCACAAATTGTCCCCACAAATTGACTCGGAAGTCTCAGACCTTTAATAGCAGAACGCTTGTTGTTGGTTATTTGTCTATGACGTCATTCTCACAAAGAATTGACGTCACGAAGATTCAAGTCGTTTCGGACGTCACGCCATGTCTTGGGGGAAATATTCTTAGACGTTTCGGTACACTGCTTGACCTTGAGGATGAAGGCAGTAAAATTCTTTGGAACGATGCCAAATATACTCAAAAAAAAGGCCTCGCATTCCGAGAGGAATTCAAACTTCAAAATCTGAGCTGTGAGAAAATCAAATTCAACGAGAGACAAAGAGCTGAATTTCAGCTCGCCTTTTCCGCTAGCTAATCACAATTTTAAGCCGAAAATGATTTTTTTAAAAAAGGGCCCGTTGTGTCAGACACAACGTGGACACAAACACAACGTGGACACAGACACAACGTGGACAGAGACACAACGTGGACACAGACAACGTGGACACAAACACAACGTGGACACAGACACAACGTGGACACAAAAACAACGTGGACACAGACACAAACGTGGACGCAGACACAACGTGGACCAACAATGACAAAAAACGTGGGACACAAACACAACGTGGCACACAGACACAACGTGGACACAGACACAACGTGGACACAGACACAACGTGGACACAGACACAACGTGGACACAGACACAACGGGACACAAACACAACGTGGACACAACACAACGTGGCACACAAAACAACGTGGACACACACAACGTGGACACAGACACAACGTGGACACAAGACACAAACGTGGACACAAACACAACGTGGACACACACACAACGTGAACACAAACACAACGTGGACACAAACACAACGTGGACACAAACACAACGTGGACACACACACAACGTGGACACAAACACAACGTGGACACACACACAACGTGGACACACACACAACGTGGACACAAACACAAAGTGGACACAAACACAACGTGGACCACACAAACGTGGACACACACACAACGTGGACACAAACACAACGTGGACACAAACACAACGTGGACACACACACAACGTGGACACAAACACAACGTGGACACAAACACAACGTGGACACAAACACAACGTGAACACAAACACAACGTGGACACAAACACAACTCGGACACAAACACAAGGAACGCACGCCATTCTCTTCAATAGTTGTGTCGGGTTTTGGTGCGCCTTAAAATTCCTGACATATTTACTTTAAATAACTGACGAAAACTTTAACTTGTAAAGGTAAAGGTAAAGGTAAAGGTAAAGGTAAAGGTAAAGGTAAAGGTAAAGGTAAAGGTAAAGGTAAAAGTAAAGTTCACCCTATAACAGGCCACGAAGGCCCAGAGGGAGAGTACAGGTATAGCTGTACTTTCTTTAACCCTGGCACTAGACGTCGGCGGGTGGTCAACTCCACGCCTCGGCCGTTTTACCCCTGGGAAATAGACCCGGTACCCATTTTACAGGAGGCTGGGTGGGCCCCAGGGCCGGTCTGGACGGGTGCGGAAAATCTCGCCCCCACCGGGATTCGATCCCCGGACCGTCCAGCTCGTAGCAAGTCGCTATACCGACTGAGCTATCGCGGCCAACACGTAACTTGTGAGACTGAATATTCAAGTTTTGCCGTTACGCGTTATACCGCCGTTATATCTTAAAGAGGGTTACGAAAGTTTTGGAAGAATTGACTGCCTCTGTCTTCAGGGCAGAAGTGTAATTTGCGCTTCAACATTCGTAACCAGCTATCAGACTGCACGGCGTCACAACTCATAAGGCACAGTCAACACCACACACAGAGAGCAACACACACAGTCAGCACCACACACAGTCAGCACCACACAAGGTCAGCATCACACAAGGTCAGCAGATTCAGTCCGTTTGTATAACGAGCGACAAATAGCCTCAAGTACAGTGCGTTAATTTAAACAGGGTAAAAGTGTGCCGAGCCTTCAGCTACGTGTGTCAGTATGTGATGTCATTAAAGAGCCGTGATAGGTCAGTCACTACAGTCAGTAGACTATGGACTGCGGAACCTAGGAATCGTAGTTCGATTACCAAAAGAGGCAAGAGACATTCCTCTTGTCTTGTTGGAGTTCAGCTGCCGTCGTGTTCAAGAGGCAGGGGGGGGACAATTGCCTCAGGACAGAGCGGCCAGAGTGTCAGACTGACCGCTCACCAGAATCCAGTTCTAAGAGGAACATAACCGGGCTCAAGCCCCGCTGTACCCTACGTGGTCAAGCAGCGACGAGCGACAACTGTGTCTTTACCCTGAGAATGTCCCAACCTGCCGACATACATTGCTACGTTCTTTGTCACTTGTTTTATGTTGGCTGCGTCAGGATGGAAAACATTGACCGAGCACAAATATGGGAACGGCCAAAAATCAAATGCATAATTCGTACAGTCACAGCGATGATAAGTTGACATGATGCGCCTTTTGAACAGCATAAAAATATATCGATATCCTACTAATTGTGTTGGACGTGATTTTATATCGGGGTAGCTATTAAAGCGCATACTGTCCGCGAGCAACAAGAACGACTTCCAATACGCAGTACATTTCGCTATGCTTGCAGTTAGCCCTCTAAAGCCCAGTGGTCACTATATGTACCACCATGTTTAACATTCAACAATTCTACGTTCTGCCCACACAGTGTGTTTATGTGTTTTGTGTGGATCTCAGAACAAACAGCGATTATTTCACTGTACAACATTAACTGACTGGTTTGTATAACTGAGACGGAGTGTGTTTACTGCGCGGTACGGACTGTATTTAGTGTTTTTGTGGATCTCAGAACAAACAGCGATTATTTCACTGTACAACATTAACTGACTGGTTTGTATAACTGAGACGGAGTGTGTTTACTGCGCGGTACGGACTGTATTTATGTGTTTTGTGTGGATCTCAGAACAAACAGCGATTATTTCACTGTACAACATTAACTGACTGGTTTGTATAACTGAGACGGAGTGTGTTTACTGCGCGGTACGGACTGTATTTATGTGTTTTGTGTGGATCTCAGAACAAACAGCGATTATTTCACTGTACAACATTAACTGACTGGTTTGTATAACTGAGACGGAGTGTGTTTACTGCGCGGTACGGACTGTATTTATGTGTTTTGTGTGGATCTCAGAACAAACAGCGATTATTTCACTGTACAGCATTAACTGACTGGTTTGTATAACTGAGACGGAGTGTGTTTACTGCGCGGTACGGACTGTATTTATGTGTTTTGTGTGGATCTCAGAACAAACAGCGATTATTTCACTGTACAACATTAACTGACTGGTTTGTATAACTGAGACGGAGTGTGTTTACTGCGCGGTACGGACTGTATTTATGTGTTTTGTGTGGATCTCAGAACAAACAGCGATTATTTCACTGTATAACATTAACTGACTGGTTTGTATAACTGAGACGGAGTGTGTTTACTGCGCGGTACGGACTGTATTTATGTGTTTTGTGTGGATCTCAGAACAAACAGCGATTATTTCACTGTACAACATTAACTGACTGGTTTGTATAACTGAGACGGAGTGTGTTTACTGCGCGGTACGGACTGTATTTATGTGTTTTGTGTGGATCTCAGAACAAACAGCGATTATTTCACTGTATAACATTAACTGACTGGTTTGTATAACTGAGACGGAGTGTGTTTACTGCGCGGTACGGACTGTATTTATGTGTTTTGTGTGGATCTCAGAACAAACAGCGATTATTTCACTGTACAACATTAACTGACTGGTTTGTATAACTGAGACGGAGTGTGTTTACTGCGCGGTACGGACTGTATTTATGTAAAGTGTGTTTAGTGCGCGGTACGGACTGAATGTTTGTGTAAAGTGTGTTTACTGCGCGGTACGGACTGAATGTTTATGTAAAGTGTGTTTACTGCGCGGTACGGACTCAATGTTATGTAAAGTGTTTACTGCGCGGTACGGACTGAATGTTTATGTAAAGTGTTTACTGCGCGGTACGGACTGAATGTTTATGTAAAGTGTGTTTACTGCGCGGTACGGACTCAATGTTTATGTAAAGTGTTTACTGCGCGGTACGGACTCAATGTTTATGTAAAGTGTTTACTGCGCGGTACGGACTGAATGTTTATGTCAAGTGTGTTTACTGCGCGGTACGGACTCAATGTTTATGTAAAGTGTTTACTGCGCGGTACGGACTGAATGTTTATGTCAAGTGTGTTTACTGCACGGTACGGACTGGATCTTTAAATGCAATTTTGGTTAATCTCAATATTTAAAGGGATAACGACCTTCCCAGAATTAAATTATGGGTTTAATTACAGCATAACTTTACATTTTAATAAGTGCATTATTTTAAAACATAATATGATTTTTCTTTTAGCTTTTTACACAGTTCGCCATTATTAACATTACATTCCCACAGATTGTCTACAGCAGTGGTTTTCAACCTGGGGTACGCGTACCCCCGGGGGTACGCGAAGACATCTTAGGGGGTACGTAAAATTAAAATAAATATATTATTTCATGATAAACACTGAATAATCAGGGCCAGATTTACGGTTAGCCACAAGAGACCGGACGTAAGGACATGCGATTTGGGAGCGCCATTTGTGTGTCTCTCTCTCTGTCTCTCCTTTATGAGATTCTTATCTGGGCGGCTAGTTTCATTTTATTCCACACAGTGCATATAATTGTGCTTTCCTAAAATACCTTTGTTCCTTTATAAATTTTTATACGATAGGCAATATTATATTTGTTATTTAATAGCTTGACTCTCCTTTTTCTCAATTAAAACTTATTATTTAATACATTATTTTGGATGTAATTTATTTAACTTATTTTAGATGTAGATTATAGACTGTGTATAACTTGAATTATGCACCAACAAATTTGGGGGTACAAAGCTGAAGAGAAATTATATGTGGGGGTACGCGAACAAAAAAGGTTGATTACCGCTGGTCTAGATAATTCCTTCAAACCGCCCGAGAGCCTACCGATTTCTCGCACAGCGACCAAGTCAAGCCCGACAAGCAACAAAAACCACTCGGAACTCACCGGTAGCTCACCGGTAGCTCACAGTACAGCACTGTATCAACTGCAGTGTTTACAACGCAGCAGCCGATCACCTCGCTCCACTCATGTACACACATTTCATTGCCAATCAACGACACCGCAGGCTTGCTATTAAAGAATGTGACTGTCTGATGTGACTGTGTCTGATGTGACTGTGTCTGATGTGACCTCAAATTGATAGAGGTTAAAGATTATTTAATACAAGGAAAGAGTTAGGCTTGTACATTAATTATTGACCTCATTAACGTACTACATTAACGTACCACATTAACGTACCACATTAACGTACCACATTAACGTACCACATTAACGTACTACATTAACGTACCACATTAACGTACCACATTAACGTACCACATTAACGTACCACATTAACGTACCAAATTAACGTACCAAATTAACGTACCACATTAACGTACCACATTAACGTACCACATTAACGTACCACATTAACGTAACTCATTAACGTACCGCATTAACGTACCGCATTAACGTACCGCATTAACGTACCACATTACCGTATCACATTAACGTATCACATTAACGTACCACATTAACGTATCACATTAACGTACCACATTAACGTACCACATTAACGTATCACATTAACGTACCACATTAACGTATCACATTAACGTACCACATTAACGTATCACATTAACGTATCACATTAACGTACCACATTAACGTACCACATTAACGTACCACATTAACGTACCACATTAACGTACCACATTAACGTACCACATTAACGTACCACATTAACGTACCACATTAACGTATCACATTAACGTATCACATTAACGTACCACATTAACGTACCACATTAACGTACCACATTAACGTACCACATTAACGTACCACATTAACGTGCCGCATTAACGTGCCGCATTAACGTACCGCATTAACGTACCGCATTAACGTACCGCATTAACGTACCACATTAACGTACCACATTAACGTACCACATTAACGTACCACATTAACGTACCACATTAACGTACCACATTAACGTACCACATTAACGTACCACATTAACGTACACATTAACGTACCACATTAACGTACCACATTAACGTACCACATTAACGTACCACATTAACGTACCACATTAACGTACCACATTAACGTACCCATTAACGTACCACATTAACGTACCACATTAACGTACCACATTAACGTACCACATTAACGTACCTCATTAACGTACCACATTAACGTACCACATTAACGTACCACATTAACGTACCACATTAACGCACCACACGTATCTTGAAAATTGTTGTCAGTAGTTTATGTCACATAATTAGATTAATAAAATATACAATTAAAATATTTAACTGTATATAGCTGTGGATTTCAATAAATCTGCCTCTTCTAATAATACGACCTTGAGCAACTGTAATAATAATAATAATAATAATAATAATAATAACAATTTCCTTTTCCCTACAATTGTGCAGAACACAATTGTCAACATATACAGGAATATGATTGTTATAACACAACTTTATTAACAAAATTTGTCTCTTTCTTATCGTAGCTACTTGCTTCGACTTAAACATAAGCCATTCTCAGAACAATTACAGAACATATCCACAACATTAACCCAAAATAAATACAGTGTTTCAATTTTGTGATAATTTTGTGCTTATTTTGTGCTTATTTTTTACAGTTTCCGTGATGATAGCATATCTGAAGTCGAAACATGTAGCTGAAATAAAAATAAACCAATTTGATTTTGATTATAAATTTGTGTCGTACTTGTGCCTTAATTGGGTCAAACACCACAGGGTGCCCCACATCAACCGAATGCAATAAAGTGTGGCTACAAACGACACTCCAATGCACGCGCAGATACATCGTCGTTAAACAGGCCTGTGACGTCACGTGGCCAGGCGGAACACCAAAAGGTACCGCCTTTAATGAATACACAAAGCCGACAATAAATGTAATTTATTGTTGTCGACAAAAGGATCTGCCGCCTTTGTTATAACAAATGTGATGTCAGCAGCACAAAGCGTAGCAACTGCACTGTGATGTCAGCAGCACAAAGCGTAGCAACTGCACTGTGATGTCAGCAGCACAAAGCGTAGCAACTGCACTGTGATGTCAGCAGCACAAAGCGTAGCAACTGCACTGTAGATGTCAGCAGCACAAAGCGTAGCAACTGCACTGTGATGTCAGCAGCACAAAGCGTAGCAACTGCACTGTGATGTCAGCAGCACAAAGCGTAGCAACTGCACTGTGATGTCAGCGGCAAGGAAGCGAAATGACAAATGTTTAAACATTCTGATTAGTATATGTATTCATGTCACAGTATAATGCACGTAATGTCACAGTAATGTCACAGCATTGGCACATGTATATGTCACATTATATGTCACAGTATGTCACAGTATATGTCACAGTATGTCACAGTATATGTCACAGTATATGTCACAGCATATAGGCACAGTATATGTCACATTATATGTCACAGTATGTCACAGTATATGTCACAGTATATGTCACAGTATATGTCACAGTATATGTCACAGTATATGTCACAGTATATGTCACAGCATATGGCACAGTATATGTCACAGTATGTAACAGTATATGTCACAGTATATGTCACAGTATATGTCACAGTATATGTCACAGCATATGTCACGTATATGTCACAGTATAGTCACAGTATATGTCACAGCATATGGCACAGTATATGTCACATTATATGTCACAGTATGTCACAGTATATGTCACAGTATATGTCACAGTATATGTCACAGTATATGTCACAGTATATGTCACAGCATATGGCACAGTATATGTCACAGTATGTCACAGTATATGTCACAGTATATGTCACAGTATATGTCACAGTATATGTCACAGTATATGTCACAGCATATGGCACAGTATATGTCACATTATATGTCACAG
This sequence comes from Reticulitermes speratus, assembly GCA_021186555.1. NCBI lineage: Eukaryota > Metazoa > Arthropoda > Insecta > Blattodea > Rhinotermitidae > Reticulitermes > Reticulitermes speratus. Next base: position 453,786 of record JAJKFL010000026.1, read on the forward strand.
TATGTCACAGTATATGTCACAGTATATGTCACAGTATATGTCACAGTATGTCACAGCATATGGCACAGTATATGTCACATTATATGTCACAGTATGTCACAGTATATGTCACAGTATATGTCACAGTATATGTCACAGTATATGTCACAGTATATGTCACAGTATATGTCACAGTATATGTCACAGCATATGGCACAGTATAATGTCACATTATATGTCACAGTATGTCACAGTATATGTCACAGTATATGTCACAGTATATGTCACAGTATATGTCACAGTATATGTCACATCATATGGCACAGTATATGTCACATTATATGTCACAGTATATGTCACAGTATATGTCACAGTATATGTCACAGTATATGTCACAGTATATGTCACAGTATATGTCACAGTATATGTCACAGTATATGTCACAGTATATGTCACAGTATATGTCACAGTATATGTCACAGCATATGGCACAGTATATGTCACAGTATGTCACAGTATATGTCACAGTATATGTCACAGTATATGTCACAGTATATGTCACAGTATATGTCACAGTATATGTCACAGTATATGTCAGTATATGTCACAGTATATCCACTGTGCATTTTGATAACTCACAATTTTTAACAACCAACATATGTACTATATTATCAAGTATTGTCCAATATCCCCTACACATGTTTCGGCTCCAGTTGAACCATCTTCAGGGGGTCAAGGTTACATTCATATTACATCCGTCAGTTAATCACACGATATAATATATATATATATATATATATATACACCACAATATAAATATATATATATATACACCACAATATAAAGTCAAGTTACTGTCACAGTAACACGCTACAGTGTATAAAGTTACGTTGTGTTATACACTGTAGCGTGTTACTGTGACAGTAACTTGACTTTATATTGTGGTGTATATATATATATATATATATATCGTGTGATTAACTAGCGGATGTAATATGAATGTAACCTTGACCCCCTGAAGATGGTTCAACTGGAGCCGAAACATGTGTAGGTGATATTGAACAATACTTGATAATATAGTGCATTTGTTGGTTTTGTTGAAATTGTGAGTTAGTAGCGACGTTTCAGTTAAAACTGATCCTAAATCTGCGGTCATAAATGTGACCATTTTGTTGTTGTACATACTGTAACACTGTGCGGTCTGTCCAAACACTGTGTCTGCACAGTAAACACCGGCTGTCCCTAAAGCAGACGCAGGCTGTATTCCGATATAAGAACTGTAGCTGTGACTGTATAGCGCACACATAAACTGTATTTGTGATGAAGCACACACATTTACATTATGAAGCAGACATTTTATAGGAAAGCGAAACACTCGGCATATCGGCTAAACCTTGCAAACGCGTGTAAAGTCGAAAGTTAACACAACTCGTATAAAAGCCTCAGCCACAAACAGACTGAATGCCGCAAACAGCTATAAACATCAACATGGCTGTTTCCATGTAGTCTGGTATAACCTTGCATATCAAGGGCCTATACTGATACCATCATCAGAGTTACACCCTGAAGATGGGTCAGTAAGTTGCTCGAATGTTACTAAACTTATAGCAGACTACACTGTGTAAAATACGAAAAGATGCCTTTCACAATGAACATCGTGGGCCCCTCAAGTGTCATAATGACCTTTTGATGACTTTTGAAAGGAAAGGGTTACACAATGCAATTACTGTCTGCCAAGGACCTCGCACTTACCGCAATGGCGACGTGGAGCGATGACAGTTCCTTCGCAGCGGCGGACAGGACACCGCGGCGACTGAAGGCGTCTCTCGCCGAGAAGCTGCAGCTGCGAGCGTCCGTCGGTTACGGGACATTTCACGGACTGAAATTGAGACAGTGCTTAGGTTACGGGGTGTGCCGACAACAGCGAAGGTAGTTGTTGTGTCTTGCTTCAGTCGGCAACGAAACTTCGTGTAATGTTGTGTATTTGTAAAGGGAAGTTCGCACAGAAATAAATTTAATGCGTAGGATTTTATAAAGTATAGACTGTACATACATAAGTACATAGTGAACGGCGAAAGTAATCAGAAAATCGTCTTGAAAATTATCTCCATGGAAACAAAGAGAGTTGTGAATCAGAAAATCCAAATTCTGAAGCTGCGTTTTCAACAAAAATCAACCCTCTAAAGTCCAGTGGTCACAATATATACCACTTAGTTTAACATTCACAAATTCTACGTTCTGCCCACAAAGTGTATTTATGTGTTTTGTGTGGATCTCAGAACAAACAGCGATTATTTCACTGTACAACATTAACTGACTGGTTTGTATAACTGAGACGTAGTGTGTTTACTGCGCGGTACGGACTGTATTTATGTGTTTTGTGTGGATCTCAGAACAAACAGCGATTATTTCACTGTACAACATTAACTGACTGGTTTGTATAACTGAGACGGAGTGTGTTTACTGCGCGGTACGGACTGTATTTATGTGTTTTGTGTGGATCTCAGAACAAACAGCGATTATTTCACTGTACAGCATTAACTGACTGGTTTGTATAACTGAGACGGAGTGTGTTTACTGCGCGGTACGGACTGTATTTATGTGTTTTGTGTGGATCTCAGAACAAACAGCGATTATTTCACTGTACAGCATTAACTGACTGGTTTGTATAACTGAGACGGAGTGTGTTTACTGCGCGGTACGGACTGTATTTATGTGTTTTGTGTGGATCTCAGAACAAACAGCGATTATTTCACTGTACAGCATTAACTGACTGGTTTGTATAACTGAGACGGAGTGTGTTTACTGCGCGGTACGGACTGTATTTATGTGTTTTGTGTGGATCTCAGAACAAACAGCGATTATTTCACTGTACAGCATTAACTGACTGGTTTGTATAACTGAGACGGAGTGTGTTTACTGCGCGGTACGGACTGTATTTATGTGTTTTGTGTGGATCTCAGAACAAACAGCGATTATTTCACTGTACAACATTAACTGACTGGTTTGTATAACTGAGACGGAGTGTGTTTACTGCGCGGTACGGACTGTATTTATGTGTTTTGTGTGGATCTCAGAACAAACAGCGATTATTTCACTGTACAGCATTAACTGACTGGTTTGTATAACTGAGACGTAGTGTGTTTACTGCGCGGTACGGACTGTATTTATGTGTTTTGTGTGGATCTCAGAACAAACAGCGATTATTTCACTGTACAACATTAACTGACTGGTTTGTATAACTGAGACGGAGTGTGTTTACTGCGCGGTACGAACTGGATATTTATATATATACAGTGTGTTCACTGCGCGGTACGGACTGAATATTTATGTAAAGTGTGTTTACTGCGCGGTACGGACTGAATATTTATGTAAAGTGTGTTTACTGCGCGGTACGGACTGAATATTTATGTAAAGTGTGTTTACTACGCGGTACGGACTGAATATTTATGTAAAGTGTGTTTACTGCGCGGTACGGACTGTATATTTACATGCAACTCAGATTAACCTTAACATTCAAAGGCCGTCCCATGGCTCAGGCGGTAAGTCGCCGGCATCTCACTGCGGAGGCCCGGGTTCGATCCCATGTCAATCCATGTGGGATTTGTGCTGGACAGAGTGGCACTGGGACAGGTTTTTCTCGCAGTACATCTGTTTCCCCTCTCAGTACCATTCCACCAATGCTCCACACTCATCTTCCTCTACACGTTGTTCTTACTGGAAGAACAAATGGACGACGCCTGGGAACCTTCCAAAAAAGCAATGCTTTTTTGGGAATTAGGGAACATTGGATAGAGAACTACTGTCACTTGACATTCAAAGGGGTAACACGATTTGCACATTGGAAGTAGGAATTTATTGTATACGTGTTTTGTAACAAATTACAATGAATTATTAGAACTGTGTTAGTTCAATTACTATTTCCTCCGTTCCACGTAACCACAAAGCAGACTCCCAGTGCCCTAAAGTTCAGTCAGTGACCCCACCTTTACACTACATACCCAACCCACCTTTACACTACATACCCAACCCACCTTCACACTACATACCCAACCCACCTTAACACTACATACCCACAAATCACTTATCTAAAAACATTTTTCTCTGATCTTCCCATTTAGACCTACACTTTGTTTTCGATGTGGTCCGTCTATGTGAGATCGTCACAATACCAACACTCACACACAAGACACAACTGTACATCGCTACTGGTCACAAGCATCTACAAACTGACTTCTCTCTACTCAACCACCACTGGCAGCGTTTAAACTGTCCTCCTGAGCTGACACGTGGCAGACTTTAGTTTTGATGGAACTCGTGGAGTTCTGCTCCATTTCACTGAGAGTAAGTTACATATTACTACATTTATATTGAATCTATTTCGAGACTTATTCATCATCTGACGATCATTTTTTACATGGTGAAGGGCCCCGCAGCAGATACTACGGACGCACCACAGCCTTAAGGCATTTGTTTACCAAGTGTTACAGTAATGCAGCACCAGTGGAATGAAATTGACAGGGGAAAACCGACAACTAGGAGACAAACCTGTCCCAGTGCCACTTTGTCCACCACAAACCCCACATGGACTGACCCGGGATCGAACCCGGGCCTCCGCAGTGAGAGGCCGGCGACTAACCGCCTGAGCCATGGCACGGCCTGTAAATTTCTTTACTAAATGCTCATCTCATCTTAACCCTCCGGTCCAACAAATAGGTAATTATAAACTGGCCGATCTAAACTGTTTACACAAAATCTACAAACACAAACGACAAAACATATATTACTGTAAACATATACTGTAACATATACTACATATACTACTGTAAACATATACTGTAACATATACTGTAACATATACTGTAACATATACTGTAACATATACTACAGTAAACATATACTGTAACATATACTGTAACATATACTACAGTAAACATATACTGTAACATATACTACATATACTACAGTAAACATATACTGTAACATATACTACAGTAAACATATACTGTAACATATACTACAGTAAACATACTGTAACATATACTACATATACTAACTAGTAATCATATACTGTAACATATACTACATATACTACAGTAAACATATACTGTAACATATACTACTGTAAAACATATACTGTAACATATACTGTAACATATACTACAGTAAACATATACTGTAACATATACTACATATACTACAGTAAACATATACTGTAACATATACTACATATACTACAGTAAACATATACTGTAAATATAACTGTAACATATAACTGTAACATATACTACAGTAAACATATACTGTAACATATACTTAACATATACTACAGTAAACATATACTGTAACATATACTACATATACTACAGTAAACATATACTGTAACATATACTACATATACTACAGTAAACATATACTGTAACATATACTACATATACTACAGTAAACATATACTGTAACATATACTACATATACTACAGTAAACATATACTGTAACATATACTACATATACTACAGTAAACATATACTGTAACATATACTACATATACTACAGTAAACATATACTGTAACATATACTACATATACTACAGTAAACCAGCTCACCATCAGGCATAGTGTTTTTGTTTCAGTATTTTTCACTAATAACATTTTCATTTTCCCTCTGTACAACTTTCGGTCCATTTACTGATTTTAGTTAAATTGGTTATCGGAACAATTTTGTAACTTTTTCCCTTGTATACTGTAAATACTGAAAATTGTAATCTTCAATAAATAATTTAAAAAGTTACATATTTCCGTCAAACAAAACAACTTCATTATATTCAAAAATATATCCTATATCTTTATGTTAGATGGTACATACTGTGCAGTAATGCATGAAGGCGATACAAATACGAGCGAAACACGTAGTGTATATTATTGAATATAATACAATTGTGTCCAACAGAAATTTGTAATTTGTTGTCAGCAGTTTATTGACTTTTTACTCATCCTGTAGGAAAGGTTCCGGGATTCAGCTTAATGTCTCAAAACAAACAATATTTACAACACGGGAAAAATTATAGTTGCCATAAAATACTGTACCAATACTCACTCTGAACTTAAATATTTACAGACAAAAGACGAAGAAAATGAATAATGCGATATATATCGATTTATAGGTCTTCTACCATCACTATACACTCAGGGAAAGAATAAATACATAAGTTGGCGTACGACTTGCTAAGGTGGGTAAATAAAACTACCAGGACATTTAATTGACACCTCAGAGAGGGGGTTGGGAGAGCCAGGGGGCTGCGTGATGCCGGTGGGAGGTTCAATAAAACATATTTCTTTGTCACTTGTGCATGCACGCTGTTTGTGAGTATTGGCTCACACGTTGTGGCATATATTTTGTTTAAAGGCACTGAAATATTTAAAACAGCTCTCATAGGGTGAACTGAAATTCGGAGTACGTACATACGTTCGTATTTCCTGCGTGCATTATTTGATATTGTGAACACGTCACGTTACGTGATGCATTGGAGACACAGGGCAAGCTAGGCATCTCGCTCTGCAAAATTTGAAACAGCTTACACTTCTGTGTACTTTTGTTTCGCCTTAGAAAAATAGTCGAAACGCAAGTTACAAACACTTTAAAGCCCAGTGGTCACTATATGTACCACCAGATAAACATTCAACAATTCTACGTTTTGCCCACACAGTGTATTTATGTGTTTTGTGTGGATCTCAGAACAAACAGCGATTATTTCACTGTACAGCATTAACTGACTGGTTTGTATAACTGAGACGGAGTGTGTTTACTGCGCGGTACGGACTGTATTTGTGTGTTTTGTGTGGATCTCAGAACAAACAGCGATTATTTCACTGTACAGCATTAACTGACTGGTTTGTATAACTGAGACGGAGTGTGTTTACTGCGCGGTACGGACTGTATTTATGTGTTTTGTGTGGATTTCAGAACAAACAGCGATTATTTCACTGTACAACATTAACTGACTGGTTTGTATAATTGAGACGTAGTGTGTTTACTGCGCGGTACGGACTGTATTTATGTGTTTTGTGTGGATCTCAGAACAAACAGCGATTATTTCACTGTACAGCATTAACTGATTGGTTTGTATAACTGAGACGGAGTGTGTTTACTGCGCGGTACGGACTGTATTTATGCGTTTTGTGTGGATCTCAGAACAAACAGCGATTATTTCACTGTACAACATTAACTGACTGGTTTGTATAACTGAGACGGAGTGTGTTTACTGCGCGGTACGGACTGAGTGTTTATGTAAAGCGTGTTTACTGCGCGGTACGAGCTGAATGTTTATATACAATTCAGGTCAGATTGCAGCTTACAAAGCTCACTGTAACAGTTCACAATCTTCACGCTGTACGACTCACAATCTTCACGCTGTACGACTCACAATCTTCACGCTGTACGACTCACAATCTTCACGCTGTACGACTCACAATCTTCACGCTGTACGACTCACAATCTTCACGCTGTACGACTCACAATCTTCACGCTGTACGACTCACAATCTTCACGCTGTACGACTCACAATCTTCACGCTGTACGACTCACAATCTTCACGCTGTACGACTCACAATCTTCACGCTGTACGACTCACAATCTTCACGCTGTACGACTCACAATCTTCACGCTGTACGACTCACAATCTTCACGCTGTACGACTCACAATCTTCACGCTGTACGACATGTAACAGTCCAACACTTAGTTCGTACAGCGACTAAATTACGTGCCGAAAGGCCATGGAACAGTAGCTCGAGTCCCGGCAGTGGTATGAGCTTGTTGTGTGCCGTGCAGCACGTAGACCGACTGCTGCTCAGTACGTGCTGGCACGTCTTTGTGCAGTGTCAAGGTGACCAGTCACACAATTAAAGTTAACATTTACTGGCGCTATACCTCCACTTCAGTAGACACCTTTATGTCATGCACAAACACAAATGTACCTCTACAACACGTCTTAAACGTCGGAAGGGAAGGAAAGAAAGAGAACAAAAAACTGTAGGTGGAGAAGACCAAATTGGGGTTCGTCAAAATGCGGCTTGTTACATTGACTGTGGTGACAATGGTGGTGGTGGTGGTGGTGTGGTGGTGGTGGTGGTGGTGGTGGTGGTGGTGGTGGTGGTGGTGGTGGTGGTGGTGGTGGTGGTGGTGGTGGTGGTGGTGGTGGTGGTGGTGGGTGGTCATGTCATTGCTTACACCAAATTTGAATTATAATTGTGGATAACTTTATAAATTCCAATTATTCATGGTTATTTGCAGGTAATGTGAATCTTCGAACATTAATATATGTATTATTTATGACACAAACATATTTCATTTCGAACACGGTTACTGCGTGGGCAACCGGGTTTTACAATATACGTCCTGTAGCTGACTAGAACATTTGTACGAGGGATTCTTAAACACTGATTAAATGTTTGGATATCTAACACTTTTATTTCAACTGCAGAGATATGACAAACAGGGAATGGGGCCCAAGATGTTGCCTGTGGTGGGGAGAAACCACAAAACGTGTAAAGACAGAACACTAAAGTGTTTGTGTTTGTGGAAGTGTTTGTGTGTGTGGAAGTGTTTGTGTGTGTGGAAGTGTTTGTGTGTGTGGAAGTGTTTGTGTGTGTGGAAGTGTTTGTGTGTGTGGAAGTGTTTGTGTGTGTGGAAGTGTTTGTGTGTGTGGAAGTGTTTGTTTGTGTGTGGAAGTGTTTGTGTGTGTGGAAGTGTTTGTGTGTGTGGAAGTGTATCAATCACTGGATTTTTTTATTATTTCATGTACGACGGTAGCGGTGCGTCGTGATAAATACTGTAAACGCTAAATAATCCAGCGTCGACTCCGTGCGAGAGTCAAATGCTGAAATAACCGTGCAAACAGAAAGCTGAAACACACGACGTCGCTCGCTACAGCGGCTCTCAGGGATGTGCCGACCGATGCAGGCTTTCTGTGTGACAACGCTGCCACTGCTCGGGGAGCGGATGAAAGGAACACCCTGTATTAAAGCCTGCAGAGTACCCACAGTCAGACAGGACTCACAATGTACTTCAATGCAAGCTACCCGCCGTCACATATACCGTTATTCCGCTAAGTCCGCCAACTTGCCAACTGCACCTGAAGATGCCTCTGACGTCGTCATAAATTGTTTTCGCAATTTTTCATTCCTCCTCTTTCATATTTCGTACTTGTAGAGACAACTACAAATTGCATGACCGTAATGAGAGGTTACGTAATAAATCACGTGATTCGGGGATTCACGAGTGGACCATCCATCACATGACGTCACTTCCGTCGTGTCGTCGTGACCCGTAGCGCCATCAATCTCTGTAGGGAGCTCAGCTGACGTCTTGATTGGAGTGTGTGTGGCTAGCACCGCTGTGTTCGCCTGTCCGGGCTTGCAGGACGCGACGCACTGCCGACGTTGAAAGGTCCGTAGTGTCGTATAGTGAGGGTGGGCTGGGCATATCGGCAGATATTTGTACAGCGACGCAGCAAAACGACAAAAAACATTTGAACGTCTTAACATCGACGCCTTTAAGAATAATGTAATAGCAATCGTGGTACAGTGTTGTACAGTGTTGTACAGTGTTGTACATTGTGTACCGGCAGCAAACACGCTACAACAGTGGTATTCAACCTTTTTTGTTCGCGTACCCCCACATATAATTTCTCTTCAACTTTGTACCCCCAAAGATGTTGGTGCACAATTCAAGTTATACACAGTCTATAATCTACATCTAAAATAAGTTAAATAAATTACATCCAAAATAATGTATTAAATAATAAGTTTTAAATGAGAAAAAGGAGAGTCAAGCTATTAAATAACAAATATATTATTGTCTATTAATAAAAATTAATAAAGGAACAAAGGTATTTTAGCAAAGCAAAATTATATGCACTGTGTGGAATAAAATGAAACTAGCCGCCAGATAAGAATCGCATAAAGGAGAGAGAGAGAGAGAGAGAGAGAGACAAATGGCGCTCCCAAATCGCATGTCCTTACGTCCGGTCTCTTGTGGCTAATCGTAAATCTGGCCCTGATTATTCAGTGTTTATCGTGAAATAATATATTTATTTTTTAATTTTACGTACCCCCTAAGATGTCTTCGCGTACTCCCGGGGTACGCGTACACCAGGTTGAATACCACTGCTCTACAAAACCCACGCAATATTAAAAGTAGCATATGAGCTACAAGAACTACAACGCAGTGACAGCAATAAGTCAATATTGACAGTAGTTATTAGTCCTAATACAATAAGTCACTATTGACAGTAGTTATTAGTCCTAATACAATAAGTCAATATTGACAGTAGTTATTAGTGCTAATACAATAAGTCACTATTGACAGTAGTTATTAGCGTTAATACAATAAGTCAATATTTACAGTAGTTATTAGTGCTAATACAATAAGTCAATATTGACAGTAGTTATTAGTGCTAATACAAAAAGTCACTATTGACAGTAGTTATTAGTGCTAATACAATAAGTCACTATTGACAGTAGTTATTAGCGTTAATACAATAAGTCAATATTTACAGTAGTTATTAGTGCTAATACAATAAGTCAATATTGACAGTAGTTATTAGTCCTAATACAATAAGTCAATATTGACAGTAGTTATTAGTGCTAATACAATAAGTCACTATTGACAGTAGTTATTAGCGTTAATACAATAAGTCAATATTTACAGTAGTTATTAGTGCTAATACAATTAGTCAATATTGACAGTAGTTATTAGTGCTAATACAATAAGTCACTATTGACAGTAGTTATTAGCGTTAATACAATAAGTCAATATTTACAGTAGTTATTAGTGCTAATACAATAAGTCAATATTGACAGTAGTTATTAGTGCTAAAACAATAAGTCAATATTGACAGTAGTTATTAGTGCTAATACAATAAGTCAATATTAACAGTAGTTATTAGTGCTAATACAATAAGTCACTATTGACAGTAGTTATTAGTGCTAATACAATTAGTCACTATTGACAGTAGTTATTAGTGCTAATACAATAAGTCACTATTGACAGTAGTTACTAGTGCTAATACAATTAGTCAATATTGACAGTAGTTATTAGTGCTAATACAATAAGTCAATATTGGCAGTAGTTATTAGTGCTAATACAATAAGTCAATATTGACAGTAGTTATTAGTGCTAATACAATAAGTCAATATTGACAGTAGTTATTAGTGCTAATACAATTAGTCACTATTGACAGTAGTTATTAGTGCTAATACAATAAGTCACTATTGACAGTAGTTATTAGTGCTAATACAATTAGTCAATATTGACAGTAGTTATTAGTGCTAATACAATAAGTCTATATTGACAGTAGTTATTAGTGCTAATACAATAAGTCAATATTGACAGTAGTTATTAGTGCTAATACAATAAGTCACTATTGACAGTAGTTATTAGTGCTAATACAATTAGTCAATATTGACAGTAGTTATTAGTGCTAATACAATAAGTCAATATTGAAAGTAGTTATTAGTGCTAATACAATTAGTCAATATTGACAGTAGTTATTAGTGCTAATACAATTAGTCAATATTGACAGTAGTTATTAGTGTTAATACAATTAGTCAATATTGACAGTAGTTATTAGTGCTAAAACAATAAGTCAATATTGACAGTAGTTATTAGTGCTAATACAATAAGTCACTATTGACAGTAGTTATTAGTGCTAATACAATAAGTCACTATTGACAGTAGTTATTAGTGCTAATACAATTAGTCACTATTGACAGTAGTTGTTAGTGCTAATACAATAAGTCACTATTGACAGTAGTTATTAGTGCTAATACAAAAGTCAATATTGACAGTAGTTATTAGTGCTAATACAATAAGTCAATATTGACAGTAGTTATTAGTGCTAATACAATAAGTCAATATTGACAGTAGTTATTAGTGCTAATACAATAAGTCAATATTGAAAGTAGTTATTAGTGCTAATACAATTAGTCAATATTGACAGTAGTTATTAGTGCTAATACAATAAGTCAATATTGAAATTAGTTATTAGTGCTAATACAATTAGTCAATATTGACAGTAGTTATTAGTGCTAATACAATTAGTCACTATTGACATTAGTTATTAGTGCTAAAACAATAAGTCAATATTGACAGTAGTTATTAGTGCTAATACAATTAGTCAATATTGACAGTAGTTATTAGTGCTAATACAATAATTCACTATTGACAGTAGTTATTAGTGCTAATACAATAAGTCAATATTGACAGTAGTTATTAGTGTTAATATAATAAGCCAATATTGACAGTAGTTGTTAGTGCTAATACAATTAGTCACTATTGACAGTAGTTATTAGTGCTAATACAATAAGTCAATATTGACAGTAGTTATTAGTGCTAATACAATAAGTCTATATTGACAGTAGTTATTAGTGTTAATACAATAAATCAATATTGGCAGTAGTTATTAGTGCTAATACAATTAGTCAATATTGACAGTAGTTATTAGTGCTAACACAATAAGTCAATATTGACAGTAGTTATTAGTGCTAATAAAATAATTTTCAAAATTATGTAGTTTGATGTAAAATTTATTTGAATGTAGAGGTTATGTTACATTGAAGGTAGAAGGTCATTAAGAAGAATGTTCATAAAGAAAAGTTCACTATGTCATAAACATGAAATGAATATTATACATTACATGTATAAAACTGTGATCCACAAATGTACACTGTACAACAAACGGTGTAAATATGATGTAGCTGATACAGTGTCCACAAACATGTATGTAGCTGATACAGTGTCCACAAACTCAATGATGTAGCTAATACAGTGTCCCAAACACATGATGTAGCTGATACAGTGTCCACAAACTGTGTCCACAATATGATGTAGCTGATACAGTGTCCACAAACTGTGTCCACAAATATGATGTAGCTGATACAGTGTCCACAAACTGTGTCCACAAATATAATGTAGCTGATAGTGTCCACAAACTGTGTCCACAAATATGATGTAGCTGATACAGTGTCCACAAACTGTGTCCACAAATATAATGTAGCTGATAGTGTCCACAAACTGTGTCCACAAATATGATGTAGCTGATACAGTGTCCACAAACTGTGTCCACAAATATAATGTAGCTGATAGTGTCCACAAACTGTGTCCACAAATATGATGTAGCTGATACAGTGTCCACAAACTGTGTCCACAAATATAATGTAGCTGATAGTGTCCACAAACTGTGTCCACAAATATGATGTAGCTGATAGTGTCCACAAACTGTGTCCACAAATATGATGTAGCTGATACAGTGTCCACAAACTGTGTCCACAAATATAATGTAGCTGATTATGTCCACAAACTGTGTCCACAAATATGATGTAGCTGATACAGTGTCCACAAACTGTGTCCACAAATATAATGTAGCTGATAGTGTCCACAAACTGTGTCCACAAATATGATGTAGCTAATACAGTGTCCACAAACTGTGTCCACAAATATGATGTAGCTAATACAGTGTCCACAAACTGTGTCCACAAGTATGATGTAGCTGATACAGTGTCCACAAACTCAACACAGTTAACAACATTTTGTGTACCTAACTTATATATTGTAATGAGTACCGTACGTAGATAGCTGGTGTGATAACAGTTGAGTTCCTGAAGATGAACTAACATAGTTCGAAACACGTTGGACTGTTTTTAATATAAACTGTATTAAATAGCAGATAATACAGTGTGTACATTTGTGGGAACACGATTTTATGTAATCAAGAATATGTACGGTACAAATAGCATAAATGTACGGTACAAATAACATAAATGTACGGTAAAATAACAAATGTACGGTACAAATAACATAAATGTACGGTACAGATAGCATAAATGTACGGTACAGATAGCATAAATGTACGGTAAAAATAGCATCAATGTACGGTACAAATAGCATAAATGTACGGTACAAATAACATAAATGTACGGTACAAATAGCATAAATGTACGGTACAAATAACATAAATGTACGGTACAAATAACATAAATGTACGGTACAAATAACATAATTGTACGGTACAAATAACATAAATGTACGGTACAAATAACATAAATGTACGGTACAAATAGCATAAATGTACGGTACAAATAACATAAATGTACGGTAAAATAACAAATGTACGGTACAAATAACATAAATGTACGGTACAAATAACATAATTGTACGGTACAAATAACATAAATGTACGGTACAAATAACATAAATGTACGGTACAAATAGCATAAATGTACGGTACAAATAACATAAATGTACGGTAAAATAACAAATGTACGGTACAAATAACATAAATGTACGGTACAAATAACATAAATGTACGGTACAAATAGAATAATGTACGGTACAAATAACATAAATGTACGGTACAAATAACAAATGTACGGTACAAATAACATAAATGTACGGTACAAAATAGCATAAATGTACGGTACAAATAGCATAAATGTACGGTAAAAATAGCATAATGTACGGTACAAAATTAGTAAATATGTACGGTACAATACAAATAGCATAAATGTACGGTACAAATAACATAAATGTACGGTACAAATAGCATAAATGTACGGTACAAATAACTAAATGTACGGTACAAATAACATAAATGTACGGTACAAATAACATAAATGTACGGTACAAATAACATAAATGTACGGTACAAATAACATAAATGTACGGTACAAAATAACATAAATTGTACGGTACAAATAACGTAAATGTACGGTACAAATAACGTAAATGTACGGTACAAATAACGTAAATGTACGGTACAAATAACGTAAATGTACGGTACAAATAAACATAAATGGTACGGTACAAATAACATAAATGTACGGTACAAATAACATAAATGTACGGTACAAATAACATAAATGTACGGTACAAATAACGTAAATGTACGGTACAAATAACGTAAATGTACGGTACAAATAACATAAATGTACGGTACAAATAACGTAAATGTACGGTACAAATAACGTAAATGTACGGTACAAATAACGTAAATGTACGGTACAAATAACTAAATGTACGGTACAAATAACATAAATGTACGGTACAAATAACGTAAATGTACGGTACAAATAACGTAAATGTTACGGTACAAATAACGTAAATGTACGGTACAAATAACGTAAATGTACGGTACAAATAACGTAAATGTACGGTACAAATAACTAAATGTACGGTACAAATAACATAAATGTACGGTACAAATAACGTAAATGTACGGTACAAATAACGTAAATGTACGGTACAAATAACGTAAATGTACGGTACAAATAACGTAAATGTACGGTACAAATAACATAAATGTACGGTACAAATAACATAAATGTTATACATGGTACAAGTAACATAAATGTACGGTACAAGTAACATAAATGTACGGTACAAATAACATAAATGTACGGTACAAATAACATAAATGTACGGTACAAATAACATAAATGTACGGTACAAATAACATAAATGTACGGTACAAATAACATAAATGTACGGTACAAATAACATAAATGTACGGTACAAATAACATAAATGTACGGTACAAATAACATAAATGTACGGTACAAATAACATAAATGTACGGTACAAATAACATAAATGTACGGTACAAATAACATAAATGTACGGTACAAATAACATAAATGTACGGTACAAATAACATAAATGTACGGTACAAATAACATAAATGTACGGTACAAATAACATAAATGTACGGTACAAGTAACATAAATGTACGGTACAAATAACATAAAATATTACATGTACTCATTTATTTGATTGAAGTGTAATTTTTTCCAAAATAATCCGCTAGAACAACAATTCCTTAATCGCGTCCCATCCGCAGTTATATTCGCGTCAAGGTGCAATTTGGCACTTGCATTCACAACGAATAACGAAGAGCCATTTCCACTTCCTCATTATATTTTAATGTTCAAATGCATCCGCGTAATCGGCAAGTGTTGCGTCACTGGCAACAGCAAGCGAAACGTAAGACTTCCCATTTAATTTTCATTACTTAGGGAACTTCACTTACTGACAGTATGTCCTACTTAACGTGTACACAAAAGGTAAAGGTAAAGGTAAAGGTAAAGGTAAAGGTAAAGTTCTCTCTAGCCCAGGCCACGAAGGCCAAGAGGGGGAGTAGAGGTATAGTTCTACTCTTTCTTTAACCCTGGCACTAGATGCGGGTGGGTGGTCAAGTCCACGCCCCGGCCGCTTTACCCCCGGGAAATAACTCGGTACCCATTGTATAGGAGGCTGGGTTGGCCCCAGGGCCGGTCTGGAAGACTGCGGAAAATCTCGCCCCCAACGGGATTCGATCCCCGGACCGTCCAGCCCGTAGCGAGTCGCTATACCGACTGAGCTATCGCGGCCCATGTGTACACACAATACCAAATTTAATATAAATTCACTAAGCGGCTGTATACAGCCAACAAAAACAGATATGTAAACCAAACGCAAGTATCTCCACGCAATGTGTTCACTTGATGCGATTCTTGAAATTCTACGTAAGAAAGTGCGTAGCCTAACACGTGTCACTTGTCGAGTTGTGGCGTTGAGCGAGGGCCTGCGAACTGCGACACAAATTGCCGTCAATACGGGGTCCTGGACAAGACGGAAGGGAATGCGACTTCTTCTGAACGATTTAACTTGCGATATCCACGAGTGGAGATGAGTGGCTTGACAGGGCGTCCTGCGAGCAACAATGGACTATGGCTTCTCAAACTACAGAGGTGCTATCTTAATTTCTTGTGAAATTTATTTAATTCCTAACAATTCAATGGCGTCAAGAACACACATAAATTTGTAAAAATTCTACAATTTGTAATGGAATTGCAAAGCATTCTTGTCCTTGTCACTGTCTCGAATCTTAGTGTTTTTATAACAAATATTTTTAAAAATCGTCCGATTAAATGCACACATTGAAATGAAAAATGACACTAAATCGGAGTTGGCAGTACTCCAGTTAAGACAGCACTCCAGTTGGCAGTACTCCAGTTAAGACAGCACTCCAGTTGGCAGTACTCCAGTTAAGACAGCACTCCATTGCACACTCCAGTTAAGACAGCACTTCAGTTGGCAGTACTCCAGTTAAGACAGCACTCCAGTTGGCAGTACTCCAGTTAAGACAGCACTCCAGTTGGCAGTACTCCAGTTAAGACAGCATTCAGTTGGCAGCACTCCAGTTAAGACAGCACTTCAGTTGCAGCACTCCAGTTAAGACAGCACTTCAGTTGGCAGTACTCCAGTTAAGACAGCACTCCAGTTGCAGTACTCAGTAAGACAGCACCCATTGGCAGTACTCCAGTAAGACAGCACTCCAGTTGGCAGTACCCGTTAAGACAGCACTCCAGTAGCAGTACTCCAGTTAAGACAGCACTCCAGTTGGCAGTACTCCAGTTAAGACAGCACTCCAGTTGGCAGTACTCCAGTTAAGACAGCACTCCAGTTGGCAGTACTCCAGTTAAGACAGTACTCCAGTTGGCAGTTCTCCAGTTAAGACAGCACTCCAGTTGGCAGTACTCCAGTTAAGACAGCACTCCAGTTGGCAGTTCTCCAGTTAAGACAGCACTCCAGTTGGCAGTTCTCCAGTTAAGACAGCACTAGGTGATTTGGAGGAGAAAATAGGTGGACGGTAGGTTTATCTGGCAACTGACCTACAGGACTCAGGTTTCTGGAATATGACCCTGTGACCTTGAAAAACAGGTAAATGATTAATTAGTTTTATTTCAATCCAACAAATGCACTACACTTTCTTTTCATGATTTCTTGCCCCTACATATGTTTCGGCACACCCTGTGCCATCCTCAGGGGGTTCGTCGAGAGTTCACAATCTTCAATACATCAAATTGTTTTTCACTCACTTTCACAACACACGATTATTGTGAGCGAAAAACAATTGGATATATTGAAGATTGTGAACTCTCGACGAAACCACTGAGGATGGCACAAGGTGTGCCGAAACATATGTAGGGGCAAGAAATCATGAAAAGAAAGTGTAGTGCATTTGTTTGATTTAAATAAAATTAATTAATTATCAAAAAATGCACGGTATATATAATATATATATATATATATAATATAAAGAGGTAAATGATGTTGCCAAGGAGGTACAGCCTTCATATTGAAGGGCCGGTAACTAACGGAACAACACATCGCACACCACTAGGACCCACACATACGCAACACCACTAGGGCCACACATCGCACACCACTAGGCCACACATCGCACACCACTAGGGCCACACAAATCGCACACCACTAGGGCCACACATCGCCACACCACCCCCTAGGGCCCCGCACACACACATCGCACACAACTAGGGCCACACATCGCAACCACCACTAGGGCCACACATCGCACACCACTAGGGCCCACAGCCACATCGCAACACCACTAGGGCCACACATCGCACACCACTAGGGCCACACATCGCACACCACTAGGGCCACACATCGCACACCACTAGGGCCACACATCGCACACACCACTAGGATCCTCAGCATACACTGCTTTCGTAATGTCACATACCGACTATTCACTCGCTCGACGGCAGGCACTGCAGTGCTCGCGGCTGTTCCACTTCACCGTGGGCCGATGTCAATATGTCAATATGTCAATATGTCAATGCACTGCAATTTATATTACGATTTTACTGACCGCATTTCAAGAACGTGGGGTTATTCTTTTTGTTACTCAGACACGTGTTATTTCTAACAAATACTTGGTTTATTGCAAGTTCAAATTATGTAATTTAAGCGAGCCGATAGGAAGCGATAAGTGACGGCTGTCAGATAAAATAATGTACCTATATTGAAATACATGGTAGTATATATAGGGTGCGATATAGAGTGGGTTTATCTGTATTAGAATATGGGAAAGAGGCTTTGTTGTGTAGAAAGGACAGTGAGCGATACGAAACGAATATAAAGGCGTGTTACATTTTGCTTTGTTGATAATAAGATCAATATGTACGGACTGTACTTGTACTTGGCTAGCAGTCTTTAGGCGAGACATCAAGGTACAGTGAGGCCTCCCTCTAAAGATATGGCATGCGAGACAACAAAGCCACAATACAGCCCGTGTTTAACCCTGTAAAGCCCAGTGGTTACTATATGTACCACCACGTTTAACATTCAACAATTCTACGTTCTGCCCACACAGTGTATTTATGTGTTTTGTGTGGATCTCAGAACAAACAGCGATTATTTCACTGTACAGCATTAACTGACTGGTTTGTATAACTGAGACGGAGTGTGTTTACTGCGCGGTACGGACTGAATTTATGTGTTTTGTGTGGATCTCAGAACAAACAGCGATTATTTCACTGTACAGCATTAACTGACTGGTTTGTATAACTGAGACGGAGTGTGTTTACTGCGCGGTACGGACTGTATTTATGTGTTTTGTGTGGATCTCAGAACAAACAGCGATTATTTCACTGTACAGCATTAACTGACTGGTTTGTATAACTGAGACGGAGTGTGTTTACTGCGCGGTACGGACTGTATTTATGTGTTTTGTGTGGATCTCAGAACAAACAGCGATTATTTCACTGTACAGCATTAACTGACTGGTTTGTATAACTGAGACGGAGTGTGTTTACTGCGCGGTACGGACTGTATTTATGTGTTTTGTGTGGATCTCAGAACAAACAGCGATTATTTCACTGTACAGCATTAACTGACTGGTTTGTATAACTGAGACGGAGTGTGTTTACTGCGCGGTACGGACTGAATTTATGTGTTTTGTGTGGATCTCAGAACAAACAGCGATTATTTCACTGTACAGCATTAACTGACTGGTTTGTATAACTGAGACGGAGTGTGTTTACTGCGCGGTACGGTCTGAGTGTTTA
Organism: Reticulitermes speratus; assembly: GCA_021186555.1. NCBI lineage: Eukaryota > Metazoa > Arthropoda > Insecta > Blattodea > Rhinotermitidae > Reticulitermes > Reticulitermes speratus. The sequence goes on from JAJKFL010000026.1 coordinate 473,671, forward strand.
TGTAAAGTGTGTTTACTGCGCGATACGGACTGAATGTTTATGTAAAGTGTGTTTACTGCGCGGTACGGACTGAATGTTTATGTAAAGTGTGTTTACTGCGCGGTAAGAAATGAATGTTTATGTAAAATGTTTACTGCGCGGTACGGACTGAATGTTTATGTAAAGTGTGTTTACTGCGCGGTATGAACTGAATATTCAAACACAATTCAGACTACTTCAGTCTTCAGATTGTTCAACATATCTTCTGACTGGGAGGTAAGGCCAGATCTTAGTGCCTTCATGCTCACACAGAAGTCTCGGTCTTCCCCTCTCTCGTACTCCAACATCGCAATTTGCGAGATAATTGCGCCCTCATCTCGTGGTTCAATTGTTACATTCTACAGCCAAGCTTCACCTTACCACTGCTGCCATCTGGCCTACATCCCTTACAACCCCCTCACCCTCCACTTCGCTTCAGATCCTCTTGCGAAAGAAGAACACACACACACACACAAAAGAAATATCAAGGAAGGTAAATCTCAGACCCAAACTGCCAATTCAAAATTTAAATTCCACTTCAGTGATAACCGCGTTGTTCCAAGTGTAATGTCATAAAGCTCGTTAGACTAAAGGCTCTGCACGGCACACTATACGTTCCGAATAATAAACTGGCGACGTTTAGGGAGAACTCTGTCAGAAAAGTATCTACTGGCATTTCGTGGGGTCTTGGTGTTATAAACTAAAAAAAAAGAAAATCATGCCGAAACGTCGGAAATTTACACGGCTTAGACAAAGGTTAAAAAATAAATTAGGAGAAATGCACGTATTGTGGGGAGGTTTGCTTCAAACTTCCATTAAAGTTATGCGCGAGTGAGAAACACTTCGAGACACAAACACTATGTTAATTACTACGTGTAGGAGGCGTTTGTTACATAAATGTCAGTTGTTTACTGACAGACTGCTAGTTAGGCAGTGCGTGCAGCTAACGTGGGGAGGCGAATATCTGAACAGAGAACACGAAGATACGTGCGGAATAAAATTTCACACGCAAGGAACACGAATCGCGAAGAAGGCAGCGTTCTGGCCGACAAAGCGACACCAAAAACAGCCTCTGTAGCAGGACGCAGGTTGTGGCCCATCTGAAGCACTTCGGACAGTGTTCTTCAGAGTGCCTTTACGGTCACAGTCGTGTGTGTTGCAAGATGGCGGAACACACTGCGTGGGCACAAAGTGCACAGTGTGTGTTGCAAGATGGCGGAACACACTGCGTGGACACAAAGTGCACAGTGTGTGTTGCAAGATGGCTGAACACACTGCGTGGACACAAAGTGCACAGTGTGTGTTGCAAGATGGCGGAACACACTGCGTGGACACAAAGTGCACAGTGTGTGTTGCAAGATGGCTGAACACACTGCGTGGACACAAAGTGCACAGTGTGTGTTGCAAGATGGCGGAACACACTGCGTGGACACAAAGTGCACAGTGTGTGTTGCAAGATGGCGGAACACACTGCGTGGACACAAAGTGCACAGTGTGTGTTGCAAGATGGCTGAACACACTGCGTGGACACAAAGTGCACAGTGTGTGTTGCAAGATGGCTGAACACACTGCGTGGACACAAAGTGCACAGTGTGTGTTGCAAGATGGCTGAACACACTGCGTGGACACAAAGTGCACAGTGTGTGTTGCAAGATGGCGGAACACACTGCGTGGACACAAAGTGCACAGTGTGTGTTGCAAGATGGCGGAACACACTGCGTGGACACAAAGTGCACAGTGTGTGTTGCAAGATGGCTGAACACACTGCGTGGACACAAAGTGCACAGTGTGTGTTGCAAGATGGCGGAACACACTGCGTGGACACAAAGTGCACAGTGTGTGTTGCAAGATGGCGGAACACACTGCGTGGACACAAAGTGCACAGTGTGTGTTGCAAGATAAATACTGAACGTATTTGTAACTGCATGAAAATTGGGACGTAAGGCGAGTGAGGTGACGACAGTATTGGGGGGAGTGCGGGGTGTAATGACAGAGGGGGAGGAGATGACATGTCTAAGTGTAGAGTGATGGCAGTAGTGCTGTAGTAGGCAGTAGTGTTGTAGTCATGGCAGTAGTGTTGTAGATACATGGCAGTAGTGTTGTAGTCGTGGCAGTAGTGTTGTAGTCATGGCAGTAGTGTTGTAGATACATGGTAGTAGTGTTGTAGTCGTGGCAGTAGTGTTGTAGATACATGGCAGTAGTGTTGTAGTCATGTCAGTAGTGTTGTAGATACTTGACAGTAGTGTTGTAGCCATGGCAGTAGTGTTGTAGATACATGGCAGTAGTGTTGTAGTCATGGCAGTAGTGTTGTAGATACATGGCAGTAGTGTTGTAGATATATGACAGTAGTGTTATAGAGTTATGGTAGTAGTGTTGTAGAGACATGACAGTAGTGATGTAGTAGGCAGTATTGTTGTAGATACATGGCAGTAGTGTTGTGTAGTCATGGAAGTAGTGCTGTAGAGTGTGCAGTAGTGCTGTAGTAGGCAGTAGTGTTGTAGAGACATGGCAGTAGTTTTGTAGAGACATGGAAGTAGTGTTGTAGTCATGGCAGTAGTGTTGTAGATACATGGCAGTAATGTTATAGAGTTATGGTAGTAGTGTTGTAGAGACATGGCAGTAGTACTGTAGTATAGGCAGTAGTGTTGTAGAAACATGGCAGTAGTGTTGTAGTATTACAGTACTTGAAGTACCTGTGCGCTGCAGGAGGTAGATGTCACAGAGGCACGAACGTAGCTCAGTAAAACAGTGTATTTCATTGCAAATATCGCGATGTTTGAGAGGAGAGTGACGAAGTGAGCGAGAGTGGGTAGGAGAAGATGGAGGGGAAGGCAAAACGGGAAGTTTAATAATGAATACAAATTTATGTATGAAACCAGAATCAGACAGCATTAGAGAAACGTGGTCATAGAGGGAAGGATAATATTAAAATGTTGTGATTTAATGTACGAATTGCCACCAACTAATTTGAGAAGAATACATTCATAGTTGTACAAACGTCTGGTATATTGAGGATAACATTAATATAATAACCTTATAAAGTCCAGCTGTAGCTGTATGTACCGTCTAGTTTAACATCGAAAAAGTGGGTATCTTATGTTTGTGAGATATTCCCTCCGCCACTTGGTCTACTGAAGAGTCTTTCTTTGTACCATTCACTCTTGAAAATCAGGTCACTATACGGCGTCGAATTTTGGACAACAGAGGCGCAGTAAAACGTCCCAGAGGAACAGAGATCTCAGATTTACGTCTCCGAAACTGCGTATAAAAAATTGCATTTAGAGTTTCTACGTTCTGCCCACACAGTGTATTTATGTGATTTGTGTGGATCTCAGAACAAACAGCGATTATTTCACTGTACAGCATTAACTGACTGGTTTGTATAACTGAGACGGAGTGTGTTTACTGCGCGGTACGGACTGTATTTATGTGTTTTGTGTGGATCTCAGAACAAACAGCGATTATTTCACTGTACAGCATTAACTGACTGGTTTGTATAACTGAGACGGAGTGTGTTTACTGCGCGGTACGGACTGTATTTATGTGTTTTGTGTGGCTCTCAGAACAAACAGCGATTATTTCACTGTACAACATTAACTGACTGGTTTGTATAACTGAGACGGAGTGTTTACTGCGCGGTACGGACTGTATTTATGTGTTTTGTGTGGATCTCAGAACAAACAGCGATTATTTCACTGTACAACATTAACTGACTGGTTTGTATAACTGAGACGGAGTGTGTTTACTGCGCGGTACGGACTGTATTTATGTGTTTTGTGTGGATCTCAGAACAAACAGCGATTATTTCACTGTACAACATTAACTGACTGGTTTGTATAACTGAGACGGAGTGTGTTTACTGCGCGGTACGGACTGTATTTATGTGTTTTGTGTGGATCTCAGAACAAACAGCGATTATTTCACTGTACAACATTAACTGACTGGTTTGTATAACTGAGACGGAGTGTGTTTACTGCGCGGTACGGACTGTATTTATGTGTTTTGTGTGGATCTCAGAACAAACAGCGATTATTTCACTGTACAACATTAACTGACTGGTTTGTATAACTGAGACGGAGTGTGTTTACTGCGCGGTACGGACTGTATTTATGTGTTTTGTGTGGATCTCAGAACAAACAGCGATTATTTCACTGTACAACATTAACTGACTGGTTTGTATAACTGAGACGGAGTGTGTTTACTGCGCGGTACGGACTGGGTGTTTATGTAAAGTGAGTTTACTGCGCGGTACGGACTGAATGTTTATGTAAAGTGTGTTTACTGCGCGGTACGGACTGAATGTTTATGTAAAGTGAGTTTACTGCGCGGTACGGACTGAATGTTTATGTAAAGTGTGTTTACTGCGCGGTACGGACTGAATGTTTATGTAAAGTGTGTTTACTGTGCGGTACGGAGTGAATGTTTATGTAAAGTGTGTTTACTGCGCGGTACGGACTGAATGTTTATGTAAAGTGAGTTTACTGCGCGGTACGGACTGAATGTTTATGTAAAGTGAGTTTACTGCGCGGTACGGACTGAATGTTTATGTAAAGTGTGTTTACTGCGCGGTACGGACTGAATGTTTATGTAAAGTGTGTTTACTGTGCGGTACGGAGTGAATGTTTATGTAAAGTGTGTTTACTGCGCGGTACGGACTGGATGTTTATGTAAAGTGTGTTTACTGCGCGGTACGAAACGAAAAGTTAGTTAATCTCAGTCTTTACTGCTCAGTTTACTTAATCATGTACACTTCCATATTTATAATAAATAATTCCTTCTTGTTTATTTGACATATAAACCACTTTTCTTCTCCGTGCAAACAATAATTTGATACAGAGTTCCCGATTCTACAAGAGACGTAATTATAGATAATCAGCAGACACTGCAATTACTAAGGGAAACTTGTGTATGCAGTGGGAAGTTACCGCAAGGAGTTTGGCTACCCTGTCTAGCTCTGAGGCTATCCAGTTTCTATCTACACGACTCTTCCTGGAAGAGGGGAGAGGAAGATAATAGGAGATACAGGCCTGTACGTATTTGGAAATCGAATTAACGTTACATAATGCGACACACAGTAAAGACAGTCCTTGTGAGATCCTCAAAATTATGGTCTTTCGGCTTGTGACACCGTCTAGTCTGGTACCTACGTACCAATGGAGTAGCATCCTAAGAGAACATGTTCCACCCTGAAGATGACGGCACAAATTTCCATCGAGACGTTTGTTTCTATCAGACTACGTAACGCCATATCCAACGTACGACGTTTCGATAAGTATTTGTTGGCAACTCATAGGCCTGTACTAAGTTACATGCAAATCGCAATAAAGTGTAGAAAGAGAAACAACAACACAAGTGGGCCAACTGGCTCAGATGTCACGACTGGCTCAAATGTCACGACTGGCTCAGATGTCACGACTGGCTCAGATGTCACGACTGGCTCAGATGTCACGACTGGCTCAGATGTCACGACTGGCTCAAATGTCACGACTGGCTCAAATGTAACGACTGGCTCAAATGTCACGACTGGCTCAAATGTCACGACTGGCTCAAATGTCACGACTGGCTCAAATGTCACGAATGGCTCAAATATCACGACTGGCTCAAATGTCACAACTGGCTCAATGTCACGACTGTTCCACGACTGGCGTACAGAAAGTCACCTAAACATACAACAACATGGACCGGCATTTATGCTCTGTATGAAGCACGGATCCTACGGAGCCAACCGCCACGAAAACCCTGCTTGTTGGAAGAAATTTCGAGTAAATCGGACGAACGCTCAAGTGCCTTACGTTACGTCTCAGACAGATGGACGGATGAATGGAGGTGGGCTCCACATAAGGCTTTCTACTCTTCAAATAAAGCATAATCTAGTCACTGTTCCAGTCACAGCAAGTCTACTGACCTGCACAGGTGCTTGTAGTCAGCGTGTCGTCGCCACTGCGGCAGACACAACAGTCACTGTATAATTGTGGGATATAACGTGCGTATCTTAATGAGTATCAGCTATCTTGTCATAAAGACAGTTAAACACATCCTCTGTACCCTCTGTACCGTGTAACTACAGCTACATTTAGCTACCACTGATACAGAAACTGCTACCGACAAACGAGTTCTGCGCTAACAGAATAATCAGAGTCCCCATGTAATAGCAGTGCTCAAGTATGAACTGTCAACAACTGTGTGCGGCTTTTGAAAATCACGAGTCAATTTATCTTAGCTGTCTGAGCGCACTGTGTAATGCAAACTGACACGTTGTTCGCTGTATACAGTGTGCTAATGCAAACTGACACGTTGTTTGCTGTATACAGTGTGCTAATGCAAACTGACACGTTGTTCGCTGTACACAGTGTGCTAATGCAAACTGACACGTTGTTTGCTGTATACAGTGTGCTAATGCAAACTGACACGTTGTTCGCTGTATACAGTGTGCTAATGCAAACTGACACGTTGTTCGCTGTACACAGTGTGCTAATGCAAACTAACACGTTGTTCGCTGTACACAATGTGTTAATGCAAACTGACACGTTGTTCGCTGTACACAGTGTGCTAATGCAAACTGACACGTTGTTCGCTGTACACAGTGTGCTAATGCAAACTGACACGTTGTTCGCTGTACACAGTGTGCTAATGCAAACTGACAAGTTGTTCGCTGTACACAGTGTGCTAATGCAAACTGACAAGTTGTTCGCTGTACACAGTGTGCTAATGCAAACTGACACGTTGTTCGCTGTACACAGTGTGCTAATACAAAGTTCACTAACGCACAGAAATTAAATGAAACGTCTTATACTCTGTGGGAATCAAATCACAATTTCGTAGTCTTAAAGCCCGTAGCCTAGTCACTATAATGACTGAGCTATCTCGACTCCGGGATATGAAAGGGGATATATATAATATATATATATATATATATATATATATATATATATATATATATAAAATAAGGAGGAAACTTGGCCAACTTTGTCAGGTTAAAATACCTTTTGCATGGCTCCAATGCAATCGACATTCGGACAGTTCAACACAAATCCATCAGACACCAAAACACCTCACAATCACACCACACAGCTTAGCAATAACTTTTTTTTCAATGTCTCGACAGCCCCTTGGTGGCCTAGGCCGCCTCATTTTTCGATGCTTCACGATCACACACTTTTTAGACACACCACACTCGGTAGGACTCCTCTGGACAAGTGATCAGCCCGTCGCAGAGACCTCTACCTGACAACACACAACACTCACAACAGACAGACATCCGAGCCCTAGGTGGGATTCGAACCCGCAATCCCAGTAAGCGAGCGGCCGCGCCACTGCCATCGACTTAGCAGTAACTACAGATATGAACTGAATCATATTTGTCTAATTAGGCACAAACAGCTGCTTGTGTGCACACTTTATGACACAAGAACATGACAGTGGTCAAATGTGACTGACCGTAGCAGTCAAATTGAGTCGGTGTAGCGATAAAAGCAACCTTCCGGTAACATTCAGTTTTAAGGCAGTCACTAGCTAGTTGCGAGTAAAATGGGAAGAATCAGAAAACGAAGTAAGCAGATCGCCTTCTTAAAGTGAGTGCAATATAAACAGGCATAATTACAGCAATGGGAACTTTGGAACATTGCTCTGTCAAGTAATCTTGTCCAGTATTACAGCGTGTTGCCCAATTTAACTTCTTTTCTCTGTTTCCAGTTTGTGTTTCAAACAAGACACAGACAGTCACCTCGCCTCTAGGATGCAGTCAGCCTTAAAGCGAGACTTTCTTATGATTACATTTTAAGGCTGTGTTTCGTTCACCTGAGTGTCTGAGTCGTTAGCACAATGACAAATACTTTTCATAACACGTTATTGCTAGAGACTGGATTGGTCACATGTTGCGTAGAAACTGCCTTCTGAAACTGTGATTGAAGGAAAGTTAGAGGGAAGGATAGAAATGACGGGACGACGAGGGAGAAGACGTAAGCAGCTACTGGATGACCTTAAGGAAAAGAGAAGACACTGTAAATTGAAAGAGGAAGCACTAGATCGCACCGTGTGGAGAACTCGCTTTGACAGAGGCTACGGACCTGTCGTAAGACAGACTGCAGAATGAATGAATGAATGAATGAATGAATGAATGAATGAATGAATGACTTCTGGTCATATGTCAAAGGGTTTTGACTGCGCATTTCAGCCGGTTTATGCCGTATAGCGAGGCACAGCTGTTGACTGTAGCCATCACATAAACACACTGTGGGGCATAATGCAGGAATTCTTAACTTGGTACATATAATTACCACTGGGCTCTAAGCGGTTAAAATACGCTTACTGTTTGCGTTCCATCGTTCATCTGTTTTCAGCACTGTCCCTTTACACCTGTTTCTCAAAGACCATGTTCCAAACCCAGGATCCTGCATTGCAGGTATGTCCGAACATTGGCAGATCATTGACTGCACCTCCCAACTTATTTTCTTGCTTCTACTTGGCTTATAGTACTTCGTGTAAATGACGTCACCGTCCATGTGCACCAATCAGAAAGCTCCAATAAATTAACTCACACACCACCAAGCACACCGCCCAAATTCGGACAAAAGTGGCGTAAGTTTCGTCCAGTATGCCGACAGCAAGTGTTTCAGCATATGGAGCTGTGTGATGGGGCCAGTGGACGGAGTGCCTGGGAGGAACTTTGTGTTGTGTTGCACACACTGCGACATCTGAACGCGTGATAGTGGTGACATATACAGATGTATGTCGACAGGTTATGATGATTTGTACATCATCGTACCGGAAGTTGCTTTGAACTAAGTGCCGAACTGAACAGTCACACAGCTTAACAGGAAGCTGAGAAACTATCAGCTTTTCATAAATAAATCAGCTCAATCAAGTTAATTATTTGCTTGCAAATTTCCCTTACATAAATGTATAAATTTTGCAAATCCAATTTCATTTTCCAGAGGTTCGCCATAACAGACTTGCACATAAAACTCCGATCAAGTTCCGTCCCTATCTTACAGAAATGTCAAACGTGACACTGTGCTAACTTACGATGCACAAACGTGATACTGTGCTAACTTATGATGCACAAACGTGACACTGTGCTAACTTAGATGCACAAACGTGATACTGTGCTAACTTAATGATGCACAAACGTGATACTGTGCTAACTTATGATGCACAAACGTGACACTGTGATAACTTATGATGCACAAACGTGACACTGCTAACTTACGATGCACAAATGTGACACTGTGCTAACTTACGATGCACAAACGTGACACTGTGCTAACTTATGATGCACAAACGTGACACTGTGCTAACTTACGATGCACAAACGTGACACTGTGCTAACTTACGATACACAAACGTGACACACTGTGCTATCTGCACCTGTCACTGCTAACACACAGCCTTGAAATTACACAGGCAGAACTTGATAATCCCCACATTCAGCTAGCTCTTCCTCAGACAGCCGACGACGGTAATGTTCGACGTCCGACGTCACTCATCTTGCAAGATATCAGCTTCAAAATATCTGCAAAAGACAGCTATGTCTTTGTTTGATAAAGGTTGAGGCTGCAATACTGACTGTTACATCTCTCTGTCGTTTTCTGCACCACATTTTTGTCTGTCTCTAAGGGCTAAGAACAGTCGCTGTCACAGCAAAACAGCAATATGGCTGTTGATGTAGGTTGGGCCTGTTGTGTATCGTGTGGCCTGATGTGTGAGCATTTGTCCGAGACAGACAGACAGACAGACAGACAGACAGACAGATAGACAGACAGACAGACAACAGCAACGCATGATAATCAGCGACATTTGAAAATACAAAATTTGGCCGTAAAACTGCGTTCAAACAATGGGTACCTGGTCATTCCCGGGGGGTAAAGCGGCCGGGGCGTGGCGTTGACCACCCACCACATCCAACGCCGAGGATAAAGAAAGAGTAGATCTTTACCTCTACTCCCCCTTTGGGTCTTCATGGCCTGTTATAGGGTGACCTTTACCTTTACCTTTACAACTGCGTTCAATAACATTAACTCCTTAAGCACTAGACCAGCTACCTGATGGATATTTGTGGTTTTACTCACGGCACAAACAGAATACTCTCGCTATAACATTCGTAGCCAAAATGTGGCCAACCCGGTCTCGGTGGCTCCTCGCTTGAATTATATCAATTTATGTTTAAAGCAGACATGTTTAAAACGTTCCGTGATGCGTCACTGAGTCGCTGGGTGAGTAGTTCGCGAGGTTTCGAAGAATTTTAATGCCATCTTGTTCAGTGTTAAGAGTCAAGAGGACCAAGTCTTGGACAGCTAGAGCCTGAAGATTATGGCATTACTATCTTTCGAAACGTCGGTAACTACTCGCCAAATGACAAAGCGTCACATCCCATTAGACTTGAGGCGCCTGAACAACCGCTGTGAGAACCTAGGATCTTGAACGAAGGCAGAAAACTCTGTTTTGTTTGGGACTGGGGTTCAGAATTTGATCGTACAGTGACTACAGTGTGTTTGGTATATATATTAACCACCGTGATAAACAGCCAAATGTACAAACATTTTTAAATTTTGCTGTTTATCACGGTGGTTTGGAATAAATAAGTGTATATATATATATATATATATATATATCAGTGAAGCACAACGGGGATGTTCTACCTGAAGACTGGTGTAAGTTTGCGGAGCAACACGCTGCCTCCATTTTCAGTGTAAAAGCCCTACAAGTATCCACATACGAAATTACAGAATACTGTAGGCTAAACTGCAGTCACCACTGTGAGAAATTCTGATCCTTACATAACGAAAACATCCATAATTTATGTACAGACAATGTTGCTAAGGCCTAAGACCTGTGCCCAGTTACAATGTTGCTAAGGCCTAAGACCTGTGCCCAGTTACAATGTTGCTAAGGCCTAAGACCTGTGCCCAGTTACAATGTTGCTAAGGCCTAAGACCTGTGCCCAGTTACAATGTTGCTAAGGCCTAAGACCTGTGCCCAGTTACAATGTTGCTAAGGCCTAAGACCTGTGCCCAGTTACAATGTTGCTAAGGCCTAAGACCTGTGCCCAGTTACAATGTTGCTAAGGCCTAAGACCTGTGCCCAGTTACAATGTTGCTGAGGCCTAAGACCTGTGCCCAGTTACAATGTTGCTGAGGCCTAAGACCTGTGCCCAGTTACAATGTTGCTGAGGCCTAAGACCTGTGCCCAGTTACAATGTTGCTGAGGCCTAAGACCTGTGCCCAGTTACAATGTTGCTGAGGCCTAAGACCTGTGCCCAGTTACAATGTTGCTGAGGCCTAAGACCTGTGCCCAGTTACAATGTTGCTGAGGCCTAAGACCTGTGCCCAGTTACAATGTTGCTGAGGCCTAAGACCTGTGCCCAGTTACAATGTTGCTGAGGCCTAAGACCTGTGCCCAGTTACAATGTTGCTAAGGCCTAAGACCTGTGCCCAGTTACAATGCTGCTAAGGCCTAAGACCTGTGCCCAGTTACAATGTTGCTGAGGCCTAAGACCTGTGCCCAGTTACAATGTTGCTGAGACCTAAGACCTGTGCCCAGTTACAATGATGCTGAGGCCTAAGACCTGTGCCCAGTTACAATGTTGCTAAGACCTAAGACCTGTGCCCAGTTACAATGCTGCTAAGGCCTAAGACCTGTGCCCAGTTACAATGTTGCTGAGGCCTAAGACCTGTGCCCAGTTACAATGTTGCTGAGACCTAAGACCTGTGCCCAGTTACAATGCTGCTAAGGCCTAAGACCTGTGCCCAGTTACAATGTTGCTAAGACCTAAGACCTGTGCCCAGTTACCAAGACAAGCAATTTATCTCATTCCAAAACACAGTTAAACTGTTTAAAGTTCCTTTAAATTTCAGTTTTACATAACAAATTTTAACGAATGTTTTACTACTCCATCCATCTCGCTACACGTTTCAGCATTCTTGTGCCATTGGCATTTGAATACTTTAAATGTTACCTACAAACAATTGCAGTAATATATATACATATATATGTTTATATATATCGGTTATAGTAATGTGATAATCAAAACTAAAAACTAATGAACACATCACTTCACTAAGCACAAATATTAAGCACACTAAATGTCAGTAATTAGTGCTCTGCACCTCTAAATTTTTGGGTTTCGTTAAAATTAGGAACATTAATTAGAACGAGCATACCATTTTACAAAAGTAATTAATGACGCCAAATACTTTAATGCTCTAATTAAAAAAAATGTTTTAAACTTTTAATTTTAAACTTCAATTTTCTTATTGCTACATCCCAGATGCATTACACATGTAATGGTTTGCAGTTATGTAGAAAGTTATTCAGTTGAAGATGACGCAGTAATGCCGAAACTTTTAGCGAAGTGCAGAAGAGTGATAAAGCATTCACTAACTCAATTGTGTGTAACAGCTCAATTACGTCACATCTATAACTGGTCCCTTGTACTCGACACACAGCGTTATAACACGTATTAAAGTAACACTGCGTAAGGATCAGTCAGTTAAATATTTAAGACAATGTGTCCAATTGTGTGTCAGCGACGAATCACAGTGATTTGTCTGCCAAACTAGACACGACACATTGCAACCCGCAGTTTGGGTAGTTAAGTAGAGTAATTGTGGCTGAACCGCGGGTTACAGGAGACACAGAGTCACTGTCTGTCGGTACGTAAAGGTATGAATAACACAGAAGTACTGGAGATCACGTCAGAGCCATAAATGTGTGCACTGAACACTTTACGCACAGCAACTAACTTGAACTGTATGTGACACCGCGCAGTAAACACACTTTACATAAATATTCAGTCCGTACCGCGCAGTAAACACACTTTACATAAATATTCAGTCCGTACCGCGAAGTAAACAAACTTTACAAAAATATTCAGTCCGTACCGCGAAGTAAACACACTTTACACAAACATTCAGTCCGTACCGCGCAGTAAACACACTTTACATAAATATTCAGTCCGTACCGCGAAGTAAACAAACTTTACAAAAATATTCAGTCCGTACCGCGAAGTAAACACACTTTACATAAATATTCAGTCCGTACCGCGAAGTAAACACACTTTACATAAATATTCAGTCCGTACCGCGCAGTAAACAAACTTTACATAAATATTCAGTCCGTACCGCGCAGTAAACACACTTTATATAAACATTCAGTCCGTACCGCGCAGTAAACATACTTTACATAAATATTCAGTCCGTACCGCGCAGTAAACACACTTTACATAAATATTCAGTCCGTACCGCGCAGTAAACACACTTTACATAAACATTCAGCCCGTACCGCGCAGTAAACACACTTTACATAAACATTCAGTCCGTACCGCGCAGTAAACAAACTTTACATAAATATTCAGTCCGTACCGCGCAGTAAACACACTTTACATAAACATTCAGTCCGTACCGCGCAGTAAATAAACTTTACATAAATATTCAGTCCGTACCGCGCAGTAAACACACTTTACATAAACATTCAGTCCGTACCGCGCAGTAAACAAACTTTACATAAATATTCAGTCCGTACCGCGCAGTAAACACACTTTACATAAACATTCAGTCCGTACCGCGCAGTAAACACACTTTACATAAATATTCATTCCGTACCGCGCAGTAAACACACTTTACATAAACGTTCAGTCCGTACCGCGCAGTAAACACACTTTACATAAATATTCAATCCGTACCGCGCAGTAAACACACTTTACATAAATATTCAGTCCGTACCGCGCAGTAAACACACTCCGTCTCAGTGAATCAAACCAGTCAGTTAATGCTGTACAGTGAAATAATCGCTGTTTGTTCTGAGATCCACACAAAACACATAAATACAGTCCAGTCCGTACCGCGCAGTAAACACACTCCGTCTCAGTTATACAAACCAGTCAGTTAATGTTGTACAGTGAAATAATCGCTGTTTGTTCTGAGATCCACACAAAACACATAAATACAGTCCGTACCGCGCAGTAAACACACATCCGTCTCAGTTATACAAACCAGTCAGTTAATGTTGTACAGTGAAATAATCGCTGTTTGTTCTGAGATCCACACAAAACACATAAATACAGTCCGTACCGCGCAGTAAACACACTCCGTCTCAGTTATACAAACCAGTCAGTTAATGTTGTACAGTGAAATAATCGCTGTTTGTTCTGAGATCCACACAAAACACATAAATACAGTCCGTACCGCGCAGTAAACACTCCGTCTCAGTTATACAAACCAGTCAGTTAATGTTGTACAGTGAAATAATCGCTGTTTGTTCTGAGAGCCACACAAAACACATAAATACAGTCCGTACCGCGCAGTAAACACACTCCGTCTCAGTTATACAAACCAGTCAGTTAATGCTGTACAGTGAAATAATCGCTGTTTGTTCTGAGATCCACACAAAACACATAAATACAGTCCGTACCGCGCAGTAAACACACTCCGTCTCAGTTATACAAACCAGTCAGTTAATGTTGTACAGTGAAATAATCGCTGTTTGTTCTCAGATCCACACAAAACACATAAATACACTGTGTGGGCAGAACGTAGAATTGTTGAATGTTAAACGTGGTGGTACATATAGTGATCACTGGGCTGTAAATATTTAACTTTTTCCATGGTCTCAAGTGGAAACCGTTGGCACCTTATTCATCTGCAGCAATAGGATTACATTTGTGATAATTTAAAATAAATTTCAATTACGAAACAGCAAAGCGATGATTTACAAAATGTAGGCTATATTTCATTACGATATTTACTGCAGGGTCTGGTGGACATTTGTACATGCCCTCTAACGTAGTCACTGGTGGACATTTGTACATGCCCTCTAACGTAGTCACTGGTGGACATTTGTAAATGCCCTCTAACGTAGTCACCGGTGGACATTTGTACATGCCCTCTAACGTAGTCACTGGTGGACATTTTTAAATGCCCTCTAACGTAGTCACCGGTGGACATTAGTACATGCCCTCTAACGTAGTCACTGGTGGACATTTGTACATGCCCTCTAACGTATTCAATTGTCTTACGCCACTCTAGCATCAAGTTTGAAGGCCAGGCTATCGACGTCGACAAGGCACGGTTCAAATCATGGAATAAAAACTCACTGCAAGCCACCTATAAGCTCCGGAGCTCCGGCCCCCTTATCTGCATGGCACACACACCCACCGACTGTAATAAGCACATTGGAGCTACAGCAGACTTCCCCACCCACCTAGCATGATACGCCGCCATCATTGGCACGAGGGGTTTTATTTTTTAAATAAGAAAAGGGGTGTGGTTTGAAAACACGAAAATTGGATTGCGGCTAAGTAACCGTTTAACTAAGAATAAAAATTACAAGCAGCACGACCGTGTCGACCGGCGGAACTTCGCAGGAGTATGGCATCTGCGCTCTTCTGGGATGTTACGCGGCGTCGTGTGGTGTTTACCGACGTTTCGGAACAACGTATCAGTCCCATCTTCACAGATTCTTGACCCGTGAAGATGGGACCGATACGTTGTCCCGAAACGTCGGTACACAATTACCACACGACGTCGCGTAACATCCCAGAAGAGCGCAGATGCCATCAACATCGCGGCGGAAGCCTGAAGTCAAAGCAGGAGTATGTCCACCTACATGTATTTACTTACAAAAGCAAAGTTACACTCCATGCAGGCATAGAGGGAGGTAGAGGTATAGCGCCACTCATTCTTAACCTCGGCACTACAAAGAGGTGAGGGATTAACTTCACGCCCCGACCGCTTTACCTCGGCTAAAATCCTACGGTGTCCCTTTTAGAGGAGGCTTGGCGAGCTTGAGAGGCTGAGTGGAGGCTTTGAAGGAGATAAATTGCATTGGTTTCTCGTTTTGTGCGAGTGCCAGCTAGGACTGGTATGTACGGGTATAGCGCCACATCACATAACTCAGCTAGTGACTCACAGTAGGGTGAAGGTCATTTAAACTGTCCACGGCCACCGACCGGCCTATTACCTCGTCTAATAACTCCACGGTGTCCTTGTACGGCGAAGTTTGGACTGTACTGCAAAGCTGCAGTGGAGGACTTTGAAGGAGATAATAATGCGCATTGACTTTGCACTGTCGGTGTTTAAGTGACCGGTAGTGCCATAGTGCACCTGGTCACTGTACCGGCCGAAAGTGTCCACCTGTACTGCACATAACTGCCAGCTAGTGACCTGGTCACTGTACCGGCCGTAAAGTGTCCACCTGTACTGCACATAACTGCCACCTGGTCACTGTACCGGCCGTAAAGTGTCCACCTGTACTGCACATAACTGCCACTGGTCACTGTACGGCCGTAAAGTGTCCACCTGTATGCACATAACTGCCAGCTAGTGACCTGGTCACTGTACCGGCCGTAAAGTGTCCACCTGCACTGCACATAACTGCCAGCTAGTGACCTGGTCACTGTACCGGCTGCAAAGTGTCCACCTGACTGCACATAACTGCCACACTGGTCACTGTACCGGCCGCAAAGTGTCCACCTGCACTGCACAAACTGCCAGCTAGTGACCTGGTCACTGTACCGGCCGTAAAGTGTCCACCTGTACTGCACATAACTGCCACACCTGGTCACTGTACCGGCCGCAAAGTGTCCACCTGACTGCACATAACTGCCAGCTAGTGACCTGGTCACTGTACCGGCCGCAAAGTGTCCACCTGCACTGCACATAACTGCCAGCTAGTGACCTGGTCACTGTACCGGCCGAAAGTGTCCACCTGCACTGCACAAACTGCCAGCTAGTGACCTGGTCACTGTACCGGCCGCAAAGTGTCCACCTGCACTGCACATAACTGCCAGCTAGTGACCTGGTCACTGTACCGGCCGAAAGTGTCCACCTGACTGCACACAACTGCCAGCTAGTGACCTGGTCACTGTACCGGCCGTAAAGTGTCCACCTGACTGCACATCAACTGCCAGCTAGTGACCTGGTCACTGTACCGGCCGTAAAGTGTCCACCTGTACTGCACATAACTGCCAGCTAGTGACCTGGTCACTGTACCGGCCGTAAAGTGTCCACCTGTACTGCACACAACTGCCAGCTAGTGACCTGGTCACTGTACCGGCCGTAAAGTGTCCACCTGTACTGCACATAACTGCCAGCTAGTGACCTGGTCACTGTACCGGCCGTAAAGTGTCCACCTGTACTGCACACAACTGCCAGCTAGTGACCATGGTCACTGTACCGGCCGTAAAGTGTCCACCTGTACTGCACATAACTGCCAGCTAGTGACCTGGTCACTGTACCGGCCGTAAAGTGTCCACCTGTACTGCACACAACTGCCAGCTAGTGACCTGGTCACTGTACCGGCCGTAAAGTGTCCACCTGTACTGCACATAACTGCCAGCTAGTGACCTGGTCACTGTACCGGCCCGTAAAGTGTCCACCTGTACTGCACATAACTGCCACTAGGACCTGGTCACTGTACCGGCCGTAAAGTGTCCACCTGTACTGCACAAACTGCCAGCTAGTGACCTGGTCACTGTACCGGCCGTAAAGTGTCCACCTGTACTGCACATAACTGCCACCTGGTCACTGTACCGGCCGTAAAGTGTCCACCTGTACTGCACATAACTGCCCATACCTGGTCACTGTACCGGCCGTAAAGTGTCCACCTGTACTGCACATAACTGCCAGCTAGTGACCTGGTCACTGTACCGGCCGTAAAGTGTCCACCTGCACTGCACATAACTGCCAGCTAGTGACCTGGTCACTGTACGCCGCAGTGCACTGCATCACATAGTGCCACCTGCACTGTACATGCCACATAACTGCACAATCCTGCTGGTCACTGTACCGGCCGAAAGTGTCCACCTGCACTGCACATAACTGCCAGCTAGTGACCTGGTCACTGTACCGGCCGTAAAGTGTCCACCTGTACTGCACATAACTGCCACTAACCTGGTCACTGTACCGGCCGCAAAGTGTCCACCTGCACTGCACATAACTGCCAGCTAGTGACCTGGTCACTGTACCGGCCGTAAAGTGTCCACCTGCACTGCACATAACTGCCAGCTAGTGACTGTCACTTACGGAGTTCACTATGTATGATCACACCGGCCGTAAAGTGTCCACCTGCACTGCACATAACTGCCAGCTAGTGACCTGGTCACTGTACCGGCCGCAAAGTGTCCACCTGCATTGCACATAACTGCCAGCTAGTGACCTGGTCACTGTACCGGCCGTCAAAGTGTCCACCTGCACTGCACATCAACTGCCAGCTAGTGACCTGGTCACTGTACCGGCCGCAAAGTGTCCACCTGCACTGCACATAACTGCCAGCTAGTGACCTGGTCACTGTACCGGCCGCTAAAGTGTCCACCTGTACTGCACAAACTGCCAGCTAGTGACCTGGTCACTGTACCGGCCGTAAAGTGTCCACCTGCACTGCACAAACTGCCAGCTAGTGACCTGGTCACTGTACCGGCCGTAAAGTGTCCACCTGTACTGCACATAACTGCCAGCTAGTGACCTGGTCACTGTACCGGCCGTAAAGTGTCCACCTGTCACTGCACATAAACTGCCAGCTAGTGACCTGGTCACTGTACCGGCCGTAAAGTGTCCACCTGTACTGCACATAACTGCCAGCTAGTGACCTGGTCACTGTACCGGCCGTAAAGTGTCCACCTGTACTGCACAAACTGCCAGCTAGTGACCTGGTCACTGTACCGGCCGTAAAGTGTCCACCTGTACTGCACATAACTGCCAGCTAGTGACTGGTACTGTACCGGCAGAAGTGTCCACCTGTACTGCACATAACTGCCAGCTAGTGACCTGGTCACTGTACCGGCCGTAAAGTGTCCACCTGTACTGCACATAACTGCCAGCTAGTGACTGGTCACTGTACCGGCCGTAAAGTGTCCACCTGTACTGCACATCAACTGCCAGCTAGTGACCTGGTTCACTGTACCGGCCGTCAAAGTGTCCACCTGTACTGCACATAACTGCCAGCTAGTGACCTGGTCACTGTACCGGCCGTAAAGTGTCCACCTGTACTGCACACAACTGCCAGCTAGTGACCTGGTCACTGTACCGGCCGCTAAAGTGTCCACCTGTACTGCACACAACTGCCAGCTAGTGACCTGGTCACTGTACCGGCCGAAAGTGTCCACCTGTACTGCACTAAACTGCCACTATACCTGGTCACTGTACCGGCCGTAAAGTGTCCACCTGTACTGCACAAACTGCAGCCATGACCTGGTCACTGTACCGGCCGAAAGTGTCCACCTGTACTGCACATAACTGCCAGCTAGTGACCTGGTCACTGTACCGGCCGTAAAGTGTCCACTGCACTGCACATAACTGCCAGCTAGTGACCTGGTCACTGTACCGGCTGCAAAGTGTCCACCTGTACTGCACATAACTGCCACTATACCTGGTCACTGTACCGGCCGCAAAGTGTCCACCTGCACTGCACATAACTGCCAGCTAGTGACCTGGTCACTGTACCGGCCGTAAAGTGTCCACCTGTACTGCACATAACTGCCAGCTGGTCACCTGTCACTGGCGCCGCAAAGTGTCCACCTGCACTGCACATAACTGCCAGCTAGTGACCTGGTCACTGTACCGGCCGCAAAGTGTCCACCTGCATTGCACATAACTGCCAGCTAGTGACCTGGTCACTGTACCGGCCGCAAAGTGTCCACCTGCACTGCACACAGCTGCCAGCTAGTGACCTGGTCACTGTACCGGCCGCAAAGTGTCCACCTGCACTGCACACAACTGCCAGCTAGTGACCTGGTCACTGTACCGGCCGCAAAGTGTCCACCTGCATTGCACATAACTGCCAGCTAGTGACCTGGTCACTGTACCGGCCGCAAAGTGTCCACCTGCACTGCACATAACTGCCACCTGGTCACTGTACCGGCCGCAAAGTGTCCACCTGCACTGCACATAACTGCCACCTGGTCACTGTACCGGCCGCAAAGTGTCCACCTGTACTGCACATAACTGCCACCTGGTCACTGTACAGACCGTAAAGTGTCCACCTGTACTGCACATAACTGCCACCTGGTCACTGTACCGGCCGCAAAGTGTCCACCTGCACTGCACATAACTGCCACCTGGTCACTGTACCGGCCGCAAAGTGTCCACCTGCATTGCACATAACTGCCACCTGGTCCCTGTACCGGCCGCAAAGTGTCCACCTGTACTGCACAAAACTGCCACCTGGTCACTGTACAGACCGCAAAGTGTCCACCTGTACTGCACATAACTGCCACCTGGTCACTGTACCGGCCGCAAAGTGTCCACCTGCACTGCACATAACTGCCACCTGGTCACTTTACAGACCGCAAAGTGTCCACCTGTACTGCACATAACTGCCACCTGGTCACTGTACCGGCCGCAAAGTGTCCACCTGCACTGCACATAACTGCCACCTGGTCACTGTACAGACCGCAAAGTGTCCACCTGCACTGCACATAACTGCCACCTGGTCACTGTACCGGCCGCAAAGTGTCCACCTGCACTGCACATAACTGCCACCTGGTCACTGTACAGACCGCAAAGTGTCCACCTGCACTGCACATAACTGCCACCTGGTCACTGTACAGACCGCAAAGTGTCCACCTGCACTGCACATAACTGCCACCTGGTCACTGTACCGGCCGCAAAGTGTCCACCTGCACTGCACATAACTGCCACCTGGTCACTGTACAGACCGCAAAGTGTCCACCTGCACTGCACATAACTGCCACCTGGTCACTGTACCGGCCGCAAAGTGTCCACCTGCACTGCACATAACTGCCACCTGGTCACTGTACAGACCGCAAAGTGTCCACCTGCACTGCACATAACTGCCACCTGGTCACTGTACAGACCGCAAAGTGTCCACCTGCACTGCACATAACTGCCACCTGGTCACTGTACAGACCGCAAAGTGTCCACCTGCACTGCACACAACTGTAACATTCTGTTACAAGTTGTATGTATCTTTTAAGTGTGAAGTTAATACTTAGGGCTGGAGAAGACGTGGAGTCAGAATGTGGGACCTCCTTACGCCTGTCTTATGGCAGATCTCGCAATGAACGTATTGACGAAGGAATAAACAGCTGACTGCACGTAGCGGATGCGTCCGGTTATTCATTTTAGAATACTACGTCTTTTGGCCCGCATTAGGAAACCTTCTTTATGGGTTGGAGACTGGGATCTTATGGGATATGACGCCGTGTAGATCAGAACATATGTGCTGACGTTTCGGAGGATTTAACTGTCTATATTGTCAGGGTAGTTCCAGAACCTGACATTAGCACGTACGTGTAACAACAGGTTGTGTCCAAAGGACAAACAGCCAAAGCTGTGCGACATTTCAGGCTTACGCAGCGGTGTGCATGAGGTCTTGGCTCGTCTAATATGTTGTCTGGCCTAAGACAGTTACCGACGTTTCGGGACAACATACAGGTTCCAGCATCGAAGGTCAAGCAGTCCGAAAATAATCTTGTTCTCGGACCGCTTCACCTTATTAACCAACTACCAACCTACGACGCGTAACGTCTTAGAAGAGCAAAAGCCTGAAGTGTAGGACTCTTCCCTTGCCGACACAGACACCGACAGTTGCGGGGCAGTCCTGTTAGTGGCACTTCAATACGTATCCTGTTAGTGGCACTTCAGTACGTATCCTGTTAGTGGCACTTCAGTACGTATTCTGTTAGTGGCACTTCAATACGTATCCTGTTAGTGGCACTTCAGTACGTATCCTGTTAGTGGCACTTCAGTACGTATCCTGTTAGTGGCACTTCAGTACGTATCCTGTTAGTGGCACTTCAGTACGTATCCTCTTAGTGGCACTTCAGTACGTATCCTCTTAGTGGCACTTCAGTACGTATCCTGTTAGTGGCACTTCAGTACGTATCCTGTTAGTGGCACTTCAGTACGTATCCTGTTAGTGGCACTTCAGTACGTATCCTGTTAGTGGCACTTCAGTACGTATCCTGTTAGTGGCACTTCAGTACGTATCCTGTTAGTGGCACTTCAGTACGTATCCTGTTAGTGACACTTCAGTACGTATCCTGTTAGTGGCACTTCAGTACGTATCCTGTTAGTGGCACTTCAGTACGTATCCTGTTAATTGCACTTCAGTACGTATCCTGTTAGTGGCACTTAAGTACGTATCCTGTTAGTGGCACTTCAGTACGTATCCTGTTAGTGGCACTTCAGTACGTATCCTGTTAGTGGCACTTCAGTACGTATCCTTTTAGTGGCACTTCAGTACGTATCCTCTTAGTGGCACTTCAGTACGTATCCTGTTATTGGCACTTCAGTACATATCCTGTTAGTGGCACTTCAGTACGTATCCTGTTAATTGCACTTCAGTACGTATCCTGTTAGTGGAACTTCAGTACGTATCCTGTTAGTGGCACTTCAGTACGTATCCTGTTAGTGGCACTTAAGTACGTATCCTCTTAGTGGCACTTCAATACGTATCCTGTTAGTGGCACTTCAGTACGTATCCTGTTAGTGGCACTTCAGTACGTATCCTTTTAGTGGCACTTCAGTACGTATCCTCTTAGTGGCACTTCAGTACGTATCCTGTTATTGGCACTTCAGTACATATCCTGTTAGTGGCACTTCAGTACGTATCCTGTTAATTGCACTTCAGTACGTATCCTGTTAGTGGAACTTCAGTACGTATCCTGTTAGTGGCACTTCAGTACGTATCCTGTTAGTGGCACTTAAGTACGTATCCTCTTAGTGGCACTTCAATACGTATCCTGTTAGTGGCACTTCAGTACGTATCCTGTTAGTGGCACTTCAGTACGTATCCTGTTAGTGGCACTTCAGTACGTATCCTGTTAGTGGCACTTCAGTACGTATCCTGTTAGTGGCACTTAAGTACGTATCCTGTTAGTGGCACTTAAGTACGTATCCTGTTAGTGGCACTTCAGTACGTATCCTGTTAGTGGCACTTCAGTACGTATCCTGTTAGTGGCACTTCAGTACGTATCCTGTTAGTGGCACTTAAGTACGTATCCTCTTAGTGGCACTTCAGTACCTGGGGTAAAGTGACGGGACAATGAAATACCAAGGTTAAAAAGTCGTGGAACTATACCTCTGCGCCCCCGACGCCATCCACAGACATATTTACACTTTATGTAACAAGGCTATCATAAAGGAGAATATGTAGCATAAAATGATTGGGTAATAGTGAAGAATGAATTGGGCAGCAATTGGTCGTGGCTACTTCAATGTAATATTCCGGAATTAGTCGGGAGGCACTGAGAAAATCACGATGTCTCTGTCAATAATTACGCTGTCGAGGCCGGTCTCAACAACAGAAGTCAGAAGCGCTAGGCTTAGATATGACGGTCCATCTACGGATTCCAAGGACTGTAGGCCACCTCGCCATGCCGGACATACAGTGATTATTATAATAATGCTCACGTTGCAAGGTTCGGCTGAGCGAGTCACTTGGTGCGACAGTGGCACAAGTGCACTGAGCACGGTTGTGAGATTGTGTTTAACTGTGCATGCACACTGCAGTGAGGATCAGGAGAGAGAGAGAGAGAGAGTGAGCACTGGGGATGTAGCGAGAGGCACTGGGGTCATTACTATTATCGTTATTATTACAGAGAGGAAAGAAATTCTACTATGCCGCAGCTTCACACAGAATACCCGCTCGTCCTTCTGGTAAAGGTAGGCTGGAGGCAACTTAGAGCTTTGAGAAGTAAAGAACGTAAAGTGATGGGAAGTAGACTGTGTGAGTGATCGGCAGAAAGAAAGAACTTGAAAATGTGGGCTAAATTATGTGTTTAAAAGTAACCCGTATTATATATACAGTCCGTACCGCGCAGTAAACACACACCGTCTCAGTTATACAAACCAGTCAGTTAATGTTGTACAGTGAAATAATCGCTGTTTGTTCTGAGATCCACACAAAACACATAAATACAGTCCGTACCACGCAGTAAACACACTCCGTCTCAGTTATAACAAACCAGTCAGTTAATGTTGTACAGTGAAATAATCGCTGTTTGTTCTGAGATCCACACAAAACACATAAATATCCGTACCACGCAGTAAACACACTCCGTCTCAGTTACACAAACCAGTCAGTTAATGTTGTACAGTGAAATAATCGCTGTTTGTTCTGAGATCCACACAAAACACATAAATACAGTCCGTACCGCGCAGTAAACACACTCCGTCTCAGTTATACAAACC
Organism: Reticulitermes speratus; assembly: GCA_021186555.1. Classification (NCBI taxonomy): domain Eukaryota; kingdom Metazoa; phylum Arthropoda; class Insecta; order Blattodea; family Rhinotermitidae; genus Reticulitermes; species Reticulitermes speratus. The sequence goes on from JAJKFL010000026.1 coordinate 497,835, forward strand.
AGTCAGTTAATGTTGTAGAGTGAAATAATCGCTGTTTGTTCTGAGATCCACACAAAACACATAAATACAGTCCGTACCGCGCAGTAAACACACTCCGTCTCAGTTATACAAACCAGTCAGTTAATGCTGTACAGTGAAATAATCGCTGTTTGTTCTGAAATCCACACAAAACACATAAATACAGTCCGTACCGCGCAGTAAACACACTCCGTCTCAGTTATACAAACCAGTCAGTTAATGTTGTACAGTGAAATAATCGCTGTTTGTTCTCAGATCCACACAAAACACATAAATACAGTCCGTACCGCGCAGTAAACACACTCCGTCTCAGTTATACAAACCAGTCAGTTAATGTTGTACAGTGAAATAATCGCTGTTTGTTCTGAGATCCACACAAAACACATAAATACAGTCCGTACCGCGCAGTAAACACACTCCGTCTCAGTTATACAAACCAGTCAGTTAATGTTGTACAGTGAAATAATCGCTGTTTGTTCTGAGATCCACACAAAACACATAAATACACTGTGTGGGCAGAACGTAGAATTGTTGAATGTTAACGTGGTGGTACATATAGTAACCACTGGGCTTTAAAGGATACGGTTTTGTACGAAATAATTTAGAAATATATAAAAAATATATAAAAAGGAAGATAAATACGGTATATTTACAATAACACTTCGTGTCTGATATTTCATTTAGAATACGAAGTTTGGCTTTCAGCTTAACAGGCCACGATGTATCAACTACACGTGTCATTGACACAGAACGTCTATCTACCCGGAAACCGCCATGACGCTTTGCTGCTCAAAACTGAGCTGCAATAAATTATGAGGAGAAATTGACAGCTGCGTTCCAAACTGGAGAACAAATTTTTTTCAAAATGTGTTTTTGTGATGTTACATATTTTATGATACTCGATATTTTATGGCACTGAGCTACATTTCTTCCCATACTGACAATCTTGGATGTACACGTAATTACTGAGTGAAAGGTACAGGCTAATTAAACGTGGGGAGAGGAGAATAAATAAAATATTGACAGAACTGGAATTCTGTGTTAACGATAAATAAGATCGTTGCAAAATTCTTGTCTTGAAGTGGCTGTACATAAATTGTGTGCTGTGTTGTATAAAGTGCTGACTGCAGGCGATACAAAATGTATCGAGCACGAGTGTTGTGTTGTAGACAGACCGCTGTGTTATTGTGTGAATATATGGGAACGTGGAGATCAGGCACCATGGGATACACACATACGCACATACACATACACACATACGCACATACACACATACGCACATACACATACACACATACGCACATACACACATACGCACATACACACATACGCACATACACATACACACATACGCACATACACACATACGCACATACACACATACGCACATACACACATACGCACATACACACATACGCACATACACATACACATACACACATACGCACATACGCACACACACAATACGCACATACACACATACAAACATACGCACATACACATACACACATACACACATATAAACATACGCACTTACACATAAACACATACGCACATACACACATACACACATACAAACATACGCACATACACATACACACATACGCACATACACACATATAAACATACGCACTTACACATAAACACATACGCACATACGCAATTTACAGTACTTAGGTACACAAAAGCCTGTCAAAATTTTGCGTTCCAACAGTGAAAGAAACTGCTTTTTTCCATTTAGAATTTGAACATGTAATAAAAATCCAATATTTGTAATTTTACTCTTCGGTTTTCTAATATTTAATTTAAATTAAATTATTTTCTGTTTCTTGAAAGTTCTTAGCCTATGAAAACAAAATTAATGCATAAAATAGTTCTAATTAGGCAGTAAAATCTGAAAGAAAGATATCACTTTGAAGATATGCCCTTATGGCAGTATAATATTAAAACGGTTTTCAAGGAAACAGGAAGGGAGGGCAAGGTATGGATTAATCTGCCTCAGGATAGAGTCCGACGACAGGCTGTTTTGAGCCCGCAAGTTCTATGAAATTCGGCGATTTCTGACAGCGCGAGTCACGGAACTTTGTACAGGCGTTCAGTTGCAAAGCTCAGTGCAAAGCTCTCTTGAAGCTGATATACAAAGCTCAGTGTATAAAGCTCTCTTGAAGCTGATATACAAAGCTCAGTGTATAAAGCTCTCTTGAAGCTGATTTACAAAGCTCAGTGTATAAAGCTCTCTTGAAGCTGATTTACAAAGCTCAGTGTGTAAAGCTCTCTTGAAGCTGATATACAAAGCTCAGTGTATAAAGCTCTCTTGAAGCTGATTTACAAAGCTCAGTGTATAAAGCTCTCTTGAAGCTGATTTACAAAGCTCAGTGTATAAAGCTCTCTTGAAGCTGATTTACAAAGCTCAGTGTGTAAAGCTCTCTTGAAGCTGATATACAAAGCTCAGTGTATAAAGCTCTCTTGAAGCTGATTTACAAAGCTCAGTGTATAAAGCTCTCTTGAAGCTGATTTACAAAGCTCAGTGTATAAAGCTCTCTTGAAGCTGATTTACAAAGCTCAGTGTGTAAAGCTCTCTTGAAGCTGATTTACAAAGCTCAGTGTATAAAGCTTTCTTGAAGCTGATTTACAAAGCTCAGTGTATAAAGCTCTCTTGAAGCTGATTTACAAAGCTCAGTGTATAAAGCTTTCTTGAAGATGATTTACAAAGCTCAGTGTATAAAGCTCTCTTGAAGCTGATTTACAAAGCTCAGTGTATAAAGCTCTCTTGAAGCTGATTTACAAAGCTCAGTGTATTAAGCTCTCTTGAAGCTGATTTACAAAGCTCAGTGTATAAAGCTCTCTTGAAGCTGATTTACAAAGCTCAGTGTATAAAGCTCTCTTGAAGCTGATTTACAAAGCTCAGTGTATAAAGCTTTCTTGAAGCTGATTTACAAAGCTCAGTGTATAAAGCTCTCTTGAAGCTGATTTACAAAGCTCAGTGTATAAAGCTTTCTTGAAGATGATTTACAAAGCTCAGTGTATAAAGCTCTCTTGAAGCTGATTTACAAAGCTCAGTGTATAAAGCTCTCTTGAAGCTGATTTACAAAGCTCAGTGTATTAAGCTCTCTTGAAGCTGATTTACAAAGCTCAGTGTATAAAGCTTTCTTGAAGCTTTATTTACAAATCGGTTTCCGCATTTGTAAATACAAAACTTCTCCCTGCTCACGCCATGAAAGCGTGTGGAGGGCGTAGATGAATACCTCCCTTTAATAGTAACCTCGGCATTTTATGGACGTGAATGTAAACACTGAAGCCCCGACCGCTTTACCCCCAAGAAAACAGCCCCGGTACGCATTGACTCGGATGCAGGGTGAGATCCAGTTCCGAACTGGACGTTTCGATGTAAATAAAACATGTTATTCTTTTCGGAAATCTTACCACGTAACGTACAGTCTTAACTTGGTCACTATACTGACTGAGCTACTCCGGCTCCGATCAATTTTAATGTAACAATTTTATAACACACACCGTGGGAGGTTTATAATGACAAAACTTACGTAACGCTAGGAAGTTCCTATAAACAGAAAGGTGTAAGTTGCGGTAAAGTATCGCGAAACTTGGCTGGCAATAGGTCACTGATCCTAGTACAGAAATATCGCGAAACTTGGCGCTGGCAAACTTAGGTCACTGATCCTAGTACAGAAATATCGCGAAACTTGGCGCTGGCAAACTTAGGTCACTGATCCTAGTACAGAAATATCGCGAAACTTGGCGCTGGCAAACTTAGGTCACTGATCCTAGTACAGAAATATCGCGAAACTTGGCGCTGGCAAACTTAGGTCACTGATCCTAGTACAGAAATATCGCGAAACTTGGCGCTGGCAAACTTAGGTCACTGATCCTAGTACAGAAATATCGCGAAACTTGGCGCTGGCAAACTTAGGTCACTGATCCTAGTACAGAAATATCGCGAAACTTGGCGCTGGCAAACTTAGGTCACTGATCCTGGTACAGAAATATCGCGAAACTTGGCGCTGGCAAACTTAGTCACTGATCCTAGTACAGAAATATCGCGAAACTTGGCGCTGGCAAACTTAGGTCACTGATCCTAGTACAGAAATATCGCGAAACTTGGCGCTGGCAAACTTAGGTCACTGATCCTAGTACAGAAATATCGCGAAACTTGGCGCTGGCAAACTTAGGTCACTGATCCTGGTACAGAAATATCGCGAAACTTGGCGCTGGCAAACTTAGGTCACTGATCCTGGTACAGAAATATCGCGAAACTTGGCGCTGGCAAACTTAGGTCACTGATCCTAGTACAGAAATAACCAACATAGAATTATTATAGGGCAAATAAAAAGTGTAACCAGACTGTACAACGGCACAGACGGACTGCCTCAAATGTGAATGAAGACACACAGTGCGTGGACAGTCAGACGTGCAGGTAGCCACGTCTGTACGTGCTGACATCTCTCGGTAATTGCTGTAAATGACGTGATCGTACCAACATAGCTGTCTTACGACCTGCCATAATGCAGACAGACAATTACGTTACTTTATGCGGCCAACATCATTCGTCCGCCTGAAGTTAGTCCACTCGGCGGGCATTATCGGAGTTTGTATGTATTTATCGGCCGTTGGACACAGCGAGTAACGCACTGGAGAACCGCGTGTTTCTGTGCTATGAATACGATAAACAGATCACAAATCACACCCCAACAAAATGCACTATATTTTCACTTTATATTATTCAACCCCTACACATGTTTCGGCATTTACAAGGCCATTTTCAGGGGGCTCGTAATGTACATTTACTTTACATCCAATGTTTATGTCTGCTGTTATGTTATATATATCACATGTAGTCAAGTTTCATAATAATATATATTACAGATATTTACAATTTCTGTATTTAAATATATAAAACACAATATAAAATCCTTAAATAAAGTTCGTCAACATTTTCGTAGTAAACATTTAAAATTAAGCTATATGGTTTTTAAAGATGTATTTTGTACATTAGCTTGTTATTGGCTGTTGGTTTTGTATATATATATATATAAATATATAGGTAATGGGTTAAGTACAACAGGTCTGTTTGTGTTGTGACGTTTGTGTTGTGACGTTTGTGTTGTGACGTTTTGTGTTGTGACGTTTGTGTTGTGACGTTTGTGTGTTGTGACGTTTGTGTTGTGACGTTTGTGTTGTGACCTTTGTGTTGTGACGTTTGTGTTGTGACGTTTGTGTTGTGACGTTTGTGTTGTGACGTTTGTGTTGTGACGTTTGTGTTTGAAGACAGAAGTTGCAAATATCTGTCATCTATTCTGTTTATGCTGCTGTTTAAATTCCAAACACTGCCCGCGGTTTTAATTCTGTAGCACCGTTAGATGCATTCATGACCTACGGTGCACCGAGATCGACAGCATATGAGAAATTAAAGGTCCGTACGGTACACCGAGGCCGGCAAAATAATATTAATTAATTATGTAAGTAATTGTATACTTTGTAAACATTATATATATTCTTATTTCCCCTTACTGTAATGCAACTAATTCTATGGGAAACTGGAGCCCCTAACTAGCCCATTTTCTACCCCCAGACGACAGATGAAAAAATGGAATATTTGTGGAAAAATAGTCGCTGTGATAATCTTAGAGGGCCCAGAAATGGCCTTAATTTTACGATGCCTTCCACCATGACGCCTGAAACCGAGTCTCGGCGGCGAGAAGCAGGAAACTGATCACCAGAGAGATCTGCGCTCCTCTGGGATATTACGATGCGTCGTGTGGTAATTGTATACCGACGTTTCGGAACACGGGTCAAGGAAGTAAGCCAGAAACCTGTAGCGTATATTCTGGAAAGTTTCTAATGACTTCCTTTCTTTCCTAAGCGGACACTTGACCCGTGAAAATGGGACCGACACGTCCCGAAACGTCGGTTCACAATTATCACACGACGCCGCGTAATAACCCAGAAGAGCGCAGATCTGATCAACATCGCGGCGAAAGCCTCAAATCAAGATCACCCGAGGTTTGAAACGACACATGAAATATTAAGTAAATTTTTTCTGCTGACATAACTATAATTTAGACTGAGCTGCAGGACAAGCAGCAACAACTGTTACAATTATTGCGCATAATAAAGACTTGCGCAATCACAGCTGTCTTCAGAGTTTATACAAGGCATTGGATTGTAAGTGCTGCCGCCTATCGTCGGCTGATATAAACACACAGCGTTACTGGACAGCTTGAGCACTTGTTGGTAGTCAAACAGAACTGATGTTGACAAGTACTGACAGTCAGTAGCAGAACAGTTTAACGGTACACAAATTATAACCTGGTGTTATTTTGATGAAGTGATTAGACGGAACGTAGCAATGACTGCAAGTTGCTGATTTGTGTTGCATTGTTACTGAAAGGTGTATTGTAGTACGGTTGTATAGAGCTACATTCTGAACGGAAGCTTCCGTTGTAACTAGGTGATTAGTAGGCAATATTTTGTACGAATTTCATTTTAAATATGGCAGCAGCTGAAAACACAAAATTAATAAATTTACGTAACAAACTTCACACTTCCCTAAAGTGAAGCCTTCACGTATTCTAGCATTATAAGACACTCAAATCTTAGTGCAATTTCCTTCTTGCACTCATAAGGTGTTTGGTGCACAATTAATAGCAAATTTAATTTTCTTTTACAGACGGTACAGACAGCAAGACCGACGCCATCATACGTCACACGTGAACTTTAAAAAGTTGTAGTAATACGCTGACAGACATCGAAATTTCAACACACCTATTTTGAGCACCCTGAATTGGGCACGACCTTGAGGTCCCTCCAACTCAACCCCCTCACAATTTATATCCCTTAAAACCCTTTCACACTATTTTGTTTAATTTCAGCCGAAACACGTAGCAGGTATTATTACGTTTATGATATATTTTCATAATCTTGTGTGCATTTCTTGGTTCAGTCACCACAAATACTTCATGTCGCATTTATCGTCAAATTTGAGTGCTCATTTCGGCACTCAGAGACATCATCTTTAAAACAGATTGGGAGGGGTGGGGGACAGGTTGTAGAGAAATCCACCAATGAGCGTCAAGAGTTTGACAGCGTTGGTATCCATCGCCGTATTGATCCCGTGGAGTGCGTACGGGCAGTCTTGCGTCCCTGCGGGAACCTCGCGACCGCTCGCTGCAAACATGTCACAACATTTGCAAAATGTCGGCGTAACATCAGCGCAGAATTAAAAAAAATACTTAACAGTATTACTTAATTAAACTGTCATAACATTTATTGTGTTAGCAATACAAAATACTGTAGTGAGGATGTGAAAATACGACTTAACTGTCAAGAGTTTGCAGGATCCCATTTGTTTATTACAAAAACATGTTTGTCTGCTTCGATGCAGATCAGCACAAGCTGCACAAAGTGTAAGGTGTGTAAACTTAGCACACGACAAGCTGCTTTTTGAAATACAGCACGTTGCAACGATCAAAGTGTGAGTGCTAAAACTGCTACATGAGAGTCAAACAGGATGGGGAGAAGACTTCAGCAAGAACTGGACAAATCTTTGTCTAGATTATAGACAAACTGAATTGAGCTGAAAAGGAATTATTGAAACTGAAACACAAACCTAAAAGATAAACTGCATCATAAACATAACCAAAACTTAATTCAAGAGAATTACAGTTGGGGAAACTTTGGTATAAATGTGGAACATAATACGAATGGCTTATGTGAACAGCAAGCCTTGAAAGACTAAAACCAAACTGACTAGTAATTAAACATTCAGTCCGTACCGCGCAGTAAACACACTTTACATAAACATTCAGTCCTTACCTCGCAGTAAACACACTTTACATAAACATTCAGTCCGTACCGCGCAGTAAACACACTTTACATAAACACTCAGTCCGACCGCGCAGTAAACACACTTTACATAAACATTCAGTCCGTACCTCGCAGTAAACACACTTTACATAAACACTCAGTCCGTACCGCGCAGTAAACACACTCCGTCTCAGTTATGCAAACCAGTCAGTTAATGTTGTACAGTGAAATAATCGCTGTTTGTTCTCAGATCCACACAAAACACATAAATACAGTCCGTACCGCGCAGTAAACACACTCCGTCTCAGTTATACAAACCAGTCAGTTAATGTTGTACAGTGAAATAATCGCTGTTTGTTCTGAGATCCACACAAAACACATAAATACAGTCCGTACCGCGCAGTAAACACACTCCGTCTCAGTTATACAAACCAGTCAGTTAATGTTGTACAGTGAAATAATCGCTGTTTGTTCTGAGATCCACACAAAACACATAAATACAGTCCGTACCGCGCAGTAAACACACTCCGTCTCAGTTATACAAACCAGTCAGTTAATGTTGTACAGTGAAATAATCGCTGTTTGTTCTGAGATCCACACAAAACACATAAATACAGTCCGTACCGCGCAGTAAGCACACTCCGTCTCAGTTATACAAACCAGTCAGTTAATGTTGTACAGTGAAATAATCGCTGTTTGTTCTGAGATCCACACAAAACACATAAATACAGTCCGTACCGCGCAGTAAACACACTCCGTCTCAGTTATACAAACCAGTCAGTTAATGTTGTACAGTGAAATAATCGCTGTTTGTTCTGAGATCCACACAAAACACATAAATACAGTCCGTACCGCGCAGTAAACACACTCCGTCTCAGTTATACAAACCAGTCAGTTAATGTTGTACAGTGAAATAATCGCTGTTTGTTCTCAGATCCAAACAAAACACATAAATACACTGTGTGGGCAGAACGTAGAATTGTTGAATGTTAAACTTGGTCGTACATATAGTAACCACTGGGCTTTAGAGGGTTAGTGGAAGAAAAACAGTCAAGAAAGGAGCCACGAACATGACCATGTTTCTCCGTCACTACTGCTGTAATTATCGCCAGTCTGTACCCTTTAAAGAAGCCACGATCCTAAGCCACTTGTGACCAAATCCTCACTACAATCCTAAGCTCCAACAACAATTCTGCTTCACACCAAGCATCGTATCCAATGGGGGTACAGCGGCCGGGGCGTGAAGCTGACACTTCCATCTGGTCCCGAGGTGAGAATAAGCGGAGTTATTCCTCTCCTTTATACGCCTCCATGCTTTGCACAGAGACAATTTGACATTTAATATACTGAAATATTTCGGACCCGGTAAAAGAAATTTGAGTTGTTTGACAGGCATTTCTTTTAGGACGTGGAAAATAATTTTGGAAACAATCCTGTCCCTTATTATATTTTTGTGATAGGGAGGTTAGTATGGCGATTAAAAACGGGATTCCTTCCACAGGGCATACAGTAAAATTATCACTACAAAACACATTTAATATCTGCCCAAAATCATAAAGGGTATTTCTGGTGCCAGGAAATTATTTCTAAAATAACAGTATTCACCCACCCTATTACGAGACGTTGAGGGGTTTTCTACCCTTCCCATATTTTTACAGCCTACCAAAGTTTTCCACTAAAATTACCTCCAAAGTGGGTCACACACTTCATCAGCTCTCTCTAATGTTCCTCTAACGTTCCTCAGCCTGCATAATGCCATGCATGTTTATTTACGAAAGTCCTTACTGCCGTGTGTTTTGGGCTGTTTTGAAGCCCTTCAAATCAAAACACAACACAGCCACCAACTGCGTATTTTAATAACAAATGAGACTTTCTTTATTCAAAACTGGAATAAGACTCATATGCCTCACAAATAATTATTGCACAGGCCCACAGCAACCCACAGTTTCATCAAAGGCCAAAAATTCTCACACAATTATAGCACAATACTTAACACAAAGCAAAGCTTGATAGCAGCACAACTCAGCAACTGATTACATTTGCACATTCTTTATAGACGCCACATAAAGTAACGCATGATGAGGAGGTCATAAGCGTCTGCCTGCATATTGCGTCTCTAAAACGATATATGCGTCACGCCATGAATTTGTATGGAAAATTGGATTTTGGGCTCCACGAATTCTTAATATAGGAGCGGTATGAAATTCATGGTTGGCTTCAAGCTCCGCCCGTATTTTTCTTACGAAAGAGGCCCGGGTACCCTTTGAAAACAAAGGTGGGTGGGCTTAACTACCAGTACGACGGCGATGGGCCAAGAAGGACGCCTTCCTTACCGCAATTAAACGCGATATGCTGTTGTCCAAACAGACACGAGACAGCTCAGTCGGCAAGTCAGTCAGCTACGATCTGGTCGGAGAAATCTCGGTTCAGTTCCCGGGACAGGCAACATTTTAATCTCTTCTCCAAAAGACCCTAGCCAGTTCTCTCCACTCAGTCTACTCTTCGATCGGTGCCGGGGACATAGGTAAATCAGCCGGATCGTAAAACTGAACACTAACCTGCCTCCAGTGTCGAGGTTAAAAATCAATGCAAATATACCTCCATGCCACACACACACCTTCAATGTGTGCACAGCACAGTTTCAACATTACTGTCGTTTTAAACAAAACCGAAGTATAAACAAATGCATGCAGCTTATTTGCAGAAACGTACGATAATTGTCACTTGTCACACTCTTGCACTGACAGGCCGTGCTACTCCTCTGCAGGTAGCAAGACGCCATCTTGCTTCGTGGAAACAAATTTGAAAGAAAAAGTCATTTCAAACAGGAACTGCTATTTAATAGCCTATTTCAAAAAAGCTGAGAAACGAATGCCGCCATCAATAGTATTACTTCTGTTTTCAACTTTCCTTTGTGGAGTGAAGGGTGTGTTAATGTTACACTGCTCGTGGTGTGTTAATGTTACACTGCTCGTGGTGTGTTAATGTTACACTGCTCGTGGTGTGTTAATGTTACACTGCTCGTGGTGTGTTAATGTTACACTGCTCGTGGTGTGTTAATGTTACACTGCTCGTGGTGTGTTAATGTTACACTGCTCGAGGTGTGTTAATGTTACACTGATCGTGGTGTGTTAATGTTACACTGCTCGAGTGTTAATTACACTGTCGTGTTGTTGTAATCGTTACACTGCTCGTGGTGTGTTAATGTTACACTGCTCGATGTGTGTTAATGTTACACTGTCGTGGTGTGTTAATGTCATGTAGTGTCTAACACTGCTCGATGGTGTGTTAATGTTACACTGCTCGTGGTGTGTTAATGTTACACTTGCTACGTGGTGTGTTAATGTTACACTGCTCGTGGTGTTGTTTAATGTTACACTGCTCGGGTGTTAATGTTACACTGCATTAACAGACAAGATATCGGGGATTTTACGTTTAACTTCACTCGAAATTAAATTCTTTAAAAGTAAGCAGGGTTTAACTGACTGACTGACTGACTGACTGACTGACTGACTGACTGACCAACCAACTAACTAAAAAACCTTACTAAAAGAATTCCAAAAGGTTCTGACAATGGTATATATATATATATATATATATATACCGTATATATATATATATACATTGAGAACTAATTGTCTTTTGTACTTTGTGCATCGTCTTGGATAGAATATAAATATATAAATATGAAATATTAAAATAAGAAAAATTTGTTTATATTCTTACATTTATATAAAATATAAATATATAAACAATTATATATTTACATTTTATCCATGACGCACCACAAAGTCCACAACACAATTAGTTCCCAATCGTACTAAAAGACCTTACTAAAGCCAGGCAGCACAGTCCTCCTTGAGAAGCTGACAGTTCCTCAGCCAGTCAACTTCCCCGCATTTTACGTAACCTCAAGGTTCATTACACTGCTCATAATAACTCGTCACTCGTCAGTATCCCGAGCCAGATTAGTCCAATCTCAGCCATCCTTTATTATTTCTTTAAGTCCCACTCCAAAATTATCCTCCCGTCTATGCCTAAGTCTTTCTTCTTCCTGTCATTGGCTTATTCACTGTACTGCCTGAGCCACCATCGCTCCAAGGTTCTACTCATTAATCAATTTCTTCCATCCTCCGGTTACTTTCTGTACAGTGCATATGTCTCTCATTGCAGCAACTTTAACATTCTTAAAGAGCCCGAGTTACTGGAGCAACCACTGACAGCGTGACACTTGCAGTCAGTGTCAGCTGTCAACTTGCTGACATGCCAAGTGTCTGCGATGTGACGCCGTGCCGTTGGGTCAGTACCGCCCGACGTTTCGAAGGACCGTAGTGTCTTCATTTTCAGTGACAGCTCTTCAAGAAGAATTATTTTTGGACTGCGTGACCTGAAGTTAAAGACCTTACTAGCTTTCGAAACGTCGGTGACCACTCGCCCAACGACACAGCGCCACGTAGCAGACACTTGAACCTCACCTACAGCAACACCGCTGAGACAGCCTATAATCTCGTACTCACAATTTAGTGACGTCAAACACGCAAAAACATTCTTTTGCGTGTTTATTAAAACTGACCGGACTGCAAACTGCCTCGGGCAGTGGCTCTCAAACTCTGTTCCTCCATGGTATACCTTGGTGTCCTCCATGGTATACTCTATGGTGTCCTCCATGGAAATACTCTATGGTGTCCTCCATGGTATACTCTTATGGTGTCCTCCATGGTAACTCTATGGTGTCCTCCATGGTAAACTCTATGGTGTCCTCCATGGTAAACTCTATGGTGTCCTCCATGGTAACTCTATGGTGTCCTCCATGGTAAACTCTATGGTGTCCTCCATGGTATACTCTATGGTGTCCTCCATGGTATACTCTATGGTGTCCTCCATGGTAAACTCTATGGTGTCCTCCATGGTAAACTCTATGGTGTCCTCCATGGTAAACTCTATGGTGTCCCATGGTAAACTTTATGGTGTCCTTCATGGTAAACTTTATGGTGGTCCTCCATGGTAAACTTTATGGTGCTCCATGGTAAACTTTATGGTGTCCTCCATGGTAAACTTTATGGTGTCCTCCATGGTAAACTCTATGGTGTCCTCCATGGTAAACTTTATGGTGTCCCCCATGGTAAACTTTATGGTGTCCTCCATGGTAAACTTTATGGGGGTCCTCCATGGTAAACTTTATGGTGTCTCCATGGTAAACTCTATGTCCCCATTGTAAACTTTATGGTGTCCTCCATGGTAAAGTCTATGGTCTCCCCCATGGTAAAGTCTAAGGTGTCCTCCATGGCAAAATCTATGGTGTACGTAAAGCGACGCATGCTTTGTGAGATACACGTTACAGAACTACAAACCTCAAGTCGAAATAGCCGAAATGTCTTCAAAATTTTCACTTCTACAACACTTTTGCACTAAATAAACACGATTGCCTTAAGGTAACATTTTCTTTGTAATTAGGCGTCTTTATACGTCAAGACGCATCCTAAGTGCTGCAAAAATAATGTCGCCGTTTTGAAATGGAGTTAAGGCACATGGCACGGAAGGCGGAGAGAAACTGGAACAGGGTTTGGTACAGAAACTCACAGGGAAGAAGTAACTTGGAAGACCTAAGCATAGATAGAGTATTATGCTTAAATCCTAAAAATATGGTGGGAGCGCGTGGAAGTATTAACCTGGCTTATATCAGCTAGACGTTGCAGGCTGTTGTTTACAGGGTAATGAACCTTCGGGTTCCACAAAATTCAGCAAATTTCTTGAATTGTTTGCTTCTAAAGAAGAATTCTGCCCCACGGATTTGGTTAGTGGTATAGTTAGTTACATACTTACATAGTTACATAGTTACATAGTTACATACTTACATAGTTACATAGTTACATAGTTACATAGTTACATACTTACATAGTTATTCATAGTTACATAGTTACATAGTTACATAGTTACATAGTTACATAGTTACATAGTTACATAGTTACATAGTTACATAGTTTAATGAGTTCTGAAGTGTACGGAGTTTAGTAGGGAATATTCTGAAAGTGTCAAGTTTATAGCGCAAATTTCAATGCCAAAGCATAGGCACTTTTGACACAGTAGTTCAGCAAGACGCCCAGACAGACACTTCCACTTACTGACCGCCGCTTCATGCCGCTTCATTACTTCCGCCCTGCTTCAACGCAATTCTCAACACGTAAACCTCACTTTCCTTCCGCTCCTAACACACCTTAAACCAAGAAACATTTCCTACTTTTAGCCCACACCACAAATATTCCTTTCACATTTCTATACCCAATCGTTTCGACCGCAAATTGTTACACTTCTGCTTGCTAACACCCCCCCCCCCTTGCTAACCCCCCCCCCCCCAATCACATTAAACTCGTTCCGCCCCCAAATTATCTACAGTATTGGGCTGTATAAAGCGGGCAATCGAACGAGTTGTTGAAGCATATGTGAACTTAATCACTCAAACTACAGGGACGGTCTGTTGTCTGCAGATGACTGTCTGTCTGGCTGACTGTCTGTCTGTCTGGCTGTCTGTCTGTCTGTCTGACTGTCTGTCTGTCTAGCGAGGTAAAGAAAATTAGGCTACAATTATCTACAATTCATGAGTTTGGATGCTTATATGTGTGTCGGTTCCCAACCCAGAATTATGAAAAGGCAAGACAATGTTTGTCGGTGAAAGGCAGCTCAAAATGTGCCGAAGTGATGTTTGCCTACCGAAGTGATGTTTGCCTTACCGAAGTGACGTTGCCTTACCGAAGTGACGTCTGCCTTACCGAAGTGACGTCTGCCTTACCGAAGTGACGTCTGCCTTACCGAAGTGACGTCTGCCTTACCGAAGTGACGTCTGCCTTACCGAAGTGACGTCTGCCTTACCGAAGTGACGTCTGCCTTACCGAAGTGACGTCTGCCTTACCGAAGTGACGTCTGCCTTACCGAAGTGACGTCTGCCTTACCGAAGTGACGTCTGCCTTACCGAAGTGACGTCTGCCTTACCGAAGTGACGTCTGCCTTACCGAAGTGACGTCTGCCTTACCGAAGTGACGTCTGCCTTACCGAAGTGACGTCTGCCTTACCGAAGTGACGTCTGCCTTACCGAAGTGACGTCTGCCTTACCGAAGTGACGTCTGCCTTACCGAAGTGACGTCTGCCTTACCGAAGTGACGTCTGCCTTACCGAAGTGACGTCTGCCTTACCGAAGTGACGTCTGCCTTACCGAAGTGACGTCTGCCTTACCGAAGGCTTGCATAAAACTAGCAACTGACGGCAGCTAAACACACAACTAGGACTGAGTTATGGTCTTCGCAGCACTGACACGAAGGAACAGTCAATGTGCGACTTCTAAGTGTCACAGTGGTCAAAATGGGGATGTGACGTTCTGACAGGCGGTAAGTGGTTTTCGACGTTTCGAAATAACGTGTTGCCTTCAACATCGAGGGAAGAGTGATCCAAACAGACCTTTTAAGATGAAGGACAATGGTTCCTTCGAAACGCCGGAAAAATTATCCAGCATCACACCCCCCAGAAGACCCGAGTCCTCAACGCAGCTGTCATTTCCCGACGCGCTGTCGAAACGTCTGTCTGTGCGACGGAGATGCAGTATTTTATGAGAAGTAAGAACTGCTTTGTAATACTATTCAAAAGGGCAACTTACACCGACGTTAGCCGATCCCAGTGGCCGCGCGGTCTACGGCCGTTCGCTTACTGGGATTGCGGGTTCGAATACCGCCTGTCTGTTGTGAGTGTTGTGTGTTGTCAGGTAGAGATCTCTGAGTCGGGCTGATCACTCGTCCAGAGGAGTCCTACTGAGTGTGGCGTGTCTAAAATGTGTGTGATCGTGAAGCCTCGATTATGAGGTGGCCTAGGCCCCCAAGGGGCTGTCGAGCCATTGGAAAAAATAAATACACCGAAGAACTAAACAGTACAACACTGGAAGATAACACATCATTGTACCTTGTCTCAGGATAGGGACAGGTGGCGGGCTGTTGTGAGTGCGGTAATGAACCTTCGGATTCCAAAAACGCGGGGAATTTCTTGACTAGCTGATGATCTGCTAGCTTCTTAAGAAGGACTGTGCTATATGGAGTTAGTTAGTTAGTTAGTTAGTTATGTCTGATAATTTAATTTTCATGACCGACGAACCGTACTTACTGCACATGGCTCCTACTGAACCAAAGTTCTCACGAAAGTTCATTAAAAGCTCTTACCAAGCCTCAGGCCGGTCCGTGTGCACTGCTGTCGACAGCAGATGTAACAGCTAACACGTACGTCGAACATCGATGATAGCTTCCTTAGCCCTTACAAAATTACGACTTGTCTTGTTATGTAAACCGACTGATTTAGCAAAATGGTATAATTGTGGGTTTGCGCCTAACATTTAAACATTTTTTTATGGAAGCAAAGAGAATTGTTGCTGTGTTGTGTTTAATAAACGATTGAAATGTTGTTTTTACAAGTAAAATTACAATGAAATTTCCTATCCTGTGATTTATTTATAATTTATTTTGGGTGTGGTTTACTTTATGTTCAAGGTTTTTTGGTTGTTCGATGTTCCACGTTACGTCTAATTAACATGCTTTCAATTATTTTTTGAGTAACAATGAAATTAGTTATTTATATTTTGTTTCTTGCTATATTGTCTTAAAAACAATATTTCTGATCAACGTGTAATTTTCTGCCAAAGGAATCAACATGCTTTGTATAATATTTAGCAATCTTAAAGATTTAATTAACCATTTAAAGGCTAAGGTTAACATAAAATATATACAAACACTCAGTTCGTACCGCGCAGTAAACACACTTTACATAAACATTCAGTCCGTACCTCGCAGTAAACACACTTTACATAAACACTCAGTCCGTACCGCACAGTAAACACACTTTACATAAACATTCAGTCCGTACCTCGCAGTAAACACACTTTACATAAACACTCAGTCCGTACCTCGCAGTAAACACACTTTACATAAACACTCAGTCCGTACCGCACAGTAAACACACTTTACATAAACATATCAGCTCCTTACCTTCGCCAGTAAACACACTTTACATAAATCAGCCCGTCCGCGCAGTAACCATCGTCTCAGTTATACAAACCATCATAATGTACAGTGAATAACGCGTTTGTTGATCCAACAAACACATAAATACAGCCCGTACCGCGCAGTAAACACACTCCGTCTCAGTTATACAAACCAGTCAGTTAATGTGTACAGTGAAATAATCGCTGTTTGTTCTGAGATCCACACAAAACACATAAATACAGTCCGTACCGCGCAGTAAACACACTCCGTCTCAGTTATACAAACCAGTCAGTTAATGTTGTACAGTGAAATAATCGCTGTTTGTTCTGAGATCCACACAAAACACATAAATACAGTCCGTACCGCGCAGTAAACACACTCCGTCTCAGTTATACAAACCAGTCAGTTAATGTCTGTACAGTGAAATAATCGCTGTTTGTTCTGAGATCCACACAAAACACATAAATACAGTCCGTACCGCGCAGTAAACACACTCCGTCTCAGTTATACAAACCAGTCAGTTAATGTTGTACAGTGAAATAATCGCTGTTTGTTCTGAGATCCACACAAAACACATAAATACAGTCCGTACCGCGCAGTAAACACACTCCGTCTCAGTTATACAAACCAGTCAGTTAATGCTGTACAGTGAAATAATCGCTGTTTGTTCTGAGATCCACACAAAACACATAAATACAGTCCGTACCGCGCAGTAAACACACTCCGTCTCAGTTATACAAACCAGTCAGTTAATGTTGTACAGTAAAATAATCGCTGTTTGTTCTGAGATCCACACAAAACACATAAATACACTGTGTGGGCAGAACGTAGAATTTGTGAATGTTAAACGTGGTGGTACATTTAGTGACCACAGGGCTTTAGAAGGGTGATTATGTTGCCATATTCAGGAAATAATCTTCGGCATAAAGTAATTAGTTCAGTTTCGCTACAGCTACAGAAACTCTAGGCATGGAAGTGTATTTCAGTAAATTTTACGAAAGGAATTCCTTGTACTTCTTAACAAACAAACTTCAGTAACAAAGTATCTCTGACAATCTTCTTTTTTTCTCTTTTTCCTTCTTGAAAAGTAACGTTAAGTCCTAAGCATTAAGCAACAATCAGTTTTTGGACAGCAACACTAATAAGTTCAACAGTCACTTAAGGCCTCTGGTGACGTTCTGCAAAATGAATTTTGTACGGAAACTTACAACTTTCACTTTTAACAAGTTTTCCTGTCCGCTCAGGGTTTGGAGATTTCAAACTGTCCCTTGTGTTACAAAAAATTTTCCGTATAGTCTGTGACAAAGGGTCGTAAGAGGGCCACAAAAACAAATCGTAACAACGTAGGTAGTATTCAGTTTCGACATCAGCAAGGCACACCTCCACAACTCCTCTCAGTCACTCAACAAATGTTCAGATACGTATCGCACGTAATGATACCAGTGACGTCACACTACCGATACAGGACAATAATTGGGATGTTTGTTTTTATACTATTACTTTTACATGGAATTGCAGTTGGTAACACTGGTCGTGCCTTAACGTAACGGTGATGCTAATCGCACAGTCGTGATAAGCACGTACAGTCGTGATTAGCACGTACAGTCGTGATTAGCACGTACAGCCCACACGCCGTGTCATTAGGCTGCTAGGGCTATTACGAAGTGATATATCATTGTCATATGCTGCACAGTTCTGCGCCGTGTGCAGACCAAACAGGACGCCTGGCGTCACATTCTGCACTGCTCACGTCTTCCGCTGCGCCGTGTCCAGAGATGCCCCTGGCCACGGCGCCCAGCAGTGCAGACGTCCGCAACGTCCTCAGACGTTTTACATTATCTTCACCTTGCATTCTTGAACAACTCACAAATCACACCCCAACAAAATGCACTATATTTTCACTTTTTATCCTTCAACCTCTACACATGTTTCGGCATTTACAAGGCCATCTTCAGGGGGCTTGTAATGTATATTTACTTTACATCTGTGTTTATGTCTGCTGTTATGTTATATATATCACATGTAGTCAAATGATATAAATTGACTACATGTAACATATAACATAAATTTTTCCAATGGCTCGACAGCCCCTTGGGGGCCTAGGCCGCCTCATTATCGACGCTTCACGATCACACTCAGACACACCACACTCGGTAGGACTCCTCTGTACGAGTGATCAGCCCGTCGCAGAGACCTCTACCTGACAACACACAACACTCACAACAGACAGACATCTATGCTCTCGGCGGGATTCGAACCCGCAATCCCAGCAAGCGAGCGGCCGTAGACCGACGCCTTAGACTGTGCGGCCACTGGGATCGGCATATAACATAACAGCAGGCATAAACACAGATGTAAAGTAAATGTACATTACGAGCCCCCTGAAGATGGCGTTGTAAGGGTTGAAACATGTGTAGGGGTTAAAGGATATAAAGTGAAAATATAGTGCATTTTGTTGGTGTGTGATTTGTGAGTCCTCAGACATGTTGCATGCAGAATTGGAAGGCGTCTTCTGAAGAAACGGCGCTGTCGTCCTTCGTACAGAACGGCCGATAAAGTCGGTCTCTGCAGAAGCAGCTTAATTATTTGCTCGAAGCTTTTCGTGTTTGTGCTGAAAAACACAGCAGTAAATGGTGTGTGGGCAAAACGTAGAGCAGTTGGTACGTATAATTACCATTGGTACGTGAATGGTTAATATCGCTCTGCTACGTCACAATAAACCCCGACGACTGACCGCACTTATTTTTCCGCCATTTTACTCTGCTACTTCCATTTACAAACGCGCTGATTTCTGTAAAAACGTTTTTGTGTTTGAATTAAATTTTTATATTTAAAGATAAATTTGCTTAATTTTTAAGATATTGTTATTAACTTTTATAGTAAACATTGTCTCCAATTTTTAATTTGTTTTTCGCGGAAGTATAACATGGTGAAGAACTGAAGTTGTGACTTCCAGGAACTATTGTATAACTGGTGTTGTAATTCTGAGATCAGGTTCAAGCTACGGCTGTTAAACCTTACAATATGAAAACTTTAAAGTAAAACTGGAATTTGTATTGAAAGAAGCAAGATGTGTGTTTTACTGTAACACACGTGTTAATATTGTGCATAGTGTTGATATGTGGTGCTGGAGAAGACTGGAGAAGATCAGTTGGACCGATCGTGTGAGAAATGAAGAAGTATTACATAGAGTGAAGGAGGAGAGGAATATCGTACATACAATAAAAAGAAGAAAGGCTAACTGGATTGGTCACATCTTGCGTAGAAACTGCCTTCTGAAACGTGTGATTGAAGGAAAGTTAGAGGGAAGGATAGAAATGACGGGAAGACGAGGGAGAAGACGTAAGCAGCTATTGGATGACTTTAAGGAAAAGAGAAGATACTGGGAATTGAAAGAGGAAGCACTAGATTGTACTGTGTGGAGAACTCGCTGTGTAAGAGGCTACGGACCTGTCGTAAGACAGACTGCAGAATGAATGAACAAAGTTCAGAACAGCACTCAGTATAAACGCCAGCTATCTCCCAAAACAGCACTCAGTATAACGCCAGCTATCTCCCAAAATATCACTCAGTATAACGCCAGCTATCTCCAAAAACAGCACTCAGTATAACGCCAGTATCTCCCAAAAGCATCAGTATAACGCCAGCTATCTCCCAAAATAGCACTCAGTATAACGCCAGCTATCTCCCAAAATAGCACTCAGTATAACGCCAGCTATCTCCAAAACAGCACTCAGTATAAGCCAGCTATCTCCCAAAATAGCACTCAGTATAACGCCAGCTATCTCCCAAAACAGCACTCAGTATAACGCCAGCTATCTCCCAAAATAGCACTCAGTATAACGCCAGCTATCTCCCAAAACAGCACTCAGTATAACGCCAGCTATCTCCCAAAATAACACTCAGTATAACGCCAGCTATCTCTCAAAATAGCACTCAGTATAACGCCAGCTATCTCCCAAAATAGCACTCAGTATAACGCCAGCTATCTCCCAAAATAGCACTCAGTATAACGCCAGCTATCTCCCAAAAAGCACTCAGTATAATGCCAGCTATCTCCCAAAACAGCACTCAGTATAACGCCAGCTATCTCCCAAAACAGCACTCAGTATAACGCCAGCTATCTCCCAAAACAGCACTCAGTATAACGCCAGCTATCTCCCAAAACAGCACTCAGTATAACGCCAGCTATCTCCCAAAACAGCACTCAGTATAACGCCAGCTATCTCCCAAAACAGCACTCAGTATAACGCCAGCTATCTCCCAAAACAGCACTCAGTATAACGCCAGCTATCTCCCAAAACAGCACTCAGTATAACGCCAGCTATCTCCCAAAACAGCACTCAGTATAACGCCAGCTATCTCCCAAAACAGCACTCAGTATAACGCCAGCTATCTCCCAAAAACAGCACTCAAGTAGTAACGCCAGCTATCTCCCAAAACAGCACTCAGTATAACGCCAGCTATCTCCCAAAACAGCACTCAGTATAACGCCAGCTATCTCCCAAAACAGCACTCAGTATAACGCCAGCTATCTCCCAAAACAGCACTCAGTATAACGCCAGCTATCTCCCACAGTAATGTAACTGATATGCGTAGTACATACAGCGTCTGAAGGCAATACTGTTTTAAATAACAAAAACGCCTTTCCAATTTGTGCTGACATCGTACAGACTGTCCAACAGGTCACTCCATGCCCACCTCAACCCCCCCTCTTAATTGCTAACCTTTCCTGACCTTTTCATCCCAAAATATGGCTTACAACTCCACCCATTCCGAAACATTACCAAAACAAGCAGACCTATAGCATTGCACCAAGTGCTGCAGCAAAATCCAATCAGGTCAGCGCGTTGTATTCGTAGCAACGTCGTTGTATTCGTAGCAACGTCGTTGTATTCGTAGCAACGTCGTGACCAAACTGAATCGTGATTGGTCTGACGTACCAACTGCCTTAATTATTTTTTGTCTTATGCTTTCATAATTTAAAATTATAGGTTTCTTTGTCGACGGACGTTACATTAACGATGTAAAGACGTTACATCGCGCTATCAGTTTCAGGCATCTGTCCGTAAACACTGTACAAGCAAGTGGCTCCAGCCGCTTCATCTCAGCTCTGTCTGTTCACCTTTCGTTCCGTAACTTGTTGCCAAATTAAGAGCATCGAAATTAATTTATTATATTTCGATTCCAGGAGGGGGACAACTTTCTGTCTTCTGTACGGCATCCACACTGGGTCTGCGGCCCACACAGTCACCTTTTTAGCTGGCCCCGAGATCTGCTTTTCCTGAGGTAAATCGGCCGGAGTGTGAAGCTGACCGCTAACTATCAAGAAGGGCCGAGGTTAATAACGAGAAAGTCTGTCGTTTTAGTTTCCCTAAACGCCTCCAAGACACGGACAGACATCGACATCTGACCTCTCAAACATCGACATTTGACCTCTCAAACATCGACATTTGACCTCTCAAACATCGACATATGACCTCTCAAACATCGACATTTGACCTCTCAAACATCGACATTTGACCTCTCAAACATCGACATTTGACCTCTCAAACATCGACATTTGACCTCTCAAACATCGACATTTGACCTATCAAACATCGACATTTGACCTCTCAAACATCGACATATGACCTCTCAAACATCGACATTTGACCTCTCAAACATCGACATTTGACCTCTCAAACATCGACATTTGACCTCTCAAACATCGACATTTGACCTCTCAAACAACGACATTTGACCTCTCAAACATCGACATATGACCTCTCAAACATCGACATTTGACCTCTCAAACATCGACATTTGACCTCTCAAACATCGACATTTGACCTCTCAAACATCGACATTTGACCTCTCAAACATCGACATTTGACCTCTCAAACATGTGCATACTTAGCAGTGTTATAACAAACAAAGCACTTTTTGTATTCTGTCACACTTTTACCCTACACATGTTTCGGCTGTGGTCCAGCCATCATCACGGTACACCAGTAGGTTCACCTCACTGTCAACTGTTCATGGTATTATCAAAGTCACGGGAAAATACTGACAAATCTTCAGGAATACCTACTTACCAATACCTACTTACAATACCTACTTACCAATACCTACTTACCAATACCTACTTACCAATACCTACTTACCAATACCTACTTACCAAACCTACTTACCAATACCTACTTACCAATACCTACTTACCATACCACTACCAATACCTACTTACCCAATCCTACTTACCAATACTCGACACAAACCTTACCAAACGAAAGAACCTTCCACAACAACGCTACAACATCGTAACACGAACGTCTTGACCAAACTTGTAACACAGAACGTCTTGACAAACTTCGTAACACAGAACGTCTTGACCAAACTTCGTACACGAACAGTCTTGACCAAACTTCGTAACACAGAACGTCTTGACCAAACTTCGTAACACAGAACGTCTTGACCAAACTTGTAACACAGAACGTCTTGACCAAACTTCGTAACACAGAACGTCTTGACCAAACTTCGTAACACAGAACGTCTTGACCAAACCTTGTAACACAGAACGTCATTGACCAAACTTCTGTAAACACAAGAACGTCTTGACCAAACTTTGTAAACAGAACGTCTTGACCAAACTTCGTAACACAGAACGTCTTGACCAAACTTTGTAACACAGAACGTCTTGACCAAACTTCGTAACACAGAACGTCTTGACCAAACTTTGTAACACAGAACGTCTTGACCAAACTTCGTAACACAGAACGTCTTGACCAAACTTCGTAACACAGAACGTCTTGACCAAACCTTGTAACACAGAACGTCTTGACCAAACTTGTAACACAGAACGTCTTGACCAAACCTTGTAACACAGAACGTCTTGACCAAACTTCGTAACACAGAACGTCTTGACCAAACTTGTAACACAGAACGTCTTGACCAAACTTGTAACACAGAACGTCTTGACCAACTACTTGTAACTACAGAACGTACTTACCAAACTGAACCGAGTGACCAACTAGTAACACAGAACGTCTTGCCCAAAACTTCGTAACACAGAACGTCTTTGACAAACTTTGTAACACAGAACGTCTTGACCAAACTTCGTAACACAGAACGTCTTGACCAAACTTTGTAACACAGAACGTCTTGACCAAACTTTGTAACACAGAACGTCTTGACCAAACTTTGTAATACAGAACGTCTTGACCAAACTTTGTAACACAGAACGTCTTGACCAAACCTTGTAACACAGAACGTCTTGACCAAACTTGTAACACAGAACGTCTTGACCAAACCTTGTAACACAGAACGTCTTGACCAAACTTGTAACACAGAACGTCTTGACCAAACTTTGTAACACAGAACGTCTTGACCAAACTTGTAACACAGAACGTCTTGACCAAACCTTGTAACACAGAACGTCTTGACCAAACCTTGTAACACAGAACGTCTTGACCAAACTTTGTAACACAGAACGTCTTGACCAAACTTGTAACACAGAACGTCTTGACCAAACTTGTAACACAGAACGTCTTGACCAAACCTTGTAACACAGAACGTCTTGACCAAACCCTTGTAACACAGAACGTCTTGACCAAACCTTGTAACACAGAACGTCTTGACCAAACTTGTAACACAGAACGTCTTGACCAAACCTTGTAACTACAGAACGTCTTGACCAAACTTTGTAACACAGAACGTCTTGACCAAACTATACACAGATCACAGTAAATGTAGAGAACAGAGCTACAGAAACATTGTGATGACGTGATAATACCAAATGAACCGGTGACAGTGAGGTGAACATACTGGTGTACCGTGATGATGGCTGGACCACAGCCGAAACATGTGTAGGGTAAAACTGTGACAGAAATACTAGAAGTGTGTTTGTTGGTCATAACACTGCTAATTGTACCAAAATGCACGGTGACTATAACGTTAAGACGTGCCTACTTGTATACAGGTTTTATCAATTACTAATATTATATCACTTACATCCCTCTTGTCACTTACAATCACTTTCCTCGCCATTCACACTTCATCCTCTATATTACAACACATATATTAACGGCCACTTATATCTTCCAATTTATCTACAAGTTTTTCCATCTTCCTTACGCTCAAATTTCATTATGCTGTATTATCGATAATACATTTGTACTTCGTTCTAATTTAAGTGCTCTCAGCCAATCGCAATGTCACATTCATTGCTTCTAACTCTTCATTTCACATCAGTCTCTGTCGCGCCATGTTCCGGCTCTCTCAATACAATTTCCCGTCGCTCTATACATCAGTCTACAACTTAAGTCAGTCGCCGCTAAACTGTAACATTAAACGTGTGTTTATTCTGTTACAAAATTTTTTCTCCATTACGTTTCATAAATATTTAAATTTGCTTAAATATTTGTATGTGCGAGTTTGTAGTGTTTTGTTTTGGTGGGTACATTTTGAGCTAAGGCAGAGTACGGGGAAAAAAATAGAGAAAATTACATAAAAGCAGCTTCATAATGTGTACTCTTTGTCCAATAGTGTTCGCAGGACAGCACACTACAGCTATGCAATATGTTCAATCTCTCGTTTCCAAGGCAGGCCCGACTTACGACAGACATTCATTCCCACATTATCTGCCTACCGACACAGCTATTGACATAATAATTAAGCCTCGGCGTTACTAAATAAAGCGAATATCATTTTCCGCAGACGCCATCTTATCCCGTCCGCCATTAAAGACAAACCACTTAATTTCAATGAGAACACAAAACATCCCACAGATTTCGTGTGTTTTTGTTTTGTTCGTGCCACGTAGCGACGTTCCATTATCTCAGTAAGTACAGCACAGTCTTTATACAAACAGACCGCAATAATGATTCTTTAACTCGTTCGGCTGCTCAATACACTGTAGCTCGTCGCTTGGTCAGTAAGTTGTGGAGATAAAGAAGCAAGTGTAAGTCGCTTGTTTCACGACGCTACATCTGTATTTGCGTTACGGAACTGTGACACTGCACAAATAATAGCAGTCACTTTAGTAGGGATGGTTTGGTCTGAGTACAAAACTAGGGCTCACTGTAGCGACATCAGTGGCACAGTTGGGAGTTCGTGAAGACAGTGCAGCGTTAGGCCGAAACATGTGCAGCGTTAGGCCGAAACATGTGCAGCGTTAGGCCGAAACATGTGCAGCGTTAGGCCGAAACATGTGCAGAGTTAGGCCGAAACATGTGCAGCGTTAGGCCGAAACATGTGCAGCGTTAGGCCGAAACACGTGCAGAGTTAGGCCGAAACACGTGCAGCGTTATGCCGAAACATGTGCAGCGTTAGGCCGAAACATGTGCAGCGTTATGCCGAAACATGTGCAGCGTTAGGCCGAAACATGTGCAGCGTTAGGCCGAAACACGTGCAGAGTTAGGCCGAAACACGTGCAGAGTTAGGCCGAAACACGTGCAGAGTTAGGCCGAAACAGTGTAGAGTTAGGCCGAAACACCGTAAGAATATTGATAGCTGGACGATGAACATATTGCACACTGTGACACACTGTGTTACGTGATGTTGACACACTTAACACTGTGCTACGTGAATACGCGTATTGCTGAAAACACTTTTCGGTGTAAATAGGTAAGACTAGAAGCTCCAGGTCTTCTGGGATGTTACGTTGTTTCGTCTGGTAAATAATTCCCGAAGTTTCGAAGTGCCATATTCTTCAATATTTAAGCAGTCTAAAAGGAGATAAACACACTGTATAACCAAATTACAAATAAAATTGTAGAGAAATTGTCAGCTGTGTGCAGCACTTACGGTGGCCATCGGGGTTTGGTTTTTGAGAATAGCAAAGAGGTTCCTAAGCTCTGACAGACACACACTTGCACTGGGACACACACAAACACCTGTTATTTCCGTAAAGAGAGTAAAGAGGCATGAGCGCGAAGCTAAACAAGCTAAACATTCATCTTAATCCACTGCTGTTCTTAAGAATGCATGGAGCCCTACAGTCGTAACCATCTGTTTTAACTTAAAGAAATACACACAGTGTATTTATGTGTTTTGTGTGGATCTCAGAACAAACAGTGATTATTTCACTGTACAACATTAACTGACTGGTTTGTATAACTGAGACGGAGTGTGTTTACTGCGCGGTACGGACTGTATTTATGTGTTTTGTGTGGATCTCAGAACAAACAGCGATTATTTCACTGTACAGCATTAACTGACTGGTTTGTATAACTGAGACGGAGTGTGTGTTACTGCGTGGTACGGACTGTATTTATGTGTTTTGTGTGGATCTCAGAACAAACAGCGATTATTTCACTGTACAGCATTAACTAACTGGCTTGTATAACTGAGGCGTAGTGTGTTTACTGCGCGGTACGGACTGTATTTATGTGTTTTGTGTGGATCTCAGAACAAACAGCGATTATTTCACTGTACAGCATTAACTAACTGGTTTGTATAACTGAGGCGTAGTGTGTTTACTGCGCGGTACGGACTGTATTTAAGTGTTTTGTGTGGATCTCAGAACAAACAGCGATTATTTCACTGTACAGCATTAACTAACTGGTTTGTATAACTGAGGCGTAGTGTGTTTACTGCGCGGTACGGACTGTATTTATGTGTTTTGTGTGGATCTCAGAACAAACAGCGATTATTTCACTGTACAGCATTAACTAACTGGTTTGTATAACTGAGGTGTAGTGTGTTTACTGCGCGGTACGGACTGTATTTATGTGTTTTGTGTGGATCTCAGAACAAACAGCGATTATTTCACTGTACAGCATTAACTGACTGGTTTGTATAACTGAGACGGAGTGTGTTTACTGCGCGGTACGGACTGTATTTATGTGTTTTGTGTGGATCTCAGAACAAACAGCGATTATTTCAATGTACAGCATTAACTGACTGGTTTGTATAACTGAGACGGAGTGTGTTTACTGCGTGGTACGGACTGTATTTATGTGTTTTGTGTGGATCTCAGAACAAACAGCGATTATTTCACTGTACAGCATTAACTGACTGGTTTGTATAACTGAGACGGAGTGTGTTTACTGCGCGGTACGGACTGTATTTATGTGTTTTGTGTGGATCTCAGAACAAACAGCGATTATTTCACTGTACAGCATTAACTGACTGGTTTGTATAACTCAGACGGAGTGTGTTTACTGCGTGGTACGGACTGTATTTATGTGTTTTGTGTGGATCTCAGAACAAACAGCGATTATTTCACTGTACAGCATTAACTAACTGGTTTGTATAACTGAGACGTAGTGTGTTTACTGCGCGGTACGGACTGTATTTATGTGTTTTGTGTGGATCTCAGAACAAACAGCGATTATTTCACTGTACAGCATTAACTGACTGGTTTGTATAACTGAGACGGAGTGTGTTTACTGCGCGGTACGGACTGTATTTATGTGTTTTGTGTGGATCTCAGAACAAACAGCGATTATTTCACTGTACAACATTAACTGACTGGATTGTATAACTGAGACGGAGTGTGTTTACTGCGCGGTACGGACTGTATTTATGTGTTTTGTGTGGATCTCAGAACAAACAGCGATTATTTCACTGTACAACATTAAGTGACTGGTTTGTATAACTGAGACGGAGTGTGTTTACTGCGCGGTACGGACAGTATTTATGTGTTTTATGTGGATCTCAGAACAAACAGCGATTATTTCACTGTACAGCATTAACTGACTGGTTTGTATAACTGAGACGGAGTGTGTTTACTCCGCGGTTGGAGCTGAGTGTTTATGTAAAGTGTGTTTACTGCGCGGTACGGACTGAGTGTTTATGTAAAGTGTGTTTACTGCGCGGTACGGAGTGAATGTTTATGTAAAATGTGTTTACTGCGCGGTACGAACTGAATGTTTATGTAAAATGTGTTTACTGCGCGGTACGGACTGAGTGTTTATACAATGTACATTAATTTCAGTGGTCCAAGTGATAATAAATATAGGCTACATGTTAACTTTCTCTCTGACGTAGACTGAAGACCCAAGCACTGTAGTGTTTATGAAGTCAGGTGACCTTACAGTCCACACTCCTTTGCAGAATAAAAGAGATTTACTCCCCCACGCGGCCAGCCCTCTCTGCAGTCCATATGTTCTGCATGTGATTACCATAATCAGAGCCGTACCTACATTTAAACACTTAGGCCTATACACCAGCCCCCCGACAGGGTGCCTATCAACTTAATGACAACAATCAAGAAAATTACAAGTTTTTGTGAAAAGATTCCTTTATGGACTATTTTTTTATGTGAAATAAGGTACAATAGGTGGAAATTTAAACAGAAAACCCCTGTAATGAAACGTTTCGTAGAAATGAGCTCGCGCTATGCATGTCTAGGGCTTGGCTCCTAAATGCATAAAAGATCTCCTTGGTCTCAATTTAGTAATAATACTTGTGAGAAAAAAAACTATTTCCTGTTTCTTACATAAAAATGCTTGTGAAATAATTCATTATTCTTTATCGATAACAAAACACTTACAGATAATACTGATACAAAATTATTTAAGTAATGCACTGCAAACTTACAGACTTGTAGGAATTGACGTTGTGTTCACCGTGCAGCTTGATAACTAATTAGAAGTTTTAGACACCAACATATGCACTATATGCTTATAAGTAAGTCAATTGCCCCTACATATGTTTCGGCTTTTAACAAGCCATCCTCAGGGGGTCAAAGTTTTACACATGCTTTATATCTATTAGTTAAATTTTTAAACAACTTTTACATCCACATAAAATAAAATAAACCTTAATTCCCAATGCATTGGGAATTAAGGTTTATTTTATTTTATATGTGTATTTATATGTGTAAAACTTTGACCCCCTGAGGATGGCTTGTTAAAAGCCGAAACATATGTAGGGGCAATTGACTTACTTATAAGCATATAGTGCATATGTTGGTGTCTAAAACTTCTAATGTAGGAATTGAATTTCTATAACAAAAGTCTAGGGGACACTGCAAGAGGAGGGGATAAATTTTTGAAATTATTTATGGGGCAGCCTGTACATTATATAACAAAGGAAGAGATTGGGAAGAAGTAAATATGTAGAACTTGAATGAAATGGTTGTGGATTGTAGACGAAAGTGGACACAACTATTGAGAAAGAAAGACTTAGGCATTCTCTGATTAGTGTAAGAATATATATATAGTCTAACAATGTACACTTTATGCACATTAACTGTGTAGCACGGTCCTACATGTTTCGAGCCTCAATTCTGAATCATCTTCAGGGACTCAATATTTTATATTACACATAAAATCTGCAGACTGCAACATTTAACACCAAAATATATGTCAATAAAAGCGATGGACACAACAAACAGCCACAATACATTTAAAACAGCAATTCGAAAGTAATATAAAATATTGAGTCCCTGAAGATGATCCAGAATTGAGGCTCGAAACATGTAGGACCGTGTTACACAATTAACGTGCATAAAGTGTACATTTGTCGGACTATAAATATACAAATAAATAAAAAATATTAAGTTTAGTGTAAGAATATATGGCAAGCAGCGGAAAGTATTCTGGTCGACCAAGCAAAAGACGGAAATGGCCACACAGCTCTATAGCTTTACAACGAAAGTCATAGTCTATAGAAGAGCTCTTTTGAAAACTCTGTATAGAAACAACGTGTAAAAATAAAAAGAAGTGTTACCACAGCATAAACTGTAGCGCTGACATGTTTCACGAATAAATGAGTAAAAACAACGCCCGGTATAAGACTGCAAAAGGCTTCAGATTTCAAATTCCCAAAGCTATAAAATTACGTCATAAAATATGAAAATATGAAACATGTTTGTGTCTTGTGCTGACGCAACTTTAGAAGGCACACGAAGTGGCTTGTTCCGTCTTGACTGTTTGTCGTATTACAAACATGTTTGTGTCTTGTGCTGACGCAACTTTAGAAGGCACACGAAGTGGCTTGTTCCGTCTTGACTGTTTGTCGTATTACAAACATGTTTATGTCTTGTGCTGACGCAACTTTAGAAGGCACACGAAGTGGCTTGTTCCGTCTTGGCTGTTTGCCGTATTACAAACATGTTTGTGTCTTGTGCTGACGCAACTTTAGAAGGCACACGAAGTGGCTTGTTCCGTCTTGGCTGTTTGCCGTATTACAAACATGTTTGTGTCCTGTGCTGACGCAACTTTAGAAGGCACACGAAGTGGCTTGTTCCGTCTTGGCTGTTTGCCGTATTACAAACATGTTTGTGTCTTGTGCTGACGCAACTTTAGAAGGCACACAAAGTGGCTTGTTCCGTCTTGGCTGTTTGCCGTATTACAAACATGTTTGTGTCTTGTGCTGACGCAACTTTAGAAGGCACACGAAGTGGCTTGTTCCGTCTTGGCTGTTTGCCGTATTACAAACATGTTTGTGTCTTGTGCTGACGCAACTTTAGAAGGCACACGAAGTGGCTTGTTCCGTCTTGGCTGTTTGCCGTATTACAAACATGTTTGTGTCTTGTGCTGACGCAACTTTAGAAGGCACACGAAGTGGCTTGTTCCGTCTTGACTGTTTGTCGTATTACAAACATGTTTGTGTCTTGTGCTGACGCAACTTTAGAAGGCACACGAAGTGGCTTGTTCCGTCTTGACTGTTTGTCGTATTACAAACATGTTTATGTCTTGTGCTGACGCAACTTTAGAAGGCACACGAAGTGGCTTGTTCCGTCTTGGCTGTTTGCCGTATTACAAACATGTTTGTGTCTTGTGCTGACGCAACTTTAGAAGGCACACGAAGTGGCTTGTTCCGTCTTGGCTGTTTGCCGTATTACAAACATGTTTGTGTCTTGTGCTGACGCAACTTTAGAAGGCACACGAAGTGGCTTGTTCCGTCTTGGCTGTTTGCCGTATTACAAACATGTTTGTGTCTTGTGCTGACGCAACTTTAGAAGGCACACGAAGTGGCTTGTTCCGTCTTGGCTGTTTGCCGTATTACAAACATGTTTGTGTCTTGTGCTGACGCAACTTTACAAGGCACACGAAGTGGCTTGTTCCGTCTTGGCTGTTTGCCGTATTACAAACATGTTTGTGTCTTGTGCTGACGCAACTTTAGAAGGCACACGAAGTGGCTTGTTCCGTCTTGGCTGTTTGCCGTATTACAAACATGTTTGTGTCTTGTGCTGACGCAACTTTAGAAGGCACACGAAGTGGCTTGTTCCGTCTTAGCTGTTTGCCGTATTACAAACATGTTTGTGTCTTGTGCTGACGCAACTTTAGAAGGCACACGAAGTGGCTTGTTCCGTCTTGGCTGTTTGTCGTATTACAAACATGTTTGTGTCTTGTGCTGACGCAACTTTAGAAGGCACACGAAGTGGCTTGTTCCGTCTTGGCTGTTTGCCGTATTACAAACTAAATGAACATTTGATACCACGGCTTAGTTTCAAGTGCATTATGGGAAAGAAATGAGACATTACTGGAAGAATATTCGAAAATCAATACGTGACATAAAACAGTGTTACAATGCGGAAAAGCGTGACTCAGTATTAACCAATCAGAATGAGTTTACATACTAAAATATTTTGATTCGTGCTTTATATATATATAGTGCTTCCACACACACACACACACACACGTGTAACTCACCGGCCAACCGAAGTCTCGAGCGGTACAAAAGTAACCGCTGTGTTTGACTTTAATAAAGAAATTATTCAGGCCCTTGCGGTCGAAATTAGGGTCGTGGGATTGCGTCCAGATGTCAGCACTGTGACGTTCGTATGGCTCCTGAAAGACACGCGATTTCAAACCTCAGAGAAACGTTGAAAACTCTCTCCTTTTCTTAATATTTAGCTGACGGGGAAGCATATAGCTAACTATAGCATATAGCTAACTACGCACGGAAATCAATGCTTTATCTCTATCGAATTCTCTTTGGATTACGCAATACTGTTCAGGAGTCAAGTGGACGTCCAGATATGTTTAAACGTTTAAAGTCTAATGGTCACTATATGTACCACTGCATTTAACATTCACAAATTCTACATTCTGCCCACACTGTATTTATGTGTTTTGTATTTATATTACAACAAACAGCGACTTTTGCCTTATATAACATAAATTGATTTGTTTTTTAACCGAGATGAAAAGTGTTTACTGCGCGGTACGAACTGGGTCTTTAAATGAAACAGTTTACGGTTAGTGTTTAAAGTGTTAAAGAACATTCAACGTCGCACACAGCACAGCGACACAACACGTGCTCTGACTTCGACAACATACCTCTTTACACTCCCTGTTTATGGTGTTATATGTAATGTACTTGCTGTTTATGGTGTTATATGTAATGTACTTGCTGTTTATGGTGTTATATGTAATGTACTTGCTGTTTATGGTGTTATATGTAATGTACTTGCTGTTTATTAAACATTGTGTCAGCAATTTGCAAGACGTGGCTTCGAGTTTAAAACACTGTAGCCCCAGTTAGACTTTACTTTGTTACGTGTATTTCATTGCTGTGAATGTTGTGTAAGACAGACTTACGTCCCTCAAAGCACACAATTGTCATCTCAGTTGATATATCAAGGCACAATGTACAGTCAGACCTAAATATTAAATGCAAAACTATACGTAACGAACACAGTAAAACCTGTAAACACTAAGACATGCTTTTGGCCCCTGAGATAAGCGACTCTACTGACTGTGATTAGCTCGGTCTAAAGACCCATCTGAGTAGGTGTCTCCTCTCCCTTTACCTGAAGACGGAAGAAAAACCAGCTTCCGAAACGTCGTGATTTTATATTTTTATATTTTATCCGGACGAATGACAAAGTTCAGAAGACAATTAGTTCTCAATTTAATATTTCAATCTGAACTCCTATAGTGTTCAGAATCTCAGTGTGTTTCAGCTGTTGGCCGAAGTATATCGAGCTCTGAGGTATGTTAGCGCCTTCACAGGGGTTCCGTCAGAAACTGTCGTCATTCGGACGTTCCTAGTTCACATCCTCACACCGTCCTTCCTTATAAGCATTTTAGTAACCTCCTCGTGCCTAATCACTCATTTATACCAACACTTGCAAAAAGGTAAAGGTAAAGGTATAGCAACCCCATTACAGGCCTGGACAGGCCCTTAGGGTTCCAGCAGGTTGAGGCTCACAGATTTATAGACAATCGGCACATGAAGGTCGTAAGGTTGTCAGCCCTACGCAACCGGCCGCCTTTACCCCCCAGGAAACACTCCTGGTACTCCTTTCTCTTAGAGGTTGAGTCGACTCCAGGGCCATAGTGCGACCGAAAGGATTATGTCAATGAAAAATTACAATGACACTATCGGAAATCGAAACCGCAACCTTCCGGCTTGTATCGCAGGAAGGTCGCGGGTTCGATTCACATAACAAAAATTAAACGTTGTATACAAGCATGTGCCCTGCTACATATACGAGGGTACATGCTTAGGCATGAAATTTATTTTTTGTTTTATGCATTGCCTAGTACAGGTTCAATTATCTAACGCGTGCTACACGTTCCGTCCATCTCTCTGTCCTTGAATTAGGTTTGAAGTATATTCGTAGCTGTGCTTTTTAATGGCGCAGATCAAAATGTTCCTTTTGCTGTATCACTTAAGTTAGAGTGCCGGACATATAACACTGTTGCACGAACGTGAAAGTAGCCTGTTCAAGAACGCCTGTGGTCCGTGCAGATTGTAGTGCCTGTCAATCAACGGGGCACAAATTGGACATAAATTGCCTTAAAATGGATTTATGTGCTCAGCAGATAATAAGGATTTATATTAAACGCACTGTGTTTGGGGCTACCGGTCTTAGGCGAGGCAGTCTTTTGTATTGCTGGCTGCATTCTTGTTATCAGACGTCTATTGTATCTGACTACGAGGCAAAATATTTATTAAGTTGTGCCACAAACAACTAGCAGATATTCACATTACGTGTTGTTCATAAAGCAATGTACATGTTATGTCAGCACTGCACATTACGTGTTGTTCATAAAGCAATGTACATGTTATGTCAGCACTGCACATTACGTGTTGTTCATAAAGCAATGTAAATATTATGTCAGCACTGCACATTACGTGTTGTTCATAAAGCGATGTACATGTTATGTCAGCACTGCACATTACGTGTTGTTCATAAAGCAATGTAAATATTATGTCAGCACTGCACATTACGTGTTGTTCATAAAGCGATGTACATGTTATGTCAGCACTGCACATTACGTGTTGTTCATAAAGCAATGTACATGTTATGTCAGCACTGCACATTACGTGTTGTTCATAAAGCAATGTAAATATTATGTCAGCACTGCACATTACGTGTTGTTCATAAAGCAATGTACATGTTATGTCAGCACTGCACATTACGTGTTGTTCATAAAGCAATGTACATGTTATGTCAGCACTGCACATTACGTGTTGTTCATAAAGCAATGTACATGTTATGTCAGCACTGCACATTACGTGTTGTTCATAAAGCAATGTACATGTTATGTCAGCACTGCACATTACGTGTTGTTCATAAAGCAATGTACATGTTATGTCAGCACTGCACATTACGTGTTGTTCATAAAGCAATGTACATGTTATGTCAGCACTGCACATTACGTGTTGTTCATAAAGCAATGTACATGTTATGTCAGAACTGCACATTACGTGTTGTTCATAAAGCAATGTACATGTTATGTCAGCACTGCACATTACGTGTTGTTCATAAAGCAATGTACATGTTATGTCAGCACTGCACATTACGTGTTGTTCATAAAGCAATGTACATGTTATGTCAGCACTGCACATTACGTGTTGTTCATAAAGCAATGAACATGTTATGTCAGCACTGCACATTACGTGTTGTTCATAAAGCAATGTACATGTTATGTCAGCACTGCACATTACGTGTTGTTCATAAAGCAATGTACATGTTATGTCAGCACTGCACATTACGTGTTGTTCATAAAGCAATGTACATGTTATGTCAGCACTGCACATTACGTGTTGTTCATAAAGCAATGTACATGTTATGTCAGCACTGCACATTACGTGTTGTTCATAAAGCAATGTACATGTTATGTCAGCACTGCACATTACGTGTTGTTCATAAAGCAATGAACATGTTATGTCAGCACTGCACATTACGTGTTGTTCATAAAGCAATGTACATGTTATGTCAGCATTGCACATTACGTGTTGTTCATAAAGCAATGTACATGTTATGTCAGCACTGCACATTACGTGTTGTTCATAAAGCAATGTACATGTTATGTCAGCACTGCACATTACGTGTTGTTCATAAAGCAATGTACATGTTATGTCAGCACTGCACATTACGTGTTGTTCATAAAGCAATGTACATGTTATGTCAGCACTGCACATTACGTGTTGTTCATAAAGCAATGTACATGTTATGTCAGCACTGCACATTACGTGTTGTTCATAAAGCAATGTACATGTTATGTCAGCACTGCACATTACGTGTTGTTCATAAAGCAATGTACATGTTATGTCAGCACTGCACATTACGTGTTGTTCATAAAGCAATGTACATGTTATGTCAGCACTGCACATTACGTGTTGTTCATAAAGCAATGTACATGTTATGTCAGCACTGCACATTACGTGTTGTTCATAAAGCAATGTAAATGTTTGTCAGCACGCACATCCCAGTAACTGCAGACATTCAACTGTAAATTGCTCGCTACACACAAATCCGTCCATTGGCAGGTTTTATTCCAAATGTCTTTAGCAGTTTACAGTAAGACTGGTGGAGGAATTAAATTCATTTTGTCACAGGCAGAAATATAAAGTCATCTCATTCCCTTAGCACAGTCTATCTTGAGACGCTGACAGTTCCTCAGTTATCTAGACACTCCTCACTTTTGAGCGAGATTTTCCGCGCCCGTCCAGACCGGCCCTGGGGCCTACCCAGCCTCTTGTACAATGGGTACCGGGTGTCTTTCCCGGAGGTAAAGCGGCCGGGACGTAGAGTTGACCAAGCACCCTCATCTACAGTCGGGGTTAAAGAAAGAGTAGAGCTATACCTCTACTCCCCCTCTGGGTCTTCGTGACCTGTTCTAGGGAGAAATTTACCTTTTAGCGTGTTTACGAGAGCCCGCCACCTGTCCCTATCCTAAGCCAGATGAATCCAACCATGCCCTCCCAAAAAATTTCCTTTAAGATTTGTAAAACTAAAAAAAAATATATATATATCGATTTCTCACAAATTTCTCATCATATGTACTATGTACAGAAGGCAGAAGAGATGCGTTCACGCACAAATACGTTTATTTACACTGTCCCATTTATCGTGTCCCTGTTCATCGCAGACCCAAAGCATGTAGCTTCTCTATTCCAGGTTTCTTCTCCCTCTACTGGAACAGAAATGTAAAACTTTATTTCCCCCACGGTTATTACACGCATTAACAATTCATTCCTCATCCTAGCAACAGCACTACAGTCGAGCATTATCAATTGTAAATAGTTTGCTTGGTTATGGTGGAAATTTTAGAGTTTGTTACGTAGATACAGCTGACAGTGTGTTACGTAGATACAGCTGACAGTGTGTTACGTAGATACAGCTGACAGTGTGTTACGTAGATACAGCTGACAGTGTGTTACGTAGATACAGCTGACAGTGTGTTACGTAGATACAGCTGACAGTGTGTTACGTAGATACAGCTGACAGTGTGTTACGTAGATACAGCTGACAGTGTGTTACGTAGATACAGCTGACAGTGTGTTACGTAGATACAGCTGACAGTGTGTTACGTAGATACAGCTGACAGTGTGTTACGTAGATACAGCTGACAGTGTGTTACGTAGATACAGCTGACAGTGTGTTACGTAGATACAGCTGACAGTGTGTTACGTAGATACAGCTGACAGTGTGTTACGTAGATACAGCTGACAGTGTGTTACGTAGATACAGCTGACAGTGTGTTACGTAGATACAGCTGACAGTGTGTTACGTAGATACAGCTGACAGTGTGTTACGTAGATACAGCTGACAGTGTGTTACGTAGATACAGCTGACAGTCGCATCTGAAAGGCTCGAGTTAACAGCAAAACGTATCGTCAATAAATTGGATATCTACAGATAAAAACAGAGCGAACGTGACACACCTGTGATGCTATGCGCACTTTTCCTGAGTGATTATGTTTCTTCATTTCGTTTGCCATTCTTTCCTTCTTCCTTACTTCATATTCTCTGTCTCCTATTTCTTTTCTCTGTCCTTCACCCTATCAGAAAAATGTATGCACAAATAATTACATAGTTCATTCATTCATTCATTCATTTTGCAGTCTGTCTTACGACAGGTCCGTAGCCTCTGTGAAAGCGAGTTCTCCACACAGCGCGATCTAGTGCTTCCTCTTTCAATTTCCAGTATCTTCTCTTTTCCTTAAGGTCATCCAGTAGCTGCTTACGCCCTCTCCCTCGTCTTCCCGTCATTTCTATCCTTCCCTCTAACTTTCCTTCAATCACATGTTTCAGAAGGCAGTTTCTACGCAAGATGTGACCAATCCAGTTAGCCTTTCTTCTTTTTATTGTATGTACGATATTCCTCTCCTCCTTCACTCTGTGTAATACTTCTTCATTTCTCACACGATCGGTCCAACTGATCTTCTCCAGTCTTCTCCAGCACCACATTTCAAAACTTTCCAGATACTTCTGATCTACTTTCCCAAGTGTCCACGTTTCATAAATTACATAAATACAAGAATAAAATAATTTTGGCCAAAGCCGCCCATAACACTAGAACCAACAGCCTTAAGGTGTCAACAGCTCTGTCTCTAACGTG
Organism: Reticulitermes speratus; assembly: GCA_021186555.1. Lineage (NCBI taxonomy): Eukaryota > Metazoa > Arthropoda > Insecta > Blattodea > Rhinotermitidae > Reticulitermes > Reticulitermes speratus. The sequence continues at coordinate 536,422 of JAJKFL010000026.1, forward strand.
GCACCGGCTTGGCACAGGACAGTGTGTGCCGTGTTTACTGCTAGACACACTTTCATTGTCTGCATTACATCTGAAGTTTGTAAAACGCAGGGATTTGTTGACATTGTGAGTTAATAATGCAGTTCTGACATCAAAATTGCCTCGCACAATTTCAGATACAAAACACAGCAGCAGATTTCCCTGAACGCAATATGTCAATATCTTTGTCACAACTTCAATAGAAGCATAGAATTCCATCGTCATCCATTATTCAATAGACAACAACTTGACAACACTGTACATTTCAAAATGTCATATTTCTTTAACGTGCGGTACTTTTCATACGAGTGGTAATGTAGAGTTGCTATTTGTTAGACATGTTGTAACTTTTGGAAATGACAGAGAAGGGAAAGGAGATAAAAAATAGAAGAAAAAGTGTGTGAGAAAGTGGAAGGCAATTTGTTCTGTCGTGCTCTTCTGCCTAGCAGACAGTCGCCAAAGCTCTCCGATCGGCCTTCTTACAAAGAGAAACCAAGAGAGCAAAATTTCGTTTTGGAAGTTTTCTTTCCTACTGAGTTCCGCGTTTCGCATATTACCCCTCTAAAGCCCAGTGGTTACTATACGTACCACCATGTTTAACATTCAACAATTCTACTTTCTGCCCACACAGTACAATACAATCCAATACAGATACAATACAATACACATACAATACAATACAGATACAATACAATACAGATACAATACAATACAGATACAATACAATACAGATACAATACAATACAATACAGATACAATACAGATACAATACAGATACAGATACAATACAATACAGATACAATACAATACAATACAGATAAAATAACTTCCGAATTCTTTCGCTCGTCAGGTTTGTAACAAAAGCTAGGATTTGCCCGTGGAAACAATTTCAATGTGGGATATGTAATTCCCTTTTGAAGACAAACCTCAAACCCAAAACACGAAATGCGGACAACAGCGACAGCAACTCAGTTTCCCCCCACAAGACAGAGCCTGGGGCAGCAATGAGCGGCACTGGGGCCCTCCCCTACTAATTACACGTCTCCATCAGACGGAGCGAGCAGCTAATGCCTTCTGTCTGCACCGGCATGGCGTCACAGTCGCTCTATCTTGTATCTAGTCAACATAAACATTTTATTGCTCCTTTTTTGTACACAAAAAATGGGACTCACTTGCAGTAGTTCTAAAGCTGATATCATGCATTATGTATTTTCACAATTTTAATTCATAAAAATCCATTTTGTTGGTAGTTTAAAAAATATTAAAGTCGTTTGAACTTATAAAATGTCTTGCGGGCGAAAGAGGGTCACTGCTTCCTGTGATTATTGTTGTGGGGCAACCATAAAAGCAGAATTTATAATTTGTATCTTAAAGAGAGGAGAAGAAATCAGGGGAATGAATAATACCAGAAGCCAAATTAGATGACGCAATTTCTTGTGTGAGTATGGAAATTGGTTATCTAGTGGTCATGGTGTGAGACGGAGACTGATAAAAGGCAGTAAAAGTGAAAGCTGTAAACAGTCAAGTAAAAAATTAACTGATTTGTCTCGTTCCTTGCTTTCTACATGTACAAACCACTGGCCAATAAATGGACGAGACGAAAGTCTAAATGTATTCAAACAAACATAATGAAATACATATAAAAACAGCAGCTTATTTAGGCTTCTAATATATCGGTTAATCATCGAATCATCACTGGGGAGACAAAATTGGACTTTATGGCTCACACGTACCATACAGTTGTCACGTTAAAGCCTAGATTTATTATATTTTGACTGTACAATTATGTCCCTTTAGCAAAATAAATACTGCGTAATGTGTCTTAAACTAGGAGCTAGAGTGTCTTAAACTAGGCGCTACAGTGTCTTAAACTAGGAGCTAAAGTGTCTTAAACTAGGAGCTAGAGTGTCTTAAACTAGGCGCAAGAGTGTCTTAAACTAGGAGCTAGAGTGTCTTAAACTAGGAGCTAGAGTGTCTTAAACTAGGAGCTAGAGTGTCTTAAACTAGCAGCTAGAGTGTCTTAAACTAGGAGCTAGAGTGTCTTAAACTAGGAGCTAGAGTGTCTTAAACTAGGAGCTAGAGTGTCTTAAACTAGGAGCTAGAGTGTCTTAAACTAGGAGCTAGAGTGTCTTAAACTAGGAGCTAGAGTGTCTTAAACTAGGAGCTAGAGTATCTTAAACTAGGAGCTAGAGTGTCTTAAACTAGGCGCTACAGTGTCTTAAACTAGGAGCTAGAGTGTCTTAAACTAGGCGCTAGAGTGTCTTAAACTAGGAGCTAGAGTGTCTTAAACTAGGAGCAAGAGTGTCTTAAACTAGGAGCTAGAGTGTCTTAAACTAGGAGCTAGATTGTCTTAAACTAGGAGCTAGAGTGTCTTAAACTAGCAGCTAGAGTGTCTTAAACTAGGAGCTAGAGTGTCTTAAACTAGGAGCTAGAGTGTCTTAAACTAGGAGCTAGAGTGTCTTAAACTAGGAGCTAGAGTGTCTTAAACTAGGAGCTAGAGTGTCTTAAACTAGGAGCTAGAGTGTCTTAAACTAGGCGCTAGAGTGTCTTAAACTAGGAGCTAGAGTGTCTTAAAATAGGCGCTACATTTATGTAATTGTAAAACTTTCGCGGCGACATGTTTCAATATAGTCTTCTGGGACCATCAGCTGCGTCAACTGATTTAAATACGACGTTTCGGGGACTGGCTCCGTCACCATCCTCAGGCAGAAATCAGTTGTGTTTGAGGATGGGGACGTAGCCAGTCCCCGAAACGTCGTATTTAAATCATTTGACGCTCCTGATGGGCCGAGAAGACTATATTGAAGGAGCTAGAGTTCTTCACGTGTTTCAACGTCTGTTGCAACATCAAAGTGTCAAAACTGTAGGACACAACGACACATTAGAGTTACACACGGATAACTGCTCGTGCTGTCTGTCGAAACGTCTGAACCTCATATATGTACATGTATAAGGACTCTGTCAATCTGGTCCTGTCAGTCAGTAATCACCTCCCAACGTTTCGACAGAAGGCAATGCTTTCACTTTCAGGGTCTAAGTGTCTTTTGCCGCACATTCAGACACTCGCCATGTGCCTTGCCAGCCAACGAATACCTCCGACATTATTTACCAAACTTTTGCACAGAATTCTTTGTTTTATTTTGTTTTGTTTTCTGCACAGCAATCACCGCTGTCAGTGGAGACACGAGAATTCTGCGACATTCGATAACAACGGTAACAATAAAACAAGAACATTTTGTCTCAAAACCCCGAAATCTACTGCAGTGTTTGAAACGTCCGTTGTCTCGTGGCCATCTCTGTAGTAATGGCCGTGCTCTTGGCCAGTAATTGTTACTGGCTCCTCGCAAAGTCTGCAAACCTTTCTACTTCTTGGTTAAGACTGCTTCTGTCTTCAGAATTTGAGAATACATTTAGGCAAAGCTTGGCACAAACTGCAGAATTATGTGTTTCAGCACAAATATTGCTGTTCCTCCTCCGAAACGTCCAGACCAGCTCTGAGGACCACTTAGCCTCCTGTTCACTGTGTATCGGCTGTGCTGTTCTGGGGATAAAGCAGCCGGCACGTGAAGTTGACAACACTAGTACCCCGTGTGGGAACTAGTGGAGGTAAACTTCTATTCCCCGCATACGCCATCACGGTTCGGACAGGGACAATTTTACTTTGAACACTTCTGGTTCATGACATTTCTGGTGCCAATATAAAAATAAATTTTGGGCCCCTAACTACAAGTAGTCCTTAATTGACATAGCAGATAAAGAAGAGTGAAAATTACGTAACGATATCAGACACGGGCGGCACAAATCTGAACTACAACTATAAGTTTCGCACCCCCACTGTACGGTAACACTGTGGTCACAATCACAAAGTCGAGTTTCCGTACGTGTGATCATGTGACAGATGTCCGCCATCATTACTGTAGCTTTTGAGTGAATGACGTATCTGGTCATGCACATTACCGGTTACCGGGAAAACCTGACATGTTTATGTGAGCACGGCACAAGACTGACAGCCGATTGTTGCAATTTTATTAAATACAGTTATGGTGTGTATGTCGCGTAGTGCTACAGAACAACAATTACATTGAAACAATATTTGAAAATAGATTCCTACCTCATAGGAAATATTAGTAAGACCAAATATTGAAACCTTTAATACACTGTGGGTACTCTGACCACCAACAGGTTTAACGTTCAACAATTCTACGTTCTGCCCACACAGTGTATTTATGTGTTTTGTGTGGATCTCAGAACAAACAGCGATTATTTCACTGTACAGCATTAACTGACTGGTTTGTATAACTGAGACGGAGTGTGTTTACTGCGCGGTACGGACTGTATTTATGTGTTTTGTGTGGATCTCAGAACAAACAGCGATTATTTCACTGTACAGCATTAACTGACTGGTTTGTATAACTGAGACGGAGTGTGTTTACTGCGCGGTACGGACTGTATTTATGTGTTTTGTGTGGATCTCAGAACAAACAGCGATTATTTCACTGTACAGCATTAACTGACTGGTTTGTATAACTGAGACGGTGTGTGTTTACTGCGCGGTACGGACTGTATTTATGTGTTTTGTGTGGATCTCAGAACAAACAGCGATTATTTCACTGTACAGCATTAACTGACTGGTTTGTATAACTGAGACGGAGTGTGTTTACTGCGCGGTACGGACTGTATTTATGTGTTTTGTGTGGATCTGAGAACAAACAGCGATTATTTCACTGTACAACATTAACTGACTGGTTTGTATAACTGAGACGGAGTGTGTTTACTGCGCGGTACGGACTGTATTTATGTGTTTTGTGTGGATCTCAGAACAAACAGCGATTATTTCACTGTACAACATTAACTGACTGGTTTGTGTAACTGAGACGGAGTGTGTTTACTGCGCGGTACGGACTGTATTTATGTGTTTTGTGTGGAATTCGAACAAACAGCGATTATTTCACTGTACAGCATTAACTGACTGGTTGTGTAACTGAGACGGAGTGTGTTTACTGCGCGGTACGGACTGTATTATGTTTTGTGTAGATCTCAGAACAACATGTTTTACTGTACAGCATTAACGACTGGTTGTTATGAGACGGATGTGTTTACTGCGCGGTAACGGACTGAATTTATGTGTTTTGTAAGGATTCAGAACAACAGGTTTTTACTGACAGCGTACGGACTGATTTGTATAATGTAGACGGAGTGTGTATTACTGCGCGGTACGGACTGAATTTTATGTAAGTGTGTTTATTGCGCGGTACGGACTGATATTTATGTGTGTGTTTATCTCGAACGGAAACAGCTGATTATTTCATGTATAAATCAGCTAACTGTTTGTATCAGACGGAGTCTGCTACAGTGCCGGACACTAAGTTCTTGTGTCTGAAAAAAATTAATTCACTGAAGCATTATGATTTGAAACAGACGATTTCTAGTTTTAAGCGCACGGTATTTATATTTTGTGCTATTACAGCTAAAAATCATTGAATTTAGTGACAGTTAACTGACTGGTTTGTTCTGAATTTTGTATGTACGGACTGAATGTTTATGTAAAGTGTGTTTACTGCGCGGTACGGACTGAATGTTTATGTAAATTGTGTTTACTGCGCGGTACGGACTGAATGTTTATGTAAAGTGTGTTTACTGCGCGGTACGGACTGAATGTTTATGTAAAGTGTTTACTACGCGGTACGGACTGAATATTTATGTAAGGTGTGTTTACTGCGCGGTACGGACTGAATGTTTATGTAAAGTGTGTTTACTGCGCGGTACGGACTGAATATTTATGTAAAGTGTGTATACTGCGCGGTACGGACTGAATATTTATGTAAGGTGTGTTTATTGCGCGGTACGGACTGAATATTTATGTAAAGTGTGTTTACTGCGCGGTACGGACTGAATATTTATATATAAATCAGGCTAAGTTTTTGTTCAGAGGGTCGCCAACAGTGCTCAGGACACTAAGCTCTCCTTGTTCTGAAAATAATTAAAAATGAAGGCATGTATATTCTGCAAAAGACAATTTCTCAGTTTTAAAGCGCACGGTATTTATATTTACCACTGTGCTTTAACAGCTTAAATAATCACGTGCTTATCATTGAAATTAGTGACAGTTCGAAGCTGATGTAGTGTTCTCGAATTTTGTCAGTTTGCTATTTTAAATCCTTGACGATTTAGGCTTATTTTCGGAATAAAATTTCAACTCGGATCAGACAACACTACACGGTCGGCGCCTTCTTGATTAGTTCCGAAAGTCGCCCAAAATAGCGCAATTCACCGTTCCTCCACTCAACAAAACCTCATATACAACCCTCAACGCCCACTCACAACTGCGAAGCACAATAAAGCGAGTGCTTATTTGTGGTGAAACAAGTAACGTACACAAATACTGAGCAGGAAACTCATGCTCTTCCGCTCTGTAATATTGCACCTGTTATACAGTTTATCGACAGATGGTATTGATAGGCACTGTGCAGCTCAACAAAAGCAGTTTTGTAGCCAATGGCTGCCCTCTAAGGCTGTCTCCCCACCCACTGACACATCCTTTCTAATTCTATCAATATTCATAATCCCTCCCAACAGGTTGACGTATTACAAATTGGGATGATTTGTTCAAGCAAAACAGACATACGTAAAATATTAGATTTTCACATCGGTAAGTATGAAGGTACTGTTTACCGGTGTGTGACGCCGTGTAGTCTGGAATGTGACTACGCTAGAGAAAATTTTATACTTTTACTGTATTTTGTTTATTTAATTTCTGTTTCGTCTTCTCACGTCCTCCACGCCTTACCGTTCATTTTTTTGCTTTATTTTATTCAGTATTTCCTTTAATTTTATCTCCTGCCTTACATCTTCTCTTTATTAGCGTGTTCACTTCCTGCCATTCATCTCAGCTTGTATCTACAGTTTATTCACGGTTTATTTAACACAACATTTCGTCGATAAGCGAGGCAGAACAGCCTGCTGCTTGTACATTCGTGTTATAACTCGTACGGCGTCACGACGTACCGCGACGCTCTCTGCAATTAATTCTATTACCCTTGATAGGAGATCAGACTTGTGTCACGTGACACAGCAAAGTTTAACATGATGTAAACACAAAGATATATGCGTCTGTCGGCGCAGCAAATCATGAATATGACTTCACGCACGTAACGCACATAACGCACATAACGCACATAAGAATGCTACCAATGAAGACGGATTGCCACTGGATTATCTTCGGCAGGTAATAACACTACTACTACTACTACTACTACAACTACTACTATTGCTGCAAGCAAATCCAACTGGTGTTGCTGGGCTGTTTTAGTCACAGTATGTTGTTGGGATGTTTTAGTCACAGTATGTTGCTGGGTTGTTTTAGTCACATTATGTTGTTGGGCTGTTTTAGTCACAGTATGTTGCTGGACTGATTAGTCACAGTAAGTTGCTGGACTGTTTTAGTAACAGTAAGTTGCTGGACTGTTTTAGTCACAGTAAGTTGCTGGACTGTTTTAGTCACAGTAAGTTGCTGGACTGTTTTAGTCACAGTAAGTTGCTGGGCTGTTTTAGTCACAGTATGTTGCTGGACTGTTTTAGTCACAGTAAGTTGCTGGACTGTTTTAGTCACAGTAAGTTGCTGGGCTGTTTTAGTCACAGTATGTTGCTGGACTGTTTTAGTCACAGTATGTTGCTGGACTGTTTTAGTCACAGTAAGTTGCTGGCTGTTTTAGTCACATTATGTTGCTGGGCTGTTTTAGTCACAGTATGTTGTTGGGATGTTTTAGTCACAGTATGTTGCTGGGTTGTTTTAGTCACATTATGTTGTTGGGCTGTTTTAGTCACAGTATGTTGCTGGACTGATTAGTCACAGTAAGTTGCTGGACTGTTTTAGTAACAGTAAGTTGCTGGACTGTTTTAGTCACAGTAAGTTGCTGGACTGTTTTAGTCACAGTAAGTTGCTGGACTGTTTTAGTCACAGTAAGTTGCTGGGCTGTTTTAGTCACAGTATGTTGCTGGACTGTTTTAGTCACAGTAAGTTGCTGGACTGTTTTAGTAACAGTAAGTTGCTGGACTGTTTTAGTCACAGTAAGTTGCTGGGCTGTTTTAGTCACAGTATGTTGCTGGACTGTTTTAGTCACAGTAAGTTGCTGGACTGTATTAGTAACAGTAAGTTGCTGGACTGTTTTAGTCACAGTAAGTTGCTGGGCTGTTTTAGTCACAGTATGTTGCTAGACTGTTTTAGTCACAGTAAGTTGCTGGACTGTTTTAGTAACAGTAAGTTGCTGGACTGTTTTAGTCACAGTAAGTTGCTGGACTGTTTTAGTCACATTATGTTGCTGGACTGTTTTAGTCACAGTAAGTTGCTGGACTGTTTTAGTCACAGTAAGTTGCTGGACTGTTTTAGTCACAGTATCCCACAAGGATTATGTTTTTTTAAAAATTAAGCAGCATGTTGTCATTAGTCAATATCTTGTAAATGCCAGCATAAACTTTTAATTTTGTTGTTTTGCAACTCACAATTCTGTGGCAGAGTTTGTGTTTTGTTGTTTAAGGTAATAACATTTGATCTATGGTGTTTTATTTATGCTAACTGCAATACGGTTCGCAAATGTTTAGACAAACTAATTTGACCTAATTCCTTTTTTTTTCTCTATGGCTCGACAGCCCTATATGGGCCTGGGCCTCCTCGTTTCGTCGAGGCTTCACGATCACACTCAGACACACCACACTCAGTAGGACTCCTCTGGACGAGTGATCAGCCCGTCGCAGAGACCTCTACCTGACAACACACAACACTCACAAGACAGACATCCATGCCACCGGTGGATTCGAACCCGCAATCCCAGTAAGAGAGCGGCCGTAGACCCACGCCTTAGACCGCGCGGTCACTGGGATCGGCCTAATTCCTTAATATGCAGTTAAAATAACCATGTTTTATTGAATTATAATTTTTAGTGCTCTCGAACAAAACAATGCTGATTTGAGGGCATTCTGTTGGCTGTGTGAGACAATTGTAGGAGGTCTTGGAAAGGGAAGCTACTTTGTGTGGTGAGAACAAAGATTTAGGAAACGTAAGTAAACAGACGGGAAACACAGGACGAAGCTACGTAAAGTCGAATTACACTTATTATATAAGACAACTTGTGATTTTTAAGTCATAATTTTGCAGAAGGATTGATAAAAGCATATCTATTTTTGACGTAATTATATAATAGATATTAAACACGGCGCACTTTTTAAAATAAAGCCTCACTGCATTATACCTGAGAATAATTGTTTTTTAAGTAAAACTTCCATACAAACGTCAACGTATTGAATTCAGGAACAAAATAATTGAATAACTGTCTGAAGTAAAAATTTCACGCAAACGTCAACGTATTGAATTCAGGAACAAAATTATTGAATAATTATGACTGAAGTAAAAATTACACGCAAACTTTAACGTATTGAATTCAGGAACAAAATTATTGAATAATTATGTCTGAAGTAAAAATTCCATACAAACTTCAACGTATTGAATTCAGGAACATAATTATTGAATAATTATGTCTGAAGTAAAAATTCCATGAAAACTTCAACGTATTGAATTCAGGAAAATAATTACTGAATAATTATGTCTGAAGTAAAAATTATATGCAAACTTCAACGTATTGAATTCAGGAACAAAATTATTGAATAATTATGTCTGAAGTAAAAATTATATGCAGACTTCAACGTATTGAATTCAGGAACAAAATTATTTAATAATTATGTCTGAAGTAAAAATTCCATGCAAACGTCAACGTATTGAATTCAGGAACAAAATTATTGAACTAGGAAGTTGCATGCAGAAGTCTTGGTGTTGAATTCAGTAACACAGCGGCTGGAAAAGCAAATCATTACAAAATTAGCTTTCTCTCTCCTTTGAGAACAAAACACTTAAACCGACGCTCCAACTCCGTCCCACGAACACAACCCCAACAGGTTTCCAAATTCCAACTGAAACTTACAAAAATCCGGAAGTTTCATTCTCCGAAGACCGACAAAACACCTGTTTTCCATTTTGTGACATTTACTTACGTAATTTGAAATTCACGTAAAACCTGGCAATTCAGTTAAATATAGCAAAACGCTACACGGATAATTACTTTAATTGTTTGTAGATGTCACTCATTAGCAGATTCTTATACCATGTAATTACACGATGCATAATGAGAGATAACTTACATTGACATCAATAGAGGGCAGGCATGTCATTGTGTCCGTGTTTTAAGGCTCATTGTCAAGTTGTGCCAACGCGACACACGTGGGCTCCCTGCATTGTCTGATTCAAGCTCCGTACGCTATTACCAGCTTCTTACTTGTACCTTACTTCTTTAAAAGACTGTAATTTTTATTTTGTGTCTGTTACGTGCTGCTTGTTTCCTTTTAATTAATTCCCTCTTTGTGTCTAATAATTTAGCTAAATTATGTTTATTACGTCTGATTCACGCACTGCTCTACTTAGTCTTTATATTTCCTTCGTAATTTGTCATTTCTTACAGACGCTTTGCTTTGTTCATAAGTCTCGGCTTCTAAAAACTTTTGTTCGTACTTATTGTTTCATTTCATCCTCCCGTTACTCTAACTAACTAATTAACCAACCAACTATATAAATAGGTGATTGAGTGAATAAATAAATTAAATAAATGTATGTAGTAAGCAGATTTCCCCTTTAAAAATAAAGTTTTTCGGCTACTCAGGAAATTTCGTACACGCACTATTTCTACAACTACTCCAGTGTGAAATTCAGTACACGCACTCTTTATACAACTGCTAAAGTGTGAAATTCAGTACACGCACTCTTTATAACAACTGCTCCAGTGTGAAATTCAGTACACGCACTCTTTATACAACTGCTCCAGTGTGAAATTCAGTACACGCACTCTTTATACAACTGCTCCAGTGTGAAATTCAGTACACGCATTCTTTATACAACTGCTCCAGTGTGAAATTCAGTACACGCACTCTTTATACAACTGCTCCAGTGTGAAATTCAGTACACGCACTATTTATACAACTGCTCCAGTGTGAAATTCAGTACACGCACTATTTCTACAACTGCTCCACTGTGAAATTCAGTACACCACTATTTCTACAACTGCTCCAGCGTGAAATTCAGTACACGCACTCTTTATACAACTGCTCCAGTGTGAAATTCAGTACACGCACTCTTTATACAACTGCTCCAGTGTGAAATTCAGTACACGCATTCTTTATACAACTGCTCCAGTGTGAAATTCAGTACACGCACTCTTTATACAACTGCTCCAGTGTGAAATTCAGTACACGCACTATTTATACAACTGCTCCAGTGTGAAATTCAGTACACGCACTATTTATACAACTGCTCCAGTGTGAAATTCAGTACACGCACTATTTCTACAACTGTTCCAGTGTGAAATTCAGTACACGCACTATTTCTACAACTGCTCCAGTGTGAAATTCAGTACACGCACTATTTCTACAACTGCTCCAGTGTGAAATTCAGTACACGCACTATTTCTACAACTGCTCCAGTGTGAAATTCGTACACGCACTATTTCTACAACTGTTCCATGTGAAATTCAGTACACGCACTCTTCTACAACTGTTCCAGTGTGAAATTCAGTACACGCACTTTTTACAACTGTCCATGTGAAATTCAGTACACGCACTATTTCTACAACTGTTCCAGTGTGAAATTCAGTACACGCACTATTTTCAACAACTGCTCCAAGTGTGAAATTCAGTACACGCACTATTTCTACAACTGTCCAGTGTGAAATTCGTACACGCACTATTTCAACAACTGCTCCAATGTGAAATTTCGTACACGCACTATTTCTACAACTGTCCAGTGTGAAATCCCGTACACGCACTATTTCTACAACTGCTCCAGTGTGAAATCCGTACACGCACTATTTCTACAACTGTTCCAGTGTGAAATTCGTACACGCACTATTTCTACAACTACTCCAGTGTGAAATTCCGTACACGCACTATTTCTACAACTGCTCCAGTGTGAAATTCCGTACACGCACTATTTCTACAACTGCTCCAGTGTGAAATTCAGTACACGCACTTTTATACAACTGCTACCAGTGTGAAATTCAGTACACGCACTATTTCTACAACTACTCCAGTGTGAAATTCAGTACACGCACTCTTTATACAACTGCTAACAGTGTGAAATTCAGTACACGCACTCTTTATACAACTGCTCCAGTGTGAAATTCAGTACACGCACTCTTTATACAACTGCTCCAGTGTGAAATTCAGTACACGCACTCTTTATACAACTGCTCCAGTGTGAAATTCAGTACACGCATTCTTTATACAACTGCTCCAGTGTGAAATTCAGTACACGCACTATTTCAACAACTGCTCCAATGTGAAATTTCGTACACGCACTATTTCTACAACTGCTCCAGTGTGAAATCCCGTACACGCACTATTTCTACAACTGCTCCAGTGTGAAATCCCGTACACGCACTATTTCTACAACTGTTCCAGTGTGAAATTCAGTACACGCACTATTTCTACAACTACTCCAGTGTGAAATTCCGTACACGCACTATTTCTACAACTGCTCCAGTGTGAAATTCCGTACACGCACTATTTCTACAACTGCTCCAGTGTGAAATTCAGTACACGCACTATTTCTACAACTGCTCCAGTGTGAAATTCAGTACACGCACTATTTCTACAACTGCTCCAGTGTGAAATTCCGTACACGCACTATTTCTACAACTACTCCAGTGTGAAATTCAGTAGACGCACTATTTCTACAACTGCTCCAGTGTGAAATTCAGTACACGCACTATTTCTACAACTGCTCCAGTGTGAAATCCCGTACACGCACTATTTCTACAACTGCTCCAGTGTGAAATTCAGTACACGCACTATTTCTACAACTGCTCCAGTGTGAAATTCAGTACACGCACTATTTCTACAACTGCTCCAGTGTGAAATCCCGTACACGCACTATTTCTACAACTGCTCCAGTGTGAAATTCCGTACACGCACTATTTCTACAACTGCTCCAGTGTGAAAGCAATGTACAATTTAAATGACGCTGTATCCTTTGGTAGCTCAAACTTCTGCGGAAGGTTGTGCCTCCATCTTCATGGTAGAATAATAAAGATGGAAACAGCATGTTCTTTGCTAAGTTTGTAAGTACCAACCACATGACGTCGCAACCCAGAGCAACCTGCTCCGACGCTCTGCGTCCTCACGTCTCAATAATCACTGCACATGTTCTGTATTAGGCGTATAACTTACAGCGCCTGCGAGTTCAAGGCTTTTGTCTGTACACTTCGGAAAGTAGGTTCTAACCTTCTTCGTAAGTTATGAGATGTGTTTTCTGCGATGTAGGAATTGCAACATGTGTAAGATAAAGCTATTACCACCTCACATGACGCACTTTGTCTGCAACCCACCAATATTATTAAAGAGGATAGAGCCATATGACGTCATTACCAACGCTAAGGGCCTAACCCTTCTATAAAATCAGTCAGTTTTACGGCTAGTCGATAAATGTCCCTCATTTATGCAAACTTAAAGTTCACTGCCAAGTTTCCAGCAGTCTCCAAATTGTGCCTATCTGGAGCCAGATTAATCCATTCCGTGCCCTCCAATACTACTTCTTCAGGATCCAAAATCGTTTCGTTCCACGTGTGTCTAAGGAACTACATGAAAAATTTAAGGTACTTAACTTTAAAGGTACTTAACTTTAAAGGTACTTAACTTTAAAGGTACTTAACTTTAAAAGGTACTTAAATTTAAAGGTACTTAACTTTAAAAGGTACTTAAATTTAAAGGTACTTAACTTTAAAGGTAATTGCGTCATGTCATTCGAAAATAATGAAACCCAAAATGACGCACGGAACTGAATTGGGCCCAAATTCAACATGCCTACATTACAAAACTCGTTTTTAAAATTATTCGAATGATGTGACTTTTGTTATTGTTGTACTTTTGTTATTGTTGTACTTTTGTTATTGTTGTACTTTTGTTATTGTTGTACTCTAAAAGTTGTAAATTTCTTTCAGTGGCATTTTTAGCTTAATGTCTATTTACATAACAGGATTATTATTTTTAATTTTATCCACCTTGCGCCTTGTGTTCATAAACACCAAACAACAGCTCGCGATCGCAGTGCGCAGTTCAATGCACAGACACACTGTAACAGTTTTCTACTAAAGTGATCTACTGTGAACATACTAAAGTGATCTACTGTGAACATACTAAAGTGATCTACTGTGAATATACTAAAGTGATCTACTGTGAACATACTAAAGTGATCTACTGTGAATATACTAAAGTGATCTACTGTGAATATACTAAAGTGATCTACTGTGAACATACTAAAGTGATCTACTGTGAACATACTAAAGTGATCTACTGTGAATATACTAAAGTGATCTACTGTGAATATACTAAAGTGATCTACTGTGAACATACTAAAGTGATCTACTGTAAACATACTAAAGTGATCTACTGTGAATATACTAAAGTGATCTACTGTGAACATACTAAAGTGATCTACTGTGAATATACTAAAGTGATCTACTGTGAATATACTAAAGTGATCTACTGTGAACATACTAAAGTGATCTACTGTGAACATACTAAAGTGATCTACTGTGAATATACTAAAGTGATCTACTGTGAATATACTAAAGTGATCTACTGTGAATATACTAAAGTGATCTACTGTGAACATACTAAAGTGATCTACTGTAATATACTAAAGTGATCTACTGTGAATATACTAAAGTGATCTACTGTGAACATACTAAAGTGATCTACTGTGAATATACTAAAGTGATCTACTGTGAACATACTAAAGTGATCTACTGTGAATATACTAAAGTGATCTACTAAAGTGAACATCATCATTTGTCCAAATCCTTTTATCTTCTGTTTTTCACACTTTATCACTTGTTCCAATCCTTCACTGTATTCTACACCTCGTCTGCGGTTTCAGTGTTTCCTTTCATTACAATTCTTGCTGTTTTTGGAACAGCATCGATAAACAAACTGCACTGTTTAACTTAATGTCTTGCCTTACGACAGACATACGCTATACAGGGTGCCACACACTCCATCACTTCGCTCTGTAGCCCACACTAACAACAACCATCTAACAATTTCCATCGCCTTAGCACAGACGTCTGTCTATTTGCCCAGTACAAACATTTCATGCCTTTATTCCGTATCTCATATTAATTTCCCACCTAATCTTCAATCACTTACATCAGCCAAATAATATCAGATGAAAGACACGAATGACTGTACAATGTCAGCTTTGTGTATGTTAGGCAATATTTCTTTATTCCAAATAAGTACAAGTTAAGTTCAATGTTTGCAGAATTACTAACACCTTAGGGGCGGAATACTCTAAAATTAAATCTACTTTTTATGGTGATTACGTGAACACACCGAACACACTTCAATAATGTGTAATGTATTTAATGTACCATTGCTTTTAATTATTGTTTCTCAGCGCCTGTGCGTGGAAAATTTTTTAAGAGCATCTGAATAAAAAATGGAGTAAATACCGTTGATGTTACGTCAGTGAGGTACTGATAAGTTACGTCAGTGAAGTACTGATAAGTTACGTCAGTGAAGTACTGATAAGTTACGTCAGTGAGGTACTGATAAGTTCTTTCGATGTAAAATGAACACAAAAAAGGCAAACGGTTTTAAAAGCTGAACGAAGAAGAATATCGTAATATCGTAATATCGTAAACCGTACAAGGAAAGAAAATTGAAGCTACGCTGGAGGATTGCGAAGCTTTGAATAAATTAGGCCTGTGTCATATAGGCATATAGGCCTAGTGAAAATGTGACAATTTAGCTTAAATGTTATGTAATGTAAATAGTAATGGTACATACTAATCAAAACTGGAATAAAGTAATTGGATGAAGAGCGCACAACTTCCGTTTGACAATTTCAAAAATTAAATTACACATTTAAACCTTTAAAGCCCAGTGGTTACTATATGTACCACCACGTTTAACATTCAACAATTCTACGTTCTGCCCACACAGTGAATTTACGTGTTTTGTGTGGATCTCAGAACAAGCAGCGATTATTTCACTGTACAACATTAACTGACTGGTTTGTATAACTGAGACGGAGTGTGTTTACTGCGCGGTACGGACTGAATGTTTATGTAAAGTGTGTTTACTGCGAGGTACGAACTGCATTTATGTGTTTTGTGTGGATCTCAGAACAAACAGCGATTATTTCACTGTACAACATTAACTGACTGGTTTGTATAACTGAGACGGAGTGTGTTTACTGCGCGGTACGAACTGCATTTATGTGTTTTGTGTGGATCTCAGAACAAACAGCGATTATTTCACTGTACAACATTAACTGACTGGTTTGTATAACTGAGACGGAGTGTGTTTACTGCGCGGTACGAACTGCATTTATGTGTTTTGTGTGGATCTCAGAACAAACAGCGATTATTTCACTGTACAACATTAACTGACTGGTTTGTATAATTGAGAAGGAGTGTGTTTACTGCGCGGTACGGAGTGTATTTATGTGTTTTGTGTGGATCTCAGAACAAACAGCGATTATTTCACTGTACAACATTAACTGACTGGTTTGTATAACTGAGACGGAGTGTGTTTACTGCGCGGTACGGACTGTATTTATGTGTTTTGTGTGGATCTGAGAACAAACAGCGATTATTTCACTGTACAACATTAACTGACTGGTTTGTATAACTGAGACGGAGTGTGTTTACTGCGCGGTACGGAGTGTATTTATGTGTTTTGTGTGGATCTGAGAACAAACAGCGATTATTTCACTGTACAACATTAACTGACTGGTTTGTATAACTGAGACGGAGTGTGTTTACTGCGCGGTACGAACTGCATTTATGTGTTTTGTGTGGATCTCAGAACAAACAGCGATTATTTCACTGTACAACATTAACTGACTGGTTTGTATAACTGAGACGGAGTGTGTTTACTGCGCGGTACGGAGTGTATTTATGTGTTTTGTGTGGATCTCAGGCAAACAGCGATTATTTCACTGTACAACATTAACTGACTGGTTTGTATAACTGAGACGGAGTGTGTTTACTGCGCGGTACGAACTGCATTTATGTGTTTTGTGTGGATCTCAGAACAAACAGCGATTATTTCACTGTACAACATTAACTGACTGCTTTGTATAACTGAGACGGAGTGTGTTTACTGCGCGGTACGGAGTGTATTTATGTGTTTTGTGTGGATCTCAGAACAAACAGCGATTATTTCACTGTACAACATTAACTGACTGGTTTGTATAACTGAGACGGAGTGTGTTTACTGCGCGGTACGGACTGTATTTATGTGTTTTGTGTGGATCTCAGAACAAACAGCGATTATTTCACTGTACAACATTAACTGACTGGTTTGTATAACTGAGACGGAGTGTGTTTACTGCGCGGTACGGACTGAATGTTTATGTAAAGTGTGTTTACTGCGCGGTACGAACTGAATGTTTATGTAAAGTGTGTTTACTGAGCGGTTCGAACTGAATGTTTATGTAAAGTGTGTTTACTGAGCGGTACGAACTGAATGTTTATGTAAAGTGTGTTTACTGCGCGGTACGAACTGAATGTTTATGTAATGTGTGTTTACTGCGCGGTACGAACTGGATCTTTATACATATTTCAGGTTAATGTCTGTCTTGAAACGCTTACTATCACAAACAAATATCAAGAATTGTACCACGTTCCGACCCATAACAATTTGGGACACATACTAATTTTGTGTTTGTTACAACAAGCACAAATTCCAACGCACTTCTTATATGTATGCATGTAAAGTATTGTTTAAGGAAAGACAAACACAGTCCTCATTACATCTGACAACTACCGTTAGTCACATTCCGACGCTATTCTGCCTAGCGTATGGCCGGTTGTCTGACTTGGTCACGTTAGTAAGAAGAATATATGATAGCGGTGCAACATTGTTGTCTGACTTGGTCACGTTAGTAAGATAAATATATGATAGCGGTACATTGTTGTCTGACTTGGTCACGTTAGTAAGATAAATATATGATAGCGTACAACATTGTTGTCTGACTTGGTCACGTTAGTAAGATAAATATATAATAGCGGTACAACATTGTTGTCTGACTTGGTCACGTTAGTAAGATAAATATATAATAGCGGTACAACATTGTTGTCTGACTTGGTCATGTTAGTGAGATAAATATATGATAGCGTACAACATTGTTGTCTGACTTGTTCACGTTAGTAAGATAACTATATGATAGCGGTACAACATTGTTGTCTGACTTGGTCATGTTAGTAAGATAAATATATGATAGCGGTACAACATTGTTGTCTGACTTGGTCACGTTAGTAAGATAAATATATGATAGCGGTACAACATTGTTGTCTGACTTGGTCACGTTAGTAAGATAAATATATAATAGCGGTACAACATTGTTGTCTGACTTGGTCATGTTAGTGAGATAAATATATGATAGCTTACAACATTGTTGTCTGACTTGGTCACGTTAGTAAGATAAATATATGATAGCGTACAACATTGTTGTCTGACTTGGTCATGTTAGTAAGATAAATATATGATAGCGGTATAACATTGTTGTCTGACTTGGTCACGTTAGTAAGATAAATATATGATAGCGTACAACATTGTTGTCTGACTTGGTCATGTTAGTAAGATAAATATATGATAGCGGTAAAACATTGTTGTCTGACTTGGTCACGTTAGTAAGATAAATATATGATAGCGGTACAACATTGTTGTCTGACTTGGTCACGTTAGTAAGATAAATATATGATAGCGTACAACATTGTTGTCTGACTTGGTCACGTTAGTAAGATAAATATATGATAGCGGTACAACATTGTTGTCTGACTTGGTCACGTTAGTAAGATAAATATATGATAGCGGTACAACATTGTTGTCTGACTTGGTCACGTTAGTAAGATAAATATATGATAGCTGTAAAACATTGTTGTCTGACTTGGTCACGTTAGTAAGATAAATATATGATAGCGGTACAACATTGTTGTCTGACTTGGTCACGTTAGTAAGATAAATATATGATAACGATACAACATTGTTGTCTGACTTGGTCACGTTAGTAAGATAAATATATGATAGCGGTACAACATTGTTGTCTGACTTGGTCACGTTAGTAAGATAAATATATGATAGCGGTACAACATTGTTGTCTGACTTGGTCACGTTAGTAAGATAAATATATGATAGCGATACAACATTGTTGACTGAGTTGGTCACGTTAGTAAGATAAATATATGATAGCGGTACAACATTGTTGTCTGACTTGGTCACGTTAGTAAGATAAATATATGATAGCGGTACAACATTGTTGTCTGACTTGGTCACGTTAGTAAGATAAATATATGATAGCGGTACAACATTGTTGTCTGACTTGGTCACGTTAGTAAGATAAATATATGATAGCGATACAACATTGTTGTCTGAGTTGGTCACGTTAGTAAGATAAATATATGATAGCGGTACAACATTGTTGTCTGACTTGGTCACGTTAGTAAATAAAATATATGATAGCGGTACAACATTGTTGTCTGACTTGGTCACGTTAGTAAGATAAATATATGATAGCGTACAATATTGTTGTCTGACTTGGTCACGTTAGTAAGATAAATATATGATAGCGGTACAACATTGTTGTCTGACTTGGTCACGTTAGTAAGATAAATATATGATAGCGTACAACATTGTTGTCTGACTTGGTCACGTTAGTAAGATAAATATATGATAGCGTACAACATTGTTGTCTGACTTGGTCACGTTAGTAAGATAAATATATGATAGCGTACAATATTGTTGTCTGACTTGGTCACGTTAGTAAGATAAATATATGATAGCGGTACAACATTGTTGTCTGACTTGGTCACGTTAGTAAGATAAATATATGATAGCGTACAACATTGTTGTCTGACTTGGTCACGTTAGTAAGATAAATATATGATAGCGTACAACATTGTTGTCTGACTTGGTCACGTTAGTAAGATAAATTTATGATAGCAGTACAACATTGTTGTCTGATACAACAATGTGTCCGTTTGCATATCTGTAGTGTATAGCTTGTGAGAGAACAGAGATGTCAAAACATCGGACGTAATTGGCATGACGAACTTCTGACAAGAGGATTGTGAATTTGAGATCAAATACATTCCTTTGATAGATGCTGTCAAGTACCAAAGTTATTACAAAAGTGTGTTATGTAGGCATGTCAAAGGACTTTAGTGAACTGCAAGCAATTACGTTAAATGGTAATCATATTGGTTACGAAGAGATGGTTGACAAAAATAAGAAATTGTTTTTTACGGATTTCTTGAAATAAAATTATAACAATTCCGAGGAATCTCATTAAAACTGAAAGTGGACACAGATTGTGTATAATAATGACTTAAACACTAACTAACTAACTAACCAACCAACCAACTGACTGACTCCATGGAGCAATCTCTTTCTTGCGAAGTTTAAACCTCTTCAGCTAGTCACAAAACTTCCTCCTCTCTCCCCCATTTTACGGCACTTGAAAGTTCATTACGTCATTCACAACATACCCCCACTTGTTCCCATTCTGAGCCAGATTAATCCAGCACACTGTCCATTTTAATATTATGCTCCATGTGAGCGACTTAAAACAACAACATGAAATGTTTTCCCTCCTTGAAGCTATCCTTATGAAGTATAACACATTACATAAATGACTCAGCACTACTAAGCACTAATATGGCAGTTAAGGCTTACTGTCATAATTATGGTTGGCACTACATCTACTGCATAATAATAATAATGTTAATAATAATAATAACAGTATTATTTACAGTTCACAGTACAGTGTGCAGTTATAACAACACATATGGACAGTCTGTCAAATGAAAGAATAATTTTATTAAGATAAAAGAGACGCTATTAATACGACAGACGGACGGACACAGCGTGTTTTTTGTAAGTAGCGCAGTCTTAATGATAAGCACAATATATATAACATTTGCCAGTAAATACACTGGCAGAAGGAAGTACGTCGTAACAAAGTCTCCTGCCACACTTCCGATATAACATATATATATTTCTATTTCGGCACAATAATAAGCAAGTTTTTGTCGTATTCGGAACGTAACGCTTCCGAATCTCTGTTGGTATCTACAAAGTGCCCTGTGTTTCTGCAAGCACACTGACGTCTCTCAAAAAGACATTTGGAAAGGTATATTTAAGTGGCCACTTCTCGTGAACAGTTTCCCATTCCTCTTCTTTCTCAATACAAAATAACAAATAACAATTGTATATTCTACGTGATGTCACACGTTGCTGAATTTCACACTGAAGCCCAAGATAGAACTTCACCAAATACGACAGTCACAATACATATATGCTACTTTTTCAGATAATAATTTATAATACGGCTTCACATAATTATTTTATACATATTTTAGAAAAAGTGTGGGTCACTGTGCTCCAAGTACACACACGGCGTCAGTTTTAATAATTTTAAATTGGGTGCTTCGCGTATTGCGTAACTGAATTGTATTAATAACGAGTTTGTTCACGCAACTAAAGATGACAAACCGTGTTGAAAAGTGTAGATTTTGTTCATCATTTATGTATTAGATAATAAATCCATATCTTGCACACACACGTATAGTGGTAACAAATAACAAATTTATTCCAAGTTGCTAAGCAAGTCCTTATCAAATCATATATCAGACACATTAAACACTCTAACCTTTCAAAATTAAGATTAGTCCGATTTACATTTAAACATTCAGTCCGTAACGCGCAGTAAACACACTTTACATTTAAACATTCAGTTCGTACCGCGCAGTAAACACACTTTACATTTAAACATTCAGTTCGTACCGCGCAGTAAACACACTTTACATTTAAACATTCAGTCCGTAACGCGCAGTAAACACACTTTACATTTAAACATTCAGTCCGTAACGCGCAGTAAACACACTTTACATTTAAACATTCAGTCCGTAACGCGCAGTAAACACACTTTACATTTAAACATTCAGTTCGTACCGCGCAGTAAACACACTTTACATTTAAACATTCAGTCCGTACCGCGCAGTAAACACACTTTACATTTAAACATTCAGTCCGTAACGCGCAGTAAACACACTTTACATTTAAACATTCAGTTCGTACCGCGCAGTAAACACAATTTCATAAACATCCAGTCCGTACCGCGCAGTAAACACACTTTACATTTAAACATCCAGTCCGTAACGCGCAGTAAACACACTTTACATTTTAACATTCAGTTCGTACCGTGCAGTAAACACACTTTACATTTAAACATTCAGTTCGTACCGCGCAGTAAACACACTTTACATAAACATCCAGTCCGTACCGCGCAGTAAACACACTCCGTCTCAGTTATACAAACCAGTCAGTTAATGCTGTACAGTGAAATAATCGCTGTTTGTTCTGAGATCCACACAAAACACATAAATACAGTCCGTACCGCGCAGTAAACACACTCCGTCTCAGTTATACAAACCAGTCAGTTAATGTTGTACAGTGAAATAATCGCTGTTTGTTCTGAGATCCACACACAACACATAAATACAGTCCGTACCGCGCAGTAAACACACTCCGTCTCAATTATACAAACCAGTCAGTTAATGTTGTACAGTGAAATAATCGCTGTTTGTTCTGAGATCCACACAAAACACATACAGTCCGTACCGCGCAGTAAACACACTCCGTCTCAGTTATACAAACCAGTCAGTTAATGCTGTACAGTGAAATAATCGCTGTTTGTTCTGAGATCCACACAAAACACATAAATACAGTCCGTACCGCGCAGTAAACACACTCCGTCTCAGTTATACAAACCAGTCAGTTAATGCTGTACAGTGAAATAATCGCTGTTTGTTCTGAGATCCACACAAAACACATAAATACAGTCCGTACCGCGCAGTAAACACACTCCGTCTCAGTTATACAAACCAGTCAGTTAATGCTGTACAGTGAAATAATCGCTGTTTGTTCTGAGATCCACACAAAACACATAAATACAGTCCGTACCGCGCAGTAAACACACTCCGTCTCAGTTATACAAACCAGTCAGTTAATGCTGTACAGTGAAATAATCGCTGTTTGTTCTGAGATCCACACAAAACACATAAATACAGTCCGTACCGCGCAGTAAACACACTCCGTCTCAGTTATACAAACCAGTCAGTTAATGCTGTACAGTGAAATAATCGCTGTTTGTTCTGAGATCCACACAAAACACATAAATACACTGTGTGGGCAGAACGTAGAATTTGTGAATGTTAAACATGGCGGTACATATAGTAACCACTGGGCTTTAGAGGGTTAAATCTATCTCATTGGATGCGTATTCTAAACGCCAAAGTTTTTACCGTCAATATATATAACATGATACCCAGTAGCATATATATTTATCGTGCGAAGGAAAGTGAAACAGGAACGAAACACAGACTACAAACAAATACATGAACGAATAAAGTAATTTAAAACTCAAAATAAACTCTGCGCTTTACAAATAGGCCAGCAGAAACACGACGAACATTAGCAAACGGTGTGTGAAATAGTAAGAATGTAAAATAAAATAGCAAAATGTAAGCAATAGTCTTATATGACCATCCATATATACAACCCCAAAGCCAAAACTGAAGAACTAGCCAATGGTGGAAGACATAACAAAAAACCATATTGTTTCATTTTAACATTTTACTGCGAAAGTTGACGAACTTTTTTAAGGATTTTATATTGTGTGTTTTTATATATTTTAAACACAGACATTGTAAATAGCTGTAATATATATACATATATATATATATGACAATGAAACTGGACTAAATGTGATAGCAGACAAAAACATTGGTTGTAAAGTAAATGTACATTACGAGCCCCCTGTTGATGGCCTTGTAAAGGCCGAAACATGTGTAGAGGTTGAATAATATAAAGTGAAAATATAGTGCGTTTTGTTGGTGTTTGATTTGTGAGTTTGTGAATTACACATCCTTGTTTGAGGTTCTTGTTGTTGCGTTTGCATCGATCTTCCTTTAGGCCTATTGCTTATACTGTATTTCGGAAAGCGATCGTTACGATAGACGTCACACCGCGTAGAGTTAAATGATGTATTTGTTGTTACTTAATAAACAAAATGATGATAAAATTATTTGAATTAATAATTCCAGTTTAATTGAAATATTTCCTCAGTTATAAAAAGACGGACACAGCTTACCTTAAGTGCATCTGCTTTGCTTAATAAAGCATATTTGTGTTAAGCATTTTAAGGCTGAAAGATGCTTATTGTAGGCAGTGTGATATTATATGACACTGATACAAACATTATGGCTTTTAAAACAAACATCACCGAAATCCCTATAGCGTTACCAACATTCCACATTCACATTTCCCTCAACTAACACGAATTTTCACTCGTCATGACCACACTTCAGGTGCCACAATCTTGACTTCAGAACTCTTAACAACACTTGTCAGTAGCAAGAACACCTGTCAGTAGCACTGCTATAACACTGCATAGACACACGCACAGTGCTGCTGGTGACGCTGACCGCACAGTATGACGATTTGACACAGTACTGAGTTGTGGAAGCACCGACGTTAGTTTCACGGTTCACAAAGCAACTGACCAAAATAACAGACAGTAATGCCAAGCACTGAAACAAAAAATTATTAAGGAAAACGCCAAACGAAACATTAAACAAAAAAAAAGTCAAACAGCCCCTCACAAAGAAAGAGATACATACATATATATATACACAAAATTGCGTATCTCAAAATGAGACGGGGGCGAGTGAAATAAATGTAATGTGTGGGGGGAAAAACCCCCTACATAAGTACCGTGATGAAAGCTATAGGAAGGAAATGGTGATGGCGCAGCATTTGGTATTTCATGGCGACCAATTTAGAACAATTAAGGACAAGCTTACAGTAGGCTAATGATTCTAGTTATTTGCTCCTCGGACTCTGTGGTTTGAGCTGTGATACGATAGTCTACAAAAGTCTATTGTCCACCCAAAGTCACTGTTTAACTTTTAACTACAACTATTACCTTCACATGTAAAGTAGCCCTCTTATATGCAATCATTCGTACATTACTCTAATTCACCTTTCCTCCACCTCCTCATTTATCAACATTTTCCTCTCTTTCCCCTCGTATTTATGTGATTCTTTTAACGAAAAAAATGCTAATATTAAGAGAAATTATGGAGCGATTTTTTTAAATAACAGAGTGAAAGAAATGAAATGAGTGAAAGCTGTGGTGAGGGGGCGAAGAGGGGGAGGAGCGATGGGCTGCAAATAGGGGGGAGAGGGGGGCAGGGAACAAGAAAATAGAGACGGCGAAAATGACGGAATAATGTGTAATGGTGAATAATGAGTAGGAGAAATTTAGTGATGGTGATTACTGAGAAATATGGGGCTATCAGTGCTATAGACTGTACTATCGTTTGTGTAAATATGGGGCTATCAGTGCTATAGACTGTACTATCGTTTGTGTAAATATGGGGCTATCAGTGCTATAGACTGTACTATCGTTTGTGTAAATATGGGGCTATCAGTGCTATAGACTGTACTATCGTTTGTGTAAATATGGGGCTATCAGTGCTATAGAATGTACTATCGTTTGTGTAAATATGGGGCTATCAGTGCTATAGACTGTACTATCGTTTGTGTAAATATGGGGCTATCAGTATTATAGACTGTACTATCGTTTGTGTAAAAAGGAAGATTGAAGTGATTGCAGGATGGAGATTGTAATCGATCGTTAACAAGCAAAATGAGCTTTTGTGAATTTGATATTTGTACAGAAGAGAGGGAGAGAGAGTTGCTTTATTATTTCAAGACACACAAACATGTGATACGTCAGACAGCTGATCACGTGACATTAGGTAACTTACGTACTTATTTAAATACTCTTAGCTAAAAATTCAATTTCAAAGTAAGTTAAAGAGCAAAGTGTCAACCAGAAGTTCATTCTGACTTAGATATATAGGCCTACATGACAGATGGTACACATCAGACCTCCACGGCGTAGAATATGTTGGTGTCAAGTCTCTGTAGGTAGCAGGTGACAGCTTGCTTCACGTCGGCGTCTGTTGCAAATCGCTTGGGAGCCAGGTTGTTCTTAAGGGGTACAAGGAGATGGATGTCGGGGCTGCAAGAATGGTGTTAAGAACCTCCCAGTCGCAGGGTCGTGACAAGTTAGAAGTTGGCAGCATTGGGGCATTAATACACTTTGTGAGCAGAATTGTACAGAGTTGGGCCTGCTGTATAGACCTAAAGGGACGTAGAGGTCTGACACTGAGACTGCCTGCTGTTTAGACCTAAAGGGACGTAGAGGTCTGACACTGAGACTGCCTGCTGTATAGACCTAAAGGGACGTAGAGGTCTGACACTGAGACTGCCTGCTGTATAGACCTAAAGGGACGTAAAGGTCTGACACTGAGACTGCCTGCTTATAGACCTAAAGGGACGTAGAGGTCTGACACTGAGACTGCCTGCTGTATAGACCTAAAGGGACGTAAAGGTCTGACACTGAGACTGACTGCTGTATAGACCTAAAGGGACGTAAGGTCTGACACTGAGACTGACTGCTGTATAGACCTAAAGGGACGTAGAGGTCTGACACTGAGACTGCCTGCTGTATAGACCTAAAGGGACGTAAAGGTCTGACACTGAGGCTGACTGCTGTATAGACCTAAAGGGACGTAAGAGGTCTGACACTGAGACTGACTGCTGTATAGACCTAAAGGGACGTAAGGTCTGACACTGAGACTGACTGCTGTATAGACCTAAAGGGACGTAAAGGTCTGACACTGAGGCTGACTGCTGTATAGACCTAAAGGGACGTAAAGGTCTGACACTGAGACTGACTGCTGTATAGACCTAAAGGGACGTAAAGGACTGACACTGAGACTGACTGCTGTATAGACCTAAAGGGACGTAAAGGTCTGACACTGAGACTGACTGCTGTATAGACCTAAAGGGACGTAAAGGTCTGACACTGAGACTGACTGCTGTATAGACCTAAAGGGACGTAAAGGACTGACACTGAGACTGACTGCTGTATAGACCTAAAGGGACGTAAAGGACTGACACTGAGACTGACTGCTGTATAGACCTAAAGGGACGTAAAGGTTGACACTGAGACTGACTGCTGTATAGACCTAAAGGGACGTAAAGGTCTGACAGTGAGACTGACTGCTGTATAGACCTAAAGGGACGTAAAGGTCTGACACTGAGACTGACTGCTGTATAGACCTAAAGTGACGTAAAGGTCTGACACTGAGACTGACTGCTGTATAGACCTAAAGGGACGTAAAGGACTGACACTGAGACTGACTGCTGTATAGACCTAAAGGGACGTAAAGGACTGACACTGAGACTGACTGCTGTATAGACCTAAAGGGACGTAAAGGTCTGACACTGAGACTGACTGCTGTATAGACCTAAAGGGACGTAAAGGTCTGACAGTGAGACTGACTGCTGTATAGACCTAAAGGGACGTAAAGGTCTGACATGAGACTGACTGCTGTATAGACCTAAAGGGACGTAAAGGTCTGACACTGAGACTGACTGCTGTATAGACCTAAGGACGTAAAGGTCTGACACTGAGACTGACTGCTGTATAGACCTAAAGGGACGTAAAGGTCTGACACTGAGACTGACTGCTGTATAGACCTAAAGGGACGTAAAGGTCTGACACTGAGACTGACTGCTGTATAGACCTAAAGGGACGTAAAGGTCTGACACTGAGACTGACTGCTGTATAGACCTAAAGGGACGTAAAGGTCTGACACTAAGACTGACTGCTATATAGACCTAAAGTGACGTAAAGGTCTGACACTGAGACTGACTGCTGTATAGACCTAAAGGGACGTAAAGGTCTGACACTGAGACTGACTGCTGTATAGACCTAAAGGGACGTAAAGGTCTGACACTGAGACTGACTGCTGTATAGACCTAAAGGGACGTAAAGGTCTGACACTAAGACTGACTGCTGTATAGACCTAAAGGGACGTAAAGGTCTGACACTAAGACTGACTGCTGTATAGACCTAAAGGGACGTAAAGGTCTGACACTGAGACTGACTGCTGTATAGACCTAAAGGGACGTAAAGGTCTGACACTGAGACTGACTGCTGTATAGACCTAAAGGGACGTAAAGGTCTGACACTAAGACTGACTGCTGTATAGACCTAAAGGGACGTAAAGGTCTGACACTGAGACTGACTGCTGTATAGACCTAAAGGGACGTAAAGGTCTGACACTGAGACTGACTGCTGTATAGACCTAAAGGGACGTAAAGGTCTGACACTGAGACTGACTGCTGTATAGACCTAAAGGGACGTAAAGGTCTGACACTAAGACTGACTGCTGTATAGACCTAAAGGGACGTAAAGGTCTGACACTGAGACTGACTGCTGTATAGACCTAAAGGGACGTAAAGGTCTGACACTAAGACTGACTGCTGTATAGACCTAAAGGTACGTAAAGGTCTGACACTGAGACTGACTGCTGTATAGACCTAAAGGGACGTAAAGGTCTGACACTGAGACTGACTGCTGTATAGACCTAAAGGGACGTAAAGGTCTGACACTGAGACTGACTGCTGTATAGACCTAAAGGTACGTAAAGGTCTGACACTGAGACTGACTGCTGTATAGACCTAAAGGGACGTAAAGGTCTGACACTGAGACTGACTGCTGTATAGACCTAAAGGGACGTAAAGGTCTGACAGTGAGACTGACTGCTGTATAGACCTAAAGGGACGTAAAGGTCTGACACTGAGACTGACTGCTGTATAGACCTAAAGGGACGTAAAGGTCTGACACTGAGACTGACTGCTGTATAGACCTAAAGGGACGTAAAGGTCTGACACTGAGACTGACCTGAATTACAAGCAGACGGCATCGCACTTTGCTTCTGACATGAAACTGTTTAGTTAATCTTGTTTAGCTGCATAATCGCTGTTTATTCTGACAGCCATATGACACAAATAAAGACACTTTGTGAGAAAAACGCAGAATTCTCAATGCTAATGCACTTGGTTCATATAGTTACCACTTTTACATTTTGACAACAACCACTTTATTTTGCGAATATATTCCTAGTCCACGTTTTAAACCAAATTCGAACTACTTAGTATAGGCTTTACAAGAAACATTATAATGCCTTAAATGACATGTCCAATTACTAACAAGACCATGAACGTATAACGTAATATTGCGGGCGCGTTCGCGTAACCATTGTTGCCGTGGTAAAGCAATAAGTGTTCTGAATGTGTGTCTGTAGCCTTAGATATCCAGCATGCAAAGCGCATGCGCCGTGTTATATTGTCATCTGTGGCCTGTCTGGCTGTACCGTATTTTTCCACATTATCTCATAAACGGCACGATTTTGGGAAAAAAGTTATTGAACATAAAATGTGTGTTTTGGTTTTGTGTACAACTTTTGTCTGACACATTTCTCATTCTAAGAATTTAACGAGATGTTATTCTAAATTTATTTCGGTTTTGATGTGTAATACCCGTTATTCTCGTCAGATTTTAATGAAATTTGAATTTTTTTCGAAATATTTTCGAAAAATACTCAAATGTCAGAGATCATGAAAATCCGTCCAGTGGGAGCCGAGCTGTTCCATGCGGGGAGATAGACAGACGGACGGACAGGAGATATGACGAAGCTAATAATCGCTTTTTGCGATCTTTCGAAAGCGCCGAAAACACAGTCGGTGACATGTAAGTATTTTCAGTCGGTGACATGTAAGTATTTTCAGTCGGTGACATGTAAGTAGTTTCAGTCGGTGACATGTAAGTATTTTCAGTCGGTGACATGTAAGTATTTTCAGTCGGTGACATGTAAGTAGTTTCAGTCGGTGACATGTAAGTATTTTCAGTCGGTGACATGTAAGTATTTTCAGTCGGTGACATGTAAGTATTTTCATTCCTTAAAAATGTCTAAGCTCGATATTATGCTCCAAACTTCACAAAACTACAGAACATTCACAAACAGCTGGTCACACAGTCACAGTCACACAGTCACAGTCACACAGTCACAGTCACACAGTCACAGTCACACAGTCACAGTCACAGTCACACAGTCACACAGTCACAGTCACACAGTCACAGTCACAGTCACACAGTCATAGTCTCACAGTCACACAGTCACAGTCACACAGTCACAGTCACACAGTCACAGTCACAGTCACACAGTCACACAGTCACAGTCATAATCACAGTCACACAGTCACAGTCACACTGTCACAGTCACACACACAGTCACAGTACACACAGTCACACAGTCACAGTCACACAGTCACAGTCAACACAGTTACAGTCACAGTCACAGTCACACAGTCACAGTCACACAGTCACAGTCACACAGTTACAGTACAGTCACAGTCACAGTCACAGTCACACAGTCACATAGTCACAACGTCACACAGTCACACAGTTACAGTTACACAGTCACAGTCACAAGTCAAGTCACAGTCACACAGTCACATAGTCACACGTCACACAGTCACATAGTTACAGTCACACAGTCACTGTCACAGTCACAGTCACAAGTCACACAGTCACAGTCACAGTCACACAGTCCACAGTCACACAGGTTCATTATAAATCAAACATCGCAACTTAATTTGATACTAAAATGACTACAGTCGCCTTTTCAGTTTCTGTAACTTTCCTTCACACATTTCCCCCACGGAAGTGTCAAAGGTATGAGGAAGTGGAATTAGTCGTCGAAAATGCAAAACTTTAAATGCAGCTCAGCACTTTAAATTCGTATCGATGTAAACTGGTGTGGGATCAGATCCAATCGAATTCGATTTGTAAAGAAAACACGACACATTGCGATACTAACCAACCACTTCCACCAGATATAAGGTAGAGACTGCGTGGAGTTTCGCCTCCATTTACCTTGCTGTGAACTGCAAATGCTTAAAAACAACGACAGCGTTACTTTTATTGTTATAATGTCGACTTGGCCAGATGTTATAATTCTGGAGATGCTTACAATTTTATGTTTTCATGTGGATACAATTTATTTCGATTTAATAATGTTTCAAAGCACGAATTTAATGGAACAAACTTTTAACACGAACTTCCGGCTGCATTTCCAAGTCCACTCTGCTTTTTGTAGCCACGTATGTGTGTGTATGTTATTATGCCTGTCTTTATTACTGTCTTACTTAGTTTTATGGCAAATATCGCTTAAGTACAGGAATTAAGAACGGCCCCCCCCCGTAAAATCAAAATTTGTAAAATTAAACAATTCATTTCTTACAAATTAAAATGTGTAAGCACTGAATTTTTATGTGAAATAAGACATGATGATGGCCTAAATATTTTCGGCAGAAACACACTGTCCCCGGAAGATGGATACAGATCTGCATAGACGCGCAAAAGGAAACATTAAATGCATACATAATAAATGACAGAACGGCATGAAGTTACACGATGCAGTTCATATAGTTAGGTTAAATGTTAGCTTGGGACGATTTTGATCTTCATAGGCGTTTCTCAACGAAACGTTATACTTTGAAACAGCTAAAGATTGGAGAAGGAAGGATAAAATGGGAAGGGTGAATTTCTGTGATGACGTTGAAAGGGCTGCACGGGGGTAAATTTTTTTTTTACGATTGATAGGGATGGATGAGAATCTTGCAAAAAAATATTTCGAGTTTCAGCACCTAATTAAAACTTATTACAGACCGAGAGATATTAATAAAATATTATTCAGTTGAGATTAATGAAAATATTAACCACCTTTAATCAACTTTCCAATTCGTACCGCAACAAGACGCACTGCGTCTACACAACAGACGCCAACAGGTTACATCTACTTAGGGAAGAATTTTCAGTTTATTTTGATAATCGTACTAAATACATAAATACATAAATACATAAATACTCCACGCGTGCAAAATACAGAGTTTTTAAGCGTCAAACGTCTCGGTTAATATATTAACCACTGTACTTTACCGGGCCAACAACAACAAATACATGACAGGTTATATCAACCGCACACGCATCCACATTTTTTTCAGAATAATATTACCAGAGGTAACAGCAAATTAAATTGGTCCCATTTTGTTGAATCCCCTCAATTCCCAACATAACCCTGCATTAATACATGCAGCATGTCCTCAAAGTAATAGGCCTATGAAGAATAACAAAGCAGTCAAAATCCCCAAATGAATTTGTATGAAGGAAGTGCAGATACGGTGGGAAAGCCTGCAGACGGCGCTGTAAGTGTGTAATGACGTTCCTCGCCTCTTTATTTTCATGTATGTTGGAAAATGATGGCCGTAATCTGTGGGAAGAGGGGTTTTATTTTACCGAAATAAAATAATGATACAGGTCGGTGGGGAGATCTGGCTCCACCTCGTCGATTATCATATTTTGTTGTAGCGCCCGGTTTATGTATGTAGTCATTAACTGAGCTTCTGTCTCTGTCTTCTGCAGAATATGAAAAGCTCTGTTCACCTTAACTCCTTATTTCCTAACAAAAGAACATCGCAATGTACTCAATTACATTACGCTAAACTCAATATTATTCACTCCATACATTTATTTTCCATGTTTATTGTCCCACAAATGTACAATCTATTGACTATTAATTTGTGTAACACATTGCTACATGTTTCGAACCTTATCCTGGTTCATCTTCAGGGACTTCAGTATTTTAAATTACACTGATTTTTTACATCAACAGTACAATTCTAACCAGTGTATAAATTTTACCATTGATGTAAAAAAAATCAGTGTAATTAAAATACTGAAGTCCCTGAAGATGAACCAGGATAAGGTTCGAAACATGTAACACTGTGTTACACAATTAATAGTGGATAAAATGTACATTCGTCGGACAATAAACATATTACACAGAATGTACAAGGCGTTCTTTGCCAAGGGGCTGTCGAGTCATTGGAAAAAAAAAAGTTTCTCTAAGTCGTAAGATAATGAACAAGAAGGAATTAATATTTAATCACAGCTCTTGTTCGACTCAGTTGTCATTACATTTCAACAAAACCCCCCAAGCACATCAATATATTTGCCCAAAACCCCCCAAGCACAACAATATATTTGCCCAAAACCCCTCAAGCACATCAATATATTTGCCCAAAACCCCCAAGCACATCAATATATTTGCCCAAAACCCCCCAAGCACATCAATATATTTGCCCAAAATCCCCCAAGCACATCAATATATTTGCCCAAAACCCCCCAAGCACATCAATATATTTGCCCAAAACCCCCCAAGCACATCAATATATTTGCCCAAAACCCCCCAAGCACATCAATATATTTGCCCAAAACCCTCAAGCACATCAATATATTTGCCCTAAACTTGTCACGATTTCAAAAATTCTGTCGCGACAGAAAACAGGCTCTTACATTCGCAGCCATTTACGAACAGCCATTTCCACTGCCTCATTGCGACGTCCCAAGTGTTGCTTCAGCGACACAAACAGTTGATAATCCAAAACATCAACTTCAGCAATATGGAGCAGACAGTACAGAAAAATGCAAAGCCTCATAAACCTAAATACGACGGTCGTGGAAACCTTACTGCATGTCGCCCTTAGAAATTTGGCAGCCATTTTGAGGCGAACCCTTCCCTACAATCAGTCGTTCCTTGTTACCCTATCCCGGATATTATTCCCGCCCCCCCATTGGTACGTACACCCTCAAAATAATTTCCTCCGTAACTTTCGATAACGCATTAAAGTTTCACCTCTCCTCTTCGTGTCTCTTCGCTTTGCTATTGACGACGTCTAGGATACGTATAATGATATAGCGCCATTTCCCACCCCTCAGCGCATGGTGTACCCCCCCCCCCCCCAAACTGCTCCACAGCGCCGTCCACAAACGCTACATTTCGATAAGACTCACAACAATTTTCAACTGTCTTGTTATGGGCTTTAATAACACACTAGCGAAATAGAATTTTTTCTTGCTTGTTCCTTCCATACTTTAAATTTTATTTTTATATAACATTTCCTGCTAGAAGGGGGGCGGTGGGAGGGGGGTCGGGGGGCAGGCGGCCATTTTGGTGTGGGCACAAATTGTTGTGTTGATAATGTAAGGTTGTGTGGAGCTTTTGGCTGCTGAAGGGAATGATTTGCATGTTGGCCGCTGAGTGGCGTGGGCGAGTCAATACGAAAGAAAAGAAGGAAGAAAAACAAGATGGCCGCTGTAAAGCCACGCCATAGAAGCCTTGATTATATAGCGGTTAAAAGCAACCAGTTGGCTGGATGCATCTGTAGGAAAACGTGGCGTCTGAGGTAACGTTACCTGCGTCTGTTACCCTGATAATCTCGCACAGTCGCACACCCGAACTCACGCATAAGCAGCCTAAGTACCATCTTGGAAAACAATTACTACGATATTATGTTAAATTAACTTTTAGGTGTAGAATGGAAACTTCGTTTATTAAGTGGGGCCCCGTGTCCCCAGACATGGGCCCCCGTGTCCCCAGACATGGGCCCCCGTGTCCCCAGACATGGGAATAAAAATGACCCATAGTTTTTAAATAACAGTATAACATTTGAAATTTCACTGTTGTGAAGAAGAAACAAGTACCTTATCTGAAAATTTGTATCCTTCTACGAAATTACACGGCGTCATATTCCGAACTGTATTATTAACACTTCAATGATGATGGCATTCTCAGGATAGAGAGGTTTAATTTATACTACCTGCCGTACTACTGACTGTCTGAACTGTGCAGTAGGCATGTTACGTCACCAAGTGGACTGAACTGGCTGTTGTACCCTTTTTACACTTTAAGTAAATTTTGTATCTTGCCTGTTGCTTGGGACTTTATATGACAAGTAATGTTTAAACTTTATATGACAAGTAATGTTTAAACTTTATATGACAAGTAATGTTTAAACTTTATATGACAAGTAATGTTTAAACTTTATATGATAAGTAATGTTTAAACTTTATATGACAAGTAATGTTTAAACTTTATATGACAAGTAATGTTTAAACTTTATATGACAAGTAATGTTTAAACTTTATATGATAAGTAATGTTTAAACTTTATATGACAAGTAATGTTTAAACTTTATATGACAAGTAATGTTTAAACTTTATATGACAAGTAATGTTTAAACTTTATATGACAAGTAATGTTTAAACTTTATATGATAAGTAATGTTTAAACTTTATATGACAAGTAATGTTTAAACTTTATATGACAAGTAATGTTTAAACCTTATACGATAAGTAATGTTTAAACTTTATATGACAAGTAATGTTTAAACTTTATATGACAAGTAATGTTTAAATTTTATATGACAAGTAATGTTTAAACTTTATATGACAAGTAATGTTTAAACTTTATATGATAAGTAATGTTTAAACTTTATATGACAAGTAATGTTTAAACTTTATATGATAAGTAATGTTTAAACTTTATATGACAAGTAATGTTTAAACTTTATATGACAAGTAATGTTTAAACTTTATATGACAAGTAATGTTTAAACTTTATATGACAAGTAATGTTTAAACTTTATATGACAAGTAATGTTTAAACTTTATATGACAAGTAATGTTTAAACTTTATATGACAAGTAATGTTTAAACTTTATATGACAAGTAATGTTTAAACTTTATATGACAAGTAATGTTTAAACTTTATATGACAAGTAATGTTTAAACTTTATATGATAAGTAATGTTTAAACTTTATATGACAAGTAATGTTTAAACTTTATATGACAAGTAATGTTTAAATTTTATAAATTTTCAGAAGTTAATTTATTACTTTGCACAATAAGTTAATTGTTTTATTAAGTGTGAGAGGGAGAAATATACATTATGTGTGTCTTGCTCAGTATGTTTTAAAGGCCAATTATGAAACTGAGGATGACCTGAGATAGGTCGAAACATTAAGTTTTATACAATAACTATAATTTAGTTGTGCTTGGACAGATATTGATTTAATTTTTTTACAATTAACAACATAACGGGATGACATTCTTAAAAAAAATAAATTTTTACGTTCATACGAAAAACCAAATTCCACATCAAAGGTAAAATTTTATATTTGTATTTTACTCCTTATAGTATTAGACAGCTAGTGTCGTTTTGTTTTGCTAGTGTCGTTTTGTTTTGCTAGTGTCGTTTGTTTTGCTAGTGTCGTTTGTTTTGCTAGTGTCGTTTGTTTTGCTAGTGTCGTTTGTTTTGCTAGTGTCGTTTGTTTTGCTAGTGTCGTTTGTTTTGCTAGTGTCGTTTGTTTTGCTAGTGTCGTTTGTTTTGCTAGTGTCGTTTGTTTTGCTAGTGTCGTTTGTTTTGCTAGTGTCGTTTTGTTTTGCTAGTGTCGTTTGTTTTGCTAGTGTCGTTTGTTTTGCTAGTGTCGTTTTGTTTTGCTAGTGTCGTTTCCAGACATTTAAATTTGCTATCTTGTTAAAGGCTTTATCAAGCACCTTCGTTAAGCACCTTCATCAAGCACCTTCATCAAGCACCTTCATCAAGCACCTTCATTCAAAAGCCAAGCATCTCCGTGCTTCACAAAAGCTACACTTTTGTTCCCTTTAAAAGCCATACTCAAAACGCTGCTGCAATTTAAACCTCTTTAAATTCAGTTTGATTAGAGTCGTCAAACACACCGTCATAAAACATCTTATTTACACAAATCTCTCGAATTACAGCCATTACGTCATCACCCACACCATTTACCACCCCTATTTTCCCCTCAGTTCCAGTACAAAGATTAAAATCAACATCATACAAGCGATGTCATTTTGTGATCATTATTTCATAAATCTATTAGCATCACGCAAGTATCGAGGCAGTGGGGGTTCATCGTAATGGTTGCAATGATAGAAAGAAAAAAAAAGAGAGAAGAAATTATAACTTCGAGATAAATCGATATTTTGCGTTTAAAATGTTTTAACTTATCACCGCTAGATAACTCTGCACACAGTCACACTCCTCAATCAACGCTCGTTATCGGTGCTGTGATTATACGGCCGGTAATTGGCCGACTCTCTTTATCGGCCTGTCTGGTTCAAAGCACTGCTGCCAACTTTGTTAGCTTATGTAAATGCTAATTATCAGACAAAGCTATTGGGCAGCACCGCGACGTCACAGCGGCTTTTAAATGCAAATTGGCTACTCAATTCACGTTCAGTAAGGACAATTAGGCCTATTCCATGTCACACTCCATAGTACGGAGCAATAGACGTCTAGCAGTGCCGACACTGTAAACAAATCGGCAAACAACCTGACCAATTCTGTCTGTCTTTTGTAACACGAAGCTTTCACAGACTTCGGCTTCGTCTGTCATTGCACATAATTGGGCTATTGCGAAATTTGGGGGCGCAGACCTTGCCTGTGACAATGCGCCCTTCAGAGTAACACAGTTTGGCTCCTTCACTACTAAAATCATCAACTTTACGTTGTTGCTGCTAGCAAATTTAGGCAATTTCTGCCGCCCTTGCGATAAGGCAGAGATTGAAACATTCAGACGTGTAATTTTGTTGTGAGTGCTAAACTTGGGCACTTATATGGAGGAAAATATGTGGTCTGACGGTGTTCGAGGACAGGACGATGAGGAGGATTGAGGAGGATATTTGGACCTCAGGAGGATAGCTGGAACTGCAAAGAGAGCAGCCAAGTGATCTCTGCTCCTTCACAAATATAATTAGCTTATAATTAAATTAATTAATATATATAATATAATTACATAATAATTAAACATGCTAACATATGCGGGGCACGTATGTGGAAGAACAGAAACGCATACAGAATTTTGGTGCAGAAAACTGAAGGAAGTAGAAAATTTGAAAGATCCAGACACAGATAGAAGTCCTAGTGTAATGGATCTCACAGGTATAGGATTGGAGGGCTTGTGCTGGACTAATCTGGCCCAGGAAAATAACAAATGCCTAGCTGTTGTGAACACGGTAATAAACAATTAACACAGCAACCAACAAATACACTTAATAATACACAATTCGTAACTAGTATTAAACTGCTATATGTTTCGGCAACGAGGTGCCATCTTCAGGGTTTTTTAGAACAAAGAAATATAAGCACAACACTTTATTGTAGGCGTTGCAGGCAGACGACCGCAGCTAAAAGCTGTAACAAGCAGTGTCAATACTTAATTAACGTCATCTCACAACGTTCAGTCCAACAAAATACACGCGATTCCCTGACTCATTGCCTTTGGGCTTATTGTGTGATCAAAATGGTCCTGAGTAAAACTATGAAGATACCAATCTATATGGCATCCAATCGCGTGAAATTCTGCAATAAAGTCAGCTCTACTCATTATAATTCTTGTAACAGGCCGTTGTTACGATAATAGCCGCGCCTATCGTGCAACGTCTAGACTATCTTCCTTTCTAATTTAATCCCCAACTGCAGCAGATAGCATCTAACAACGCAACACAACTAACTAGCTTTATTAAATAGTTTATCAAAAAATGTATACGTGTTATAACAACAAAACTTTTCGAAACTTATAATATGTATGTTTAAAATATCTGGACCATTTCCTCCTACCCCCCCCCCCCCCAATGTAATTGCCCAAATTTCGTTCTCCCCATCTGCTCCGTCTGTCACAAGCACATATCGTTAAGTCATTACAGTGATACCAATAGGGCGGTACTTTGAAAAGGAAATATTTGTACTTCGGCAAACGTTTCACGTTGTATTATGGTTTATTTGCAAGAAAATTAATAAGACAATTGTGATATAAATATAAATATAATATAAATATAAATATAAATATAAATATAAATATAAATATAAATATAAATATAAATATAACGTGTGACAAGAAGTGACTACACAATGGTGAGTGTTTAGGGCTGATGGTGCTGTGCTTTGCTGGTCACAACTTGTTCACGTGTTAGCTGACACAACTTGTTCACGTGTTAGCTGACATAACTTGTTCACGTGTTGGCTGACATAACTTGTTCACGTGTTGGCTGACATAACTTGTTCACGTGTTGGCTGACATAACTTGTTCACGTGTTGGCTGACATAACTTGTTCACGTGTTGGCTGACATAACTTGTTCACGTGTTGGCTGACATAACTTGTTCACGTGTTGGCTGACATAACTTGTTCACGTGTTGGCTGACATAACTTGTTCACGTGTTGGCTGACACACCTTGTTCATGTGTTGGCTGACATAACTTGTTCACGTGTTGGCTGACATAACTTGTTCACGTGTTGGCTGACATAACTTGTTCACGTGTTGGCTGACATAATTTGTTCACGTGTTGGCTGACACACCTTGTTCATGTGTTGGCTGACACACATTGTTCACGTGTTGGCTGACACACCTTGTTCACGTGTTGGCTGACACACATTGTTCACGTGTTGGCTGACACACATTGTTCACGTGTTGGCTGACACATCTTGTTCACGTGTTGGCTGACATAACTTGTTCAGGTGTTGGCTGACATAACTTGTTCACGTGTTGGCTGACATAACTTGTTCAGGTGTTGGCTGACATAACTTGTTCACGTGTTGGCTGACATAACTTGTTCACGTGTTGGCTGACATAACTTGTTCACGTGTTGGCTGACATAACTTGTTCACGTGTTGGCTGACACACCTTGTTCATGTGTTGGCTGACATAACTTGTTCACGTGTTGGCTGACATAACTTGTTCACGTGTTGGCTGACATAACTTGTTCACGTGTTGGCTGACATAATTTGTTCACGTG
This sequence comes from Reticulitermes speratus, assembly GCA_021186555.1. Lineage (NCBI taxonomy): Eukaryota > Metazoa > Arthropoda > Insecta > Blattodea > Rhinotermitidae > Reticulitermes > Reticulitermes speratus. The sequence goes on from JAJKFL010000026.1 coordinate 576,185, forward strand.
TTGGCTGACACACCTTGTTCATGTGTTGGCTGACACACATTGTTCACGTGTTGGCTGACACACCTTGTTCACGTGTTGGCTGACACACATTGTTCACGTGTTGGCTGACACACATTGTTCACGTGTTGGCTGACACACCTTGTTCACGTGTTGGCTGACAACTCGCCTGAATTCAGTTCTAAGATTATGATTTTTGGACGCAGGCCTACAAGTGTACTTTGTGTGATGCCTTGAGAGTGTGTGCAGCGACAAGTGTACTTTGTGTGATGCCTTCAGAGTGTGTGCAGCGACAAGTGTACTTTGTGTGATGCCTTCAGAGTGTGTGCAGCGACAAGTGTACTTTGTGTGATGCCTTCAGAGTGTGTGCAGCGACAAGTGTACTTTGTGTGATGCCTTGAGAGTGTGTGCAGCGACAAGTGTACTTTGTGTGATGCCTTCAGAGTGTGTGCAGCGACAAGTGTACTTTGTGTGATGCCTTCAGAGTGTGTGCAGCGACAAGTGTACTTTGTGTGATGCCTTGAGAGTGTGTGCAGCGACAAGTGTACTTTGTGTGATGCCTTGAGAGTGTGTGCAGCGACAAGTGTACTTTGTGTGATGCCTTGAGAGTGTGTGCAGCGACAAGTGTACTTTGTGTGATGCCTTCAGAGTGTGTGCAGCGACAAGTGTACTTTGTGTGATGCCTTGAGAGTGTGTGCAGCGACAAGTGTACTTTGTGTGATGCCTTCAGAGTGTGTGCAGCGACAAGTATACTTTGTGTGATGCCTTCAGAGTGTGTGCAGCGACAAGTGTACTTTGTGTGATGCCTTCAGAGTGTGTGCAGCGACAAGTGTACTTTGTGTGATGCTTTCAGAGTGTGTGCAGCGACAAGTGTACTTTGTGTGATGCTTTCAGAGTGTGTGCAGCGACAAGTGTACTTTGTGTGATGCCTTCAGAGTGTGTGCAGCGACAAGTGTACTTTGCTATAGACATGAGAATTAAGACGACTGCTTGTTTGAAATTGGAATTATATCAACAAAAGCGTAAAAAATTTATATATAATTACGTGCTATAAGATTAAGGTGTGGCAATAAATTTATTGGTATTGTGTGATACTGTGTGATACTGTGATACTGCGCGATATTAAGTGATACTGTGTGATACTCTGCGATATTGTTTGGGATTATGTGATACTGTGCAATATTAAGTGATATTAAGTGATACTATGTCATATCATGTGAAACTGTCTGATATGTGAGATTATGTAATACTGCGCGATATTAAGTGATACTGTGTGATACTCTGCGATATTGTGTGGGATTATGTGATACTGTGCAATATTAAGTGATATTAAGTGATACTATGTCATATCATGTGAAACTGTCTGATATGTGAGATTATGTAATACTGCGCGATATTAAGTGATACTGTGTGATACTCTGCGATATTGTGTGGGATTATGTGATACTGTGCAATATTAAGTGATATTAAGTGATACTATGTCATATCATGTGATACTGCCTGATAAGTGAGATTATGTAATACTGCGCGATATTAAGTGATACTGTGTGATACTCTGCGATATTGTGTGGGATTATGTGATACTGTGCAATATTAAGTGATATTAAGTGATACTATGTCATATCATGTGATACTGCCTGATAAGTGAGATTATGTAATACTGCGCGATATTAAGTGATACTGTGTGATACTCTGCGATATTGTGTGGGATTATGTGATACTGTGCAATATTAAGTGATATTAAGTGATACTATGTCATATCATGTGATACTGCCTGATAAGTGAGATTATGTAATACTGCGCGATATTAAGTGATACTGTGTGATACTCTGCGATATTGTGTGGGATTATGTGATACTGTGCAATATTAAGTGATATTAAGTGATACTATGTCATATCATGTGATACTGTCTGATATGTGAGATTATGTAATACTGCGCGATATTAAGTGATATTGGGCGATAATAAATGATATTCTGTGATACTATGTGTACTGTGTGATACTGTGATACTGTGCGATACTCTACAGCAGTCAAAGCCTTCTGCTGCTACATCTCACGATAACCGTCAAGACGGCCGTACCGTAATAAGCACAAATAAATTGCACACGTTTAAACGTATTAGACGCCATTTGAAGCAAAATTTACACTGTAAAGAATTTTGTGTTCCATAAAATGCAACGAAAATCTTAGCCAGCTAAGCTACTATCAGTTCCTCTACATTTTCGCCACATGCCGCGGTCTTCAAAGCACTCGAGCTGACACGATACGCGCGATGTCGGCGCCAGTTACCCGGTCACAAGGCGGCCACCTGGCCGGGAGACCGCCAGCGTACTTCGCAGCTTGCTGCTAAGTTCTGTGCAGATATGCATGGACTGAGTAAGTACATGTAAATGTAGGATGTAAATGTAAATGTAGGATGTAAATGTAAATGTAGGATGTAAATGTAAATGTAGGATGTAAATGTAAATGTAGGATGTACAGCGGTCTGTCAGTGGCAGTCTATGTAAGTCAGATGTACAGCGGTCTGTCAGTGGCAGTCTATGTAAGTCAGATGTACGGCGGTCTGTCAGTGTCAGTCTATGTAAGTCAGATGTACAGCGGTCAGTCAGTGGCAGTCTATGTAAGTCAGATGTACAGCGGTCAGTCAGTGGCAGTCTATGTAAGTCAGATGTACAGCGGTCTGTCAGTGGCAGTCTATGTAAGTCAGATGTACAGCGGTCTGTCAGTGGCAGTCTATGTAAGTCAGATGTACAGCGGTCTGTCAGTGTCAGTCTATGTAAGTCAGATGTACAGCGGTCTGTCAGTGTCAGTCTATGTAATTCGGATGTAGAGCGGTCTGTCAGTGGCAGTCTATGTAAATCACATGTACAGCGGTCTGTCAGTGGCAGTCTATGTAAGTCAGATGTACAGCGGTCTGTCAGTGGCAGTCTATGTAAGTCAGATGTACAGCGGTCTGTCAGTGGCAGTTTATGTAAGTCAGATGTACAGCGGTCTGTCAGTGGCAGTCTATGTAAGTCAGATGTACAGCGGTCTGTCAGTGGCAGTCTATGTAAGTCAGATGTACAGCGGTCTGTCAGTGGCAGTCTATGTAAGTCCGATGTACAGCGGTCTGTCAGTGGCAGTCTATGTAAGTCAGATGTACAGCGGTCTGTCAGTGGCAGTCTATGTAAGTCAGATGTACAGCGGTCTGTCAGTGGCAGTCTATGTAAGTCAGATGTACAGCGGTCTGTCAGTGGCAGTCTATGTAATTCAGATGTACAGCGGTCTGTCAGTGGCAGTCTATGTAAGTCAGATGTACAGCGGTCTGTCAGTGGCAGTCTATGTAAGTCAGATGTACAGCGGTCTGTCAGTGGCAGTCTATGTAATTCAGATGTACAGCGGTCTGTCAGTGGCAGTCTATGTAAGTCAGATGTACAGCGGTCTGTCAGTGGCAGTCTATGTAAGTCAGATGTACAGCGGTCTGTCAGTGGCAGTCTATGTAATTCAGATGTACAGCGGTCTGTCAGTGGCAGTCTATGTAAGTCAGATGTACAGCGGTCTGTCAGTGGCAGTCTATGTAAGTCAGATGTACAGCGGTCTGTCAGTGGCAGTCTATGTAAGTCAGATGTACAGCGGTCTGTCAGTGGCAGTCTATGTAAGTCAGATGTACAGCGGTCTGTCAGTGGCAGTCTATGTAATTCAGATGTACAGCGGTCTGTCAGTGGCAGTCTATGTAAGTCAGATGTACAGCGGTCTGTCAGTGGCAGTCTATGTAAGTCAGATGTACAGCGGTCTGTCAGTGGCAGTCTATGTAATTCAGATGTACAGCGGTCTGTCAGTGGCAGTCTATGTAAGTCAGATGTACAGCGGTCTGTCAGTGGCAGTCTATGTAAGTCAGATGTACAGCGGTCTGTCAGTGGCAGTCTATGTAAGTCAGATGTACAGCGGTCTGTCAGTGGCAGTCTATGTAATTCAGATGTACAGCGGTCTGTCAGTGGCAGTCTATGTAAGTCAGATGTACAGCGGTCTGTCAGTGGCAGTCTATGTAAGTCAGATGTACAGCGGTCTGTCAGTGGCAGTCTATGTAATTCAGATGTACAGCGGTCTGTCAGTGGCAGTCTATGTAAGTCAGATGTACAGCGGTCTGTCAGTGGCAGTCTATGTAAGTCAGATGTACAGCGGTCTGTCAGTGGCAGTCTATGTAATTCAGATGTACAGCGGTCTGTCAGTGGCAGTCTATGTAAGTCAGATGTACAGCGGTCTGTCAGTGTCAGTCTATGTATCAATAGACTTCAATAGCGTTTCGCATGTAACTTAGACCCAACAGACATTATAATATTTTTTTCCCCAATGGCTCGACAGCCCCTTGGGGGCCTAGGCCGCCTCATTTTTCGAGGCTTCTCAATCACAGCTTAGACACACCACACTCGGTAGGACTCCTCTAGACGAGTGATCAGCCCGTCACACAGACCTCTACCTGACATGACATCTACATGCCCATACACAAACCTGCTGTTTAAGGTACAAAAATTTTAATGCTGTCTCTTGTTTCATGTGCATCTCAAACTTTACTTCTCACTTCACAAACACCGCTTCACAAACACCCGCTTCACAAACACCGCTTCACAAACACCGCTTCACAAACACCCGCTTCACAAACACCGCTTCACAAACACCCGCTTCACAAAGCACTGCTCACGTATTCTACCACTTCGTCGGATTAAAACGCTTTCGAAAAATTTGTTTCACGGTTACGCTAGATTTAATTTTTCCGCTGCCTTAAAGTTGGGGATTCTTAAACTTGAAAAGGCCGTATTTATGTTCGAAACGTCGGGAATAAACTCCAGTACTCAACATAACAACCCAGAAGATATAAATTTCCAAGTTCCAGAAAATATCGCCAGACGTCGCCACCGACCTGCTACACCCATCATTACTGTCTCTATCCTCAGTGAAGGTGAGATTTCTGTTGCGTTGCGTTTGTGTGTAGAAGAAGAAGAAGGTCGCTAATTATTATTATTATGATCCAAAGCCTCAGAACCCTCACTGGCGGACACCCCACTTTGTTGTCAGTTTCCCTGTACCCTCTACAACAGTTCCATCCTTTGTCACGTGCGGTGGCTAACACCGTCCTAGCAACAACAATTTGAAACGTTGACGTAGTCTCCGATTTGCTCGATCGGTAATAACATCGCGCTAATTTATCCTCTTTTGTTTCATTCTCTTGTCCCCCCATCTCCCTGCTTGTGCCTTAAATTTAAAAATCATGACGGACGTAAATTTTAAAACCTGAGAAATACAACGTGACGTGGGAATGTGATAAGAGGTGAAGAGCTTTGGAAATTTGTTGTACATACAGTCACATAGAACAGCATGTGAGGCTCCTAAGGCCGCGATACATAACGCCGTAAAGTTTGGTAAATAGACATTAACCGAATGACGTCATGTTCTAGAGGAGAGCTATCAAGTAAGGAACGCACTGCGTGCTAGTTGACGCACACGCACAGCTGTGCGTGCTGCAGTACCGAGATCAGCACAAGAATTAGAACAAGCACATTAAGTTACACACATTGAGATTAACGTAAATTGTGGGTTTTATTGAGTTAGCGGCGTTAAATAATTTTGTATTCACTTCTACGTTGTATCCTGATCATTATGTCCAGCGGACCGCTGTGCTGGACTACAAATATATACAGAGTATACACAAAATAATGGTGCGGTTTCCCTTTATTCACCATTGAAACCGTACCATTCTTTTGTGTACACCCTGTATATATATATGACAGGCCTTGTTGGTGAAATTTAGAAAGGTTGAAATTTTTAAAAACCTTCATACGACGAACTCCATTGAGCACAGGGGCACTTGAGAAGTTACTGCCTTCCAACTACTAAACACATTACCTGCTTCTTACGCAATCTCAATGCTCACGACAGTTACTATCCACAAAACACTTCTAATATTCCCCATTCTGAGTCAGACGAGTTCAGGCCAAAGCTTTCCATCTTATTTAAGATCCATTTCAATATTATCCTTTCGTATAAGTCTAGATCTTACAAGCAGTTTCTTTCGTTATGTCAACTGTCTTCTGTTAGCAAGTCAACAGCACTGTTGTGTGTACATGTTATGTCAACTGTCTTCTGTTAGCAAGTCAACAGCACTGTTGTGTGTACATGTTATGTCAACTGCCTTCTGTTAGCAAGTCAACAGCACTGTTGTGTGTACATGTTATGTCAACTGCCTTCTGTTAGCAAGTCAACAGCACTGTTGTGTGTACATGTTATGTCAACTGTCATCTGTTAGCAAGTCAACAGCACTGTTGTGTGTACATGTTATGTCAACTGCCTTCTGTTAGCAAGTCAACAGCACTGTTGTGTGTACATGTTATGTCAACTGCCTTCTGTTAGCAAGTCAACAGCACTGTTGTGTGTACATGTTATGTCAACTGCCTTCTGTTAGCAAGTCAACAGCACTGTTGTGTGTACATGTTATGTCAACTGCCTTCTGTTAGCAAGTCAACAGCACTGTTGTGTGTACATGTTATGTCAACTGTCATCTGTTAGCAAGTCAACAGCACTGTTGTGTGTACATGTTATGTCAACTGTCTTCTGTTAGCAAGTCAACAGCACTGTTGTGTGTACATGTTATGTCAACTGCCTTCTGTTAGCAAGTCAACAGCACTGTTGTGTGTACATGTTATGTCAACTGTCTTCTGTTAGCAAGTCCTTCTATAGAATAATACAATTATAAATGTATTCATGATTATAATACAAATGCACACGTGTCACTGCGCAGGCCATAAAGACAAATCATACAAATGCACACGTGTCACTGCGCAGGCCATAAAGACAAATCATACAAATGCATACGTGTCCCTGTGCAGGCCATAAAGACATATCATACAAATGCACACGTGTCCCTGTGCAGGCCATAAAGACACATCATACAAATGCACACGTGTCCCTGTCCGGGCCATAAAGACACATCATACATATGCACACGTGTCCCTGTGCAGGCCATAAAGACACATCATACAAATGCACACGTGTCCCTGTGCGGGCCATAAAGACACATCATACATATGCACACGTGTCCCTGTGCAGGCCATAAAGACACATCATACAAATGCACACGTGTCACTGCGCAGGCCATAAAGACAAATCATACAAATGCATACGTGTCCCTGTGCAGGCCATAAAGACACATCATACAAATGCACACGTGTCCCTATGCAGGCCATAAATACACATCATACAAATGCACACGTGTCCCTGTGCAGGCCATAAATACACATCATACAAATGCACACGTGTCCCTGTGCAGGCCATAAAGACACATCATACATATGCACACGTGTCCCTGTGCAGGCCATAAATACACATCATACAAATGCACACGTGTCCCTGCGCAGGCCATAAAGACACATCATACAAATGCACACGTGTCCCTGTGCAGGCCATAAATACACATCATACAAATGCACACGTGTCCCTGCGCAGGCCATAAAGACACATCATACAAATGCACACGTGTCCCTGTGCAGGCCATAAAGACACATCATACAAATGCACACGTGTCCCTGTGCAGGCCATAAAGACGCATCATTCAAATGCACACGTGTCCCTGTGCAGGCCATAAAGACATAGCGCCGTTTATTTTTATCGTCGGCACTAGACAGAGGTGCATGGTAGCTTCAGGCCCCGGCCGCTTAACCTCCGGAGAAGAGCCTCCGATCATTGTACAGGAGATAGGGTGGGCCCCTGAGCTTATCTGTTCGTTTTGGAGAAGAAAGACAATCTTGTCCCTGCCGGGATGCTTTTGGCGGTAGCTTTGTCACCGTATCGACTGAGCAGCTCCGGCTGCACAATGTAACGCAGCCCAGAAATGCCAGCGTGTTAAAACGAAATTAAAATACGTGCCAGAGGAGAACACTTCGTAGCGGCGCGGTGCTGTAGAGTGTCACCGCCTGGCGGCCAAACATCGCACCCCTGGTGGGTGTTGTAGGTGATACAGTGTGACGTCATGTCGAAAGACCGAGGGCGGGCACAAAGGCGGACCTTTCGTAACTGACACAGATGTCGAAACCGAAAGAGGGCACAAATGTGGGACAGAAGAACAGTGTTCGGGGCGTCGCATGTGTTTAGGGGCGACACCTTCAGACAGAATTCCATTCTTTTGTTGTCGTTCCTTCAGCTGCATCTTGCAATCCAGGGCCAGGCAGCACTTTGCGGTTACTTTGCTGCGGTACAGACTGGCAGCACACAACAGCGACCACAGCTGAGGGTCCTGGCTTCATTTCCCTTCATCGCCGTATGTAAACCGTGCGGTTTATATTTGGAAGAAAGATTGCTAAAGGAACAGAGGAAAGGAAATTGGAAGGTAGGAGCGAAGTAGAGACATAGCTAACTCTATGACGTAGAGACATAGCTAACTCTATGACGTGCTATCCTTCCTGAGAAGCTAACAGTTCCTCAGCTACTCAAAATATAAATTCCAAAACGTTCTGACGACGATAAGTAACATTGAGAGCTAAAAGGTTTCTGGACTTTGTACATCGTCCGGATATCTAAAGTAACTAGATGACACGACGTTTCGAAAACTGGATCTGCTTCCGTCCTCAGGTGTAGGGGAAGGGAGACAACTACTGTGTTGGGTCCCTTAGATAGAGCTAACCTCAATCACTGGACCTTTTGTTGGGTCCCTTAGATACAGCTAACCTCAATCACTGGACCTTCTGTTGGGTCCCTTAGATAGAGCTAAACTCAATCACTGGACCTTTTGTTGGGTCCCTTAAATAGAGCTAACCTCAATCACTGGACCTTTTGTTGGGTCCCTTAGATACAGCTAACCTCAATCACTGGACCTTCTGTTGGGTCCCTTAGATAGAGCTAACCTCAATCACTGGACCTTCTGTTGGGTCCCTTAGATAGAGCTAACCTCAATCACTGGACCTTTTGTTGGGTCCCTTAGATAGAGCTAACCTCAATCACTGGACCTTCTCTTGGATCCCTTAGATAGAGCTAACCTCAATCACTGGACCTTCTCTTGGATCCCTTAGATACAGCTAACCTCAATCACTGGACCTTCTCTTGGATCCCTTAGATAGAGCTAACCTCAATCACTGGATCTTCTCTTGGATCCCTTAGATAGAGCTAACCTCAATCACTGGACCTTCTCTTGGATCCCTTAGATACAGCTAACCTCAATCACTGGACCTTCTCTTGGATCCCTTAGATAGAGCTAACCTCAATCACTGGATCTTCTCTTGGATCCCTTAGATAGAGCTAACCTCAATCACTGGACCTTCTCTTGGATCCCTTAGATACAGCTAACCTCAATCACTGGACCTTCTCTTGGATCCCTTAGATAGAGCTAACCTCAATCACTGGATCTTCTCTTGGATCCCTTAGATAGAGCTAACCTCAATCACTGGACCTTCTCTTGGATCCCTTAGATACAGCTAACCTCAATCACTGGACCTTCTCTTGGATCCCTTAGATAGAGCTAACCTCAATCACTGGACCTCTCCTTTCATCTGAGGACGGAAGCAGACCCAGCTTCCGAAACGTCGTTATTTTAGATTTCCGGACGATGGACAAAATCCAGAAACCCATTAGTTCTCAATACTCAAAATATTTCCAGTATTTTATGGAAACCGAAAGTTCGTTACCGTATTCACAACAGCCCGTCACTTGTTCCTACCCGAAGCCAGAGGAAGTCATTCCACCACGCCCCCCTCTAATCACATCTCTGTAACATCGCACTCTCACCTAAGCCTTCGTCCAGTCTGTCACTATCTCTATTTCCCCCAACAAAATCCCGTATGTATTCATCTTCTACTCCATACATGCTACATGCCCCGCCCATCTCTTCCTTATCTATTTGATCACCCGAATAACACTTGAGCAGAAGCGCAACTCATGAAGTTCCTCACTGTGTAATTCTCTCCGATCGCCTGTTTTATCCCTCTCAGCACCCTCAGCCTAGGTTCCTCCCTTAATCAGAGAGTCAAAAATTCACACCCATACAAAACAACAGACAAAATTATAATTGTGATATGGTCAGATATCAAACTGGAGGACGGCCGTCTGTGCCAAATGACAGCAGGCGTTCTTTGCGTCCAACATACTCTTAATATCATCACGCAAGCCATTTCAATTTGCTAGTGTCATTCAAAACATTTGAATTTTGCTACACTTTCAATGGATTTGTCAATTATTTTTATGTTGCGATTTTGTCCAGTTTTCTCTTCAAAAGGCCAGAGATAAAGAGGAAAAGTAGCAGAATGAACAAACGAGAGAGAAAGGAATAGGTAAAGGAGGAATAAAAGAAAGAATAAATAGGAATTTAAGGAGAGTTGAGATAGCAATATCAACTGTCTAGGCTTATTTTTGCAAGTTGTGTGAGATATATTTATTTGCACAGTCCCAGCACTGTGTTCAGATTGTGTCTGACACAAATGTTGTGCAAGACATATGACCCTGTATGTCCCTGCACAGTCCCAGCATTGTTTTCAGTTTGTGTCTGACACAAATGTTGTGTAAGACATGTCTCTGTGTGTCTCTGCACAGTCCCAGCATTGTGTTCAGATTGTGCCTGACACAAATGTTGTGTAAGACATATGTCTCTGTGTGTCCCTGCACAGTCCCAGCATTGTGTTCAGCTTGTGCCTGACACAAATGTTGTGTAAGACATATGTCTCTGTGTGTCCCTGCACAGTCCCAGCATTGTGTTCAGATTGTGCCTGACACAAATGTTGTGTAAGACATATGTCTCTGTGTGTCCCTGCACAGTCCCAGCATTGTGTTCAGCTTGTGCCTGACACAAATGTTGTGTAAGACATATGTCTCTGTGTGTCCCTGCACAGTCCCAGCATTGTGTTCAGCTTGTGCCTGACACAAATGTTGTGTAAGACATGTCTCTGTGTCCCTGCACAGTCCCAGCATTGTGTTCAGCTTGTGCCTGACACAAATGTTGTGTAAGACATGTCTCTGTGTGTCCCTGCACAGTCCCAGCATTGTGTTCAGCTTGTGCCTGACACAAATGTTGTGTAAGACATATGTCTCTGTGTGTCCCTGCACAGTCCCAGCATTGTGTTCAGCTTGTGCCTGACACAAATGTTGTGTAAGACATGTCTCTGTGTCCCTGCACAGTCCCAGCATGTGTTCAGCTTGTGCCTGACACAAATGTTGTGTAAGACATGTCTCTGTGTGTCCCTGCACAGTCCCAGCATTGTGTTCAGCTTGTGCCTGACACAAATGTTGTGTAAGACATGTCTCTGTGTTCCTGCACATCCAGCATTGTGTTCAGCTTGTGCCTGACACAAATGTTGTGTAAGACATATGTCTCTGTGTGTCCCTGCACAGTCCCAGCATTGTGTTCAGATTGTGCCTGACACAAATGTTGTGTAAGACATATGTCTCTGTGTGTCCCTGCACAGTCCCAGCATTGTGTTCAGCTTGTCCTTGACACGAATATTGTGTAAGACATATTGTCTCTCAGTTGTGGTCCTCTGCACAGTCCCAGCATTGTGTTCAGATTGTGCCTGACACAAATGTTGTGTAAGACATGTCTCTGTGTGTCCCTGCACAGTCCCAGCATTGTGTTCAGCTTGTGCCTGACACAAATGTTGTGTAAGACATGTCTCTGTGTGTCCCTGCACAGTCCCAGCATTGTGTTCAGCTTGTGCCTGACACGAAATGTTTGTAAGACATGTCTCTGTGTGTCCCTGCACAGTCCCAGCATTGTGTTCAGCTTGTGCCTGACACAAATGTTGTGTAAGACATGTCTCTGTGTGTCCCTGCACAGTCCCAGCATTGTGTTCAGCTTGTGTCCTGACACAAATGTTGTGTAAGACATGTCTCTGTGTGTCCCTGCACAGTCCCAGCATTGTGTTCAGCTTGTGTCTGACACAAATGTTGTGTAAGACATGTCTCTGTGTGTCCCTGCACAGTCCCAGCATTGTGTTCAGCTTGTGCCTGACACAAATGTTGTGTAAGACAATGTCTCTGTGTGTCCCTGCACAGTCCCAGCATTGTGTTCAGCTTGTGCCTGACACAAATGTTGTGTAAGACATATGTCTCTGTGTGTCCCTGCACAGTCCCAGCATTGTGTTCAGCTTGTCCTGACACGAATGTTGTGTAAGACATGTCTCTGTGTTCCCTGCACAGTCCCACATTGTGTTCAGCTTGTGCTGACACAAATGTTGTGTAAGACATGTCTCTGTGTGTCCCTGCACAGTCCCAGCATTGTGTTCAGCTTGTGCCTGACACAAATGTTGTGTAAGACATGTCTCTGTGTGTCCCTGCACAGTCCCAGCATTGTGTTCAGCATGTGCCTGACACAAATGTTGTGTAAGACATGTCTCTGTGTGTCCCTGCACAGTCCCAGCATTGTGTTCAGCTTGTGCCTGACACGAATGTTGTGTAAGACATGTCTCTGTGTGTCCCTGCACAGTCCCAGCATTGTGTTCAGCTTGTGCCTGACACAAATGTTGTGTAAGACATGTCTCTGTGTGTCCCTTCACAGTCCCAGCATTGTGTTCAGCTTGTGTCTGACACGAATGTTGTGTAAGACATGTCTCTGTGTGTCCCTGCACAGTCCCATCATTGTGTTCAGCTTGTGTCTGACACAAATGTTGTGTAAGACATATGTCTCTGTGTGTCTCTGCACAGTCCCAGCATCGTGTTCAGCTTGTGTCTGACACGAATGTTGTGTAAGACATGTCTCTGTGTGTCCCTGCACAGTCCCATCATTGTGTTCAGCTTGTGTCTGACAATATGTTGTGTAAGACATATGTCTCTGTGTGTCTCTGCACAGTCCCAGCATCGTGTTCAGCTTGTGTCTGACACGAATGTTGTGTAAGACATGTCTCTGTGTGTCCCTGCACAGTCCCATCATTGTGTTCAGCTTGTGTCTGACACAAATGTTGTGTAAGACATATGTCTCTGTGTGTCCCTTCACAGTCCCAGCATTGTGTTCAGCTTGTGTCTGACACGAATGTTGTGTAAGACATGTCTCTGTGTGTCCCTGCACAGTCCCAGCATTGTGTTCAGCTTGTGCCTGACACAAATGTTGTGCAAGACATGTCTCTGTGTGTCCCTGCACAGTCCCAGCATTGTGTTCAGCTTGTGTCTGACACAAGGCAGCACTCAGCCCGCCATGAAGGCTGCACAAAACAAGCAGCAAGTTCCGTCAGCTGCTGATGTGGTTTTAATTTTCAATTTCATGTTCCTACAATTGCACGATCATCAGTACGAGCCTCAGGACCTGCACACCCACACAGTGAGGCTTATTTCGGGTCACGTGGCTGTTTTATGGACTATGTATATACTTGTGTGTGTTGTTACTGTAACAAACCTACAATAACAATTAATTAATTATTTTATTCCAACATTTACACTAAACTATTTTAGTGTTTTCTTGTCCCTACATATGTTTCGACACTCCTTGTGCCATCTTCAGTGGTGTTGTCAACAGTTCACAGTTTTCAAATGCATCCAATTCACTTTCACAACATAAATTCACTATCACTCGACACCCCTGAACATGGTACTATAAGTGTCGAAACATATGTATGGACAAGAATACACTAAAATAGTGCAGTGCATTTGTTGGAATAAAATTATTAATTATTAAAATGCACGGTATATATATAATACAAAGTTCTAGAATAATAATTTCTTCATAAATTTCGAAATAAAATTTTCATATATTGATTAATTTTTTGACGAAATATACAATTAATGAGATTAATTAATATTATTTTAAGAGGTTTGTAATTTTAATTTATTAATGTATTCATTATTATTGAAGAATATGTAGAAAATAATTAAATTCGGCGACTGTCCTTCCGTCTTAACCCTTTGAAGTCTCGCATTTATCTAAATGGTATACAAACATTCATTTCTTACCACACAGTAAACACACTGTTGTTGTGTTAAAAAGAACAAACCTAATATTTTGTACACAGAAATCACTGTTTGCCGTAAGGATTACACGTAACACATCAGTGCACTGTGTTGACATAAGGCAGTGACTTTGGCACTAAACACAGCGGTATTTAAGAGTCTCACTGAGTTACAAATGGTTGATTAAATGTATACCTACTTACTGACACTTGCTCAACAAGAGACAGGTGAAAAACACTACAAATGGTGGGCGGTGTAGTGATTGTGTTGTTGTGTTGACACTAACTGTCAAGTGTTTATACAGCTGTGTAGTGATTGTGTTGTTGTGTCGACACTAACTGTCAAGTGTTTATACAGCTGTGTAGTGATTGTGTTGTTGTGTCGACACTAACTGTCAAGTGTTTATACAGCTGTGTAGTGATTGTGTTGTTGTGTCGACACTAACTGTCAAGTGTTTATACAGCTGTGTAGTGATTGTGTTGTTGTGTCGACACTAACTGTCAAGTGTTTATACAGCTGTGTAGTGATTGTGTTGTTGTGTCGACACTAACTGTCAAGTGTTTATACAGCTGTGTAGTGATTGTGTTGTTGTGTCGACACTAACTGTCAAGTGTTTATACAGCTGTGTAGTGATTGTGTTGTTGTGTCGACACTAACTGTCAAGTGTTTATACAGCTGTGTAGTGATTGTGTTGTTGTGTCGACACTAACTGTCAAGTGTTTATAGAGCTGTGTAGTGATTGTGATGTTGTGTCGACACTAACTGTCAAGTGTTTATACAGCTGTGTAGTGATTGAGTTGTTGTGTCGACACTAACTGTCAAGTGTTTATACAGCTGTGTAGTGATTGTGTTGTTGTGTCGACACTAACTGTCAAGTGTTTATACAGCTGTGTAGTGATTGTGTTGTTGTGTCGACACTAACTGTCAAGTGTTTATACAGCTGTGTAGTGATTGTGTTGTTGTGTCGACACTAACTGTCAAGTGTTTATACAGCTGTGTAGTGATTGTGTTGTTGTGTCGACACTAACTGTCAAGTGTTTATACAGCTGTGTAGTGATTGTGTTGTTGTGTCGACACTAACTGTCAAGTGTTTATACAGCTGTGTAGTGATTGTGTTGTTGTGTCGACACTAACTGTCAAGTGTTTATAAAGCTGTGTAGTGACTGTGTTGTTGTGTCGACACTAACTATCAAGTGTTTATAGAGCTGTGTAGTGATTGTGTTGTTGTGTCGACACTAACTGTCAAGTGTTTATACAGCTGTGTAGTGATTGTGTTGTTGTGTCGACACTAACTGTCAAGTGTTTATACAGCTGTGTAGTGATTGTGATGTTGTGTCGACACTAACTGTCAAGTGTTTATACAGCTGTGTAGTGATTGTGTTGTTGTGTCGACACTAACTGTCAAGTGTTTATACAGCTGTGTAGTGATTGTGTTGTTGTGTCGACACTAACTGTCAAGTGTTTATACAGCTGTGTAGTGATTGTGTTGTTGTGTCGACACTAACTGTCAAGTGTTTATACAGCTGTGTAGTGATTGTGTTGTTGTGTCGACACTAACTGTCAAGTGTTTATACAGCTGTGTAGTGATTGTGTTGTTGTGTCGACACTAACTGTCAAGTGTTTATAAAGCTGTGTAGTGATTGTGTGTTGTGTCGACACTAACTGTCAAGTGTTTATACAGCTGTGTAGTGATTGTGTTGTTGTGTCGACACTAACTGTCAAGTGTTTATACAGCTGTGTAGTGATTGTGTTGTTGTGTCGACACTAACTGTCAAGTGTTTATAAAGCTGTGTAGTGACTGTGTTGTTGTGTCGACACTAACTATCAAGTGTTTATAGAGCTGTGTAGTGATTGTGTTGTTGTGTCGACACTAACTGTCAAGTGTTTATAGAGCTGTGTAGTGATTGTATTGTTGTGTCGACACTAACTGTCAAGTGTTTATAGAGCTGTGTAGTGATTGTGTTGTTGTGTCGACACTAACTGTCAAGTGTTTATAGAGCTGTGTAGTGATTGTGTTGTTGTGTCGACACTAACTGTCAAGTGTTTATAGAGCTGTGTAGTGATTGTGTTGTTGTGTCGACACTAACTGTCAAGTGTTTATAGAGCCTAGCAGCACCTCCTCAATTAAGCTTCCCGCAAGTCGCAAGACGTCAGCCATTCAGCATTATGTGGCCCTCGCGCTGATCTTACGCTAATCAAAGAATGTGGCCCTCGCGCTGATCTTACGCTAATCAAAGAATGTGGCCCTTCGAGGTTTCGAATGTAGTATTTGTGCTTTCAGAATTAATGTATTTAGTCCCCAGCCATAAAAGTTCATGGATATTTTACCCAAAATACTTAACACGTCTTTTGACTAAACTTACATGCGTCCCGCCGAAATTTCCAATACCATTTTTTGGCCCGCGTACGACTTGAATTTCGAAGTTCTGGCCTAGCAGAAGGAACAGAAGTGTGCCGTGTGTTAATGCAGAGGACTGGAGCAGCTACAGAGTCGGTATTACAGTCAACTGTCTTTGTCCTAACGTTAGACACTGCAAGACATGGAGGGTGAAGGTAAAGGTAAAGGTAAAGGTAAAGGTAAAGGTAAAGGTAAAGGTAAAGTTCACCCTAGAACAGGCCATGAAGGCCCAGAGGGGGAGTAGAGGTATAGCTCTACTCTTTCTTTAACCCTGGCACTAGATGGGGTTGGGTGGTCAATTCCACGTCCCGGCCGATTTACCCCCGGGAAATAGACCCGGTAGCCATTGTATAGGAGGCTGGGTAGGCCCCAGGGCCGGTCTGGATGTGTGCGAAAAATCTCGCTCCTACCGGAATTCGATCCCCGGACCGTCCAGCTCGTAGCGAGTCGCTATACCGACTGAGCTATCGCGGCCCACTGAAGGGTGAACAGAACAGTCGAATGTGGTAACACAAATGTGGTAACTGTTATATCGCGGGTGGGCAAAAGACAGTGTCGGGTTTTGGATGTTGCAAAGAGGGCCCTCTTACCGTTCTGGTGAAAACACTTTGGGGACGAGGAAAAGCGATGGGAAATAGTGTATTTTGTGGTTATGGACATGAACAATTCTTTATTGCAATGATTATCACACAGTTCGACTCGATTTTTGCCTGAATTTCCAATCTTTCCCTTTCTTACAAATACCCTAAGGACGACCTTCATAATATTCGCCCTACAATTTTGTCACGAACTACCCCACGACACTTTCTCCACCCTCCCACTTTACCCCCACCATTAAGAATTTGTGCTAACAAAATATTTCAATTGCTCTTTGAATCTTCGTCCTTCAGTTTGTAGTCAACCTTAGCAGGCTCACAGCACAACGCTCCGCTCTGTTTATCCCCACGTGACGTCAACACAAATCACAAATTCCATTTTCCACATCAACCTGTCTGTTGTGTCCAGTAAAGGCGTCAGACCGGAATGACAGATTTAACGAAATATGTGTCACTGGCTGACAGCAACAGACCGATGGCCGTACCGTTTGTCGGTACAGACACAGCTGCGAGCTGCAAGCAGTAGGCTTCGTACTGTCTGAATATGGGGAACGTCCTGCAGGGAGCGTAGGAATATGGGGAACGTCCTGCAGGGAGCGTAGGAATATGGGGAACGTCCTGCAGGGACGTAGGAATATGGGGAACGTCCTGAAGGGATCGTAGGAATATGGGGAACGTCCTGCAGGGAGCGTAGGAATATGGGGAACGTCCTGCAGGGACGTAGGAATATGGGGAACGTCCTGCAGGGAGCGTAGGAATATGGGGAACGTCCTGCAGGGCCGTAGGAATATGGGGAACGTCCTGCAGGGAGCGTAGGAATATGGGGAACGTCCTGCAGGGAGCGTAGGAATATGGGGAACGTCCTGCAGGGAGCGTAGGAATATGGGGAA
The DNA here is from genome assembly GCA_021186555.1 of Reticulitermes speratus. Classification (NCBI taxonomy): domain Eukaryota; kingdom Metazoa; phylum Arthropoda; class Insecta; order Blattodea; family Rhinotermitidae; genus Reticulitermes; species Reticulitermes speratus. The sequence continues at coordinate 593,955 of JAJKFL010000026.1, forward strand.
CTTCCTGCAGGGACGTAGGAATATGGGGAACGTCCTGCAGGGAGCGTAGCAATATGGAGGGAGGGAATGGCGAAAAGGCAGGGCTGACTTTTGGTCTTACTGTTGGAAGGAAACAAACTGTATCGCGCGAGAGATGTGTCGTAATGAGAACTGGTAAAGGTAAAGGTCGCCCTAGAACAGGCCATGAAGGCCCAGAGGGGGAACAGAGATATACCTCTACTCTTTCTTTAACTCCGGCTCTAGATGTATTTAAATGAATCCCTCAATACAATCGGTCACTCTGACGTCACGAGGCGCTCAAGTGAGTGTGGGTATTCCTCGCAAGATCATGTGACTACCGCCATATAGTTACTGGTTAAGTATTTAATCATGTTTAAAGCGAAATTAACTGTGCTCGAGTGACGCAAGAGGCTGCAGTGTACACAAATCGCTGACCGTGAGCTTGCCGTGAGCTGACCGTGAGCTTGCCGTTAGCTGACCGTGAGCTTGCCGTGATCTGACCGTGAGTGTCAACATAGTCTGGATTGAACTTTGTGCTGCTGCTTACTGAAAGAATGTTACAACATTTGTAAGAGTTAGATAACTGCAAAAGCCTAGGAAATTTTGGAATAATAATAATAATAATAATAATAATAATCAAAACACTGCGTTTCGTTTCTTTCCTCAGGTTCAAAATATTGTCAAAGCCTGAAGACTTGGCTGAGAATTTGCGTTATATCAACAGTCATTTTGTGCCTTGCTACTGACCCCATCTAATGTCAAATAAATTTGAAACTATTTGTATTCCAGAAGCACTTAGCTGGGACAAAATTTCGGAATATTGGGAGGAAATTTGTTGCAAAAAAATTTTCTCTTTATTAAGAAGTCAAACACTTTCTAAATTCACGCCTAATTTTATTGTTTCCATCGTGTTGTAGACATTATAATGGCATTCGGCTTTTTGATAGGAACACTTGAAGGAAAACATCACAGGGGAGACCTGGATATGGATGGAAAGATCTCGTCGTCGTGTCGGATGTCACAGAAACAACCGTGTTAAAGAGTCAGTATCGTATTTTGCGTCCGATGTCACAGAAACAACTGTGTTAAGAGTCAGTATCGTATTTTGCGTCCGATGTCACAGAAACAACTGTGATAAGAGTCAGTATCGTATTTTGCGTCCGATGTCACAGAAACAACTGTGTTAAGAGTCAGTATCGTATTTTGCGTCCGATGTCACAGAAACAACTGTGTTAAGAGTCAGTATCGTATTTTGCGTCCGATGTCACAGAAACAACTGTGTTAAGAGTCAGTATCATATTTTGCGTCCGATGTCACAGAAACAACTGTGTTAAGAGTCAGTATCGTATTTTGCTTCCGATGTCACAGAAACAACTGTGTTAAGAGTCAGTATCATATTTTGCGTCCGATGTCACAGAAACAACTGCGTTAAGAGTCAATATCGTATTTTGCGTCCGATGTCACAGAAACAACTGCGTTAAGAGTCAGTATCGTATTTTGCGTCCGATGTCACAGAAACAACTGCGTTAAGAGTCAGTATCGTATTTTGCGTCCGATGTCACAGAAACAACTGTGTTAAGAGTCAGTATCGTATTTTGCGTCCGATGTCACAGAAACAACTGTGTTAAGAGTCAGTATCGTATTTTGCGTCCGATGTCACAAAAACAACTGTGTTAAGAGTCAGTATCGTATTTTGCGTCCGATGTCACAGAAACAACTGTGTTAAGAGTCAGTATCGTATTTTGCGTCCGATGTCACAAAAACAACTGTGTTAAGAGTCAGTATCGTATTTTGCGTCCGATGTCACAGAAACAACTGTGTTAAGAGTCAGTATCGTATTTTGCGTCCGATGTCACAAAAACAACTGTGTTAAGAGTCAGTATCGTATTTTGCGTCCGATGTCACAGAAACAACTGTGTTAAGAGTCAGTATCGTATTTTGCGTCCGATGTCACAGAAACAACTGTGTTAAGAGTCAGTATCGTATTTTGCGTCCGATGTCACAGAAACAACTGTGTTAAGAGTCAGTATCGTATTTTGCGTCCGATGTCACAGAAACAACTGTGTTAAGAGTCAGTATCGTATTTTGCGTCCGATGTCACAGAAACAACTGTGTTAAGAGTCAGTATCGTATTTTGCGTCCGATGTCACAAAAACAACTGTGTTAAGAGTCAGTATCGTATTTTGCGTCCGATGTCACAGAAACAACTGTGTTAAGAGTCAGTATCGTATTTTGCGTCCGATGTCACAGAAACAACTGTGTTAAGAGTCAGTATCGTATTTTGCGTCCGATGTCACAGAAACAACTGTGTTAAGAGTCAGTATCGTATTTTGCGTCCGATGTCACAGAAACAACTGTGTTAAGAGTCAGTATCGTATTTTGCGTCCGATGTCACAGAAACAACTGTGTTAAGAGTCAGTATCGTATTTTGCGTCCGATGTCACAGAAACAACTGTGTTAAGAGTCAGTATCGTATTTTGCGTCCGATGTCACAGAAACAACTGCGTTAAGAGTCAGTATCGTATTTTGCGTCCGATGTCACAGAAACAACTGGTGTTAAGAGTCAGTATCGTATTTTGCGTCCGATGTCACAGAAACAACTGTGTTAAGAGTCAGTATCGTATTTTGCGTCCGATGTCACAGAAACAACTGCGTTAAGAGTCAGTATCGTATTTTGCGTCCGATGTCACAGAAACAACTGCGTTAAGAGTCAGTATCGTATTTTGCGTCCGATGTCACAGAAACAACTGCGTTAAGAGTCAGTATCGTATTTTGCGTCCGATGTCACAGAAACAACTGCGTTAAGAGTCAGTATCGTATTTTGCGTCCGATGTCACAGAAACAACTGCGTTAAGAGTCAGTATCGTATTTTGCGTCCGATGTCACAGAAACAACTGCGTTAAGAGTCAGTATCGTATTTTGCGTCCGATGTCACAGAAACAACTGTGTTAAGAGTCAGTATCGTATTTTGCGTCGGATGTCACAGAAACAACTGTGTTAAGAGTCAGTATCGTATTTTGCGTCGGATGTCACAGAAACAACTGTGTTAAGAGTCAGTATCATATTTTGCGTGTAATGGCCGCAGATGGAAGACACTGTGGACACATCACTGACACACTCCATTAAATTAATCTCCACTTAAAGGAAGTGTTTAATGTACTAACTGCTGCCTAACCACGTGGTTTCAAATTACTTATTTCTACGTGACTGACGTATACCTGCGCATGTCAAGTGACTGACATATACCTGCGCATGTCAAGTGACTGACGTATACCTGCGCATGTCAAGTGACTGACATATACCTGCGCATGTCAAGTGACTGACATATACCTGCGCATGTCAAGTGACTGACGTATACCTGCGCATGTCAAGTGACTGACATATACCTGCGCATGTCAAGTGACTGACATATACCTGCGCATGTCAAGTGACTGACATATACCTGCGCATGTCAAGTGACTGACATATACCTGCGCATGTCAAGTGACTGACGTATACCTGCGCATGTCAAGTGACTGACATATACCTGCGCATGTCAAGTGACTGACATATACCTGCGCATGTCAAGTGACTGACGTATACCTGCGCATGTCAAGTGACTGACATATACCTGCGCATGTCAAGTGACTGACGTATACCTGCGCATGTCAAGTGACTGACGTATACCTGCGCATGTCAAGTGACTGACATATACCTGCGCATGTCAAGTGACTGACATATACCTGCGCATGTCAAGTGACTGACATATACCTGCGCATGTCAAGTGACTGACATATACCTGCGCATGTCAAGTGATTGGCCTCGCACTTTATTAACTTGTTATTCACTTCTTTATTTAATTAGTTGTTCAATTACGCACCTAAGTACTGCGTTCAGCCAATTTACAGTGCTACCGAGCTAGCAGCTGCGTTCACACAATTATTGTGCGGTGTTAACTGAGCACAACAAAACCTGTCTTGTACTTTTAAGGCATCTAAATTGTCCTGTAATTTGTATGGAATTACTGAGACTGACGGAACTTGTGTGCGATCTACACTGCAATCTGTGGACGAGATTAATCGTGATTTGTGGCGATCCACTAAACAACAAGCCTTGAAATGTGTTGAAATTAAATTTTTGTACTTTCTGTTTCTAATTTGCGAATTATCATGCAAATATTTTTGTATAATGAAAGATGTAGACATGTTGTATAGAACATTATATTATATTTATATTATATATTTATATTATATATTTATATATATCAGCCTAGAAGCGTCTATCATCGAATGGCAGTCATCGTCACAAAGAGTGACAGCCAGTAGTTGCAAAGTATGTCGGAGATGCAGGAAGTTCACGTAGGCGATGTTTACAGAAGTACATAGGAGAGTGCGAGTGCGAATTGCTTGAAAATCGGCCCACCGAGGGCCGTCTTTGGTTGTGGGCCTAAAGAAGTGTTTGCACAGCTTTGTACGTTTCTATTCCGGTTTGGGCACAATTCTTTACTGCAGACGCCCACAACAATTACTGAGCGGCCGCGAAAGTCATCAATATCGACGCTGTGGTAGCTACTTCACTTACGGTAGCTACTTCACTGACGGTAGCTACTTCACTGACGGTAGCTACTTCACTGACGGTAGCTTCTTCACTGACGGTAGCTACTTCACTGACGGTAGCTACTTCACTGACGGTAGCTACTTCACTTACGGTAGCTACTTCACTTACGGTAGCTACTTCACTGACGGTAGCTACTTCACTGACGGTAGCTTCTTCACTGACGGTAGCTACTTCACTGACGGTAGCTACTTCACTGACGGTAGCTACTTCACTTACGGTAGCTACTTCACTTACGGTAGCTACTTCACTGACGGTAGCTACTTCACTTACGGTAGCTACTTCACTTACGGTAGCTACTTCACTGACGGTAGCTACTTCACTGACGGTAGCTTCTTCACTGACGGTAGCTACTTCACTGACGGTAGCTACTTCACTGACGGTAGCTACTTCACTTACGGTAGCTACTTCACTTACGGTAGCTACTTCACTGACGGTAGCTACTTCACTTACGGTAGCTACTTCACTTACGGTAGCTACTTCACTGACGGTAGCTACTTCACTGACGGTAGCTACTTCACTTACGGTAGCTACTTCACTGACGGTAGCTACTTCACTTACGGTAGCTACTTCACTGACGGTAGCTACTTCACTTACGGTAGCTACTTCACTGACGGTAGCTACTTCACTGACGGTAGCTACTTCACTTACGGTAGCTACTTCACTGACGGTAGCTACTTCACTGACGGTAGCTTCTTCACTGACGGTAGCTACTTCACTGACGGTAGCTACTTCACTCGCGGTAGCTACTTCACTGACGGTAGTTACTTCACTGGCGGTAGCTACTTCACTGGCGGTAGCTACTTCACTTACGGTAGCTACTTCACTCGCGGTAGCTACTTCACTGACGGTAGCTACTTCACTCGCGGTAGCTACTTCACTGACGGTAGCTACTTCACTGGCGGTAGCTACTTCACTGGCGGTAGCTACTTCACTTACGGTAGCTACTTCACTCGCGGTAGCTACTTCACTGACGGTAGTTACTTCACTCGCGGTAGCTACTTCACTGACGGTAGTTACTTCACTTACGGTAGCTACTTCACTGACGGTAGCTTCTTCACTGACGGTAGCTACTTCACTGACGGTAGCTACTTCACTGACGGTAGCTACTTCACTTACGGTAGCTACTTCACTTACGGTAGCTACTTCACTGACGGTAGCTACTTCACTTACGGTAGCTACTTCACTTACGGTAGCTACTTCACTGACGGTAGCTACTTCACTGACGGTAGCTACTTCACTTACGGTAGCTACTTCACTGACGGTAGCTACTTCACTTACGGTAGCTACTTCACTGACGGTAGCTACTTCACTGACGGTAGCTACTTCACTTACGGTAGCTACTTCACTGACGGTAGCTACTTCACTGACGGTAGCTTCTTCACTGACGGTAGCTACTTCACTGACGGTAGCTACTTCACTCGCGGTAGCTACTTCACTGACGGTAGTTACTTCACTGGCGGTAGCTACTTCACTGGCGGTAGCTACTTCACTTACGGTAGCTACTTCACTCGCGGTAGCTACTTCACTGACGGTAGCTACTTCACTCGCGGTAGCTACTTCACTGACGGTAGCTACTTCACTGGCGGTAGCTACTTCACTGGCGGTAGCTACTTCACTTACGGTAGCTACTTCACTCGCGGTAGCTACTTCACTGACGGTAGTTACTTCACTCGCGGTAGCTACTTCACTGACGGTAGTTACTTCACTTACGGTAGCTACTTCACTGACGGACGCAAACAAATTTGTATACTTACTGTCAGACTGGGTTAAGTTCTGCACGTGATTTTGTTGAGCATTTGTGCGTTAAGCGAAATTCCGCGCACGGCAGGTTGTACTTGCCTTGCGTGCCTAAATGAATTTACATTTACGAGTGTACTGTCAAACCGTGGGACATTTTAAACGTAAAAAACGCCTTGCTAAACTCCGTTTACTGCTTCACGGGGTACACACTTATGACGTAAGGAGGGCTGTTGAGGGGGATGTTTGTACCGACGACGGGGTAAGTGGATGCTAGAGAAAACTGCACGATAAGCTACTTGTTGCTTATCATAAGGCGATAAAATCAAAGCGGAGGATTTTGGAATGGCACGTAGCACGGATATCAGAGACGAAAAACTTAAATATTGTTTGGCCACAAAATCCGAAAGTAAGATATATATTTAAAGATACATGTATATAAATAAGATATGTTATATTTAAAGATAGATGTATATAAGATATATGTATTTAAAGATACATGTGTATAAGATATATATATGTATTTAAAGATACATGTATATAAGATATATATATTTAAAGATACAGGTATATAAGATATATATGTATTTAAAGATACATGTATATAAGATATATAGATGTATTTAAAGATACATGTATATAAGATATATATATTTAAAGATACAGGTATATAAGATATATATGTATTTAAAGATACATGTATATAAGATATATATATTTAAAGATACATGTATATAAGATATATATATATTTAAAGATACATGTATATAAGATATATATATATATTTAAAGATACATGTATATAAGATATATATATTTAAAGATACAGGTATATAAGATATATATATATTTAAAGATACATGTGTATAAGATATATATATGTATTTAAAGATACATGTATATAAAATATATATATTTAAAGATACAGGTATATAAGATATATATGTATTTAAAGATACATGTATATAAGATATATATATGTATTTAAAGATACATGTATATAAGATATATATATTTAAAGATACAGGTATATAAGATATATATGTATTTAAAGATACATGTATATAAGATATATATATATTTAAAGATACATGTATATAAGATATATATATATATATTTAAAGATACATGTATATAAGATATATATATTTAAAGATACAGGTATATAAGATATATATATGTATTTAAAGATACATGTACACAAGATATATATATTTAAAGATACAGGTATATAAGATATATATATTTAAAGATACATGTATATAAGATATATATATTTAAAGATACATGTATATAAGATATATATATTTAAAGATACATGTATATAAGATATATATATTTAAAGATACAGGTGTCACAGTGAGGATAATACTAAAGTGTACTTTGAGGTAGGTTGTGAGGTTTTGTACTGCGTTAACTTCATTGTGATACAAAAGACAGGCTCTTGTGAGAGTGGCGACGAGTTTTATAAAATGCGGGCAAATTTTGTAGCAGCAAATCAACTAGCTGCTTCTCTAAAGAACTCCGCTGCATGCAGTTGTTGCTGTGTGTCCCACACAATACCGCAATAATAACGATAGCTGCTACCAGTAGGCGCCACAGTCGTTCAATAAATTAGAAGGCCTTCGTGCCGATAGAAGTGCGTTCTAATTGTCCACTCACCCATTTCTCCCTTCTATCCTTTCTCTGCCCCGTTGCTTTCTTCTCCTCTTACTTTAAGTGGACTTGCTTCAGCCTCCTTCCCCACTTACACGTAACAACTGCACTGACATGCCGATGTACATGCCTTCTCTTATTGACAGCTCTAAATGACACACACAACGTATATTCAGCAGCATGCACTGTCACATGCAGTCACATGTACTGCCACATGCACTGTCACATGCACTGTCACATGCACTGTCACATGTACTGTCACATGCACTGTCACATGTACTGTCACATGCACTGTCACATGTACTGCCACATGCACTGTCACATGCACTGTCACATGCACTGTCACATGCACTGTCACATGTACTGTCACATGCACTGTCACATGTACTGTCACATGCACTGTCACATGCACTGTCACATGCACTGTCACAAACATTCTTAACATGCTTTCGTTTAAAGACATCCACTGTCCTGTCTTAGACACTAAATGTGAACTGATTGGGTCAGGGGCATTGAAGGGGCATTGAAGGGGCATTGAAGGGGCATTGAAGGACGAAATTGAAACATTGAATTTGGAGAGAAATAATAATCAGAGAGAAGAAAAGTACAGTACGGTTGAAATAATATGGAGAAGGAAGATAAAAAGGTAAAGGTCACCCTACAACAGGTCACGAAGGCCCAGAAGGGGAGTAGAGGTATAGCTGTACTCTTTCTTTAACCCTGGCACTAGATGGGGGTGGGTGGTCAAGGCCACGCCCCGGCCGCCTTACCCCCGAGAATGACCCGGTACCCATTGTACAGGATGCTGGGTAGGCCCCAGGGCCGGTCTGGACCGGTGCTGAAAATCTCGCCCCCACCGGGATTCGATCCGCGGACCGTCCAGCTGGTAGCGAGTCGCTATACCGACTGAGCTATCGCGGTCCACGTGGAGAAGGAAAACAAGAGAAAATGTAGGAGAAAGAAGATTCAAAGGGAAACAAATAAGAATAAGAAGAGTACTAAGAAGAATGTGGAAGAAGTTCCACGTACGAAGATGGGGGAAGGAAGGAGAAGATGATGACAGCCTAAAGAGGAGACCGCGACTAACTGTGCAGTACGCGGTACGGTACACGGTACGCAGTACACAGTACACAGTACGCAGTACGCGGTACGCGGTACACGGTATGCAGGCCCACCCTGTAGCGCATAGAGCCTCAATTTTGTTGCTGCTGTTATTATTGTTATTGTTGCTATTATTATTACAATTATTATTAATGTTATTGTTGTCGCTGTTGTTATTATTGTTGTTGTTACTGTTGTTATTGTTATTATTATTGTTCTTGACAATGACGGATCTCAAAAAGACCTGCATAATTTTCCTAACATAAATTTCCATTCATAACTCAGACCCTCTATCAAGTGTCACGTCTTCACATTAACCTCAGTTGTTAGGTTGTCCAACTTGTTATTTTTGGAATGACACCGTCCAGTCTGGCAACACCAACAGCTGCATAACGTTCACTCCAAATTTAGTTAACAAACTGCCATTTGTTTCTCAGTTTGAAATGTGCACACGCGTAGAAATGGCGCTGTTATCGTCTTAGGCTGCGTTGGGAAAGTGGGTTATAGGATAAGACGGACGGTTTGTGTGGCAAACTGTGAGCTGGACAAAGCGAGGTCTAAGATCTGCACGACGATGTGGAAACGAGTCCATCAAAACGAGACCTAGTTATCGACGTCGGTAGCGGAGTGCTGGCAGCTGATATCGGGCACAGTTACACGTGCAATTTACGTGCAATCTACGTGCCTACACGACACTACGTGCCACAGCAAATTACAGACTGCAGGAGCGAGACATCGCGCGTACTTGCTGCTCTACAGTCTGCAGAAACTGAAGTTCTGCTGCCTGTAGAGTGACGCATTAACCGTCTAAAGCCCAGTGGTTACTATATGTACCACCAGTTTAACATTTAACAATTCTACGTTCTGCCCACATAGTGTATTTATGTGTTTTGTGTGGATCTGAGAACAAACAGCGATTATTTCACTGTACAGCATTAACTGACAGGTTTGTATAACTGAGACGGAGTGTGTTTACTGCGCGGTACGGACTGTATTTATGTGTTTTGTGTGGATCTCAGAACAAACAGCGAATATTTCACTGTACAACATTAACTGACTGGTTTGTATAACTGAGACGGAGTGTGTTTACTGCGCGGTACGGACTGTATTTATGTGTTTTGTGTGGATCTCAGAACAAACAGCGATTATTTCACTGTACAACATTAACTGACTGGTTTGTATAACTGAGACGCAGTGTGTTTACTGCGCGGTACGGACTGTATTTATGTGTTTTGTGTGGATCTCAGAACAAACAGCGATTATTTCACTGTACAGCATTAACTGACTGGTTTGTATAACTGAGACGGAGTGTGTTTACTGCGCGGTACGGACTGAATGTTTATGTAAAGTGTGTTTACTGCGCGGTACGAGCTGATATTTATGTAAAGTGTGTTTACTGCGAGGTACGGACTGAATGTTTATGTAAAGTGTGTTTAATGCGCGGTACGGACTGGATATTTATGTAAAGTGTGTTTACTGCGAGGTACGGACTGAATATTTATGTAAAGTGTGTTTAATGCGCGGTACGGACTGGATATTTATGTAAAGTGTGTTTACTGCGAGGTACGGACTGAATATTTATGTAAAGTGTGTTTAATGCGCGGTACGGACTGAATATTTACGTAAAGTGTGTTTACTGCGAGGTACGGACTGAGTGTCTAAATGTAAATCCTGTACTGGCACTGACATAGTTCAGGATCTTATCGCCAGACAGCAATTTGAAAAGTCAGGTGAACCTCCTTACATTACCTCAAATCCCTCTAAAATGAATAAAGCTTTCCTCCTACACGCCATCAAGGCATGCGTTAGAGTGGATTTATAGCTCCACTCATTCTTAACCTGGACACTACATGGACGTGAGTGGTCAGCTTCACGCCTCGCCCGCTGTAAATCAGGTAAAGGACCCCTAGTTCCATTACGTATGAGGCTGAGTGTGTAGCAGAGTCGGTCTGGACGTTTCGGAGGAAACTAATCTCTTGCCTCTATCGGCAATCGAAACGCGATTTATCGGACTTCCAGGTTGTAGCTTAATCACTATATCAACTTAGCTGCCCTGGCTCCCAAATATATCATGAAACATCGAAAGAAAGAGTTAAAAAAAAAAAGTTGCTGTCAGTTTGACAAAAGTCTGTGTGGTGTGTCTGCAGGTATTGACAGAAGTCTGCAGGTATTGACAGAAGTCTGCAGGTATTGACAGAAGTCTGCAGGTATTGACAGAAGTCTGCAGGTATTGACAGAAGTCTGCAGGTATTGACAGAAGTCTGCAGGTATTGACAGAAGTCTGCAGGTATTGACAGAAGTCTGCAGGTATTGACAGAAGTCTGCAGGTATTGACAGAAGTCTGCAGGTATTGACAGAAGTCTGCAGGTATTGACAGAAGTCTGCAGGTATTGACAGAAGTCTGCAGGTATTGACAGAAGTCTGCAGGTATTGACAGAAGTCTGCAGGTATTGACAGAAGTCTGCAGGTATTGACAGAAGTCTGCAGGTATTGACAGAAGTCTGCAGGTATTGACAGAAGTCTGCAGGTATTGACAGAAGTCTGCAGGTATTGACACAAGTCTGCAGGTATTGACAGAAGTCTGCAGGTATTGACAGAAGTCTGCAGGTATTGACAGAAGTCTGCAGGTATTGACAGAAGTCTGCAGGTACTGACAGAAGTATGCAGGTATTGACAGAAGTCTGCAGGTATTGACAGAAGTATGCAGGTATTGACAGAAGTCTGCAGGTATTGACAGAAGTCTGCAGGTATTGACAGAAGTCTGCAGGTATTGACAGAAGTCTTCAGGTATTGACAGAAGTCTGCAGGTATTGACAGAAGTCTGCAGGTATTGACAGAAGTCTGCAGGTATTGACACAAGTCTGCAGGTATTGACAGAAGTCTGCAGGTATTGACAGAAGTCTGCAGGTATTGACAGAAGTCTGCAGGTATTGACAGAAGTCTGCAGGTACTGACAGAAGTATGCAGGTATTGACAGAAGTCTGCAGGTATTGACAGAAGTATGCAGGTATTGACAGAAGTCTGCAGGTATTGACAGAAGTCTGCAGGTATTGACAGAAGTCTGCAGGTATTGACAGAAGTCTGCAGGTATTGACAGAAGTCTGCAGGTATTGACAGAAGTCTGCAGGTATTGACAGAAGTCTGCAGGTATTGACAGAAGTCTGCAGGTATTGACAGAAGTCTGCAGGTATTGACACAAGTCTGCAGGTATTGACAGAAGTCTGCAGGTATTGACAGAAGTCTGCAGGTATTGACAGAAGTCTGCAGGTATTGACAGAAGTCTGCAGGTACTGACAGAAGTATGCAGGTATTGACAGAAGTCTGCAGGTATTGACAGAAGTATGCAGGTATTGACAGAAGTCTGCAGGTATTGACAGAAGTCTGCAGGTATTGACAGAAGTCTGCAGGTATTGACAGAAGTCTTCAGGTATTGACAGAAGTCTGCAGGTATTGACAGAAGTCTGCAGGTATTGACAGAAGTCTGCAGGTATTGACACAAGTCTGCAGGTATTGACAGAAGTCTGCAGGTATTGACAGAAGTCTGCAGGTATTGACAGAAGTCTGCAGGTATTGACAGAAGTCTGCAGGTACTGACAGAAGTATGCAGGTATTGACAGAAGTCTGCAGGTATTGACAGAAGTATGCAGGTATTGACAGAAGTCTGCAGGTATTGACAGAAGTCTGCAGGTATTGACAGAAGTCTGCAGGTATTAACAGAAGTCTGCAGGTATTGACAGAAGTATGCAGGTATTGACAGAAGTCTGCAGGTATTGACAGAAGTCTGCAGGTATTGACAGAAGTCTGCAGGTATTGACAGAAATTTGCAGGTATTGACAGAAGCCCTCTGGCTCTATAATTTGTCTGCAGTCGCAGATAGCAATATCAGCAACTGCCAGACACCTACCGCGACTTAAAACGCATGCAGCAGCAGTAAGGCTTTAAGCATCTCCTCATTTAAGCATCTCCTCCTCATTTCAGCATCTCCTCATTTAAGCATCTCCTCCTCATTTAAGCATCTCCTCATTTAAGCATCTCCTCCTCATTTCAGCATCTCCTCCTCATTTAAGCATCTCCTCCTCATTTAAGCATCTCCTCCTCATTTAAGCATCTCCTCATTTAAGCATCTCCTCCTCATTTCAGCATCTCCTCCTCATTTAAGCATCTCCTCATTTAAGCATCTCCTCCTCATTTCAGCATCTCCTCCTCATTTAAGCATCTCCTCCTCATTTAAGCATCTCCTCATTTAAGCATCTCCTCCTCATTTCAGCATCTCCTCCTCATTTAAGCATCTACTCCTCATTTAAGCATCTCCTCCTCATTTAAGCATCTACTCCTCATTTAAGCACCTCCTCCTCATTTAAGCATTTCCTCCTCATTTAAGCATCTACTCCTCATTTAAGCATCTCCTCCTCATTTAAGCATCTACTCCTCATTTAAGCATCTCCTCCTCATTTAAGCATTTCCTCCTCATTTAAGCATCTCCTCATTTAAGCATCTACTCCTCATTTCAGCATCTCCTCCTCATTTAAGCATCTCCTCCTCATTTAAGCATCTCCTCATTTAAGCATCTCCTCCACATTCAGCATCTCCTCCTCATTTAAGCATCTCCTCCTGATTTAAGCATCTTCTCCTCATTTAAGCATCTCCTCATTTAAACATCTCCTCCTCATTTAAGCATCTCCTCATTTAAGCATCTCCTCCTCATTTCAGCATCTCCTTCTCATTTAAGCATCTCCTCCTCATTTCAGCATCTCCTCCTCATTTAAGCATCTACTCCTCATTTAAGCATCTACTCCTCATTTAAGCATCTCCTCCTCATTTAAGCATCTCCTCCTCATTTAAGCATCTACTCCTCATTTAAGCATCTCCTCCTCATTTAAGCATCTCCTCCTCATTTAAGCATCTCCTCCTCATTTAAGCATCTCCTCATTTAAGCATCTCCTCTTCATTTAAGCATCTCCTCCTCATTTAAGCATCTCCTCCTCATTTCGGGTTTTCTACGACGATTGTAACAAAGTTGGTCTTGATACTTCAAGAATTCAATTAGCACAATTTCTCAAATTAGACTCCAGGATATTCTCTTATACAGAAATATATAGGCTGCGTATATAGCACGTATGGGGGGAGGAGAGGTGTATAAAATGTTTTGGTGGGGAAGCCTGAGGGAAAGAGAGCACTTGGAAAACCTAGTTGTAGATGGGAGGATAACATTAAAACGGAGCATAAATAAATCGTGGTATGAAAGCGTGGACTAAATTATCTGGATAATAACAAGTGGAGTGATGTTGTGAACAAGTGGAGTGATGTGAACAAGTGGTAGTGATGTAGTGAACAAGTGGAGTGATGTCGTGAACAAGTGGAGTGATGTAGTGAACAAGTGGAGTGATGTCGTGAACAAGTGGAGTGATGTTGTGAACAAGTGGAGTGATGTAGTGAACAAGTGGAGTGATGTAGTGAACAAGTGGAGTGATGTCGTGAACAAGAGGAGTGATGTCGTGAACAAGTGGAGTGATGTTGTGAACAAGTGGAGTGATGTAGTGAACAAGTGGAGTGATGTCGTGAACAAGTGGAGTGATGTAGTGAACAAGTGGAGTGATGTCGTGAACAAGTGGAGTGAAGTTGTGAACAAGTGGAGTGATGTAGTGAACAAGTGGAGTGATGTCGTGAACAAGTGGAGTGATGTAGTGAACAAGTGGAGTGATGTCGTGAACAAGTGGAGTGTGTTGTGAACAAGTGGAGTGATGTCGTGAACAAGTGGAGTGATGTCGTGAACAAGTGGAGTGATGTTGTGAACAAGTGGAGTGATGTAGTGAACAAGTGGAGTGATGTCGTGAACAAGTGGAGTGATGTTGTGAACAAGTGGAGTGAAGTTGTGAACAAGTGGAGTGATGTCGTGAACAAGTGGAGTGATGTCGTGAACAAGTGGAGTGATGTTGTGAACAAGTGGAGTGAAGTTGTGAACAAGTGGAGTGATGTTGTGAACAAGTGGAGTGATGTCGTGAAAAAGTGGAGTGGTGTTGTGAACAAGTGGAGTGATGTCGTGAACAAGTGGAGTGATGTCGTGAACAAGTGGAGTGATGTTGTGAACAAGTGGAGTGATGTAGTGAACAAGTGGAGTGATGTCGTGAACAAGTGGAGTGATGTTGTGAACAAGTGGAGTGATGTGGTGAACAAGTGGAGTGATGTCGTGAACAAGTGGAGTGATGTCGTGAACAAGTGGAGTGATGTTGTGAACAAGTGGAGTGAAGTTGTGAACAAGTGGAGTGATGTAGTAAACAAGTGGAGTGATGTCGTGAACAAGTGGAGTGGTGTTGTGAACAAGTGGAGTGATGTCGTGAACAAGTGGAGTGAAGTTGTGAACAAGTGGAGTGATGTTGCGAACAAGTGGAGTGAAGTTGTGAACAAGTGGAGTGATGTAGTGAACAAGTGGAGTGATGTCGTGAACAAGTGGAGTGGTGTTGTGAACAAGTGGAGTGATGTCGTGAACAAGTGGAGTGATGTCGTGAACAAGTGGAGTGATGTTGTGAACAAGTGGAGTGACGTTGTGAACAAGTGGAGTGAAGTTGTGAACAAGTGGAGTGATGTCGTGAACAAGTGGAGTGATGTCGTGAACAAGTGGAGTGATGTTGTGAACAAGTGGAGTGAAGTTGTGAACAAGTGGAGTGATGTAGTGAACAAGTGGAGTGATGTCGTGAACAAGTGGAGTGATGTTGTGAACAAGTGGAGTGATGTAGTGAACAAGTGGAGTGATGTCGTGAACAAGTGGAGTGATGTTGTGAACAAGTGGAGTGATGTTGTGAACAAGTGGAGTGATGTCGTGAACAAGTGGAGTGATGTCGTGAACAAGTGGAGTGATGTGGTGAACAAGTGGAGTGAAGTCGTGAACAAGTGGAGTGATGTCGTGAACAAGTGGAGTGATGTGTGAACAAGTGGAGTGATGTCGTGAACAAGTGGAGTGGAAGTTGTGAACAAGTGGAGTGACGTTGTGTAACAAGTGGAGTGAAGTTGTGAACAAGTGGAGTGATGTTGTGAACAAGTGGAGTGATGTTGTGAACAAGTGGAGTGATGTTGTGAACAAGTGGAGTGATGTCGTGAACAAGTGGAGTGATGTCGTGAACAAGTGGAGTGATGTGGTGAACAAGTGGAGTGAAGTCGTGAACAAGTGGAGTGATGTCGTGAACATGTGGAGTGATGTCGTGAACAAGTGGAGTGAAGTTGTGAACAAGTGGAGTGACAGTTTGTGAACAGTGGAGTGATCTTGTGAACAAGTGGAGTGAAGTTGTGAACAAGTGGAGTGAAATGTGATTTGTGAACAAGTGAAGTGATGTTGTGAAGAAGTGGAGTGAGTAGTGAACAAGTGGAGTGAAGTTGTGAACAAGTGGAGTGATGTTGTGAACAAGTGGAGTGAAGTTGTGAACAAGTGGAGTGATGTTGTGAACAAGTGGAGTGAAGTTGTGAACAAGTGGAGTGATGTTGTGAAGAAGTGGAGTGATGTGAACAAGGTAATGAAGCTGCGGGTTAAATACAATGCAGGGAACTTTAGTACATAAGAAAATATTTTCTTGTCGTGAGAGTCTCCGCTCCACAGAAACATAAATTCATACAAAGGTGACATCTGCCTGCCAAATTCTGTCACTGTCAGTAACACAGTGTTCTGTTGGCAGCACTGTCACAACGTGTCAGTACACACGTAACACAGTGTTCTGTTGGCAGCACTGTCACAACGTGTCAGTGCACACGTAACACAGTGTTCTGTTGGCAGCACTGTCACAACGTGTCAGTGCACACGTAACACAGTGTTCTGTTGGCAGCACTGTCACAACGTGTCAGTGCACACGTAACACAGTGTTCTGTTGGCAGTACTGTCACAACGTGTCAGTGCACACGTAACACAGTGTTCTGTTGGCAGCACTGTCACAACGTGTCAGTGCACACGTAACACAGTGTTCTGTTGGCAGCACTGTCACAAAGTGTCAGTGCACACGTAACAGTGTTCTGTTGGCAGCACTGTCACAACGTGTCAGTGCACACGTAACACAGTGTTCTGTTGGCAGTACTGTCACAAAGTGTCAGTGCACACGTAACACAGTGTTCTGTTGGCAGCACTGTCACAACGTGTCAGTGCACACGTAACACAGTGTTCTGTTGGCAGCACTGTCACAAAGTGTCAGTGCACACGTAACACAGTGTTCTGTTGGCAGCACTGTACAGCAAGCCACTTTTCATAAGACAGTACAGCAACGTAGCATTAAAATGGGACACTTATTCATAATAGACAACTCCTTCCACCACGTCAACATTGTGACGTCACCATTCACTATGGCAACACTGTAACAACATACCAACAATAGCCGTATCGGCCAAGACTCTAGCCTGTAATTTCTGATAAGGTAATGGTGTCCGTTAGGGATGACAATTGTGACATGTATATTGTGATGTGTCGTGGCACAAAGCAGTGGCCAATTGATGGATGTTTAGAATGAAAGGGCTTCAAATTGCAGTATTGTGTTTAGAGGCGCTAGGAAATAGGGGGGGGGGGCAAGGTATCTTTAAGCCCACAGGAGACAGTTACACACGTCATAAATCTTCTTCCTTTGCGGAAGGAAAAACTCAGATTTGAACGGAAAAAACGTAACATTCTCCATGTGGAGTAACAGCTCCACGCATTCTCAACCTACACATTATATGGAGATAGAACATCTTCAGGGTCCGGCCGCTTTACCCCTAAGATGAGACTCCATTTTACATTAAATTGTAGGTTGGGTGGGCCACAGAGCCGGTTTGGACATTTTCGAGAAAAAGGTTTCTTGCTTTTGCTGGGATTCGAACCACGTGCCATAGTCACTATACCTACTGAGCTATTCTGGCTATGTCAGATTCTGTGTCATATCAGCAACTGAGTATCCTATGATCATAAGGAGCTAAACAAGTACTGCGGTCTTAAAGAGAAGCTCCCAGTACAGTTCTGTCATACTGATACTGCAACACAACATTACAAGGTACGTACACAGCCCAGTGACACAAAGACTTATTGGAAATAAATTGAACAGTGAGATTACAGGCATTTATGCATCGAACATAAATGTGTAACTGTCAAAGAACGGAACATTTTCTACATAGAAAATTCTGTCTTCTTAACCCTCTAAAGCCCAGTGGTTACTATATGTACCGCCACGTTTAATATTCAACAATTGTACGTTCTGCCCACACAGTGTATTTATGTGTTTTGTGTGGATCTCAGAACAAACAGCGATTATTTCACTGTACAACATTAACTGACTGGTTTGTATAACTGAGACGGAGTGTGTTTACTGCGCGGTACGAACTGTATTTATGTGTTTTGTGTGGATCTCAGAACAAACAGCGATTATTTCACTGTACAACATTAACTGACTGGTTTGTATAACTGAGAGGGAGTGTGTTTACTGCGCGGTACGGACTGTATTTATGTGTTTTGTGTGGATCTCAGAACAAACAGCGATTATTTCACTGTACAACATTAACTGACTGGTTTGTATAACTGAGAGGAGTGTGTTTACTGCGCGGTACGGACTGTATTTATGTGTTTTGTGTGGATCTCAGAACAAACAGCGATTATTTCACTGTACAACATTAACTGACTGGTTTGTATAACTGAGACGGAGTGTGTTTACTGCGCGGTACGGACTGTATTTATGTGTTTTGTGTGGATCTCAGAACAAACAGCGATTATTTCACTGTACAACATTAACTGACTGGTTTGTATAACTGAGACGGAGTGTGTTTACTGCGCGGTACGGACTGTATTTATGTGTTTTGTGTGGATCTCAGAACAAACAGCGATTATTTCACTGTACACATTAACTGACTGGTTTGTATAACTGAGACGGAGTGTGTTTACTGCGCGGTACGGACTGTATTTATGTGTTTTGTGTGGATCTCAGAACAAACAGCGATTATTTCACTGTACACATTAACTGACTGGTTTGTATAACTGAGACGGAGTGTGTTTACTGCGCGGTACGGACTGTATTTTATGTGTTTTGTGTGGATCTCAGAACAAACAGCGATTATTTCACTGTACAACATTAACTGACTGGTTTGTATAACTGAGACGGAGTGTGTTTACTGCGCGGTACGGACTGTATTTATGTGTTTTGTGTGGATCTCAGAACAAACAGCGATTATTTCACTGTACAACATTAACTGACTGGTTTGTATAACTGAGACGGAGTGTGTTTACTGCGCGGTACGGACTGTATTTATGTGTTTTGTGTGGATCTCAGAACAAACAGCGATTATTTCACTGTACAACATTACTGACTGGTTTGTATAACTGAGACGGAGTGTTTTACTGAGCGGTACGGACTGTATTTATGTGTTTTGTGTGGATCTCAGAACAAACAGCGATTATTTCACTGTACACATTAACTGACTGGTTGTATAACTGAGACGGAGTGTGTTTACTGCGCGGTACGGACTGTATTTATGTGTTTTGTGTGGATCTCGACCAGCGATATCACTGTACACTTAACTGCTGGTTTGTTAACTGCGAGGTTTCGGGTACGGACTGTATTTATGTGTTTTGTGTGGATCTCAGAACAAACAGCGATTATTCACTGTACACATTAACTGACTGGTTTGTATAACGGAGACGGAGTGTGTTTACTGCGCGGTACGGACTGATTTAGTGTTTTGTGTGTCTCAGAACAAACAGCGATATTTCATGTACACATTAACTGACTGGTTGTATAACTGAGACGGAGTGTGTTTACTGCGCGGTACGACTGTATTTATGTGTTTGTGTGGATCTCAGAACAAACAGCGATTATTCACTGTACACATTAACGACTGGTTTGTATAACTGAGACGGAGTGTGTTTTACTGCGCGTGTACGACTGTATTTATGTGTTTTGTGTGGATCTCAGACAAACAGCGATTATTTCACTGTACAGCATTAATGACTGGTTGTATAACTGAACGGAGTGTGTTTACTGCGCGGTACGGACTGTATTTATGTTTTTGTGTGATCTCAGACAAACATCGATTATTTCACTGTACAGCATTAAGACTGGTTTGTATAACTGAGACGGAGTGTGTTTACTGCGCGGTACGGACTGTATTTATGTGTTTTGTGTGGATCTCAGAACAAACAGCGATTATTTCACTGTACAACATTAACTGACTGGTTTGTATAACGAGACGGAGTGTGTTTACTGCGCGGTACGGACTGTATTTATGTGTTTTGTGTGGATCTCAGAACAAACAGCGATTATTCACTGTACAACATTAACTGACTGGTTTGTATAACTGAGACGGAGTGTGTTTACTGCGCGGTACGGACTGTATTTATGTGTTTTGTGTGGATCTCAGAACAAACACGATTATTTCACTGTACAACATTAACTGACTGGTTTGTATAACTGAGACGGAGTGTGTTTACTGCGCGGTACGGACTGTATTTATGTGTTTTGTGTGGATCTCAGAACAAACAGCGATTATTTCACTGTACAACATTAACTGACTGGTTTGTATAACTGAGACGGAGTGTGTTTACTGCGCGGTACGGACTGTATTTATGTGTTTTGTGTGGATCTCAGAACAAACAGCGATTATTTCACTGTACAGCATTAACTGACTGGTTTGTATAACGAGACGGAGTGTGTTTACTGCGCGGTACGGACTGTATTATATGTTTTTGTGTGGATCTCAGAACAAACAGCGATTATTTCACTGTACAGCATTAACTGACTGGTTTGTATAACTGAGACGGAGTGTGTTTACTGCGCGGTACGGACTGTATTTATGTGTTTTGTGTGGATCTCAGAACAAACAGCGATTATTTCACTGTACAACATTAACTGACTGGTTTGTATAACTGAGACGGAGTGTGTTTACTGCGCGGTACGGACTGTATTTATGTGTTTTGTGTGGATCTCAGAACAAACAGCGATTATTTCACTGTACAACATTAACTGACTGGTTTGTATAACTGAGACGGAGTGTGTTTACTGCGCGGTACGGACTGAATGTTTATGTAAAGTGCGTTTACTGTGCGGTACGGACTGAATGTTTATGTAAAGTGTGTTTACTGCGCGGTACGGACTGTATTTATGTGTTTTGTGTGGATCTCAGAACAAACAGCGATTATTTCACTGTACAACATTAACTGACTGGTTTGTATAACTGAGACGGAGTGTGTTTACTGCGCGGTACGGACTGAATGTTTATGTAAAGTGCGTTTACTGTGCGGTACGGACTGAATGTTTATGTAAAGTGTGTTTACTGCGCGGTACGGACTGTATTTATGTGTTTTGTGTGGATCTCAGAACAAACAGCGATTATTTCACTGTACAACATTAACTGACTGGTTTGTATAACTGAGACGGAGTGTGTTTACTGCGCGGTACGGACTGAATGTTTATGTAAAGTGCGTTTACTGTGCGGTACGGACTGAATGTTTATGTAAAGTGTGTTTACTGCGCGGTACGGACTGAATGTTTGTGTAAAGTGTGTTTAGTGCGCTGTACGAACTTCATATTTATGTAAATTGTGTTTACTGCGCGGTACGGACTGGATCTTTATGTAAAGTGTGTTTACTGCGCGGTAAGGACCGAGTGTTTATGTAAAGTGTGTTTAGTGCGCTGTACGAACTGGATATTTATGTAAATTGTGTTTACTGCGCGGTACGGACTGGATCTTTATGTAAAGTGTGTTTACTGCGCGGTACGGAATGGATCTTTATGTAAAGTGTGTTTACTGCGCGGTACGGAATGGATCTTTATGTAAAGTGTGTTTACTGCGCGGTACGGACTGTATCTTTACACGTAATGCAGCTTAATTTTAGTCGCCTTAGGTTTAAAACAAAAACCATTGTAAAGATGATAACAAAGTTACTATTGTTGTCCCATTATCGTGTGTCTGTTGTTCTAAACTGGCACAAAATGTGGCACTGTAACTTTTAACTCCAGCCTTAAGTGAAATGTGTTTTATTGATTGCAAGTTCCTAGCTTCAGATGGCAGCACGAGCGCTGGCTAATATGAGAGCAAAAGTGTCACACATACCTTTGCGCGCATTATGACAGCGTGTTTACTTATGGAAAGACCATGGAAATGCTTTTATTGTTAAAACACAATATACTTCATAGTATCGCGTTTGTTGCAAAATCTGTAAATGACTGTATTTAGGGACGTTAGGAGCTATGTGTAACACCAGGCCTCACAAAACAGGACATTCTCCAACACTGTGACTTAACCTGTTTATGAACTGCAGGAAGGGGTTAGGAAGAGCGGGTTGGGGGTGTACAGGATCTCTGAGCGCATGTTGACAGAGCAATAACCAATCATGAACTGAGGATCTCGTATATTGAAGGTGGGGGAATGCTTCGAAGTATGGGGGGGGGGTACGATATTTCGGATGCAGCACCAACCCTTCAAACAAGGGATGGTGAGACGCACAAATCAATAAATCTGGGCAGGATGAAAAGGGATGAGTGGAGCTGGAGGAACGTCGGTAGGCCAAATCCGCCATGAGTCAGATAACGGACTGCTATGGTGGAATTTACGGAAACACTGCGAACTGCGAAACACAAAGTGTTACGCAGTTTACAGCGTATCTGTTCTTCACTGCGACGTGTTTCGGCCATTATATGTGATCATCTTCAGGCATTTCGTAAAAAATTACAATCACAATACATGAACGTACAGTACCACGTGTCTTAAGCGACAGAAGCATTGAAATCCCAGATATTTTACAAATATCTTAAATGTCAATATCACCTTTATGTACAATCTTTCAACCTTTTATTCAACTGTGTGTGTTGTCTCTGTACCTCACTTTTCGGTACCACAACAACACACAAACTGGATACCGCTAAGTTCGTCTGACTGTTCGTAGGGAAATTGCTATAAAATACGTGGTAATATAGGATATGATAACAGGGACATTACGAGGTCCATAAGGATACATGCTAACTAGGATAATTTTAGGATACATGCTAACTAGGGTAATTTTAGAATACATGCTAACCAGGATAATTTTAGGATACATGCTAACTAGGGTAATTTTAGAATACATGCTAACTAGGATAATTTTAGGATACATGCTTACTAGGATAATTTTAGGATACATGCTTACTAGGATAATTTTAGGATACATGCTTACTAGGATAATTTTAGGATACATGCTAACTAGGGTAATTTTAGAATACATGCTAACTAGGATAATTTTAGGATACATGCTTACTAGGATAATTTTAGGATACATGCTTACTAGGATAATTTTAGGATACATGCTTACTAGGGTCATTTAAGATACGTGCTTACTAGGATAATTTTAGGATACATGCTAACTAGGGTAATTTTAGAATACATGCTAACTAGGATAATTTTAGGATACATGCTTACTAGGATAATTTTAGGATACATGCTTACTAGGATAATTTTAGGATACATGCTTACTAGGATAATTTTAGGATACATGCTTACTAGGATAATTTTAGGATACATGCTTACTAGGATAATTTTAGGATACATGCTTACTAGGATAATTTTAGGATACATGCTTACTAGGATAATTTTAGGATACATGCTAACTAGGATAATTTTAGGATACATGCTTACTAGGATAATTTTAGAATACATGCTTACTAGGATAACTTTAGGATTACATGCTTACTAGGATAATTTTAGAATAAATGTTTGCTAGGATAATTTTAGGATAAATGCTTACTAGGATAATTTTAGGATACATCCTTACTAGATAATTTTAGGATACATGCTTACTAGGATAATTTTAGGATACATCTTACTAGAATAATTTTAGGACCAAGCTTCCTAGGATAGATTATTAGTACAATGCATAGATACAGCATGAATATTAAAATGACATGTTACAGACTAATATTTACACAGGATCATAGATACAGGACTGAATTTTAGGATAATGCTACTGAAGTATGTTTCAGGATACATGTACAGGATAACACTGGTAGTAACATGCTTACTAGCACTGAATTAGATACAGCATACTAAGTGAATATTTTAGGATAATCAGCTACTGATAATTTGAATACATCTTAGCATTAGACTAAGCATATATTAGATAATGCTATGTACATGCAAGTTTTCAGGATACATGCTTACAGATGAATATTTAGGATCATGCTACTAGGATCAATATTCCAGAAGATACACCTACATGCATTTACCAGGACTAGATACAGCATGCAAGTATGTAACAGGACTATAGATACAGCACTGCAAGTATGTACACGGACATAGATACAGCACTGCAAGTATGTACACAGGTACATAGTATACAGCACTGCAAGTATTAACAGGACATAGATACAGCACTAGAATAATTCTCAGGATAATACGCACTGCAAGTATGTTACAAGACAGTACAGATGATGACAATGTAGGACTCAAGATGTACACAGGACATGATACGCACATGCAAGTATGTACAAGGACATAGTACAGCACTGCAAGTAGTAACAGGACATAGATACAGCACTGCAAGTATGTACACAGGACATAGATACAGCACTGCAAGTATGTAACAGGACATAGATACAGCACTGCAAGTATGTACACAGGACATAGATACAGCACTGCAAGTATGTACACAGGACATAGATACGCACATGACACATGCATAGTAATGATATTCACAGGACATAGATACAGCACTGCAAGTAATGTACACAGGACATAGATAGCACTGCAAGTATGTACACAGACATAGATACAGCACGCAAGATTACACACTAGAACGGCAGCAAGTATGACACAGACATAGATACAGCACTGCAAGTAGTACACAGGACATAGATACAGCACTGCAAGTATGTACACAGGACATAGATACAGCACTGCAAGTATGTACAACAGGACATAGATACAGCACTGCAAGTATGTACACAGGACATAGATACAGCACTGCAAGTATGTACACAGGACATAGATACAGCACTGCAAGTATGTAACAGGACATAGATACAGCACTGCAAGTATGTAACAGGACATAGATACAGCACTGCAAGTATGTACACAGGACATAGATACAGCACTGCAAGTATGTACACAGGACATAGATACAGCACTGCAAGTATGTACACAGGACATAGATACGCACTGCAAGTATGTACACAGGACATAGATACGCACGCATATGTAACAGGACATAGAAAGCACTGCAAGTATGTACCAGGACATAGAACGCCTGCAAGTATGTACACAGGACATGATACGCACTGCAAGTATGTACACGGACATAGAACGACTGCAAGTATGTACACAGGACATAATACAGCACTGCAAGTATGACACGACAAGATACAGCATGCAAGTATGTACACAGGACATGATACGCACTGCAAGTATGTAACAGGACATAGATACGCACTGCAAGTATGTACACAGGACATAGATACACACTGCAAGTATGTACACAGACATAGATACGCACTGCAAGTAGTACACAGACAAGATCAGCACTGCAAGTAGTACACGGACATAGATACGCACTGCAAGTATGTACACAGAATAGATACGGCACTGCAAGTATGTACACAGGACATAGATACAGCACTGCAAGTATGTACACAGGACATAGTCGCACTGCGTATGTACCAGGCATATACAGCACTGCAGTATGTACAAGGACTGAACAGCACTGCAAGTATGTACACAGGACATAGATACGCACTGCAAGTATGTACACAGGACATAGATACGCACTGCAAGTATGTACACAGGACATAGATACAGCACTGCAAGTATGTACACAGGACATAGATACAGCACTGCAAGTATGTACACAGGACATAGATACAGCACTGCAAGTATGTACACAGGACATAGATACAGCACTGCAAGTATGTACACAGGACATAGATACAGCACTGCAAGTATGTACACAGGACATAGATACAGCACTGCAAGTATGTACACAGGACATAGATACAGCACTGCAAGTATGTACACAGGACATAGATACGCACTGCAAGTATGTACACAGGACATAGATACAGCACTGCAAGTATGTACACAGGACATAGATACAGCACTGCAAGTAATGTACACAGGACATAGATACGGCACTGCAAGTATGTACACAGGACATAGTTACAGCACTGCAAGTAGTACACAGGACATAGATACAGCACTGCAAGTATGTACACAGGACATAGATACAGCACT
Organism: Reticulitermes speratus; assembly: GCA_021186555.1. Taxonomy (NCBI): domain Eukaryota; kingdom Metazoa; phylum Arthropoda; class Insecta; order Blattodea; family Rhinotermitidae; genus Reticulitermes; species Reticulitermes speratus. The sequence continues at coordinate 620,232 of JAJKFL010000026.1, forward strand.
GCAAGTATGTACACAGGACATAGATACGGCATGCAAGTTGTACACAGGACATAGATACAGCACTGCAAGTAATGTACACAGGACATAGATACAGCACTGCATTTAAGAATAGTACGTGAAGCACAGGACATAGATACAGCACTGCAAGTATGTACACAGGACATAGATACAGCACTGCAAGTATGTACACAGGACATAGATACAGCACTGCAAGTATGTACACAGGACATAGATACAGCACTGCAAGTATGTACACAGGACATAGATACAGCACTGCAAGTATGTACACAGGACATAGATACAGCACTGCAAGTATGTACACAGGACATAGATACGGCACTGCAAGTATGTACACAGGACATAAGATACAGCACTGCAAGTATGTACACAGGACATAGATACAGCACTGCAAGTATGTACACAGGACATAGATACAGCACTGCAAGTATGTACACAGGACATAGATACGGCACTGCAAGTATGTACACAGGACATAGATACAGCACTGCAAGTAATGTACACAGGACATAGATACAGCACTGCAAGTATGTACACAGGACATAGATACAGCACTGCAAGTATGTACACAGGACATAGATACGGCACTGCAAGTATGTACACAGGACATAGATACAGCACTGCAAGTATGTACACAGGACATAGATACGCACTGCAAGTATGTACACAGGACATAGATACGGCACTGCAAGTATGTACACAGGACATAGATACAGCACTGCAAGTATGTACACAGGACATAGATACAGCACTGCAAGTAAGTACACAGGACATAGATACGGCACTGCAAGTATGTACACAGGACATAGATACAGCACTGCAAGTATGTACACAGGACATAGATACAGCACTGCAAGTATGTACACAGGACATAGATACAGCACTGCAAGTATGTACACAGGACATAGATACAGCACTGCAAGTATGTACACAGGACATAGATACAGCACTGCAAGTATGTACACAGGACATAGATACGGCACTGCAAGTATGTACACAGGACATAGATACGGCACTGCAAGTATGTACACAGGACATAGATACAGCACTGCAAGTATGTACACAGGACATAGATACAGCACTGCAAGTATGTACACAGGACATAGATACGGCACTGCAAGTATGTACACAGGACATAGATACAGCACTGCAAGTAAATACACAGGACATAGATACGGCACTGCAAGTATGTACACAGGACATAGATACGGCACTGCAAGTATGTACACAGGACATAGATACAGCACTGCAAGTATGTACACAGGACATAGATACAGCACTGCAAGTAAGTACACAGGACATAGATACGGCACTGCAAGTATGTACACAGGACATAGATACGGCACTGCAAGTATGTACACAGGACATAGATACAGCACTGCAAGTATGTACACAGGACATAGATACAGCACTGCAAGTATGTACACAGGACATAGATACGGCACTGCAAGTATGTACACAGGACATAGATACAGCACTGCAAGTATGTACACAGGACATAGATACAGCACTGCAAGTATGTACACAGGACATAGATACAGCACTGCAAGTATGTACACAGGACATAGATACAGCACTGCAAGTATGTACACAGGACATAGATACAACACTGCAAGTATGTACACAGGACATACAATTTCCATGAATTCGCTTTTAAACTGAAAGGATTTTATGTGCAAATGTAATTTTGACATTTAACAGTTTTATTATAATCCATGGAGAAACTCCAATATCCTAATGTTTATATTATTTAAAGCATGTAGCATTGTGTATGTGTGTATTCTGTTTGTAAGTTTGTACCAACTGGTGAAGGTGGCCACACACATTGGCCGAAACACGTCGCAATTTAACATAAGCTTACACTAGAATGAACTGTACAAATGATTGTATCTATATTGTCACTAGGGCACAAATGGGGATGCACCAATTAAAATTTGGTGACGCTGCATCATTAGCGATGTCTCAACTTCGTGCGGTTTGTATAACTGAGACGTAGTGTGTTTACTGCGCGGTACGGACTGTATTTATGTGTTTTATGTGGATCTCAGAACAAACAGCGATTATTTCACTGTACAGCATTAACTGACTGGTTTGTATAACTGAGACGGAGTGTGTTTACTGCGCGGTACGAGCTGAGTGTTTTTGTAAAGTGTGTTTACTTCGCGGTACGGAGTAAATGTTTATGTAAAGTGTGTTTACTGTGCGGTACGGACTGAATGTTTATGTAAAGTGTGTTTACTGCGCTGTACGGAGTAAATGTTTATGTAAAGTGTGTTTACTACGCGGTACGGACTGAATATTTAACTACATGTTCATTAGTTTAAGTTTTCAACGGGATAAACAATAAAACGTTCTACAGCGATATAATTTTGCGATTCAGGTAAGTATCAACATTTCCTTCTATAGATTTCTCGGAACCCACGTGAGCATATGTGCGCCAAATACTGACAATGTCACTGACTAACTGCCATGTCAATATGCGCCTTTTGTGATCCACATATTAACTGACGTGCAAAATGATAGACAAAGAACGTCCATCAAATCAAACTGTAAGTTCAGAAACCACATGAATTCTAATTCCGAAAAAAAAACAGATTAAATTTTAGTGCAATGATGTGGTTATTATAATGAGCTACTGTGGTTATTATAGTGAGCTACTGTGGCTACTATATTGAGCTAATGTGTCTACTACAATGACCTACTCTGGCTACTATAGTGAGCTACTGTGGCTAATATAGTGAGCTACTGTGGCTACTATAGTGAGCTACTGTGGCTACTATAGTGAGCTACTGTGGCTAGTATAGTGAGCTACTGTGGCTACTATAGTGAGCTACTGTGGCTACTATAGTGAGCTACTGTGGCTAGTATAGTGAGCTACTGTGGCTACTATAGTGAGCTACTGTGGCTACTGTGGCTACTATAGTGAGCTACTGTGGCTACTATAGTGATCTACTGTGGCTACTATAGTGAGCTACTGTGGCTACTATAGTGAGCTACTGTGGCTAGTATAGTGAGCTACTGTGGCTACTATAGTGAGCTACTGTGGCTACTATAGTGAGCTACTGTGGCTACTATAGTGAGCTACTGTGGCTACTATAGTGAGCTACTGTGGCTACTATAGTGAGCTACTGTGGCTACTATAGTGAGCTACTGTGGCTAGTATAGTGAGCTACTGTGGCTACTATAGTGAGCTACTGTGGCTACTATAGTGAGCTACTGTGGCTAGTATAGTGAGCTACTGTGGCTACTATAGTGAGCTACTGTGGCTACTATAGTGAGCTACTGTGGCTAGTATAGTGAGCTACTGTGGCTAGTATAGTGAGCTACTGTGGCTAGTACAGTGAGCTACTGTGGCTACTATAGTGAGGTACTGTGGCTACTATAGTGAGGTACTGTGGCTACTATAGTGAGCTACTGTGGCTAGTATAGTGAGCTACTGTGGTTACTATAGTGAGCTACTGTGGTTACTATAGTGATCTACTGTGGCTAGTATAGTGAGCTACTGTGGCTACTATAGTGAGCTACTGTGGCTACTATAGTGAGCTACTGTGGCTAGTATAGTGAGCTACTGTGGCTAGTATAGTGAGCTACTGTGGCTACTATAGTGAGCTACTGTGGCCAATAGCAAAGCCATGCAACCTATGTATACATCACTGCACTTGTAGTTGTACGGTAGCCGTTATTTGGTTTTAGTATGACTTCAGCATTACCATCCTTACCTTATAATTTAGCCATCAAACAATAACCACTTATGAGTGTATAGTAATTACGAATGTCACAAAAATAACCACAGTTTGAGATTTATAATTGAACCCCGTGCAGCTAACACCGCCGTCAACCTGTTTACCAGTTCTGTTTACGGCCCTTCAAATTCAGTGTCGCCACGATCACATTATTATTTTCAGGTTTCAGTTTGAACACGAAATTTATAAGGCTGTAATAACTGCCCCAGTAACGTAGCGTTCCACACGTGCCCCACTCAAACAAGCAGCACTCTGTGTGCCCCACATATGAAGCACTGCCAACAAATATCATTATACCGACCCCCCTTAAAGACTTTCCCTTTACAGCCCTTTCAGACAGAAACTTAGACATGAATACGTTCTTAACTACAGCAACAATTTTTTCCCTCCTAATAATATCAGATTAGATGAAGAGTTGCTGTTTAAAAAGCTCCTCGTTACGTCGTGTTCTTAGAACAAATTAACCTTTTAAGGCCTACTGGTTACTATATGCACCACCAGGTTAAACATTCAAGAATTGTATATTCTACCCACACAATGTATTTATGTGTATTGTATTTATATTACAACAAACGGCGACTTTTGCACTATATAACATAAAATTATTGGTTTTTATAACCTAGGTGAAAAGCGTTTACTGCGCGGTACGAACTGAATTTTTATGTAGTGTGTTTACTGCGCGGTACGGACTGAATGTTTATGTGAAGTGTGTTTACTGCGCGGTACGGACTGAATGTTTATGTAAAGTGTGTTTACTGCGCGGTACGGACTGAATGTTTATGTAAAGTGTGTTTACTGCGCGGTACGGACTGTGTGTTTATGTAAAGTGTGTTTACTGCGCGGTACGGACTGAATGTTTATGTAAAGTGTGTTTACTGCGCGGTACGGACTGTGTGTTTATGTAAAGTGTGTTTACTGCGCGGTACGGACTGGGTGGTTATGTAAAGTGTGTTTACTGCGCGGTACGGACTGAATGTTTATGTAAAGTTTGTTTACTGAGCGGTACGAGCTGAATGTTTATGTAAAGTGCGTTTACTGCGCGGTACGGACTGGGTATTTAAACAAGCCAGTTTACACTTCGTCTTTAAAGCGTTAATTTGTCTGTACTTGTATAAATGTCACAATATAAACGTCAGCAAAATATTTAGAGACATGCCACGAGTGCGCAGATCATGGCCTTCCTGTAGCATGGCAGCACACACCGCCAGCGAACAAACTGGGCACAGACATGCTGAAGCAATAGCATTTGAATATATACATACGTATATGTATATATATGTACATATACATACGTATATGTATATATATGTACATATACATACGTATATATAGCGAAGAGTACTGCAGTCAAGCTCACACACTTTAAAGCAGAAAACTGTGTAATTCGACAAGACATGATAAGCTAATACAACAATCAGCAACGTGCAGTTCACGTGCCTTGACAGACACAAAGCCCACGTCGCGCGTCAGTTTTAAACGCAGAGTACGAACATCACACAAAAAAGCCCACAGCCCTTCGCTGCATCTGTGTCCCACTGCAGAACACGATACAGTGTGTTTCTACACTTGCTGCTGCCTATCTCTCGTGTTCTGTATACTTAAACACACTCTTAGTAGTTCAAGCTCTCTCCGAGTGGTAGCAGCACACGTCCACTTAACTGCACGCGCTCTCGTGCTAACAATACCACCGTCAATTGTCTTCAATGAAAAGACAAATTATTGAATAGAGAGTTGGAGAAAGGGCTGAATGTTGGCCGAGCAATGAAGGAAACATTCGAGTTTGGAATCTTTGTGAAATGGGAACAAAAGAGAAGGCAGGAAGTGAAGGGATTGGCAATGAAGAGTTTCCACATGCTCACACATGTTCATATATGGAGTGTTGGGGCGACTGTAACACATCTGTCGTGTTAACGGGCAAATGTAACATCATATAAGGATCAAAACATTTTGGAGCCCCTGGAGGTACAGCAAATTTGTCGATGTAAAGGTAAAGTTCACCGTAGAACACGCCATGAAAGCCCAGAGGGGGAGTAGAGGTATAGATCTACTCTTTCTTTAACCTCGGCGCTAGATGAGGATGGGTGGTCAACGTCACGTCCCGGCCGCTTTACCACCCGGAATGATCCGGTAACCATTGTACAGGAGGCTAGGTGGGCCCCTAGGGCCGGTCTGGACGGCTGCGGAAAATCTCGCCCCCACCGGGATTCGATCCCGCAAAAGTGGGAGTGGAGTTGTAGCTCCACTCCTACTTGAATTTGGTTCTAGATGCAGGTGGGTGATCAGCTTCAGTGTACGGCCACTTTGCCCCGTGTAACGAAACCAGCATCGAATGGACAGTAGGATAGGTTGACACTACAGCAGTTCTAGACTTCATGGAGAAGAGAAAAATGTGTTGTCACTGCCGGGATTTGAAGGGTTCCTAGACTTAAGCAGATAACAACAGTACGTTACAAACCGAACCAGCGCAGTCAAGGTTACAGATCAGCAGCACCGATAATTACGGCATTGGAAGTCCCTTTTCTTTTTTGGAAATTAGATGAAGCCTCTAAAGCGCAGTGGTTGCTATATGTACCACCACGTTTAACATTCACAAATTCTACGTTCTGCCCACACAGTGTATTTATGTGTTTTTTGTGGATCTCAAAACAAACAGCGATTATTTCACTGTACAGCATTAACTGACTGGTTTGTATAACTGAGACGGAGTGTGTTTACTGCGCGGTACGGACTGTATTTATGTGTTTTGTGTGGATCTCAGAACAAACAGCGATTATTTCACTGTACAACATTAACTGACTGGTTTGTATAACTGAGACGGAGTGTGTTTACTGCGCGGTACGGACTGTATTTATGTGTTTTGTGTGGATCTCAGAACAAACAGCGATTATTTCACTGTACAACATTAACTGACTGGTTTGTATAACTGAGACGGAGTGTGTTTACTGCGCGGTACGGACTGTATTTATGTGTTTTGTGTGGATCTCAGAACAAACAGCGATTATTTCACTGTACAGCATTAACTGACTGGTTTGTATAACTGAGACGGAGTGTGTTTACTGCGCGGTACGGACTGTATTTATGTGTTTTGTGTGGATCTCAGAACAAACAGCGATTATTTCACTGTACAGCATTAACTGACTGGTTTGTATAACTAAGACGGAGTGTGTTTACTGCGCGGTACGGACTGTATTTATGTGTTTTGTGTGGATCTCAGAACAAACAGCGATTATTTCACTGTACAACATTAACTGACTGGTTTGTATAACTAAGACGGAGTGTGTTTACTGCGCGGTACGGACTGTATTTATGTGTTTTGTGTGGATCTCAGAACAAACAGCGATTATTTTACTGTACAACATTAACTGACTGGTTTGTATAACTGAGACGGAGTGTGTTTACTGCGCGGTACGGACTGTATTTATGTGTTTTGTGTGGATCTCAGAACAAACAGCGATTATTTCACTGTACAGCATTAACTGACTGGTTTGTATAACTGAGACGGAGTGTGTTTACTGCGCGGTACGGACTGTATTTATGTGTTTTGTGTGGATCTCAGAACAAACAGCGATTATTTTACTGTACAACATTAACTGACTGGTTTGTATAACTGAGACGGAGTGTGTTTACTGCGCGGTACGGACTGTATTTATGTGTTTTGTGTGGATCTCAGAACAAACAGCGATTATTTCACTGTACAACATTAACTGACTGGTTTGTATAACTGAGACGGAGTGTGTTTACTGCGCGGTACGGACTGTATTTATGTGTTTTGTGTGGATCTCAGAAACAAACAGCGATTATTTCACTGTACAACATTAACTGACTGGTTTGTATAACTGAGACGGAGTGTGTTTACTGCGCGGTACGGACTGTATTTATGTGTTTTGTGTGGATCTCAGAACAAACAGCGATTATTTCACTGTACAACATTAACTGACTGGTTTGTATAACTGAGACGGAGTGTGTTTACTGCGCGGTACGGACTGTATTTATGTGTTTTTGTGTGGATCTCAGAACAAACAGCGATTATTTCACTGTACAACATTAACTGACTGGTTTGTATAACTGAGACGGAGTGTGTTTACTGCGCGGTACGGACTGTATTTATGTGTTTTGTGTGGATCTCAGAACAAACAGCGATTATTTCACTGTACAACATTAACTGACTGGTTTGATATAACTGAGACGGAGTGTGTTTACTGCGCGGTACGGACTGTATTTATGTGTTTTGTGTGGATCTCAGAACAAACAGCGATTATTTTACTGTACAACATTAACTGACTGGTTTGTATAACTGAGACGGAGTGTGTTTACTGCGCGGTACGGACTGTATTTATGTGTTTTGTGTGGATCTCAGAACAAACAGCGATTATTTTACTGTACAACATTAACTGACTGGTTTGTATAACTGAGACGGAGTGTGTTTACTGCGCGGTACGGACTGTATTTATGTGTTTTGTGTGGATCTCAGAACAAACAGCGATTATTTCACTGTACAGCATTAACTGACTGGTTTGTATAACTGAGACGGAGTGTGTTTACTTCACGGTACGGACTGTATTTATGTGTTTTGTGTGGATCTCAGAACAAACAGCGATTATTTCACTGTACAACATTAACTGACTGGTTTGTATAACTGAGACGGAGTGTGTTTACTTCACGGTACGGACTGTATTTATGTGTTTTGTGTGGATCTCAGAACAAACAGCGATTATTTCACTGTACAACATTAACTGACTGGTTTGTATAACTGAGACGGAGTGTGTTTACTGCGCGGTACGGACTGTATTTATGTGTTTTGTGTGGATCTCAGAACAAACAGCGATTATTTCACTGTACAGCATTAACTGACTGGTTTGTATAACTGAGAAGGAGTGTGTTTACTTCACGGTACGGACTGTATTTATGTGTTTTGTGTGGATCTCAGAACAAACAGCGATTATTTCACTGTACAACATTAACTGACTGGTTTGTATAACTGAGACGGAGTGTGTTTACTTCACGGTACGGACTGTATTTATGTGTTTTGTGTGGATCTCAGAACAAACAGCGATTATTTCACTGTACAGCATTAACTGACTGGTTTGTATAACTGAGACGGAGTGTGTTTACTGCGCGGTACGGACTGTATTTATGTGTTTTGTGTGGATCTCAGAACAAACAGCGATTATTTCACTGTACAACATTAACTGACTGGTTTGTATAACTGAGAATGAGTGTGTTTACTGCGCGGTACGGAATGGATCTTTAACTATAATTCAGGTTAATGTTGGTCATTAAACTGATAAGAGTAGTGGCAGTTGACGCAGATGCAACACAAGCAATACTTGAAGTCTGTCAGCATACAGTCGTACATGTGAGTGATTAAAGTTTTCGGATTCTGCTTTGGAACTTTCATATGAATATTATAACAAAAGAAATAACAACATAAACCGATTTCCCTTAAGATTAAAATGATAAAAAATATTTTTATATAAATTTCCGCATTAAATTTCGTATAAATCCTTAGTGGCCTGAAGACCAAACATGCAATTCATGTCACAGCACTGCCCAAGTCTCGTATCAAGCCAGTCGAGCGATGCAGTACGACGATAATTACGACGTCGGCCGCCTCCCACAGTGAGACCTCCAGTTAGCTGTAAGTAACACGCATAACGAGATGACATTGTAAACAGTTTAAGACATCTCCTCACGCCTTACACCGACCCTACGCTTTTCAAAAGTAAACTTATTACTTATTCAAAATGTGTATTAACTTCTAGTTCATTGAAAATCGTGAATAGTTTCAGAATTTCTCTTCAGAAACAGGCATACTTAGGATCACGTGTCATGGTGTCATTCAAGGGAAGACACGTGTCCTTGAATGCGCTGCTAACGACTGTAGAGCAGCTAGGGGATTATTACTGAAATTGTCATTACGGATCAGCTGTTACGGCTGAATAGAGGTTAATGTCAACCTTATGTAATCCGCCGTCGTGTGTTCAGCCATCGTCAACTGTAGAACTGCTCTCTCGCTGACAATGGCCGTTGTCCTTTAAATAACAGATTTATATACACGCACGAGGTTACATTATTTGTGTAAGGTGGGTATTGAGGAAAATTATATTACGTCATATAGGTACAAGTTTATTTGTAACAAATACTGCAGTAGTTGGTGTAAATATGTACAGAACTGTACTGAATACGTATAATATTGCGTATATCATTGTACTTATTATATTTTTCATCAATCGTAACTAAAGTGAATCCATAATGGAGAGTTCATTATTGACGTTCTCAAAACCTATATATATGTATATATATATATATATATATATATATATATATAGACAGAGAGAGAGAGAGTGAGACTGTTAAAAATATTTATCTCCTCATCGATTTAGTCCTGTAGTTTCGGCGGGAAACCTGAAGGGAAAAGACCACTCGGTAGATCTGCAGGCAGACGGGAGGATAATATTAAAATGGATCTTAATGGATTAGGATGGTAGGTTGTGGATTGGATTCAGCTGGTTTAGGATAATATCGGTCTTGGGGTGTTGTGAATACGGTAAAGAATTTTGGGTCTTATAAAACGAGGGAAATTTGTTGAATATCTGATGAAATATTTGCTTTACAAGAAGGACTTGTTGCATGGAACTGCTTACGTAGTCAGTCAGTCAGTCAGTCAGTCAGTCAGCCAATCCTGCAGCTCATTTGACGACGCTGTCTGCAGCTGCCAGTCCACAGCAAGAACACCAAAAGGCAGTGCGTTCAGTCAGCAAATCTGGACGGAACGGCCGTCTTCCAGTTCAATGTAAAGTTTGCACATTTGCCTGAGAGACTGAGGTAAATCACGACCACCTGACACCATACGCAACGCAACATGGAAGCAAAGACGTCCGTAACGCGAAACAAAACTGTTTGAGCAGAACAGTGAAGTGTATGGCTCAATAAAACACAAGGAATAAGTTGACAAGCTTACCAACTGTTAGCTTCTCAATAAATGTGGTCCTTTACAGAGTATCCAGCTCTGCCCTTTAAGTGGTGTTTGTTTGACGATGCTGTCACCTCCTCAGATCATACAGTGTCGAATTGTGTGCTTGAGACGTTTTGGGAGGCGGTCGTAGTGTAATGAACACGCTATAGAGGTACTTGTCTGAGACGTCTGAGTAAACACACGAACACGTACAGTCAGGATAGACAGGGTCCTCCAAGATTCGAACTGGGTCCTTCCAGTCTACAGCTTTGTCCTGTTTTTTCTTAATTCTTTCCTGTCAAATATATTTTGGACACAATGTATCGTCTCAGGCAATTTAAATGGGGCCCATAGGCAATATATGGGTCTAGAGAGTATATATGGGACCTATAGGCAATATATGGAACCTACAGGATATATATGTGTACTATAGGCTGTATATGGGGTCTAAAGAATATATGTGTACTATAGGCGGTATATGGGGTCTATAGTATACATGTGTACTATAGGCTGTATATGGGGTCTATAGAATATATGTGTACTATAGGCTGTATATGGGGTCTATAGAATATATGTGTACTATAGGCGGTATATGGGGTCTATAGAATATATGTGTACTATAGGCGGTATATGGGGTCTATAGAATATATTTACTATAGGCGGTATATGGGGTCTATAGTATATATATGTGTACTATAGGCTGTATATGGGGTCTATAGAATATATGTGTACTATAGGCTGTATATGGGGTCTATAGAATATATGTGTACTATAGGCTGTATATGGGGTCTATAGAATATATGTGTACTATAGGCGGTATATGGGGTCTATAGAATATATGTGTACTATAGGCGGTATATGGGGTCTATAGAATATATTTACTATAGGCGGTATATGGGGTCTATAGTATATATATGTGTACTATAGGCTGTATATGGGGTCTATAGAATATATGTGTACTATAGGCTGTATATGGGGTCTATAGAATATATGTGTACTATAGGCGGTATATGGGGTCTATAGAATATATTTACTATAGGCGGTATATGGGGTCTATAGTATATATATGTGTACTATAGGCTGTATATGGGGTCTATAGAATATATGTGTACTATAGGCTGTATATGGGGTCTATAGAATATATGTGTACTATAGGCTGTATATGGGGTCTATAGAATATATGTGTACTATAGGCGGTATATGGGGTCTATAGAATATATTTACTATAGGCGGTATATGGGGTCTATAGTATATATATGTGTACTATAGGCTGTATATGGGGTCTATAGAATATATGTGTACTATAGGCGGTATATGGGGTCTATAGAATATATTTACTATAGGCGGTATATGGGGTCTATAGTATATATATGTGTACTATAGGCTGTATATGGGGTCTATAGAATATATGTGTACTATAGGCTGTATATGGGGTCTATAGAATATATGTGTACTATAGGCGGTATATGGGGTCTATAGAATATATGTGTACTATAGGCGGTATATGGGGTCTATAGAATATATTTACTATAGGCGGTATATGGGGTCTATAGTATATATATGTGTACTATAGGCTGTATATGGGGTCTATAGACCATATGCAGTACCTACAGCTACGTGTTGTGCCTAAGCGCTGCATATCCTAAAGCCGGACGAAGGCAGACTCTCCCTGTGCTTACTGAAACATCGCGCCATGAAGGTGTATGGAAGAAAATGGAGTGATAGCTCCAAGAATTCAGCATGTCGACGCTGGTTGGTAATGAGCTGTTAGCTTCGCGCTTCGGCTGCTTTAACCCAGCAAAAAGCCCCCGGTGCGCATTGAATAGGTTTTTTTTTTGAGAATCCCAGACCAGGTACAGGGACTGTGTTGGGACTTTCGGGATTCGACTGTTCGGTCGTGTTACTGAGGTGACTGTGTGCAGCGGGGTGCAGAACTGCATTGCGTTACGACAGAACGTAACGATATACGTCAGCTTAGCTGACGTAAGCAAGTCAGGCCGTGACTTCGAATGCTTAGAGCAGGCACATCAGCAGGCACATGGCACATCAGTAGACACATGGCACATCAGCAGACACATGGCACATCAGCAGACACATGGCACATCAGCAGGCACTTTTCCAGTGCCTAAGTTCACATATCAGTCACACAGGCACGATTTCTAAGTCAGGACCGACTGCCCGACTAATTCGACACTCGGGCTAGTGGATTATTGTAGCACGCTGTGGGGGGGGGGGGGGGTTGGGGGGTTGGGGGGTTGGGGGGTCAGACGTGATTGGTTTTGATTGGTCTCAATTGGACTTCCTCATCTGCCAGTGTAGAATGCTTCATAGCGCACAGCAATGGTTGCTGTACCGATATAGGCTGCCCCGAAATTCAGGGGCCATTGTGACGTAATAACACAGCTCTATACCTTCTTATTTTACGGCGGCATGTAAACACCCTGTATCATACACTCATACTTATTCTTCACTCAACAGCTATTAATAACGGCTCTTGTAAAGAATTTCAAGGCAACGTTGTTCCTATGCACAACTTCAAGGCACTTGAGGGTTTGGAGGTAACGCTCCCTTCATTCGTAACCTCATCAGTAGATGAAAGTTAGTTCTCACCTTCACACTCCGGTTTTTTTAACCCCTGGAATCTAGCATGCAATAGCCATTGCGTAGGAGGCTGTATGGGCCTCAGATCCGATCTGGACGTTTCGGGAGAAGACAAAAATCTGTTACATTTTATGGGAACAGTAGCTTGTTTAGTTTACCGACTCAGCTATCGTGGCTCCCCAAACTGTCATTACCGCACATTACATAGGGTCGAACAGTAGGATGTGGCATGATGTGGCCGTGGCCTACTCTAAGGTTGTATCCAGGCACTTCCTCTGCAGCTAGTGACAAAAGCCACATGAACCACAATGAGGACAGTCAGTGTCTAAGTCGGGATTCGAACCAGGAATGTGCTGAAATGAAGGCTTCTCTTCTGCTCTGATTTTGAATTAATTTCTTATACAGTGTGCAAGTTCTAGACATTCTTACGAAGTCCACAGTAGGGGATCCACGTGTCTGAAGTCTTGAATCTGCACAAGATAAAACGACACAATAAGACGGACACACGTGTATGTCACAAAGAATACTGTGTCACGTGACCTCAGCCTAACACCGAACAAGCCTTTGGCCATTGTCTGGTTCTTCAAGTATCAATCAGTATTATGAAGTCAGAAAAGTATATACAGGGTGTTGGTGGAGACACCTGAAGCAAAGGAAACACTTGAAAGATCTCGACGTAAATGGGAGGATAATGTTAAAATGGATCTTAAAGAAACAGAACAGGGGGACGAGGAATGGATTGATCTGGGATCGGCTTAATAACAGTAATAACTTTCTACACGTGCACAATTTTGAGCAGTACCACAGTGCAGCAGACTGCACTGCCATCCTCAGGGGACTTCAGACATTAAAGGCGTCTGAATGTTACACAGGCACGATGACGGTAAAACAGACATGAAGATTGCAGGAATTTCTGCTCACCCTGTATCATCCTGCACTCTGTCGCTGCATGCATTTGCTAGGTTACACGCACAATGAAGTCTAGTGCCAGTGCGTTACGCAAGTGATATGTCTGCTGGCTGAACGCTGCAAGGTACGGCTACAAATATGGATGCTAACGAGACGAAATTTCATTTCGGAAAATCTTGGAATAAAGATTTGAAAGTTGTGTAATGCCTGGCGCAGTACATAAATTTTACCACAATTTTCTTAGCTTTCAAAATGTCCCACGTTGTCACGCTGTCACGGTCCACGTACAAAAATGTCCCACGTTGTCACGCTGTCACAGTCCACGTACAAAAATGTCCCACGTTGTCACGCTGTCACGGTCCACGTACAAAAATGTCCCACGTTGTCACGCTGTCACGGTCCACGTACAAAAATGTCCCACGTTGTCACGCTGTCACGGTCCACGTACAACAATGTCCCACGTTTTCACGCTGTCACAGTCCACGTACAAAAATGTCCCACGTTGTCACGCTGTCACGGTCCACGTACAAAAATGTCCCACGTTGTCACGCTGTCACGGTCCACGTACAAAAATGTCCCACGTTGTCACGCTGTCACAGTCCACGTACAAAAATGTCCCACGTTGTCACGCTGTCACGGTCCACGTACAAAAATGTCCCACGTTGTCACGCTGTCACAGTCCACGTACAAAAATGTCCCACGTTGTCACGCTGTCACGGTCCAGTACAAATGTCCACGTTGTCACGCTGTCACGTCCACGTACAAAAATGTCCCACGTTGTCACGCTGTCACGGTCCACGTACAAAAATGTCCCACGTTGTCACGCTGTCACGGTCCACGTACAAAAATGTCCCACGTTGTCACGCTGTCACGGTCCACGTACAAAAATGTCCCACGTTGTCACGCTGTCACGGTCCACGTACAAAAATGTCCCACGTTGTCACGCTGTCACGGTCCACGTACAAAAATGTCCCACGTAGTCACGCTGTCACGGTCCACGTACAAAAATGTCCCACGTTGTCACGCTGTCACGGTCCACGTACAAAAATGTCCCACGTTGTCACGCTGTCACGGTCCACGTACACACGTGTCTTGTGTACGCCTATACGAACAGTATCGCCCTCTCTGGTCCGACAGTCACAGACTGACGTCACTAACAGCACTGTTTGCGGATGTACAAGTATTATACTGAATGTGACGTAGATGGGAGGATAATATTAAATTATCTTCAAGAAGTGGAATGGGGGGCATGGAGTGGATTGATATGGCTCAGGATAGGGACAGGTGGAGGGCTCTTGTGAGTGCGGTAATGAACTTTCGGGTTCCATAAATGAGGGGAATTTCTTGACTAGCTGAGAAACTGTTAGCTTCTCAAGAAGGACTGTGCTACATGGAGTTAGTTAGTTAGTTAGTTAGTTAGTGAATCAAACCGGACTGTGAATGTGTAAAGTAGCACTGACATACATTTACACCCCTAACTAAACTAAACTGTGGCTCTCAGAGCGTCGGTCTTACACAACTCCCGTCAATCTTACACACCTCACGTCAATCTTACACACCTCCCGTCAATCTTACACACCTCACGTCAACTTACACACTCCGTCAATCTTACACACCTCACGTCAATCTTACACACCTCCGTCAATCGTACAACTCCGTCAATCTTACACACCTCCCGTCAATCTTACACACCTCACGTCAATCTTACACACCCTCCACCGTCAATCTTACACACTCCTCACGTCAATCTTCACACACCTCACGTCAATCTTACACACCTCACGTCAATCTTACACACTCACGTCAATCTTACACACCTCCGTCAATCTTACACACCTCACGTCAATCTTACACACCTCCGTCAATCTTACACACCTCCGTCAATCTTACACACCACGTCAATCTACACCAGTACAATTCTTACACACCTCACGTCAACTTACACCCTCACGTCAATCTACACACCTCACGTCAATCTTACACACCTCACGTCAATCTTACACACCTCACGTCAATCTTACACACCTCACGTCAATCTTACACACCTCACGTCAATCTTACACACTCACTCAATCTTACACACTCACGTCAATCTCTTACACACCTCACGTCAATCTTACACACCTCACGTCAATCTTACACACCTCACGTCAATCTTACACACCTCACGTCAATCTAAACTACTCATACACCTCACGTCAATCTTACACACCTCACGTCAATCTTACAATACAAACTACACACTCACGTCAATCTTACACACCTCACGTCAATCTTACACACCTCACGTCAATCTTACACACCTCACGTCAATCTTACACACCTCACGTCAATCTTACACACCTCACGTCAATCTTACAATCATCAACACCTCACGTCAATCTTACACAACTCACGTCAATCTTACACACCTCACGTCAATCTTACACAACCTCACGTCAATCTTACACACCTCACGTCAATCTTACACACCTCACGTCAATCTTACACACCTCACGTCAATCTTACATCACCTTCACTCAGTCAATCTTACACACCTCACGTCAATCTTACACACCTCACGTCAATCTTACACAACTCACGTCAATCTTACAAACCTCACGTCAATCTTACACACCTCACGTCAATCTTACACACCTCACGTCAATCTTACACACCTCACGTCAATCTTACACACTCACGTCAATCTTACACACCTCACGTCAATCTTACACACCTCACGTCAATCTTACACACCTCACGTCAATCTTACACACCTCACGTCAATCTTACACACCTCACGTCAATCTTACACACCTCACGTCAATCTTACACACCTCACGTCAATCTTACACACCTCACGTCAATCTTACACACCTCACGTCAATCTTACACACCTCACGTCAATCTTACACACCTCACGTCAATCTTACACACCTCACGTCAATCTTACACACCTCACGTCAATCTTACACACCTCACGTCAATCTTACACACACTCACGTCAATCTTACACACCTCACGTCAATCTTACACACCTCACGTCAATCTTACACACCTCACGTCAATCTACACACCTCACGTCAATCTTACACACCTCACGTCAATCTTACACACCTCACGTCAATCTTACACACCTCACGTCAATCTTACACCACCTCACGTCAATCATACCTCACATCACTCACTCAATCTTCACACTCACGTCAATCTTACACACCTCACGTCAATCTTAACACACCTCACGTCACATCTACACACCTCTACATCACTCTAACACACCTCACGTCACATCTTACAACACCTCACGTCACATCACTCAACACACCTCACGTCACATCATCTAACACACCTCACGTCACATCATCTACACACACCTCACGTCACATACTCAACACACTCACGTCACATCACTCAACACACCTCAGTCACATACTCAACACCTCACGTCAATCACTCACAACTCACTCACGTCACATCATACACACCTCACGTCACATCACTCAACACACCTCACGTCACATCACTCAACACACCTCACGTCACATCACTCAACACACTCACGTCACATCACTCAACACACCTCACGTCACATCACTCACACACCTCACGTCACACTCACTCACACACACCTCACGTCACATCACTCAACACACCTCACGTCACATCACTCAACACACCTCACGTCACATCACTCAACACACCTCACGTCACATCACTCAACACACCTCACGTCACATCACTCAACACACCTCACGTCACATCACTCAACACACCTCACGTCACATCACTCAACACACCTCACGTCACATCACTCAACACACCTCACGTCACATCACTCAACACACCTCACGTCACATCACTCAACACACCTCACGACACATCACTCAACACACCAACATGACACGGCATTCAGACTGCGGGTTGAACAAGCAAGAAACAATTCCTGGTTTCTACACAAAGAAGCAGGAGGTTTTTCTTCTCCGAAACGTCCGTAAAGTCTCTGTAGTCCATACAGCTTCTTATTCGTTAACTACCCTTGGGGTAAAGCGGTCGGGGCGTGAAGGTGACCACTAACCTCAATCTAAACCAGACTTCAAGTATCAGTGGAGCAATACATCTACTCCCACCATATGCCTTTATGGCTTGTACAGGGAAAGCTTTACTTTCCATCATCGAAATGTTTTACAATTTTAGTCAGACTTAGTAAGAGTGTCATTAAATAAACAACAAATTTTATAAATTTACGTTATGTTCACCGTACATCTTAGCTATAAGCTTCAATTCTCTAACCAACAAATGCACCTTTCATTTTCTCACTTCTATCCACCCTACATATGTTTCGACCTATTTTGGTCATCATCAGGGGTTATACCGATATAGTCACCTCACTGTTGCGTGTTAGTGACGTCACAAACACGCAACAGGACATACAACAGCAGAGGACGGACATCAACAGTTATACAAGGCCGACTGCCAACAATTTAAATTTAAATAAATTTGAATTTTAAATTTTAAAATTGATAATTTTAATAATTATAACGACGTTGATATCTCCAACGACATAGTACCCTGTGTTCACAACTTACAGCGCTGTGTTCACAACTTACAGCGCTGTGTTCACAACTTATAGCGCTGTGTTCACAACTTATAGTGCTGTGTTCACAACTTATAGTGCTGTGTTCACAAATTATAGTGCTGTGTTCACAACTTATAGTGCTGTGTTCACAACTTATAGTGCTGTGCTCAGAACTTATAGTGCTGTGTTCACAACTTATAGTGCTGTGCTCAGAACTTATAGTGCTGTGTTCACAACTTATAGTGCTGTGCTCAGAACTTATAGTGCTGTGCTCAGAACTTATAGTGCTGTGTTCACAACTTATAGTGCTGTGTTCAGAACTTATAGTGCTGTGTTCACAACTTATAGTGCTGTGTTCACAACTTATAGTGCTCTGTTCACAACTTGTAGTGCTGTGTTCACAACTTATATTGCTGTGTTCACAACTTATAGTGCTGTGTTCACAACTTATAGTGCTGTGTTCACAACTTACAGCGCTGTGTTCACAACTTATAGCGCTGTGTTCACAACTTATAGTGCTGTGTTCACAACTTATAGTGCTGTGTTCACAACTTATAGTGCTGTGTTCACAAATTATAGTGCTGTGTTCACAACTTATAGTGCTGTGTTCACAACTTATAGTGCTGTGCTCAGAACTTATAGTGCTGTGTTCACAACTTATAGTGCTGTGCTCAGAACTTATAGTGCTGTGTTCACAACTTATAGTGCTGTGCTCAGAACTTATAGTGCTGTGCTCAGAACTTATAGTGCTGTGTTCAGAACTTATAGTGCTGTGTTCACAACTTATAGTGCTGTGTTCACAACTTATAGTGCTGTGTTCACAACTTGTAGTGCTGTGTTCACAACTTGTAGTGCTGTGTTCACAACTTGTAGTGCTGTGTTCACAACTTATATTGCTGTGTTCACAACTTATAGTGCTGTGTTCACAACTTATAGTGCTGTGTTCACAACTTATAGTGCTGTGTTCACAACTTATAGTGCTGTGTTCACAACTTATAGTGCTGTGTTCACAACTTCTAACACAATATATATATATATACCAAGACAATTCAAAAATTAAAGAAACTGTGATTGTGTTTTTAGCTATTGGTGACAGCCAATTACTGTAAACAGCATAATGTTATACGTCAGTACCTAATGAATGAGTGAACAGTGAAGTGACTATATCGGTGTACCTCTTATGATGACCAAAATAGGTCGAAACATATATAGGGTGGATAGAAGTGAGAAAATGAAAGGTGAATTTGTTGGTTAGAGAATTGAAACAAATACTAGTTTCTGCGAAATATTTCGATACGTGTGGAACAGTGGCAGGTCTGATGAACTGGATGTCAAAAAAGAGACGCTGTGCGTCCGTTAACTGGTGAGTCAGCCTCATCCGTTCGCTAGACATAAAATCCTGACGATGAGAGGTCAGAGTTCATATCCTAATTTGCATGAGTATGAACAGACATGTAATCTTCCTCACCGGGATCAGTCATAAAACAAACACCGGAAAGCACACTTAATACAAAGTGCACAAATTCAATTGACGTAAAGTACGACCGAACTAGCATGACGTACTGCTGCTTACTACGTAAAGTACGACCGAACTAGCATGACGTACTGTTGCTTACTACGTAAAGTACGACCGAACTAGCATGACGTACTGTTGCTTACTAAGTAAAGTACGACCGAACTAGCATGACGTACTGCTGCTTACTAAGTAAAGTACGACAGAACTAGCATGACGTACTGTTGCTTACTAAGTAAAGTATCGACAGAACTAGCATGACGTACTGCTGCTTACTACGTAAAGTACGACCGAACTAGCATGACGTACTGTTGCTTACTAAGTAAAGTACGACCGAACTAGCATGACGTACTGCTGCTTACTAAGTAAAGTACGACAGAACTAGCATGACGTACTGTTGCTTACTAAGTAAAGTATCGACAGAACTAGCATGACGTACTGCTGCTTACTACGTAAAGTACGACCGAACTAGCATGACGTACTGTTGCTTACTAAGTAAAGTACGACAGAACTAGCATGACGTACTGTTGCTTACTACGTAAAGTACGACCGAACTAGCATGACGTACTGCTGCTTACTACGTAAAGTACGACCGAACTAGCATGACGTACTGTTGCTTACTACGTAAAGTACGACCGAGCTAGCATGACGTACTGTTGCTTACTACGTAAAGTACGACCGAACTAGCATGACGTACTGCTGCTTACTACGTAAAGTACGACCGAACTAGCATGACGTACTGCTGCTTACTACGTAAAGTACGACCGAACTAGCATGACGTACTGCTGCTTACTAAGTAAAGTACGACCGAACTAGCTTGACGTACTGCTGCTTACTACGTAAAGTACGACCGAACTAGCATGACGTACTGCTGCTTACTACGTAAAGTACGACCGAACTAGCTTGACGTACTGCTGCTTACTACGTAAAGTACGACCGAACTAGCATGACGTAATGCTGCTTACTCAGGAGAAAATGTATCACGTTTTTATGTCCGGGCTGACCTTGTGGAGTTAAATGTGAGATTCCTCAAAAAGTATGAGTGTGTGTCGCTACAAACTTAGATGTTTAACACAACAACACAACAGCACAACGTGTGTTGACTGTTACACATCGCTTACTGTCATAAGCTTCTACACACACAACGGTCACTTCCCCTTCTGTCACCAAGGTAACTGCAACAGGAGTTCTGAACTTAGCCGTGCCATGGCTCAGGCGGTTAGTCGCCGGCCTCTCACCGCGGAGGCCCGGGTTCCATCTCGGGGTCAGTCCATGTGGGATTTGTGGTGGACAAAGAGGCACTGGGACAGGTTCCCCCCCCCCCGTACCTCTGTTTTCCCCTGTCAATTTCATTCCATCGGTGCTCCATTACACGGAAAAATGAAAAAACTAATCATCTTCATCACAGGTTGCACAATAAACCTCAAGGCTGCGGTGCGTCCGTAGCTTATGCTGCGGGGCCCTTCACCACAAAAAAAAAGGCGTCTGGTTGAATATAGTTCAACTACCAAAGTTGAACGGGGAATTTTTAAGAACAAGTTTAATCAAAATTAGGTTACTTATTATAGCCTATAAAAGAGTGCTCAATAGTTGCGGGCTTGCAAGGTAGTAAAGTGGGTACAAGATATACAGGGCATACACAAAAGAATGGTGCGGTTTCAAAAGTGAATAAAAAATTTATTTCTCACCTTACACGGGCACAACATACACCGTCAGCGGCGGCAACTGTCCAAGTTTCTCATTTGGTAATTATAATCCTTCAATGTGTGCACCCTGGGTCACACGACACACATCCACACGGTAATCAAACTCATCCCAGACCCGGTGTAGCATGTCCGCTGTAATGGCTTGCAGTGCATGCGTTATCCGATCACGAATTTCATGAATTTCAAGCATGAGAAGCGAACTGCTGGTAGCGCATGAGAAACTTGGACAGTTGCCGCCGCTGACGGTGTATGTTGTGCCCGTGTAATGTGAGATATAAATTGTTTATTCACTTTTGAAACCGCACCATTCTTTTGTGTATGCCCTGTATATGCACTATTTGGGGGAGGTGGACAAACTTTTAGGAAATCGCGTCTTATAGGGGGAGAAACTGCTTCGGCTGTGTGAGCCACAACTGTTTGGCTGTGCTAGCCTACTTGGTCAGTAATTACTTAGAGCAGTTTAACATTTGAAGACAGCAAGAATATTTCAATTCAACATTATTCATCCCTTACATCTATTTTCTACATTTACAGTCCCACAAATGTACACTTTTATCGACTATTACTTGTGTAACACAGTGCTACATGTTTCGAACCTTATCTTGGTTCATCTTCAGGGACTTCAGTACTGTTTTCACCACCCAATATTCAAACTATCATAACAACACAGATTATTCAGCTTTTAACATTTTAACCTGTGTAAGACGGTCTGTAACACCAAAACAAACAGCAGCTACATCTATTCACTTTTCTTCATCTTAACCAACTTTATCATTGATGTAAATATATCAGTGTAATTTAAAATACTGAAGTCCCTGAAGATGAACCAGGATAAGTTTCGAAACATGTAGCACTGTGTTACACAAATTAATAGTCAATAAAATTGTAGATTTGTCGGACTGTATTTTAATTGTTTCTACAAACTAAATACTGCTTTCAACAATAAACATTTCCTTCTCCACTGCACACAAGGACTCAGTTTATCCAACTAAACTCGGTCTGACGTCGTTTAAAGCAGGCGGCACATCCGACCAGCGTCGTCGTGTCCTACCGCGTGCTTGAGCCTGCCGTCGTGTCCTACCACGTGCTTGAGCCTGCCGTCGTGTCCTACCGCGTGCTTGAGCCCGACGTCGTGTCCTACCGCGTGCTTGAGCCTGCCGTCGTGTCCTACCACGTGCTTGAGCCCGCCGTCGTGTTCTATCGCGTGCTTGAGCCCGCCGTCGTGTCCTACCGCGTGCTTGAGCCCGCCGTCGTGTCCTACCGCGTGCTTGAGCCCGCCGTCGTGTCCTACCGCGTGCTTGAGCCCGCCGTCGTGTCCTACCGCGTGCTTGAGCCCGCCGTCGTGTCCTACCGCGTGCTTGAGCCCGCCGTCGTGTTCTATCGCGTGCTTGAGCCGCCGTCGTGTCCTACCGCGTGCTTGAGCCCGCCGTCGTGTTTTACCGCGTGCTTGAGCCGGCTACACGCGGCTACGTTGCTACGACAACCATCAGACGTCGTTAATGTACGCTTTGCGTTTCCTGCAACTTTATGTCAGACGATTTGTGGTTGATACAGAAGTAGCAACTTTACAACGTTGAAGTTTAATGCTGGACAGTTAAGGCACAGAACACGTCGGTACAGACGGCAACACTGGAGGGTAAAAGGTAAAGTTAAGGCACAGAACACGTCGGTACAGACGGCAACACT
Source organism: Reticulitermes speratus (assembly GCA_021186555.1). Taxonomy (NCBI): domain Eukaryota; kingdom Metazoa; phylum Arthropoda; class Insecta; order Blattodea; family Rhinotermitidae; genus Reticulitermes; species Reticulitermes speratus. The sequence goes on from JAJKFL010000026.1 coordinate 643,921, forward strand.
GGAGGGTAAAAGGTAAAGTTAAGGCACAGAACACGTCGGTACAGACGGCAACACTGGAGGGTAAAAGGTAAAGTTAAGGTAAAGGTAAAGGTAAAGGTAAAGGTAAAGGTAAAGCAATCCCATTACAGGTCAGGACAGACCCTTAGGTTTCCAGGAGGTTGAGGCTCACAGATTTATAGACAGTCGACACATGAAGGTGGTAAGGTTGTCAGCACTACGCACCGGCCGCCTTTATCCCCCAGGAAACATTCCTGGTACTCATTTTTGTTAGAGGCTGAGTCGACCTCAGGGCCATAGTGCGACCGAAAGGATTATGTCAATGAAAAATTGCAATGACACCATCGGGAATCGAACCCGCAACCTTACGGTTTGTAGCGCAGTGCCTAGACGGAACGCAGAGTGCCACTGTGAGATATGGGGCTCAGAGCGCTGGTGCTGAGGAGTTGGATGAGAGTTTCGCGACGTTTCGTAGTCTTCATCTTAAACGGAGAAAGCAGTCGTAATAACAATTATCTCTGTACTGTTTGCCTCTTGAAGCCGCTTCAAGTGGGTAAAGGTAAAGGTAAAGGTAAAGGTAAAGGTAAAGGTAAAGTTCTCCCTATAACAGGCCACGAAGGCCCAGAGGGGGAGTATAGGTATAGCTGTACTCTTTCTTTAACCTGGCACTAGATGAGGGTGGGTGGTCAACTCCACGCCCCGGCCGCTTTATCCCCGAGAAATATACCCGGTACCTATTGTACAGGAGGCTGGGTGGGCCCCAGGGCCGGTCTGGACGGGTGTGGAAAATCTCGTCCCCACCGGAATTCGGCCTACAGAAAAGAGACAGCTTGGAAGATCTAGGCGTAAACGGAAGGGCGTAGATTACAAAAATGTGGCTTCGGATAGGGACCAGTTCTGCGCTTTTGTAAGTGCGGTGATGAACTTCGGGTTTCGTAAAACGCGGAGAATTTCTTAATAAGGTGAGGAACCGTCAGCTTTCCGGGAATCAGTTTTAGAAAAGAAAGTAGTTCTGCTAAGCAGGAAACTAGGCAGAGCCCTCTGACCACTGACACACACGGTGTGCCTATTGCGTGCACACTGACACGGTGTGCCTATTGCGTGTACACTGACACGGTGCGCCTATTGCGTGTACACTGACACGGTGTGCCTATTGCGTGTAAACTGACACGGTGTGCCTATTGCGTGCACACTGACACACACGGTGTGCCTATTGCGTGTACACTGACACGGTGCGCCTATTGCGTGTACACTGACACGGTGTGCCTATTGCGTGCACACTGACACGGTGTGCCTATTGCGTGTACACTGACACGGTGTGCCTATTGCGTGTACACTGACACGGTGTGCCTATTGCGTGTAAACTGACACGGTGTGCCTATTGCGTGTACACTGACACGGTGTGCCTATTGCGTGTACACTGACACGGTGTGCCTATTGCGTGAACACTGACACGGTGTGCCTATTGCGTGTACACTGACACGGTGTGCCTATTGCGTGCACACTGACACGGTGTGCCTATTGCGTGTACACTGACACGGTGTGCCTATTGCGTGTACACTGACACGGTGTGCCTATTGCGTGTACACTGACACGGTGTGCCTATTGCGTGTACACTGACACGGTGTGCCTATTGCGTGTACACTGACACGGTGTGCCTTTTGCGTGTACACTGACACGGTGTGCCTATTGCGTGTACACTGACACGGTGTGCCTATTGCGTGGACACTGACACGGTGTGCCTATTGCGTGTACACTGACACGATGTGCCTATTGCGTGTACACTGACACGGTGTGCCTATTGCGTGCACACTGACACGGTGTGCCTATTGCGTGCACACTGACACGGTGTGCCTATTGCGTGCACACTGACACGGTGTGCCTATTGCGTGTACACTGACACGGTGTACCTATTGCGTGTACAATGACACGGTGTGCCTATTGCGTGTACACTGACACGGTGTGCCTATTGCGTGCACACTGACACGGTGTGTCTATTGCGTGTACACTGACTGACACGGTGTGTCTATTGCGTGTACACTGACACGGTGTGTCTATTGCGTGCACACTCACCGACAGAAATGTCCTCCCGCGGTGTGTCTAATCGCTTTATTAGTTCCCATTCTCTCCACCAGCGGCAGCAGCCCCCTGTGTCCACAACAACAATAAGTATCTTTTGTTACCGCCTGTTTGTGTTTCAGCGGAATGTCTTTCAACTGCTGCAGCCGGATTCCTTCTCGCAGAGGAAACAAATGAATGCAGACTGGATATTGTTTTACGACGCACCGCAGGACAGAACACCGCGCGATATATCAAAATCTGTCGCGAGCAAAATTTGTTTTTTTTTTTTAAAAAGGACGTGTATGTCCTACTGAAGTAAGAAATATATTGCAAATTGTTGGATCTGTCATAATAATAATAATAATAATATAATAATAATAATATATAATATTATTATTATATTACAAAATATATAAAAATATTATAATATATACTATTACAATAATACATAATGTTACAAAAATACATAATAATATATAATATTATAATATATACATTTTTTTCCAAAGGCTCGACAGCCCCTTGGGGGCCTGGGCCTCCTCGTTTCGTCGACGCTTCACGATCACACACATTAGACACATCACACTCGGTAGGATTCCTCTGGACGAGTGATCAGCCCGTCGCAGAGACCTCTACCTGACAACACACAACACTCACAACAGACAGACATCCATGCCCCGGTGGGATTCGAACCCGCAATCCCAGCAAGCGAGCGGCCGTAGACCCACGCTTTAGACCGCACGGCCATTGGGATCGGCCTATATTATTATAATATATAATAATATTACAAAAATATATAATATTATAATAATATATAATAATAATAATAATAATTATTATTATTATTATTATAGCGGCAAATTCAGTTTTTAATGATCGTGACACCGTCAGCAAGTTAATGATCGTGACACCGTCAGCAAGTCAATGATCGTGACACCGTCAGCAAGTTAATGATCGTGACACCGTCAGCAAGTCAATGATCGTGACACCGTCAGCAAGTTAATGATCGTGACACCGTCAGCAAGTTAATGATCGTGACACCGTCAGCAAGTTAATGATCGTGACACCGTCAGCAAGTCAATGATCGTGACACCGTCAGCAAGTTAATGATCGTGACACCGTCAGCAAGTTAATGATCGTGACACCGTCAGCAAGTTAATGATCGTGACACCGTCAGCAAGTTAATGATCGTGACACCGTCAGCAAGTTATCACGCTCAGTGCGATTGGATATTATTATTAGTGTTATAAAGCAAAGACATCACATCGGTTTTGCTGAGCCTGCAGTTGTTCCGTGAAAGGACTCTAGGTTAGTGCTTCTCGACGTTTCGGTAGAACATACTTTCTGCATATTCAAGGGTTGATGGGTCACTGACTGGGTCATACCCTATGCCGACCACACAACATTCTGACGTCACAGCTTTTAAAGACGGAACCAAAAGCCCTCAATCCTCTTTTCACGCCACTGTGCGATGTAGTACATTTCTTGTTTCTTGGAATAAACGTATTTGGGACTGCACAACAGGTAGGGCCATTGTGCACTGAGAATTGCTGACCGCGTAGAACAAATAGCGGGGAGTGGGGGGGATATTGCTGTGTTTTTTGTGTTTGTTGGTGATTGAGGAGAGCGGAGAGTGATGAATGTGCGCGCTGTGACCGGACAACTGACAACCAGTAGCTACAGGGTGATTAAGAACAAACGCGCTTTCCCCGTCGGTTGGTATGTGACAGATACGAATGAGGACTCTAGTGTCGCCGTTATGACGTATACCACGAGTCTGCTGTGCTTAGCCGGTAGGAAGGCAGATAAAATTAGCAGCGAAATACAACTTGTTTGTGTGATCGCTAATGGTGAAGCTTGGACTGAATGTCGTGTTATTAGAGGTCACCCCTAAGATAACTTGCATTAAATACAGTAACAGGAACTTTGTGAAGAACAGCTAAATGTTTAACGGTCCAGTCGCCAGCACATCTTACAAATATGCCCGCTGCGGTAGCCTACACATGCCTTATATCTGTACTATTCTGTCGCTTCCTGTCACAACAGTTCCTCATTCCCTAGCCCATTTGCCTCCCTTTGGTTTTCCCACTAAATTGTGTTCTTGCATGAAAATTTTCAGAAATTTTCAGTTATATATTATTTGCAAAATTAATTAGTTTCTTACACGCCCTGTAGGTATTACAATTATTTCAATGTATAAGTAAGGCAATTATTTAAGTTCTATCCGACAAATGTACAATTTTATTTTCTATTTTTCAGTATATATATTTCATTGAAAATGGTCCAAAATGTTTCGAACCTTATATGAGGTTCATCTTCAGGTACATGTTTTAAATTACACCAGCCCTTCTTCAAATGAACATGTTAGGTTGCACACTTTAAAATGTTGTTTTTGTTGTTTTGTGGTTACTGAAATTAATGTTACAATACTTAAGATAAAAACAGTTCAAATCTGTATATAAGATATATATAATATTATTTGTAGAACACTAGGGTAGAACGAATTTGTAATAGTAATTCTGTACATACCTTTATAACATAACATAATAACATAACACAATAACATAACATAATAATACAACATAACATAATAACGTAACATAATAACATAATATAATAACATAACAAAACATAATATAACATAATACAATAACATAACATAATAACATAACATAACATAATAACATAAAGTAAGGCAATCTTTGAAAATCTCGTCTATCTCAGATCACAAACACTTTCGCAAGTTATATGATAAGTCGCCGGCTGTTAATTGCAATTACATTGCCAGCGTAGTTGCAGTTTAACTTGTTTGTTGTGAATACTGAGCGTGCAGCTTGCGACGTTGCGAAAATGTGTGTACGAGCGAGCAGGCCTGCACTAGCAAAGAGTTGGTAGAACTGCCCTTCGTGCTTATGGTGCGGTAACAGGCAATGTTCTGTGTGGATCTCAGAACAAACAGCGATTATTTCACTGTACAACATTAACTGACTGGTTTGTATAACTGAGACGGAGTGTGTTTACTGCGCGGTACGGACTGTATTTATGTGTTTTGTGTGGATCTCAGAACAAACAGCGATTATTTCACTGTACAACATTAACTGACTGGTTTGTATAACTGAGACGGAGTGTGTTTACTGTGCGGTACGGACTGTATTTATGTGTTTTGTGTGGATCTCAGAACAAACAGCGATTATTTCACTGTACAACATTAACTGACTGGTTTGTATAACTGAGACGGAGTGTGTTTACTGTGCGGTACGGACTGTATTTATGTGTTTTGTGTGGATCTCAGAACAAACAGCGATTATTTCACTGTACAACATTAACTGACTGGTTTGTATAACTGAGATGGAGTGTGTTTACTGCGCGGTACGGACTGTATTTATGTGTTTTGTGTGGATCTCAGAACAAACAGCGATTATTTCACTGTACAACATTGAACTGACTGGTTTGTATAACTGAGATGGTTCTTCGTACGGGCTGTATTAGTGTTGTGTTATCTCGACAACGCGATATTCAGTACACATTACTGATGTTGAACTGAGTGGGGTGTGTTTACTGCGCGTAGTTTTGTGTTTGTGTGGATCTCAGAACAAACAGCGATTATTTCACTGTACAACATTAACTGACTGGTTTGTATAACTGAGACGGAGTGTGTTTACTGCGCGGTGCGACTGTATTTATTGTTTTGTGTGGATCTCAGAACAAACAGCGATTATTTCACTGTACAGCATTAACTGACTGGTTTGTATAACTGAGACGGAGTGTGTTTACTGCGCGGTACGGACTGTATTTATGTGTTTTGTGTGGATCTCAGAACAAACAGCGATTATTTCACTGTACAGCATTAACTGACTGGTTTGTATAACTGAGACGGAGTGTGTTTACTGCGCGGTACGGACTGTATTTATGTGTTTTGTGTGGATCTCAGAACAAACAGCGATTATTTCACTGTACAGCATTAACTGACTGGTTTGTATAACTGAGACGGAGTGTGTTTACTGCGCGGTACGGACTGAGTGTTTATGTAAAGTGTGTTTACTGCGCGGTATGGACTGAGTGTTTATGTAAAGTGTGTTTACTGCACGGTACGGACTGAATGTTTAGTAAAGTGTGTTTACTGCGCGGTACGGACTGAATGTTTATGTAAAGTGTGTTTACTGCGCGGTACGGACTGAATGTTTATGTAAAGTTTGTTTACTGCGCGGTACGGACTAAATGTTTATGTAAAGTGTGTTTACTGCGCGGTACGGACTGAATATTTAAATGTAATTCAGGACTAATGTGACCACTCCGATATGGCTAAGTTGTCAGTTTCACGCTCCGCCCGACGGACCTGCTCCACAAGTCACTCGTTTTCTAGGGCTGCCCACAACTATCAATACCGCGACGACAAAAGTAACCTGCCGGGATCTGAAACCGTTATTTCAGCCTTTAGCCGGTCACTCCACTGACTGATTCAAGCTGTCCAACAATCTGTAACTCTCTACTACACACACCCCGGAGATAAGGCGACCGGAACGTCGAGCTGAACACCTCCATTTAATGGTGATCCTAAGACTGATTAGAGCTATTCCTCCGCCTTCCCTATGCCTTTATAATTTGCACCGTAAAACCCTTACCTTTACTTTACCTAACAGTATTTTTTTCAATGGCTCAACAGCCCCTTGAGGGCCTAGGCCTCCTCATTGTTCGAGGCTTCACGATCAAACTCAGACACACCACTTTCGGTAGGACTCCTCTGGACGAGTGATCAGCCCGTCGCAGAGACCTCTACCTGACAACACACAACACTTACAACAGACAGACATCCATGCCTCCGGCGGGATTCGAACCCGCAATCCCAGCAAGCGAGTGGCCGCAAACTACCTAACAGTATATAAATTGAAATAAATGAAACTCGCTTCTCCGAAATTAGTAACAAGCTATCAGCAACTATAAATGACATTGATCAACAGAACTACCGCCAACAATAACTATAGGTGTATTTATTGCGTAACAATGTCCAGTTAACAATAAGCGTATTGTTGTGTTTAAAGAAAATTTTATTAATTCTTTCTTAAGAAACAACTGCATGTGCTATATAATGCACATAAGTTTAAATGTGTCTCAAATCTCTGTTGCAGGCGCACAATATGTCTGCAGTGTTACATATTTACTTACATAAACACATAAATGCAGTGTTACATATTTACTTACATAAACACATAAATGCAGTGTTACATATTTACTTACATAAACACATAAATGCAGTGTTACATATTTACTTACATAAACACATAAATGCAGTGTTACATATTTACTTACATAAACACATAAATGCAGTGTTACATATTTACTTACATAAACACATAAATGCAGTGTTACATATTTACTTACATAAACACATAAATGCAGTGTTACATATTTACTTACATAAACACATAAATGCAGTGTTACATATTTACTTACATAAACACATAAATGCAGTGTTACATATTTACTTACATAAACACATAAATGCAGTGTTACATATTTACTTACATAAACACACATAAATGCAGTGTTACATATTTACTTACATAAACACATAAATGCAGTGTTACATATTTACTTACATAAACACATAAATGCAGTGTTACATATTTACTTACATAAACACATAAATGCAGTGTTACATATTTACTTACATAAACACACAAATGCAGTGTTACATATTTACTTACATAAACACACAAATGCAGTGTTACATATTTACTTACATAAACACACAAATGCAGTGTTACATATTTACTTACATAAACACATAAATGCAGTGTTACATATTTACTTACATAAACACACAAATGCAGTGTTACATATTTACTTACATAAACAAATAAATGCAGTGTTACATATTTACTTACATAAACACATAAATGCAGTGTTAATATTTACTTACATAAACACATAAATGCAGTGTTACATATTTACTTACATAAACACACAAATGCAGTGTTACATATTTACTTACATAAACACACAAATGCAGTGTTACATATTTACTTACATAAACACACAAATGCAGTGTTACATATTTACTTACATAAACACACAAATGCAGTGTTACATATTTACTTACATAAACACACAAAATGCAGTGTTACATATTTACTTACATAAACACACAAATGCAGTGTTACATATTTACTTACATAAACAAATAAATGCAGTGTTACATATTTACTTACACAAACAATAAATGCAGTGTTACATATTTACTTACATAAACACATAAATGCAGTGTTACATATTTACTTACATAAACACATAAATGCAGTGTTACATATTTACTTACATAAACAATAAATGCAGTGTTACATATTTACTTACATAAACACATATCAATTTTATTTCATTCCAATGTTGGCCCCATAACAGAACAAAGCACCCAGCGGTGTACATATATTTTTGGGGCCTCGAATGACCCAATTGTATCACCGCCACTGACAGACAAATCCATGTAAGGAATAGAAAGAAAGAGGTAAATTTTTTGTTTCCATTTCCCTCAGGGCATTGTTGCAGCAATCTTTCACTGTCTTCAAATCTGTCTAACATTTCTTTTGTTTTTTATTGATGCCTTTTTTTTCCCTTTCTCTTCTGCTTTCGTCTTGTCTACCGTTGCCTGTCATCTTTCACACTATCCCTTTGTGGTCCTCTGTTTTTTTTATTATTTATTATCGTCTTCACTTTGCTACTGTTTCATTTCGCGGTTCACATTGTAATTTATTTTGGAGGCGTTTTTATTTCTCTACTGCTGTTTCTGAAGGTAGAGTGACGTAACAATGAATAATATATTCATTCATCATTCGTCCGTTTTTGTGCTGTTGTCAGATGTTTCATATCAAGCTGCTACTTTACACTGCGTCTTGATGTCACGCGGTAAAGAATGTAGTTTTGGTCGCCTAACTGACAAGGCGTGTTGTTAAAACTAGCTTACGGAATTGCGTTGGTTACAGGCAGACCTTAACTACCTAACCAACCAAATGACTAACTAACCAACCAACCAAATGACTAACTAAACAACCAAACAACCAAATTACTAACCAACCAACCAAATGACTAACTAACCAACCAACCAAATGACTAACTAAACAACCAAACAACCAAATTACTAACCAACCAACCAAATGACTAACTAACCAACCAGCCAAATGACTAACTAAAAAACCAACCAAATGACTAACTAACCAACCAACCAAATGACTAACTAAACAACCAAACAACCAAATTACTAACCAACCAACCAAATGACTAACTAACCAACCAGCCAAATGACTAACTAAAAAACCAACCAAATGACTAACTAACCAACCAACCAAATGACTAACTAACCAACCAACCAAATAACTAACTAACCAACCAACCAAATGACTAACTAATCAAAGAACCAAATGACTAATTAACCAACCAAATGAATAACTAACCAACCAACCAAATAACTAACCAACCAACCAAATGATTAACTAAACAATCAACCAACAAAATTACTAACCAACCAAATTACTAACCAACCAACCAAATGACTAACTAACCAACCAGCCAAATGACTAACTAACAAACCAACCAAATGACTAAATAACCAATCAAACAAATGACTAACTAGCCAACCAACTAAATGAGTAACAAACCAACCAAATGACTAACTAGCCAACCAAACAAATGACTAAATAACCATACAAACAAAGTAACTAACCAACCAAACAAATGACTAACTAACCAATTAACCCACCAACTAACTAGCCATATACCTTACAACCTAACCAAACAACTAAATAACAAACTTACTAACCAATAAACAAACAATAATTTGGCTCCCAACTAACTAACGCGTTGGAGAAGACTCCTTTTTCAGACTCTAATATTTTCTAAGCTAGTTAAGAAATTCCCCACATGTTACTAAACCCCAGGGTTCATAACCGTCTTCACAACAGCCACCCACTGGTACCAATCCGAGTCAAATTAATCCAGTCAGCGTCTTCTCATCTTACATCTTTGAAGACTTATTTAATATTATCCTCCCATTTACGCTGATATCTTCCAAGTGGTCTCTTTCTTTCAGTTCTTCCCACTAACATCCTGTACGTGCCACATGCCCCGCCAATCTCATTCTTCTTGGTTCGGTCAGCCTCATATTTGTTGAAGAGTACTAAGCACAAAGCTCCTCACTGTGACATTTTCTCCGCTCTCCTGACACACTTCCGTCTTAGACCGACATATCATCATCATCAGCAGCAGCATCATCATCGTCATCACCCTGTTTGCATGTACATCTTACACAAACTGTACCATAAACTTACACAAACTGTACCATAAACTTACACAAATTGTACCATAAACTTACACAAACTGTACCATAAACTTACACAAACTGTACCATAAACTTACACAAACTGTACCATAAACTTACACAAACTGTACCATAAACTTACACAAACTGTACCATAAACTTACACAAACTGTACCATAAACTTACACAAACTGTACCATAAACTTACACAAACTGTACCATAAACTTACACAAACTGTACCATAAACTTACACAAACTGTACCATAAACTTACACAAACTGTACCATAAACTTATACAAACTGTACCATAAACTTACACAAACTGTATCATAAACTTACACAAACTGTACCATAAACTTACACAAACTGTACCATAAACTTACACAAACTGTACCATAAACTTACACAAACTGTACCATAAACTTACACAAACTGTACCATAAACTTACACAAACTGTACCATAAACTTACACAAACTGTACCATAAACTTACACAAACTGTACCATAAACTTACACAAACTGTACCATAAACTTACACAAACTGTACCATAAACTTATCATCACCCACAATTTCTCAGATTCTTACGATAAATCCAATATTATCGGTAAAGATGCACATCATTCAGAAAGGTCTACTTGTCTGCGTTACGAAAGCGTATGCTGGTGTGCAGGTATAGCTCCACCGCTTCTTTACGTCGACACTAGACAGATGTGAATGGTCAGTCTCACCCCCGGTCCCTTACCCCGAAGGACAGCCCTGACATCGACTGAACTGCAGGCAAACATTTGGCCCATAGAGAAATAGATCCTCCTGCAGGATCGCTAGTCTCCTGCAGGTTACTGTAGTCTAAGTTAGGAGAATATTGCTCCGCGCCTGAAGATGTATGCAGCATAACACTACGAAACGTTAGCGCCTGAATACCAAACTGCACGGTCTCACATAGTATAACTCCACGACATTAATACTTACAGATTTGAAAATAAAAAAATACAGAGTCATCTACAGGCGCAGGATCGAACTATGATTTATGAGTGTGCATAACTGTGGCTGGGTCCTGCCCCGGACTGTACCACAAACAAGCGGATTTTGGGGGAGGGGTGCACAAGGTGTCCGTCAGAGCGGAAATGATGCCCCACTGACTCCCACAATATTGAGCCAATGTATTTTTATCTTCCCTTACTTGAATGCTTGCAAACAGGAGCGGGCTTGGGACACAAGAGTGGCATAACGGACACTTGTGCACAGCGCATGCGTCGTAATGCGCCTAAGTTCAGTATTAAAAATTAGTCACGTTTTCTTCTAGTTTGTTTTAAAATGTCCATTTCAAGATTACACGAGCCGAGATAGCTCAGTGAGTGTAGTTACTAGGCTACGGTATCGACAGGACGAACCGGAATTACGAATCGCGACAAGACAAAGAGATTCGTCTCCTCTCCGAAACGTCCAGACCGGCTCCGTGGCCCATCCAGCCTCCTACTCAACGGGTACCAGGTCCTTTCCCGGGGCTAAAGCGGCCGGGGCGTTGAGTTGACCACTTTATCTACATCTAGTGCAGTGATTAAGAATGATTGGAGCTATACCTCCACTCCCATATGTGTCTTCATGACACTTCACCTGTAGTTTTAATTACAGAATACACGTGAAGTGCTCTCCGCGGTCCAGGGCACTTTTCCGGTCTTTCTGGTACCCGGCACTCAGTAATTCTGTGAACCCTAAACAAAAAGGTGATCTCAACTCTCCGACGCCCCAGTCGCAGTTTCTGTAAATGTATTCAGTTGCAATATTTACAGCTAGGAAATGTTATTAAACTGTAGAAACTTTGTTACGTCAATACAAAAATGTATTACATAAAGAGGAATTCTTTCTGGCTTAACGACGAGAGAGCTAAGATTAGAAAAAGTCTATAGAACTTGGCTGTGTGACACTGAGTACGACAGGGGCGTCCAAACTTGTTTGACAAAGTCACAACGGCCACTTTGGGTTACTACACAGGGCCCGTTTGCAGTGTATGCTTATAATTACATCGGCCGCGGTTTGGACACCCCTACAGTATAACTTGCAAAACTTGCCAATCCATGGTTGATAAATACTGGTCAAGACATTAAGTAACCTTGACCAGGATAACGCTATAAAGGTGTACAGCTTCGTTCACTTGCAACTTAACCACTTGATGGAGTGAATAGTCAGCCTCACGCTCCGACCGCTTTACTCCTATTACGAAAGCTGATGTACCTACTGAACAGAAGGTGGGGTGAATGCAGACAAGCCTGAAAGCCTAGCTGGTTGTCCGCTGTAGCAGTTGGAGTTGCGACGGCTCAAGGGCACTTGACTTTTGTTGTAACAAAGCGGACGGTCCGGGGATCGAATCCCGGTTGGGGCAAGATTTTCAGCGCCCATCTAGACCGGCCCTAAGGCCCACCCAGCCTCCTGTACAATGGTTACCGGGTCATTCCCAGGGTTAAACCGGCCGGGGCGTGACGTTGACCACCCGTCCTCATCTTGCGCCGAGGTTAAAGAAAGAGTAGAACTATACCTCTACTCCCCCACTGGGTCTTCATGGCCTGTTATAAGGTGAACTTTACCTTTAACTTACCGCGCAGTAACACAATTTACATAAACATTCAGTCCGTACCGCGCAGTAAACACACTTTACATAAACACACAGTCCGTACCGCGCAGTAAACACACTTTACATAAACATTCAGTCCGTACAGCGCAGTAAAAACACTTTACATAAATAGTCAGTCCGTACCGCGCAGTAAACACTTTACATAAATAGTCAGTCCATACCGCGCAGTAAACACACTTTACTTAAACATTCAGTCCGTACCGCGCAGTAAACACACTTTACATAAATAGTCAGTCCGTACCGCGCAGTAAACACTTTACATAAATAGTCAGTCCATACCGCGCAGTAAACACACTTTACTTAAACATTCAGTCCGTACCGCGCAGTAAACACACTTTACATAAATAGTCTGTCCGTACCGCGCAGTAAACACTTTACATAAATAGTCAGTCCATACCGCGCAGTAAACACACTTTACTTAAACATTCAGTCCGTACCGCGCAGTAAACACACTTTACATAAATAGTCAGTCCGTACCGCGCAGTAAACACTTTACATAAACATTCAGTCCGTACCGCGCAGTAAACACACTTTACATAAATAGTCAGTCCGTACCGCGCAGTAAACACTTTACATAAATAGTCAGTCCGTACCGCGCAGTAAACACTTTACATAAATAGTCAGTCCGTACCGCGCAGTAAACACTTTACATAAATAGTCAGTCCGTACCGCGCAGTAAACACTTTACATAAACATTCAGTCCGTACCGCGCAGTAAACACACTTTACATAAATAGTCAGTCCGTACCGCGCAGTAAACACTTTACATAAATAGTCAGTCCGTACCGCGCAGTAAACACTTTACATAAATAGTCAGTCCGTACCGCGCAGTAAACACTTTACATAAATAGTCAGTCCGTACCGCGCAGTAAACACTTTACATAAACATTCAGTCCGTACCGCGCAGTAAACACACTTTACATAAATAGTCAGTCCGTACCGCGCAGTAAACACTTTACATAAATAGTCAGTCCGTACCGCGCAGTAAACACTTTACATAAATAGTCAGTCCGTACCGCGCAGTAAACACTTTACATAAATAGTCAGTCCGTACCGCGCAGTAAACACTTTACATAAATAGTCAGTCCGTACCGCGCAGTAAACACTTTACATAAATAGTCAGTCCGTACCGCGCAGTAAACACACTCCGTCTCTGTTGTAAACTGTGATAAAGCAGCAAAACAGAGAAGCTAAGAAACTCCATTTCAGGTCTACACATCCACACAACACAACACAACACAACACAACAATCTCGTTAAGCCGCTCCTCCACTAAAGCACAGACACACTCCTAACGCAGTACATCAAAATCTGTAGCTAACAAAGGTCTAAACCGATTTTCCGGTTTATAGGCTACCATTGACCGCACTCAACAATGTAACAATGGACTGCAGAAGGGTGAGGGTGCTCTAAAACCTCTTTGGTGCCGCCTGTAGGGTGCGGAGTTTCAAAACACACAGGTACACTCAGCGGTCTCTGGGGTGTGCCCGATACTGGGAGCTTAGGAGCCAAAGGATAGGACCAACAGCTAATACGACGGCACTGTGTAATGGCAAGGTTGTGTCTGTCCACGCCATGAAGGCGTATAAGGGGAGTAGATGTATAGCTCCAGTCATTCTTAAGCTCGACACTAGAGGAGAAGTGGTCAACGTCACGCCCCGGACGCTTTGTCCCCGGGAAAGAGCCCCAGTACCCATTTCATATAAAGCTGGGTTGGCCCCAAAGACTGTTCGGACGTTTTGGAGATACCGCACAATTCAATGTTGCTTATTTCAATATAAAACCGCCAAATAACCGAATAATGAAGTGACACTCCAGACCGCTTTGGTGTGACTGAGACAAACCGCGGACCTACGGTCATGTTCCGTCCTCCTTTCTGAAGAGACGTGACTATTATCTGGGATACTGTCTGTAGTCTTAGAGTTTGTTTCTTAAAACGTTTCGGTAACAATATCCGTTTCCATCATCAGGGCTCATACTCAGACAGCTAGACTCAGTAATGACCCCTTGCCTCTGCAGGTCAATTTGTCCATATACACGTCATAAATACGTATGGAGGGAGACGGAGGTGTAGAAGAACTCTTTATTTAAATGGCCACTGGATGGAAATGAGAGATAAGTTTCACGCTCCGGCAATTTTGGCCCCCTCGAAAACAGCCGCCATTAAGCATCATGCAGAGTCCTTCTTTAGCAGCTGCCAGTTTCTCAGCTTGTCAAGAAATTCCCCGCAAAGTTCATTGTTGTGTTCTCAACAGCCTGCCCTATCCTGAGCCAGACTAATCCACTCCGCGCCCTGCTGTCACACTTCTTTAAGATCCATTTTAATATTATCATCCCATCCAAGTGGCCATTTCCTTCACTTCTTCCCACCAAAATTTGGTATAAATTATCTTCTCCCCCAGTGCGTTCCACGTGTCCCGCCCATCTCATCGTCCTTGATTTGTCCACCCGAATAATATCTGACGAGTTGTACAAACCGTGAAACGCCTCGCCAAGCCTTTTTCCCAGCCTCACGTTCCGTCCTCTTACGCGCGCAATTGAACCGATTTTCACATAACCTCAGCTGTGACGTCACGTATTCCCCACGTCAAGTGCTACGTTCAGTGCAAGACGCCGTCGTCAGCGTAACTTCTACGTCAGCGTCACTTGTACGTCAGCGTCACTTGTACGACAGCAAGCAGCACCGTCAAACTGATCGCTTCTGCGATTCATTGCATGGCGGCCTTAAGTGTTGATTTTACTGATTGAGATATTTGTACAGTCACGTTCAATCAGCAGCATTAAGATATTTGTACAGTCAAGTTTAATGAGCAGCATTAAGATATTTGTACAGTCACGTTTAATGAGCAGCATTAAGATATTTGTACAGTCACGATTAATGAGCAGCACTAAGATATTTGTACAGTCACGATTAATCAGCAGCATTAAGATATTTGTACAGTCACGTTTAATGAGCAGCATTAAGTTATTTGTACAGTCACGATTAATCAGCAGCATTAAGATATTTGTACAGTCACGATTAATGAGCAGCACTAAGATATTTGTACAGTCACGATTAATCAGCAGCATTAAGATATTTGTACAGTCACGTTTAATGAGCAGCATTAAGTTATTTGTACAGTCACGATTAATCAGCAGCATTAAGATATTTGTACAGTCACGTTTAATCAGCAGCATTAAGATATTTGTACAGTCAAGTTTAATGAGCAGCATTAAGATATTTGTACTGTCAAGTTTAATCAGCAGCATTAAGGTATTTGTACAGTCACGTTTAATCAGCAGCATTAAGATATTTGTACAGTCACGTTTAATGAGCAGCATTAAGATATTTGTACAGTCAAGTTTAATCAGCAGCATTAAGATATTTGTACAGTCAAGTTTAATCAGCAGCATTAAGATATTTGTACAGTCAAGTTTAATCAGCAGCATTAAGATATTTGTACAGTCAAGTTTAATCAGCAGCATTAAGATATTTGTACAGTCAAGTTTAATCAGCAGCATTAAGATATTTGTACAGTCACGTTTAATCAGCAGCATTAAGATATTTGTACAGTCACGTTTAATCAGCAGCATTAAGATATTTGACAGTCAAGTTTAATCAGCAGCATTAAGATATTTGTACAGTCACGTTTAATCAGCAGCATTAAGATATTTGTACAGTCACGTTTAATCAGCAGCATTAAGATATTTGTACAGTCACGTTAATCAGCAGCATTAAGATATTTGTAAAGTCAAGTTTAATCAGCAGCATTAAGATATTTGTACAGTCAAGTTTAATCAGCAGCATTAAGATATTTGTACAGTCAAGTTTAATCAGCAGCATTAAGATATTTGTACAGTCAAGTTTAATCAGCAGCATTAAGATATTTGTACAGTCAAGTTTAATCAGCAGCATTAAGATATTTGTACAGACAAGTTTAATCAGCAGCATTAAGATATTTGTACAGTCAAGTTCAATCAGCAGCATTAAGATATTTGTACAGTCAAGTTTAATGAGCAGCATTAAGATATTTGTACAGTCAAGTTCAATCAGCAGCATTAAGATATTTGTACAGTCAAGTTCAATCAGCAGCATTAAGATATTTGTACAGTCAAGTTTAATCAGCAGCATTAAGATATTTGTACAGTCAAGTTTAATGAGCAGCATTAAGATATTTGTACAGTCAAGTTTAATGAGCAGCATTAAGATATTTGTACAGTCAAGTTTAATGAGCAGCATTAAGATATTTGTACAGTCAAGTTCAATGAGCAGCATTAAGATATTTGTACAGTCAAGTTCAATCAGCAGCATTAAGATATTTGTACAGTCACGTTTAATGAGCAGCATTAAGATATTTGTACAGTCAAGTTTAATGAGCAGCATTAAGATATTTGTACAGTCAAGTTTAATGAGCAGCATTAAGATATTTGTACAGTCAAGTTTAATGAGCAGCATTAAGATATTTGTACAGTCAAGTTTAATGAGCAGCATTAAGATATTTGTACAGTCACGTTTAATGAGCAGCATTAAGATATTTGTACAGTCAAGTTTAATGAGCAGCATTAAGATATTTGTACAGTCAAGTTTAATGAGCAGCATTAAGATATTTGTACAGTCAAGTTTAATGAGCAGCATTAAGATATTTGTACAGTCACGTTTAATGAGCAGCATTAAGATATTTGTACAGTCAAGTTTAATGAGCAGCATTAAGATATTTGTACAGTCAAGTTTAATGAGCAGCATTAAGATATTTGTACAGTCAAGTTTAATGAGCAGCATTAAGATATTTGTACAGTCAAGTTCAATGAGCAGCATTAAGATATTTGTACAGTCAAGTTCAATCAGCAGCATTAAGATATTTGTACAGTCAAGTTTAATGAGCAGCATTAAGATATTTGTACAGTCACGTTTAATGAGCAGCATTAAGATATTTGTACAGTCACGTTTAATGAGCAGCATTAAGATATTTGTACAGTCACGTTTAATTGAGCAGCATTAAGATATTTGTACAGTCACGTTTAATTAGCAGCATTAAGATATTTGTACAGTCAAGTTTAATCAGCAGCATTAGAGATATTTGTACAGTCACGTTTAATGAGCAGCATTAAGATATTTGTACAGTCACGTTTAATTAGCAGCATTAAGATATTTGTACAGTCAAGTTTAATCAGCAGCATTAAGATATTTGTACAGTCAAGTTTAATTAGCAGCATTAAGATATTTGTACAGTCACGTTTAATTAGCAGCATTAAGATATTTGTACAGTCAAGTTTAATCAGCAGCATTAAGATATTTGTACAGTCAAGTTTAATTAGCAGCATTAAGATATTTGTACAGTCAAGTTTAATCAGCAGCATTAAGATATTTGTACAGTCACGTTTAATTAGCAGCATTAAGATATTTGTACAGTCAAGTTTAATGAGCAGCATTAAGATATTTGTACAGTCACGTTTAATTAGCAGCATTAAGATATTTGTACAGTCAAGTTTAATCAGCAGCATTAAGATATTTGTACAGTCAAGTTTAATTAGCAGCATTAAGATATTTGTACAGTCAAGTTTAATCAGCAGCATTAAGATATTTGTACAGTCACGTTTAATTAGCAGCATTAAGATATTTGTACAGTCAAGTTTAATCAGCAGCATTAAGATATTTGTACAGTCACGTTTAATGAGCAGCATTAAGATATTTGTACAGTCACGTTTAATGAGCAGCATTAAGATATTTGTACAGTCACGTTTAATGAGCAGCATTAAGATATTTGTACAGTCACGTTTAATGAGCAGCATTAAGATATTTGTACAGTCACGTTTAATTAGCAGCATTAAGATATTTGTACAGTCAAGTTTAATCAGCAGCATTAAGATATTTGTACAGTCACGTTTAATGAGCAGCATTAAGATATTTGTACAGTCACGTTTAATGAGCAGCATTAAGATATTTGTACAGTCAAGTTTAATCAGCAGCATTAAGATATTTGTACAGTCAAGTTTAATCAGCAGCATTAAGATATTTGTACAGTCACGTTTAATGAGCAGCATTAAGATATTTGTACAGTCACGTTTAATGAGCAGCATTAAGATATTTGTACAGTCACGTTTAATGAGCAGCATTAAGATATTTGTACAGTCACGTTTAATTAGCAGCATTAAGATATTTGTACAGTCAAGTTTAATCAGCAGCATTAAGATATTTGTACAGTCAAGTTTAATCAGCAGCATTAAGATATTTGTACAGTCAAGTTTAATCAGCAGCATTAAGATATTTGTACAGTCAAGTTTAATCAGCAGCATTAAGATATTTGTACAGTCAAGTTTAATCAGCAGCATTAAGATATTTGTACAGTCACGTTTAATTAGCAGCATTAAGATATTTGTACAGTCAAGTTTAATCAGCAGCATTAAGATATTTGTACAGTCACGTTTAATGAGCAGCATTAAGATATTTGTACAGTCACGTTTAATGAGCAGCATTAAGATATTTGTACAGTCACGTTTAATGAGCAGCATTAAGATATTTGTACAGTCACGTTTAATGAGCAGCATTAAGATATTTGTACAGTCACGTTTAATTAGCAGCATTAAGATATTTGTACAGTCAAGTTTAATCAGCAGCATTAAGATATTTGTACAGTCACGTTTAATGAGCAGCATTAAGATATTTGTACAGTCACGTTTAATGAGCAGCATTAAGATATTTGTACAGTCAAGTTTAATCAGCAGCATTAAGATATTTGTACAGTCAAGTTTAATCAGCAGCATTAAGATATTTGTACAGTCACGTTTAATGAGCAGCATTAAGATATTTGTACAGTCACGTTTAATGAGCAGCATTAAGATATTTGTACAGTCACGTTAATGAGCAGCATTAAGATATTTGTACAGTCACGTTTAATTAGCAGCATTAAGATATTTGTACAGTCAAGTTTAATCAGCAGCATTAAGATATTTGTACAGTCAAGTTTAATCAGCAGCATTAAGATATTTGTACAGTCAAGTTTAATCAGCAGCATTAAGATATTTGTACAGTCAAGTTTAATCAGCAGCATTAAGATATTTGTACAGTCAAGTTTAATCAGCAGCATTCTGGCCATCGTCAAACAAATTGACTGTACACGGCTTCAAATAATGTTTTCCTTACACAACCTTCTGTTGTCGAGTTGAGGACGACCTCTTTTCTTTTCCTCATCCTCCGTCTTCAAGGGGAAAGAAGCGGATACAAAAGAGACTGACATAAGAGTACTTCAAGAAGGTACAGGGGGGGCAACAAAGGAAAGGCGCCTCTTCAGTCGATGAAAAGATGTTAAGTTTCGAAGCAACATGGGCAGGTAGAACTGCAAGTTGTGTTGTGTGGCAGAATTGCAGATAGGATTTAACAGGGTAAAGTACAGTGAGGCATACCGGACATGAGTGGAAACACTGCGATGCTTTATTGCCCAGTGGTAACTATACGTACCGTCAGGTGTAACGACACCAATGTCTGCATTTTGTGCACAAATTATGAATATATATTTGTTATTGTTCGTACAACAAACATCGAATGGTCTACAGGAAAAACACTGTGCTTTGTGCGATGTAGGAATTAAGCTTCATATCTAAGATAGATTAATTTGTGATTCCTTAGGCTGCGCCATGGTTCAAGCCTTCATTAGCCAATTCACTGTGCGACTTGTAGTGGACAAACTGGCGCTAGGACAGTTTTGTCTGCTAGTACTTCGGATTTCCCCTGTTAGAATCATTCCACCATTGCTCTATGCCAGTGGTATTCAATACAGACTTGACAACAATAATCAACAACAATACAGACTTGACAACAATAATCAACAACAATACAGACTTGACAAAAAAAATCAACAACAATACAGACTTGACAACAAAAATCAACAGCATTACAGACTTGACAACAAAAATCAACAACAATACAGACTTGACAACAAAAATCAACAACAATACAGACTTGACAACAAAAATCAACAACATTACAGACTTGACAACAAAAATCAACAACAATACAGACTTGACAACAAAAATCAACAACATTACAGACTTGACAACAAAAATCAACAACAATACAGACTTGACAACAAAAATCAACAATACAGACTTGACAACAAAAATCAACAACAATACAGACTTGACAACAAAAATCAACATTACAGACTTGACAACAAAAATCAACAACAATACAGACTTGACAACAAAAATCAACAACAATACAGACTTGACAACAAAAATCAACAACATTACAGACTTGACAACAAAAATCAACAACAATACAGACTTGACAACAAAAATCAACAACATTACAGACTTGACAACAATACAGACTTGACAACAAAAATCAACAACAATACAGACTTGACAACAAAAATCAACAACATTACAGACTTGACAACAAAAATCAACAACAATACAGACTTGACAACAAAAATCAACATTACAGACTTGACAACAAAAATCAACAACAATACAGACTTGACAACAAAAATCAACAACATTACAGACTTGACAACAAAAATCAACAACAATACAGACTTGACAACAAAAATCAACAATACAGACTTGACAACAAAAATCAACAACAATACAGACTTGACAACAAAAATCAACAACATTACAGACTTGACAACAAAAATCAACAACAATACAGACTTGACAACAAAAATCAACAACAATACAGACTTGACAACAAAAATCAGCAACATTACAGACTTGACAACAAAAATCAGCAACAATACAGACTTGACAACAAAAATCAACAACAATACAGACTTGACAACAAAAATCAACAACAATACAGACTTGACAACAAAAATCAACAACAATACAGACTTGACAACAAAAATCAACAACATTACAGACTTGACAACAAAAATCAACAACAATACATACTTGACAACAAAAATCAACAACATTACAGACTTGACAACAAAAATCAACAACAATACAGACTTGACAACAAAAATCAACAACATTACAGACTTGACAACAAAAATCAACAACAATACAGACTTGACAACAAAAATCAACAATACAGACTTGACAACAAAAATCAACAACAATACAGACTTGACAACAAAAATCAACAACATTACAGACTTGACAACAAAAATCAACAACAATACAGACTTGACAACAAAAATCAACAACAATACAGACTTGACAACAAAAATCAACAACATTACAGACTTGACAACAAAAATCAACAACAATACAGACTTGACAACAAAAATCAACAACAATACAGACTTGACAACAAAAATCAACAACAATACAGACTTGACAACAAAAATCAACAACAATACAGACTTGACAATAAAAATCAACAACAATACAGACTTGACAACAAAAATCAACAACAATACAGACTTGACAACAATAATCGGCAACAATACAGACTTGACAACAAAAATTGGCAACAATACAGACTTGACAAAAAATCAACAACAATTCAGACTTGACAACAATAATCGGCAACAATACAGACTTGACAACAATAATCGGCAAGAATACAGACTTGACAACAAAAATCGGCAACAATACAGACTTGACATCAATAATCAGCAACAATACAGACTTGAAAACAATAATCAGCAACAATACAGACTTGAAAACAAAAATCAACAATACAGACTTGACAACATTAATCGGCAACAATAATCGGCAACAATACAGATTGACAACAATAATCAGCAACAATACAGACTTGACAACAAAAATCAGCTCGCTCTCCACATTGCAGAAGATTAGAGGGAAATTTCGCGCCTTTTTTTTTAAATCCCAAAATAGTAGAAAGCAATGCTGATAGCTGCTTATAGCAATGCTGATAGCTGCTTATAGCAATGCTGATAGCTGCTTTATCGTTTCCTTTCTTCCTTCCTTTCTTTAATTTTTTCCCACTTTCATTCCTTCGACCTCCCCATGTGGTAAAGATAAAGGTAAAGCAATCACATTACAGACCTGGACAGGCCTTTAGGTTTCCAGCAGGTTGAGGCTCACAGATTTCTAGAAAATCTGCACATGAAGGTGGTAAGGTTGTCAGCCCTACGCACCGGCCGCCTTTACCTCCCAGGTTCTCCTGGTACTCATTTCTGTTAGAGGCTGAGTTGACCTCAGGGACATACTGCGGCCGAAAGGATTATGTCAATGAAAAATTCCAGTGACACTATCGGGAATCGAACCCGCGACCTTCCGGCTTGTAGCGCACCGCGTTTCCCCCCCCTCCACGTGTCTCTTTATTAATTTATTTTATCAGTCTTGCACACATCACTTATTTCTTCATTGCGATGAAAAGCTGAGACCTTCGTACAGATGAAGTGACGTAATGGGACGAACAGGACACGAACCACAGCCCTGCTGGTGTCACGTCATTGCGTGACCGAGAGTCAGTGACTTGCTGTCACAAATCACACGTGACAATCACAGTAACGCCCATATGGAAGGCCGGTCCTTCATAAATATTCACGACAAGATTTCGGCCATTTTTTCCCCGTTCACACGAAACTCACTGTCCACAGTTACTAGCGCTAGCGACATGTCGTAATATCAAGCGAGGTAGCTCAGTCAAAACATGTCACAGTGTTGGTTACTCGCCCGATATTGACTCTGTTCAACTGTCTGTGTTACAGCATGTCGGCTTGTTGTTTGTGGTGGAGTTCGGTCGATAATGCAGCACGTTGTATTGCGTCGTAAACATTAGCACATATGAACTTTACATTATGTATATATACAGGGCGTACACAAAAGAATGGTGCGGTTTTAATAGTGAACACTATTAAAACCGCACCATTCTTTTGTGTATGCCCTGTATATATATCGTACATTTTAATAATTAATTATATCAATCCAACAAATGCACTACACTATTTTAGTGTATTCTGTCTCTACATATGTTTCGACACTCCTTGTGCCATCCTCAGGGGTGTCGTCGATAATTCACAGTTTTCAAATACATCCAATTCACTTCCACAACATAAATTCACTATCACTTAATATCACTTATCTTCCTGCTCATGGCGGTCAGCTTGTCTTGTTTGGTGTTTTGTTGACATTGAGTAATTAAGACTTTATAAATGAAGACAGTCGTAGTGTAAAATGTTAAAAGTTATTATAAAGTCTTAATTACTCAATGTCAATAAAACACCAAACAAGACAAGCTGACCGCCATGAACAGGAAGATAAGTGATATTAAGTGATAGTGAATTTATGTTGTGGAAGTGAATTGGATGTATTTGAAAACTGTGAATTATCGACGACACCCCTGAGGATGGCACTATAAGTGCCGAAACATGTGTAGGGACAGAATACACTAAAATAGTGTAGTGCATTTGTTGTAATGATATAATTAATTAATTTACACATAAATTATAACTTGTTTCGTCATCAGTAGGTCACTGTCAAGTGATATCTACTTAACAACTAAGCAATGTGGTACAGCAGACGTTTTCTGTTTTTATTCGTTTTATTTCAGTGTATTTGTGTTCACATTTGTGTCACATTTGTGTTCACATTTGTGGTCACATTTGTTCACATTTGTGTTCACATTTGTGGTCACATTTGTGTTCACATTTGTGGTCACATTTGTGTTCACATTTGTGGTCACATTTGTGTTCACATTTGTGTTCACATTTGTGGTCACATTTGTGTTCACATTTGTGGTCACATTTCGTTTCGTGATTCTCTTGCTGTGTTAGTGAGGCGCTGTATTTTCCTATTTCTTTCACTAATGACAGCTGTTTTGACAGAACGCATTCTCGGCGTTCCTTTTATTATATTTCGGTTTTCTTTCTGTTAGCTCTGACCATTTCTTACATTTTATTTCCGTCTTGACACTGTTTGACGGTGCACTATGGTACTTGGACCAGGGTGCCTGTTCAGCGGGCACCCTTAATTCATTACTTCATTACATTTTCTGCAAACGACCTGCTTGTCTCTGTTAAACAATACACACTCCAGTTTTACATAACGACAACGATGACACGACGCACTCCATTGCCGCGACGCAGTCTCATGTGACGCTCTGTCAATGGGCAAACGCCGCCAACTGACGCGGTTTCTTGTTCCCAAAAGCAACAAGGCAGTCTCCGAGGTCTCTCTCTCGCCATTCAGCCTGCCTGCTGTTCTCTAAGGACGCCCGTCGACCTTCGCATCAATTAGACACAATTAAAGCAGTTATCCAGCTCCTTAACTCCCCCCCCCCCCGCACTTATTCCCTTGCCTTCACACGCCACGTCATCAACAATTATCGTCTGTCGTTATTTGGACCATTCCTTCTTCCTTTCCTTGCTAAAAAGGATGAAGGAATATAAAATTGTGATGTTGGAGTGACGTTTGTTGAAACGTGAGACACAGCGGCGTTACTGTAGACCATTATAGTCTTTAAACGCTAAGGATAACCTGAATCATATATAGTCAGCTCGTACCGCGCAGTAAACACACTTTACATAAACATTCAGTCCGTACTGCGCAGTAGACACTTTACATAAACATACAGTTTGTACCGCGCAGTAAACACACTCCGTCTCAGTTATACAAACCAGTCAGTTAATGTTGTACAGTGAAATAATCGCTGTTTGTTCTGAGATCCACACAAAACACATAAATACAGTCCGTACCGCGCAGTAAACACACTCCGTCTCAGTTATACAAACCAGTCAGTTAATGCTGTACAGTGAAATAATCGCTGTTTGTTCTGAGATCCACACAAAACACATAAATACAGTCCGTACCGCGCAGTAAACACACTCCGTCTCAGTTATACAAACCAGTCAGTTAATGCTGTACAGTGAAATAATCGCTGTTTGTTCTGAGATCCACACAAAACACATAAATACAGTCCGTACCGCGCAGTAAACACACTCCGTCTCAGTTATACAAACCAGTCAGTTAATGTTGTACAGTGAAATAATCGCTGTTTGTTCTGAGATCTACACAAAACACATAAATACAGACCGTACCGCGCAGTAAACACACTCCGTCTCAGTTATACAAACCAGTCAGTTAATGTTGTACAGTGAAATAATCGCTGTTTGTTCTGAGATCCACACAAAACACATAAATACAGTCCGTACCGCGCAGTAAACACACTCCGTCTCAGTTATACAAACCAGTCAGTTAATGTTGTACAGTGAAATAATCGCTGTTTGTTCTGAGATCCACACAAAAC
Organism: Reticulitermes speratus; assembly: GCA_021186555.1. Classification (NCBI taxonomy): domain Eukaryota; kingdom Metazoa; phylum Arthropoda; class Insecta; order Blattodea; family Rhinotermitidae; genus Reticulitermes; species Reticulitermes speratus. The sequence goes on from JAJKFL010000026.1 coordinate 670,061, forward strand.
ACATAAATACAGTCCGTACCGCGCAGTAAACACACTCCTTCTCAGTTATACAAACCAGTCAGTTAATGTTGTACAGTGAAATAATCGCTGTTTGTTCTGAGATCCACACAAAACACATAAATACAGTCCGTACCGCGCAGTAAACACACTCCGTCTCAGTTATACAAACCAGTCAGTTAATGTTGTACAGTGAAATAATCGCTGTTTGTTCTGAGATCCACACAAAACACATAAATACAGTCCGTACCGCGCAGTAAACACACTCCGTCTCAGTTATACAAACCAGTCAGTTAATGTTGTACAGTGAAATAATCGCTGTTTGTTCTGAGATCCACACAAAACACATAAATACACTGTGTGGGCAGAACGTAGAATTTGTGAATGTTAAACTGGTGGTACATATAGTAACCACTGGGCCTTATAGAGTTAACAAAAAATAACTTGAAAACGAAGTCAGAGAAACTGTAGAGTGACATTTTTTCATCAGAAGAACACTGCAGTGTCGACTTTTAAAAAGAATCGTTTTCCTGAATTATTAGCGACATGACACTGTCTGTTGTGTAAAGCACACTAACAGCTGTACAGTGTGTAGCGACACTAGTCAGGGAATAGCGGAAGGACATATAAACGGGAACAAAGAGAGTGATGAAAGATAGAAGGGCAGAAATGAATTAGAAAAAGGGGGAAAAGTAAAAGAGAAAGGAGAACATGGAATATAAGAAATAAAAGACGAAGAGGAGAAGAAGAAACAGAAGGGATGACAATAAGACAAAGGAGATTAAAAGAGCACTGCATTTTTAGTGCAGTCCTGCGCCCTCCATACTAACACCGCTACCTTATATATGTGTTTCTTTGTGAACAGTTGAGTCCGATAGAGTCTGAAGTTAGTGCAGTGTAGCTTTGGCCTTACGGGCTGAACCACTGCTTTGAGAGTGCTTACATTGCTTGATGTCAGTGCTGGTGTGGCGCTGGCGGTCAGTGCCTTAGAGCCTACACAGCACGCATCACGTACACTGTAGGCTCTAGCCAGTGACCTTAGTCACAGCAAGTGCCTACGCACAATACGTCATCGCCACTCTAAGGCTGTAGCCAGTGACCTTAGTCACAGCAAGTGCCTAGGCACAATACGTCATCGCCACTCTAAGGCTGTAGCCAGTGACCTTAGTCACAGCAAGTGCCTAGGCACAATACGTCATCGCCACTCTAAGGCTGTAGCCAGTGACCTTAGTCACAGCAAGTGCCTAGGCACAATACGTCATCGCCACTCTAAGGCTGTAGCCAGTGACCTTAGTCACAGCAAGTGCCTAGGCACAATACGTCATCGCCACTCTAAGGCTGTAGCCAGTGACCTTAGTCACAGCAAGTGCCTAGGCACAATACGTCATCGCCACTCTAAGGCTGTAGCCAGTGACCTTAGTCACAGCAAGTGCCTAGGCACAATACGTCATCGCCACTCTAAGGCTGTAGCCAGTGACCTTAGTCACAGCAAGTGCCTAGGCACAATACGTCATCGCCACTCTAAGGCTGTAGCCAGTGACCTTAGTCACAGCAAGTGCCTAGGCACAATACGTCATCGCCACTCTAAGGCTGTAGCCAGTGACCTTAGTCACAGCAAGTGCCTAGGCACAATACGTCATCGCCACTCTAAGGCTGTAGCCAGTGACCTTAGTCACAGCGAGTGCCTAGGCACAATACGTCATCGCCACTCTAAGGCTGTAGCCAGTGACCTTAGTCACAGCAAGTGCCTTGGCACAATACGTCATCGCCACTCTAAGGCTGTAGCCAGTGACCTTAGTCACAGCAAGTGCCTAGGCACAATACGTCATCGCCACTCTAAGGCTGTAGCCAGTGACCTTAGTCACAGCAAGTGCCTAGGCACAATACGTCATCGCCACTCTAAGGCTGTAGCCAGTGACCTTAGTCACAGCAAGTGCCTAGGCACAATACGTCATCGCCACTCTAAGGCTGTAGCCAGTGACCTTAGTCACAGCGAGTGCCTAGGCACAATACGTCATCGCCACTCTAAGGCTGTAGCCAGTGACCTTAGTCACAGCAAGTGCCTAGGCACAATACGTCATCGCCACTCTAAGGCTGTAGCCAGTGACCTTAGTCACAGCAAGTGCCTAGGCACAATACGTCATCGCCACTCTAAGGCTGTAGCCAGTGACCTTAGTCACAGCGAGTGCCTAGGCACAATACGTCATCGCCACTCTAAGGCTGTAGCCAGTGACCTTAGTCACAGCAAGTGCCTAGGCACAATACGTCATCGCCACTCTAAGGCTGTAGCCAGTGACCTTAGTCACAGCAAGTGCCTAGGCACAATACGTCATCGCCACTCCGCAAGCCCGACTGACATTTGTTTTACAGAACTCACGCAAACTTCTGCAGACAGCAGGCAGGTCGTCGCCGTCTGTCTGTCTGTCCGCTGCACATTCCAGCGATCTTCCACGAACGCGGCCCGCACTATGCAAGGACTTCATACAACAAATGCACCGACATTTTTTAAACAAAAAAAAAATGGTTTTTCCCCTATTTTTCCTCAAAAGCAATATTTTATGAATTACGTCACTGTGGCATTTATTGTGCTATTTCCACGTCAGGTACCGATGTGCTTGACTGACACTTGCACCGGCATCAGACATTTCACATTTTCTGTAAGTGCTGAAAACCTAACACTCTTTCTTATACCTCATGTCTAACCTCAAATAAGGACACGTGACTGAAATGTAACGGTGCTGTTTGTTTGTTTGTTTGCTCCATCGTAACTGCACTTATTTATCGCTTATTTCCTCTCGGTAATTCTTGTAACATGCGTGTGTTATATATATAACTCTTCAATCTTTTTTTTCTCCAATAGGTCGACAGCCCCTTGGGGGCCTAGGTCGCCTCATTATCGAGGCTTCACGATCACACTTTTTAGACACACCACAGTCGGTAGGACTCCTCTGGACGAGAGATCAGCCCGTCACACAGACCTCTACCTTACAACACACAACACTCACAACAGACAGACATCCATGACGTAGGCGGGATTCGAACCCGCAATCCCAGTAAGCGAGCGGCCGCAGACCGACGCCTTAGACCGCGCGGCCACTGGGATCGGCAATACAGTGGTTATTTAATATATTGACAAGCTGTTTAATTGGTTGATTGTTTACTTTGATATTTAGTATTCTCTGTCACTTACTTAAGTTTTCTTTTAGTGAATTAGTGCGTTAAGTGAGTAACGTCGGTACAGTGTCACTTACTTCACTGGTTACGTAATAATCTGCAAATTATTTACTTAATTTGCTGGGTTATTTGTCAATCACGTAATTCAGTACTTATTAAATTAATGAGCTATTGGTAGGCATTTCCCTTGTCAGGAAGCCACTTCCATAGCTTATTAGCTCGTAAAGTGGTTGATGGAATGTGTAATTGGTTAGCTCAGGGGTTTGATAGCCTTTTATTTGCCTACCAATTTAAAGGCTGGCATTATCGTCAATTATACTTAAACATTCAGCTCGTACCGCGCAGTAAACACATTACATAAACACTCAGTCCGTACCGCGCAGTAAACACACTTTACACAAACATTCAGTCCGTACCGCGCAGTAAACACACTTAACATAAACATTCATTCCGTACCGCGCAGTAAACACACTCCGTCTCAGTTATACAAACCAGTCAGTTAATGTTGTACAGTGAAATAATCGCTGTTTGTTCTGAGATCCACACAAAACACATAACTACAGTCCGTACCGCGCAGTAAACACACTCCGTCTCAGTTATACAAACCAGTCAGTTAATGTTGTACAGTGAAATAATCGCTGTTTGTTCTGAGATCCACACAAAACACATAACTACAGTCCGTACCGCGCAGTAAACACACTCCGTCTCAGTTATACAAACCAGTCAGTTAATGTTGTACAGTGAAATAATCGCTGTTTGTTCTGAGATCCACACAAAACACATAAATACAGTCCGTACCGCGCAGTAAACACTCCGTCTCAGTTACACAAACCAGTCAGTTAATGTTGTACAGTGAAATAATCGCTGTTTGTTCTGAGATCCACACAAAACACATAAATACAGTCCGTACCGCGCAGTAAACACACTACGTCTCAGTTATACAAACCAATCAGTTAATGCTGTACAGTGAAATAATCGCTGTTTGTTCTGAGATCCACACAAAACACATAAATACACTGTGTGGGCAGAACGTAGAATTTGTGAATGTTAAACTGGTGGTACATATAGTAACCACTGGGCTTTAAATAGTTACATTTTAGTCGACAGTCAGTTCTGCCAACTGTCACGTTACCACGACCAGTCATCACTCCTGCTACCACTGCTATCAGTGTCCTTCCAGCTCAATGCCGTCACAACGCAACCAGCCACATTCCACACTCTCCGCCAATGCCGCAGTTTCCATGAACTCACAACAGGCTACTAGTAACGCAATCTCTCAGAAAAATAAAGGGGAAAAAAAACAAAAGAAATCCCACAATTACGCAAAGCCCTTCTTATTTGCTGTTATTCCCTTTCTCTTCGTTTTGTCCTCCAGTCAGTACTCGTTACTGCATTCTTATTGTTATTTATTATTTCATTTTGTTAATACTCGTTCTTCGTAAGAAATGTAGGCAGCACTGTGAAGCAATACTTGCGTCCGTGGCGCCACTGCGTAACAACACTACATATTATACGTAACAACACCACATATTATACGTAACAACACCAAATATTATACGTTACAACACCACATATTATACGTAACAACACCACATATTATACGTAACAACACCACATATACGTAACACCACATTATACGTAACAACACCACATATTATACGTAACAACACCACATATTAGTCCAGTTTGAGAAGTTCCTGACACTAACTAATAACGCACTTTCACCTACAGACGGTAATTGTTTCAGATCACGACGCATTAATTAACCAAAACACCAATTAACCAATAATTAATTCCACTGCAACTCCTAATTGAGAAGCTAATAATTCCTCTGCTTGTCTAGAAACTCTCCACATTTTCTTTAACTCGAATGTTCTTTATCGTGTTCACAAAATCTCGCTAAGTTTTTACTGTTTTGAGCCAGATTAATCCGGTCTACGCCGTCCCATCAGATTCCCTTAAGATCCACTTTAATATTATTCTCTCACATACGCCTATGTCTTTCAAACAGTCTCTTAATTTGAGTTTTCCCACCAAAATCGTCTAACTCAATGTTACAACGTGCAGATGTCAACTCAATGTTACAACGTGCAAGATGTCAACTTAATGTTACAACGTGCATATGTCAACTTAATGTTACAACGTGCAAGATGTCAACTTAATGATACAAGGTGCAGATGTCAACTTAATGTTACAACGTGCAGATGTCAACTTAATGTTACAACGTGCAGATGTCAACTTAATGTTACAACGTGCAGATGTCAACATAATGTTACAACGTGCAGATGTCAACTCAATGTTACAACGTGCAGATGTCAACTCAATGTTACAACGTGCAAGATGTCAACTTAATGTTACAACGTGCAGATGTCAACTTAATATTACAACGTGCAAGATGTCAACTTAATGTTACAACGTGCAGATGTCAACTTAATGTTACAACGTGCAGATGTCAACTTAATGTTACAACGTGACGATGTCAATAAAGTACAATAGATTCAACTAATGTTACAACGTGCAGATTGTCAACAAATTAATCAATTCAGATGTTACAACGTGCAGATGTCAACATAATGTTACAACGTGCAGATGTCAAAATGTAACGCATTAACAAATGTTACAACGTGCAGATGTCAACATAATGTTACAACGTGCAGGATGTCAACATAATGTTACTGCAGATACAGTTTCGTGCAGATGTCAACATAAAGTTACAACGTGCAGATGTCAACGTAATGTTACAACGTGCAGGATGTCAACATAATGTTACAACGTGCAGATGTCAAGTCAATGTTACAACGTGCAGATGTCAACATAATGTTACAACGTGCAGATGTCAATCAATGTTACAACGTGCAGGATGTCAACATAATGTTACAACGTGCAGATGTCAAGTCAATGTTACAACGTGCAGATGTCAACATAATGTTACAACGTGCAGGATGTCAACATAATTACAACGTGCAGATGTCAACATAATGTTACAACGTGCAGATGTCAACAATGTTACAACGTGCAGATGTCAACATAATGTTACAACGTGCAGGATGTCAACATAATGTTACAACGTGCAGATGTCAACATAATGTTACAACCAATAAATTAACGTGCAGATGTCAACATAATGTTAACAGACAAAAACGTGCGAGATGTCAACATAATGTTACAACGTGCAGATGTCAACATAATGTTACAACGTGCAGATGTCAACATAATGTTACAACGTGCAGATGTCAATCAATGTTACAACGTGCAGATGTCAACATAATGTTACAACGTGCAGATGTCAACACTAATTTACAACGTGCAGATGTCAACATAATGTTACAACGTGCAGGATGTCAACATAATGTTACAACGTGCAGATGTCAACATAATGTTACAACGTGCAGATGTCAACATAATGTTACAACGTGCAGATGTCAACATAATGTTACAACGTGCAGATGTCAACTTAATATTACAACGTGCAGATGTCAACTCAATGTTACAACGTGCAGATGTCAACTCAATGTTACAACGTGCAAGATGTCAACTTAATGTTACAACGTGCAGATGTCAACTTAATATTACAACGTGCAAGATGTCAACTTAATGTTACAACGTGCAGATGTCAACTTAATGTTACAACGTGCAGATGTCAACTTAATGTTACAACGTGCAGATGTCAACATAATGTTACAACGTGCAGATTTCAACTTAATGTTACAACGTGCAGATGTCAACATAATGTTACAACGTGCAGATGTCAAGTCAATGTTACAACGTGCAGATGTCAACATAATGTTACAACGTGCAGATGTCAACATAATGTTACAACGTGCAGATGTCAACATAAAGTTACAACGTGCAGATGTCAACATAATGTTACAACGTGCAGGATGTCAACATAATGTTACAACGTGCAGATGTCAAGTCAATGTTACAACGTGCAGATGTCAACATAATGTTACAACGTGCAGATGTCAAGTCAATGTTACAACGTGCAGGATGTCAAATTAATGTTACAACGTGCAGATGTCAAGTCAATGTTACAACGTGCAGATGTCAACATAATTTACAACGTGCAGATGTCAACATAATGTTACAACGTGCAGGATGTCAACATAATGTTACAACGTGCAGATGTCAAGTCAATGTCACAACGTGCAGATGTCAACATAATGTTACAACGTGCAGATGTCAACATAATGTTACAACGTGCAGGATGTCAACATAATGTTACAACGTGCAGATGTCAACATAATGTTACAACGTGCAGATGTCAACATAATGTTACAACGTGCGGATGTCAACATAATGTTACAACGTGCAGGATGTCAACATAATGTTACAACGTGCAGATGTCAAGTCAATGTCACAACGTGCAGATGTCAACATAATGTTACAACGTGCAGATGTCAACATAATTTTACAACGTGCAGATGTCAACATAATGTTACAACGTGCAGGATGTCAACATAATGTTACAACGTGCAGATGTCAACATAATGTTACAACGTGCAGATGTCAACATAATGTTACAACGTGCAGATGTCAACATAATATTACAACGTGCAGGATGTCAACATAATGTTACAACGTGCAGATGTCAACATAATGTTAAAACGTGCAGATGTCAACATAATGTTACAACGTGCAGATGTCAACATAATGTTACAACGTGCAGATGTCAACATAATGTTACAACGTGCAGATGTCAACATAATGTTACAACGTGCAGATGTCAACATAATGTTACAACGTGCAGATGTCAACATAATGTTACAACGTGCAGATGTCAACATAATGTTAAACGTGCAGATGTCAACTCAATCCACCTCCCCATTGCACAGTCCACCAAACTGTAAATCACATTCCGTTTCCTTCAGCCGACAGCAATGTCTTCACGCAGACAGCGACTGAATTACAGCTCAGTAGTCACGGTGTTTGTCAACTTCGATGTTCGGGATTTCGACCTTCAGTGATCAGGCATTTAATACGATTATTTCTACTTCCGTGGTTCCGACGAAAAGTGAACAGACCACGTGACTGGTCAGCTTCCTTGCCACTCTCCTGCTACTGCGCACGTCACTCTCAGCTCAGCACAGCTCTGTATGTCATTACGTGACGTCATTGTTTTATGCTACGTGCTACGTGCAATGTATTACACGCTTCCAAAAAACGTTTCTAATTCATCATAAAGTGGGCCGCGATAGCTCAGTCAGTACAGCGACTCGCTACAGGCTGGACGGTCCGGGGATCGAATCCCGGTGGGGGCGACATCTTCCGCACCCGTCCAGACCGGCCCTGGGGCCCACCCAGCCTCATGTACAATGGGTACCTGGTCTCTTTCCTCGGGGTAAAGCGGCCGGGGCGTGACGTTGACCACCCACCCTCATCTAGTGCCAGGGTTAAAGAAAGAGTAGAGCTATACCTCTACTCCCCCTCTGGGCCTTCGTGGACCGTTCTAGGGTGACCTTTACCTTTACCTTTATTTCGTCAATAATAAACTTTAATGATTTGTGTGCCTTGTGAGACTATTTTATATAGTTTAACTACTGGCATATTGTAAGTTTTGGTGCGTATTAGAGAGTTGAAATTGAAATGGATTGCGACGTTTTTTCGCTACCGTTTTATCCGTCACAATTACACGAACATCAAGACTGTACTGTATTATGTGCTTAAGGTGCCATTTTGTTTTCAGGGAGAGTGTACCGACGCCGCTGTCAGTGGACACTGCACCCCACTAACATGCAGAACCCGGAAGTAACGTCACGTTATTGTCAGCACTCCCGACCCTGCCACTGTCTGTCAACACACCTGGGTAATTACACGTGTAGCTCACCCCTGTAAGACAGTCACAGTGCGTCGCCTGGGCAACGGACCGCCCACCGCATCTCCACTGGAGATCCACCTCCAGCATCAGCGACATCTGTGTGACTGGCAACGTTCGAATGACGCGAGGTAACAAGGCTGTTGTGTTACTGAATGAGACGCCGTGTACTTTGTTAGACACAAATGTTGCGGGCGATTTTTATGCCTCCATCTTCAAGGCAGTGTTTCGTAGATACGTATCGACGTTCACCCCTTCAATGATTCTGGCGTTTTAGTTCGAAATACTCCTCCGGACGGACAGGCGTCAAAGTAACAGTAGGCGTGCCTGTCAAAGAACACGGCAGTCATGACAACGATCTAGGTCCCTAAAGCACACAGAGGTCGGCATACAAGGAGCCTGTGCCTCCGTGATCACGATTGAGATGCATTTAATGTTAGATAGCCAAAAACCTTTCTGAGTAACATTATGCTTCCATCTTCAGAGTGAAAAAGCATTTGGCAGCTAGGTATCGACCTTGAAAATGAACCTACTGCGTCATCTTCACAGTAAAATATAAATCTAACCGTCTGACATAAGACTAGTAATTTGACGACACAGAGTAATTGACAGCTGATCGCCCACATAGAGCATGCGGTTTGGTACAGTCGAACTCGGTTATGTCATGAAAGGAGCTGAATATTTTGTGTCGTTATAAACGAGTGTTGTTATAACCGAGTATAATGTTTTGGTTAACAGTGACGAACTAATTGGTACCACAGAATATCTGTCGCTATAAGCGTGGTGTCGTATAAACCGATGTCGTTATAACCGGGTTCGACTGTAATATGATGAGCGACAGTTTTAGAACTTTCTGCTTACATCGTCGTCGTATTGATAGCGAGGGCGTCATGGCGTCGCTGGGAACTGTCACCCTAAACACACGTCTCCTGACGTCACTCCAACCCTCACACAATACACCACCATCTCTCATACATTTGTACAATGGACCAAGTTTTTAGCCAAGTAATTGTAGGGTTCTGAGAAGTCAGAGGGGGTGGGGGACGTACAATGCTTCACTTTTTAACAGTTAGTCATGTATAAAATGTTGATCTCTTGAAGACAAGGCAAGCTGTGGCCTGTCATCGCGACACAATGGCCTGTGTTGCGATGACAGCTGCAGCTGGAGTGCTTGCTGTAGAAACAAGGACGAAGATGTCTACTGCAGTCGCCTTCAGAAGGCGACGCGAATTTACTGCAGTCTGAAATACAGTTCTGAAGGAATAAGACGTAAATGTGCTACAGTGAATTGACAGGTTGTTATTACACAGTTTTGTAACACAAATATTGGAAATAAATTGGCCAAACATTGTTATTACACAGTCTTGTAACACGAATATTGAAAATAAATTGGCCAAACATTGTTATTACACAGTCTTGTAACACAAATATTGGAAATAAATTGGCCCAACATTCTTATTACACAGTCTTGTAACACAAATATTGGAAATAAATTGGCCAAATATTGTTATTACACAGTCTTGTAACACAAATATTGAAAATAAATTGGCCAAACATTGTTATTACACAGTCTTGTAACACAAATATTGAAAATAAATTGGCCAAACATTGTTATTACACAGTCTTGTAACAAAAATATTGGAAATAAATTGGCCAAACATTGTTATTACACAGTCTTGTAACACAAATATTGAAAATAAATTGGCCAAACATTGTTATTACACAGTCTTGTAACACAAATATTGGAAATAAATTGGCCCAACATTCTTATTACACAGTCTTGTAACAAAAATATTGGAAATAAATTGGCCAAACATTGTTATTACACAGTCTTGTAACACAAATATTGGAAATAAATTGGCCAAACATTGTTATTACACAGTCTTGTTACATAAATATTGGAAATAAATTGGCCAAACATTGTTATTACACAGCCTTGTTACATAAATATTGGAAATAAATTGGCCAAACATTGTTATTACACAGTCTTGTAACACAAATATTGGAAATAAATTGGCCAAACATTGTTATTACACAGTCTTGTAACACAATATTGGAAATAAATTGGCCAAACATTGTTATTACACAGTCTTGTAACACAAATATTGGAAATTTGCGCACATTGAAAAGTTTCACAGAAATTTGGTAACTTTTCTTACGAGCTGCGTATACTGGATGGCTGACGACGAGAGTAAGGAGGGTGTTGAACAGAACAGTTGGTACTGCGTGCATGTAGAGGGTCCTGGAGAAAATTGCGTAATTATACGTTTAAAAATCTGCTCTTTTCTTCAGAAGAGGTTTACAAACAAAAATAATACCAATAAGACATGTTACATAATACGTGAACGACGAAAATGCAAAATCAATTTTAGTACAAAATCCGTCAGCAGGTGGCCACTTGATTGGCCTAAAAATGGTTAAAAATCAACGGAAACCTTTTCCTTGTGTTTTACGTAACGTCTGCACGTGGACACTTGCGGCAAATGAAGGTGTAAGTCGACGAACTGCTGTAGACGGCACGACGTCTGCACTTCGCACTAAATCCACTTTACAATAACGTAAGGAATTTACAGTACATTGTAAAAATAAAAGTGGGCCCCAAATTCCGTCTGGCTGATGTGGCGTACAGAAATAACTTTACCCCCGCCGAAGATTGAACCCCGGTCTTATAACCCCTACTCTAGTTTCCATACTCAGCTACAAATAAAAATTTTTCTTTAAAGTAGGGAGAAAGGGATGAAAGGGTTGTAGTGGCTGAAGTCAGTTTATAGTGGCTGGCCTTCGGTTTCCGCGAAAGACGCTGACATACATTTAAAGCTGTGTCACTATCAGCTTCACCAGTACAACTCCGCTCCACGTACCGCGGCCAGTCTGCTAGCTGCCACACCAACGGCATGTTCAAATATTCAACAACGTCTATCCTGCCTTTTCCGCTCCCTTTGCACAGCTTCCTTCCGCACCGCCCACCGCTCGCAGACCGGAAGTGATGGAGTAAGTGCAGCGGGGAGACAAAAAATCGCGCAATTCCGAGTGAGAGACTAACGAACACTGCAGTACTGGCTTGTTGGGATAAAGAGACGTCGGTCCTGCGACTTGGGTCACGGTGAGAAATTGTGTGTGTGAACGGTACAACGTGAAACTGCGCGAGTAATTGTTTACAGACCAAGATTAACCTGAATTAAAAGCACAGCTCGTACCGCGCAGTAAACACACATTACATAAACACTCAGTCCGTACCGCGCAGTAAACACACTTTACATAAACATTCAGTCCGTACCGCGCAGTAAAACACACTTTACATAAACATTCAGTCCGTACCGCGCAGTAAACACACTTTACATAAACATTCAGTCCGTACCGCGCAGTAAACACACTTTACATAAACATTCAGTCCGTACCGCGCAGTAAACACACTTTACATAAACATTCAGTCCGTACCTCGCAGTAAACCACTCCGTCTCAGTTATACAAACCAGTCAGTTAATGTTGTACAGTGAAATAATCGCTGTTTGTTCTCAGATCCACACAAAACACATAAATACAGACCGTACCGCGCAGTAAACACACTCCGTCTCAGTAATACAAACCAGTCAGTTAATGTTGTACAGTGAAATAATCGCTGTTTGTTCTGAGATCCACACAAAACACATAAATACAGTCCGTACCGCGCAGTAAACACACTCCGTCTCAGTAATACAAACCAGTCAGTTAATGTTGTACAGTGAAATAATCGCTGTTTGTTCTGAGATCCACACAAAACACATAAATACAGTCCGTACCGCGCAGTAAACACACTCCGTCTCAGTAATACAAACCAGTCAGTTAATGTTGTACAGTGAAATAATCGCTGTTTGTTCTGAGATCCACACAAAACACATAAATACAGTCCGTACCGCGCAGTAAACACACTCCTTCTCAGTTATACAAACCAGTCAGTTAATGCTGTACAGTGAAATAATCGCTGTTTGTTCTGAGATCCACACAAAACACATAAATACAGTCCGTACCGCGCAGTAAACACACTCCGTCTCAGTTATACAAACCAGTCAGTTAATGTTGTACAGTGAAATAATCGCTGTTTGTTCTGAGATCCACACAAAACATAAATACATTGTGTGGGCAGAACGTAGAATTTGTGAATGTTAAATTGGTGGTACATATAGTAACCACTGGGCTTTAGAGGGCTAAGGAAGTACCATGTTACTCAGACGTATGGGCGAACGGAAGTAAAACTGAGGCCAAATTTGACCTCAGTTCCAGCCAAGCCACGACTCACGTCATCCAGTCTGTGTCCTAGCTACAGACAGACAGTGGAGTTCAGATCCACGTCTTCTTGATCTGGATATTACAGTGAGATGACCAGCATGGTAAGTCCGCACGACCTTGCAGGTACACAGGCTGTGAGCCCCACAGTGATGTGGCTTAAACAAAGTGTGTCCCCCAGAGGGGCTAACATTGGACCAGTGTATCGGCAATGAACAGACTGCCATCTAAGCAGCAATACAAAGTCACGTGACTTCTGCGAATGTGATAAACTTCAATAATAGAACACTCTGTAACAAATCAAAACATATGGGTTGAGTCACTGAAGATGCGTGTAACAGCTAACCGGAAACAAATGTACCGTTGTACCAATCTACACGGTGTCACCTGCACTTATAGTGTCATGAGAACCTCAAATCAAAACAATTTAAATGTTTATGACATCACTAACAGCGATCAGACTGCTCCGTGACGTAACAAATGATTGTGACATCACTAACAGCGATCAGGACTGCTCCGTGACGTAAACAAATGTTTGTGACATCACTAACAGCGATCAGACTGCTCCAGTGACGTAACAAATGTTTGTGACATCACTAACAGCGATCAGACTGCTCCCGTGACGTAACAAATGTTTGTGACATCACTAACAGCGATCAGACTGCTCCCGTGACGTAACAAATGTTTGTGACATCACTAACAGCGATCAGACTGCTCCCGTGACGTAACAAATGTTGTGACATCACTAACAGCGATCAGAATGCTCCGTGACGTAACAAATACCGTAATATCAGCACCTAAGCACTGCTTAATGTTCGTGAAAATAAGTAACCGATATAGCATCGTGAAATGCGGTAGAATTTGGATAGGACTGAACGAAATAGTTCCTTAATTGCAAATGAGCGAATAAATCGCTGCATTTTATTGCGGCCACGGAAATTAGTGGCTGTGACGTCACCGCTGTTGTTACCTTCAAGGAAAGGCGGTTTATGCAAGACAGATTTAAGTCAAGGAACACGCACAGTACACGTGGACAAGACGACATTAGGGTGACATCAGGGGAGGCTGGGTCGACATTTCTAACATTATCAAACACTAATTGCTGGGTCGACATTTCTAACACTATCAAACACTAATTGCTGGGTCGACATTTCTAACACTATTAAAAACCAATTGCTGGGTCGACATTTCTAACACTATCAAACACTAATTGCTGGGTCGACATTTCTAACACTATCAAACACTAATTGCTGGGTCGACATTTCTAACACTATCAAACACTAATTTCTGGATCGACATTTCTAACACTATTAAAAACCAATTGCTGGGTCGACATTTCTAACACTATCAAAACACTAATTGCTGGGTCGACATTTCTAACACTATCAAACACTAATTGCTGGGTCGACATTTCTAACACTATCAAACACTAATTGCTGGGTCGACATTTCTAACACTATCAAACACTAATTGCTGGGTCGACATTTCTAACACTATTAAAAACCAATTGCTGGGTCGACATTTCTAACACTATCAAACACTAATTGCTGGGTCGACATTTCTAACACTATTAAAAACAATTGCTGGGTCGACATTTCTAACACTATCAAACACTAATTGCTGGGTCGACATTTTCTAACACTATCAAAACCAATTGCTGGGTCGACATTTCTAACACTATCAAACACTAATTGCTGGGTCGACATTTCTAACACTATTAAAAACAATTGCTGGGTCGACATTTCTAACACTATCAAACACTAATTGCTGGGTCGACATTTCTAACACTATCAAAAACCTAATTGCTGGGTCGACATTTCTAACACTATCAAACACTAATTGCTGGGTCGACATTTCTAACACTATTAAAAACCAATTGCTGGGTCGACATTTCTAACACTATCAAACACTAATTGCTGGGTCGACATTTCTAACACTATCAAACACTAATTGCTGGGTCGACATTTCTAACACTATCAAAACTAATTGCTGGGTCGACATTTCTAACACTATAAAACAAATTGCTGGGTCGACATTTCTAACACTATCAAACACTAATTGCTGGGTCGACATTTCTAACACTATCAAACACTAATTGCTGGGTCGACATTTCTAACACTATCAAACACTAATTGCTGGGTCGACATTTCTAACACTATCAAACACTAATTGCTGGGTCGACATTTCTAACACTATCAAACACTAATTGCTGGGTCGACATTTCTAACACTATCAAACACTAATTGCTGGGTCGACATTTCTAACACTATCAAAACACTAATTGCTGGGTCGACATTTCTAACACTATTCAAACACTAATTGCTGGGTCGACATTTCTAACACTATTCAAACACTAATTGCTGGGTCGACATTTCTAACACTATCAAACACTAATTGCTGGGTCGACATTTCTAACACTATCAAACACTAATTGCTGGGTCGACATTTCTAACACTATTAAACACTAATTGCTGGGATTCCCTGACATTTCTAACACTATCAAACACTAATTGCTGGGTCGACATTTCTAACACTATCAAACACTAATTGCTGGGTCGACATTTCTAACACTATCAAACACTAATTGCTGGGTCGACATTTCTAACACTATCAAACACTAATTGCTGGTACGACATTTCTAACTACTCTACACTAATTGCTGGTCGACATTTCTAACACATCAACACTAATTGCTGGGTCAGACATTTCTAGTCACATATACGATTACTCTCAATAGACGCAACATTGTGACCTAATATACGTTTCTCAATAGACGACACATTGTACCAATATACGTTTCTCAATAGACGCACACATTGTACCAATATACGTTTCTCAATAGACGCACACATTGTCATACCTAATAGTCACATTTCTACCTAATAGACGCACACATTGTACCAATATACGTTTCTCAATAGACGCACACAATGTACCAATATACGTTTCTCAATAGACGCACACATTGTACCAATATACGTTTCTCAATAGACGCACACATTGTACCAATATACGTTTCTCAATAGACGCACACATTGTACCAATATACGTTTCTCAATAGACGCACACATTGTACCAATATACGTTTCTCAATAGACGCACACATTGTACCCCGCCTATTTTAACGTAAAATTGTCGTCTTCTGCTCCTTATTCTTCATTCAAAAGCAATAGACCTATACAGGAAAGCAACACGCTATTTTGTGTCTTCTCTTTATAATAGCTTATTTATTTTAATACACAACGACATATGTCTACATTCGTTCCACTATGTATCACAAAGTGTTTTCCAAACCCTCTATTTCACTTTCAGTACACTTTCGGTTCAAAGTACTAGTTTTAAACTTTAATGAAAACTTTATTAAGTAAGGAATTTCCACAAAACTTTTTCTTAATTTATAATACACTTTCTTTAGATCGCTTTAGTTTCCTTAAATGGCTCGAAATCTCATGACGTATTACATGTTCAGTTCAGAATTACCGTCGTATGTACCAATACCGTCGTATGTACCGATACCGTCGTATGTACCGATTAGTACCGTCGTATGTACCGATTTGTACCGTCGTATGTACCGATTTGTACCGTCGTATGTACCAATACCGTCGTATGTACCGATTAGTACCGTCGTATGTACCGATTTGTACCGTCGTATGTACCGATTGTACCGTCGTATGTATCAATACCGTCGTATGTACCGATTTGTACCGTCGTATGTACCGATTTGTACCGTCGTATGTACCGATACCATCGTATGTACCGATTAGTACCGTCGTATGTACCGATTTGTACCGTCGTATGTACCGATTTGTACCGTCGTATGTACCGATACCGTCGTATTGTACCGATTTGTACCGTCGTATGTACCGATTTTCAAAACGTCGGTAGGAGGTTACGCAAAAAAAAAGACTAGAGCCGCTGATTTAGGCCATCTGAAACGTCACGCTGAGTATCACAAGTGATGTTTTCCGACGTTTCGAAGAAACTTAGCGTCCTTATTTTCAGGTATTAGGGAATCCTAGCAAGACAAACACAGTGAAAACTAAAAATCTCGTAAGATTTTGGGTTTTTGGTGTGGAAATACATCGTGTGCCACTTTGAACGTCTAGCACAAGTAGCAAGTGTTTGCGAGGACAGTGGCAAAGCACGCCCTTGGATAAACAGCGCCGTGACGCCGTCAACACACCTTCTGTTACTGGTAAAAAATGTGACAAGTTGTGTTAGTGACAAAAATGTCTGTTGTCGGTGTTACAGTGCTGTTTGTTATTACTGAAAACACAACGGCTGCCGAACACCAACATAGCAAGTCGTGATGTAGAAGTTCGAAGTAAGAGAGAATTGCGTCCAATATTATAGCTGCATACTTTTGTGTATTGTTTGTATGTATATATGTACGAGTATGCCTGTATATATGTATGTATATATGTAGACCTATGCATGCACGTATGTATGTACTACGTACGTATGTATGTACGTATGTACTACATAAATAAGAATTTGTTCATCCATTGAGTATACTCATGGGTGTTAATCACTGCCCATTCCTTCTCTCCTACGTGTGTTCAGTTGGCATGCCTGCCCATACTGTATCTCACTCCCAAAACTTTCACGAAGCTGTGGGCGGATCAAATGCAAATGAACTTAGCTATCCACTTTGATACCGAGTGGAGTCCTGGAGAAATTATTAATATTCATCTCAAGAAAGGTGAAATAAAGCAAGATTCTTTTCAAATCTATTGTTGTGGGGAGGAATTCATGAGGAAAAGGAATGGCAAATACTAAAATATGGAGGGACATGTCAGCCTTTAGAGACCAAAAGTAACCTGAATTATAAACATTCAGTCCGTACCGTGCAGTAAACACACTTTACATAAACATTCAGTCCGTACCGCGCAGTAAACACACTCTACATAAACATTCAGTCCGTACCGCGCAGTAAACACACTTTACATAAACTGTCAGTCCAGACCGCGCAGTAAACACACTCTACATAAACATTCAGTCCGTGCCGCGCAGTAAACACACTTTACATAAACACTCAGTCCGTACCGCGCAGTAAACACTTTACATAAACACTCAGTCCGTACCGTGCAGTAAACACACTTTACATAAACATTCAGTCCGTACCGCGCAGTAAACACACTCCTTCTCAGTTATACAAACCAGTCAGTTAATGCTGTGCAGTGAAATAATCGCTGTTTGTTCTGAGATCCACACAAAACACATAAATACAGTCCGTACCGCGCAGTAAACACACTCCGTCTCAGTTATACAAACCAGTCAGTTAATGCTGTGCAGTGAAATAATCGCTGTTTGTTCTGAGATCCACACAAAACACATAAATACAGTCCGTACCGCGCAGTAAACACACTCCGTCTCAGTTATACAAACCAGTCAGTTAATGCTGTACAGTGAAATAATCGCTGTTTGTTCTGAGATCCACACAAAACACATAAATACAGTCCGTACCGCGCAGTAAACACACTCCGTCTCAGTTATACAAACCAGTCAGTTAATGTTGTACAGTGAAATAATCGCTGTTTGTTCTGAGATCCACACAAAACACATAAATACAGTCCGTACCGCGCAGTAAACACACTCCGTCTCAGTTATACAAACCAGTCAGTTAATGCTGTACAGTGAAATAATCGCTGTTTGTTCTGAGATCCACACAAAACACATAAATACAGTCCGTACCGCGCAGTAAACACACTCCGTCTCAGTTATACAAACCAGTCAGTTAATGCTGTACAGTGAAATAATCGCTGTTTGTTCTGAGATCCACACAAAACACATAAATACAGTCCGTACCGCGCAGTAAACACACTCCGTCTCAGTTATACAAACCAGTCAGTTAATGCTGTACAGTGAAATAATCGCTGTTTGTTCTGAGATCCACACAAAACACATAAATACAGTCCGTACCGCGCAGTAAACACACTCCGTCTCAGTTATACAAACCAGTCCGTTAATGTTGTACAGTGAAATAATCGCTGTTTGTTCTGAGATCCACACAAAACACATAAATACAGTCCGTACCGCGCAGTAAACACACTCCGTCTCAGTTATACAAACCAGTCCGTTAATGTTGTACAGTGAAATAATCGCTGTTTGTTCTGAGATCCACACAAAACACATAAATACAGTCCGTACCGCGCAGTAAACACACTCCGTCTCAGTTATACAAAGCAGTCAGTTAATGCTGTACAGTGAAATAATCGCTGTTTGTTCTGAGATCCACACAAAACACATAAATACAGTCCGTACCGCGCAGTAAACACACTCCGTCTCAGTTATACAAACCAGTCAGTTAATGTTGTACAGTGAAATAATCGCTGTTTGTTCTGAGATCCACACAAAACACATAAATACACTGTGTGGGCAGAACGTAGAATTTGTGAAAGTTAAACGTGGTGGTACATATAGTAACCACTGGGTGCAGAGGACAAAATACGACAATGAAAGCTGAAATGTAAACACATATGCACCAACATTCATTTATATAAATTAGATAATTACGTACAAAACCGAGGAAGAATTCCGTAAAACGGTTTTTCTGCGTTCACGTATAAATAATCCGACCTGCCCAAAAGCGGCTGCTATCATAAACCTCACATTTTACTGCCTGCAGCCGGCTTAATTGAACCGGGCAATTTTCCTTAAACCCGCGGACCTTAAAATTGCAATGTTATATAAAAATGTGAAAATAGTGTAGTGTAATAACTTTATGTAAATATAATACATACAGTAACACATATGTGTGGACGTTCCGTTCTTTACAGCAAACTGCACACATGCAGTACCAGCTTCCTGCACATACGGTTTCCTTAAATGTGTACATTCCTCACAAATCACACGCCAACAAAACGCACTATATTTTCACTTTATATTATTCAACCCCTACACATGTTTCGGCATTTACAAGGCCATCTTCAGGGGGCTCGTAATGTACATTTACTTTACATCTGTGTTTATGTCTGCTGTTATGTTATATATATCACATGTAGTAAGTTTCATTAACATTTGTGGATTACAGTTATTTACAATTTATGTATTTAAATATATAAAACACAGATGTAAAGTAAATGTACATTACGAGCCCCCTGAAGATGGCCTTGTAAAGGCCGAAACATATGTAGGGGTTGAAGGATAAAAAGCGAAAATATAGTGCATTTTGTTGGTGTGTGATTTGTGAGTTGTGAAAATGTACGGTGAAGATGATGTAATATAAAATACATATATATTCCTATTTACTTCACTCGCTGGCTGCCCTCCACGCCACCACCTACAATTATTACTGCAATGTTTGCCCTTAGCTCCAAACATTTAACCATTTTCTCGTCCCGTTTGCCAGCAGCATCCAATCAGTGTGTCGACTGACCGCAGTCTGTTTCTATCAAGTCGTGACGTCACGAACCCCAGTTCATTATCCTTCACTTGTGCATCAGTGACTGACATACGTCACAGTGCTGTCTTAGTCACGTGACTAAGACAGCACAACCTGTTGGTTTTAGCCTGCCATTGCCTGAAACGTCGGTCAGTCATCTCCTCCTCTCTCTTTTTCCCACATTCATTCATCTTCCTCCCCTTCTCCCTTCTAATTATCATTTATTCCTGTCTAATTTGCTTCCTTTCCCTCTGTCTTGACCTCGGTTTATTTCTTCTTTATGTCCTGCTTTGTCTTTCTCTTCCTTCCATTCCATCTTTATCCTTTACCTGTACCACTGCTTCCTTCTTCCTCTTCATTTCTTACATTTTACGTTTTCGTTTAATTTACTGCAATTCGGCTCCCTTTGTTCCTTGTTTCTTTCTTCAATATACATTTTTATTTTTCTTGTCCTTGCCGTTTCGTCTCCCTTTACCCACACAGCCTCCTATTCCATGGGTACCGTCGGACGTTTCGCTAGTGTTAAGATGGCCGGAGCACCAAGCCGACCAGTTACCTCCATCTAACGCCGAAGTTAAGAATCTGTAGAGCGATACCTCCATTCCCCTCATACGCCTTCATGTTTTGCACAACAACAACTGTTCCTCTGCTCTATGTCAAATTCCTGTTTATTTAATTTTTGTTCTTCGACTGTCGTCTCTATTTTTATCCTACTTTCGCTCTGTCTATCCTCCATCCTTCCTTCTTCCTCTCGTTCTTTGACTGTTTCTCCTTTCCTTGTATCCGTAACTCCCGCTCCGTCTCTCTCTCTCCTCTTGTCACTCCCATCCAATTCAGAAATTCTGACTACGTCACAAAGCGGACACAGCAGACTGTATGGCGGTTTGTCCCAACGCCTCCCCTGCTCTGACCTGCACACACATGGATATTTGAACCCAGGACCTCCATACGCTAGCCCGCTGTGTGCTGTCTGTCTATCGCACCGTCCCCCCCATCAGATAACAGCATCAAGGGCTTTTGTTACATAATTACTGCTCACATATCAACTTCTGACAGGGGGTTGTTTATTATTACACAGACAGGGGTGCGTAATGCGTAACGCACTGCAGTGGCACAAACTACACACGTGCTTGGCTAATGGCTTGGTGCTGACTTCGTGAACAATTTGAAGTGCTCGATAATTGCGGGCGATCTAAGCCTGGCGACTTGGCGACTTGGCGACTTGGCGACTTTGCGACTTGGCGACTTGGCGACTTGGCGACTTGTCTAAACAGTAAAACCACTGGCAAACACTTGAGTCTGTCTTGTTCTAAATCCCCACTGACATTCATAAAAGTCACGTGACAGTCCGTAAAGCAGCAACGTGAAGAAGCTGATGGTAGTGCACCTAGTCAACACAAAGTGTATCATAACACAAAAACAGCCCCAATCTCAAAACAAATTCAGGCCACGAAATCTGTACCCCAGTTTATCAAAATTGAAGCAACAACATAGAAAATACGACCAAAATTTTAGTTAATTAGCGACTCGCTATGTTCCTCCCTTAATGTGAGAGACCAAGTTTCACACCCATACAGACAGTGTCAGTGGACCGCGATAGCTCAGTCGGTATAGCGACTTGCTACGAGCTGGACGGTCCGCGGATCGAATCCCGGTGGGGGCGAGATTTTCAGCACCGGTCCAGACCGGCCCTGGGGCCTACCGAGCCTCCTGTACAATAGGTACCGGGTCATTCCCGGGGGTAAAGCGGCCGGGGCGTGGCGTTAACCACCCACCCTCATCTAGTGCCAGGGTTAAAGAAAGAGTAGAGCTATACGTCTACTCCCCCTCTGGGCCTTCGTGGACCGTTGTAGGGTGACCTTTACCTTTATTTCGTCAATAATAAACTTTCATAATTTGTGAGACTGTTAAACACATAAATACACTGTGTGGGCAGAACGTAGAATTTGTTGAATGTTAAACATGGTGGTACATATAGTAACCACTGGGCTTGTTAGAGGGTAATAAAACCATGGTTTGGTACGTACTATAGTAACCACTGGGCTTTAGAGGGTTAAACGTGGTGGTACAATAGTACCACGGCTTAAGTTAAACGTGGGTACATATATAACCACTGGCTTTAAGGGTTAAACGTGGTGGTACATATAGTAACCACTGGGCTTTAGAGGGTTAAACGTGGTGGTACATATAGTAACCACTGGGCTTTAGAGGGTTAAACGTGGTGGTACATATAGTAACCACTGGGCTTTAGAGGGTTAAACGTGGTGGTACATATAGTAACCACTGGGCTTTAGAGGTTAAACGTGGTGGTACATATAGTAACCACTGGGCTTTAGAGGGTTAAAGTGGTGTACTGTGACCATGGGTTGGGTAAACTTACATATAGTAACCACTGGGCTTTAGAGGGTTAAACGTGGTGGTACATATAGTAACCACTGGGCTTTAAAGAGTGAGCATTATGAATGTATGCTGACAACTTTCAATTCCTGTTTCTATTAAATAGGCCACGCTTCGCAATGCTGTTTAACGGTTCTCCAAAACCACTTTGTTCCCACTTCCTGCTCCAAGAGACTTAGTCTAGCCTGGAGGCATCTCGCAAAGTGAAGCCTGGAGAAATACTTTCTGCTGTTTTGGCATTTCTCAAATTATCCGTTCGTTCCCCACTCCTCCCCCCGTCTGCTGTCACGATTTCCTGCCCTCAGCGCGCTTTGTTACACAGACAAAAGCAACTGGTGGTTACAGGAGGCCACGCATCGCATCGCAGGCGGACAGCAGACAGTTCGGTCATCAAAATGCGATTAATCTTGGTCACTGCGACTGTCACACTGCAACAACGACTTATATCGCAACATTTCTGTAACGTAACGTGGGGACAAGTTAATTGTTTTGCTGTAATATGTCAGTAGACAATGCGGACGGAGGCTGAAGCTGAGGTCACTTTAAGGGAGAAACATAGGCTGAGGGTATTCGAGAATACAGAGCTGAGGAGGATATTTGGGCCTGAGAGTGACGGGGTAACAGGGGAGTGGAGGAACCCTCGGTGGGAGTGGGAAAACTGCTATAATAAATCTTAAATAAATGACATGGTAGGGCGTGGATTGGATCAATCTGGCTCAACATAGAGAAAGGGGCGTCATGGTTTGAGCGCAGTAATGTCTTGTTGGCCGATACCAGCGGTCGCGCGGTCTAAGGCGTGGGTCTGCGGCCGCTCGCTTACTGGGATTGCGGGTTCGAATCCCGCCTAGGACATGGATGTCTGTCTGTTGTGAGTGTTGTGTGTTGTCAGGTAGAGGTCTGTGTGACGGGCTGATCACTCGTCCAGAGGAGTCCTACCGAGTGTGGTGTGTCTAAAGTGTGATCGTGAAGCCTCGAACAATGAGGCGACCTAGGCCCCAAGGGGCTGTCGAGCCATTGGGGAAAAAAAAGTATTCTTGGGTTCTACTAAATAATGGGATTTTTTTTTTGACTGGGTGAGAATTATTACGCACTGAAGAGGGACTTTGATGCACTGCATTATTTAGTTGGTAGTTGTGTTGCAGCATTTAACAAGAAGACTCTTTTGACCGGCAAACTGGACTTAAATTTAAGTAAGAAACTAGTAAAGTGCTACATTTGGAGCGTAGCTTTGTGTGGTGCTGAAACGTGGACACTTCGGAAAGTGGATCGGAAGTATCTGGAAAGTTTTGATATGTGGTGCTGGAGAAGACTGGAGAAGATCAGTTGGACCGATCGTGTGAGAAATGAAGAAGTATTACAGAGAGTGAAGGAGGAGAGGAATATCGTACATACAATAAAAAAGAAAGGCTAACTGGATTGGTCACATCTTGCGTAGAAACTGCCTTCTGAAACTGTGATTGAAGGAACGTTAGAGGGAAGGATAGAAATGACGGGAAGACGAGGGAGAAGACGTAAGCAGCTACTGGATGACATTAAAGAAAAGAGAAGATACTGTAAATTGAAAGAGGAAGCACTAGATCGCACCGTGTGTAGAACTCGCTTTGTAAGAGGCTACAGACCTGTCGTAAGACACTGCACAATGAACGAACACAATATTCATTTCCTAACTCTCATTACCGAACTGTGAAACATTGTACAACAGTCACCGAAACGTCAATACAGAACACCTCTCTCTCTCTCAGTGTGGAATCTGTGTGGGTCCCACAGACATACGCAGTTGGCTCTATGTATTTGTATATATCTATATATATGCAGTTGGCTCTATGTATCTGTATATATCTGTACATAAGCAGTTGGCCTAAGTACAACAAACTGCGACGTGTGCTGAATCTTACGGAACGTAACTGTTGGTGGGGGGTTGAGGGGTGTTTGTACAGTTTATTGACAGACGCTGCTTCAGTTACATGAGTTAGACAGATATGGATGGTGACGGAACGAAAGGGCAAATAAATTGTAGGCGGTTATGACGATTGGCCTGGAGTGACTGGCGAAGACCATGAATTGTCTCAGCCATTACAGAACGTAAGCCGGCACATCCGAACACAACTGTAACAGCTTCATCGTGTAAGTAGCGCTCGTGATGGTGATGTCTCTAGCATCTAGCTGCGTCTGTCTGTCTTCTGCTCAAATCTTATCGTGCGTCATTACACAGCAAGATTTGAGGCTCTGACAGCAGTGTTGCTGAAGATTGACGTCTTCTGGAATGTGACGTCGTGTCGGTTCCCGACGTTTCGAAGGATCATACAGCTTTTGACTGCTTGATTGTTGACGATGAAGGCAATACGATGGACCGAAACGTCGGTAACTACTGACCAAACGGTACAGTGTCACATAGCAGACGACCCAATTACTCGCGTGTTTTAATTGTCTTATCAAAACTGAACTTCTCGATGCCTCTTTCTTTAGATTTTGTGCCTCAAGGTAGGTCAGTCGTGTGCTGCAGTTTACAGACAAATGTTACAACAGACGTCATTGCCGCATTGTTAGACGCCTGTTCTGAGATCCACACAAAACACATAAATACAGTCCGTACCGCGCAGTAAACACACTACGTCTCAGTTATACAAACCAGTCAGTTAATGTTGTACAGTGAAATAATCGCTGTTTGTTCTGAGATCCACACAAAACACATAAATACAGTCCGTACCGCGCAGTAAACACACTCCGTCTCAGTTATACAAACCAGTCAGTTAATGCTGTACAGTGAAATAATCGCTGTTTGTTCTGAGATCCACACAAAACACATAAATACAGACCGTACGCGCCAGTAAACACACTCCGTCTCAGTTATACAAACCAGTCAGTTAATGCTGTACAGTGAAATAATCGCTGTTTGTTCTGAGATCCACACAAAACACATAAATACAGTCCGTACCGCGCAGTAAACACACTCCGTCTCAGTTACACAAACCAGTCAGTTAATGCTGTACAGTGAAATAATCGCTGTTTGTTCTGAGATCCACACAAAACACATAAATACAGTCCGTACCGCGCAGTAAACACACTACGTCTCAGTTATACAAACCAGTCAGTTAATGTTGTACAGTGAAATAATCGCTGTTTGTTCTGAGATCCACACAAAACACATAAATACAGTCCGTACCGCGCAGTAAACACACTCCGTCTCAGTTATACAAACCAGTCAGTTAATGTTGTACAGTGAAATAATCGCTGTTTGTTCTGAGATCCACACAAAACACATAAATACAGTCCGTACCGCGCAGTAAACACACTCCGTCTCAGTTACACAAACCAGTCAGTTAATGCTGTACAGTGAAATAATCGCTGTTTGTTCTGAGATCCACACAAAACACATAAATACAGTCCGTACCGCTCAGTAAACACACTCCGTCTCAGTTATACAAACCAGTCAGTTAATGTTGTACAGTGAAATAATCGCTGTTTGTTCTGAGATCCACACAAAACACATAAATACAGTCCGTACCGCGCAGTAAACACACTCCGTCTCAGTTATACAAACCAGTCAGTTAATGCTGTACAGTGAAATAATCGCTGTTTGTTCTGAGATCCACACAAAACACATAAATACAGTCCGTACCGCGCAGTAAACACACTCCGTCTCAGTTATACAAACCAGTCAGTTAATGCTGTACAGTGAAATAATCGCTGTTTGTTCTGAGATCCACACAAAACACATAAATACAGTCCGTACCGCGCAGTAAACACACTCCGTCTCAGTTACACAAACCAGTCAGTTAATGCTGTACAGTGAAATAATCGCTGTTTGTTCTGAGATCCACACAAAACACATAAATACAGTCCGTACCGCGCAGTAAACACACTACGTCTCAGTTATACAAACCAGTCAGTTAATGTTGTACAGTGAAATAATCGCTGTTTGTTCTGAGATCCACACAAAACACATAAATACAGTCCGTACCGCGCAGTAAACACACTCCGTCTCAGTTATACAAACCAGTCAGTTAATGTTGTACAGTGAAATAATCGCTGTTTGTTCTGAGATCCACACAAAACACATAAATACAGTCCGTACCGCGCAGTAAACACACTCCGTCTCAGTTACACAAACCAGTCAGTTAATGCTGTACAGTGAAATAATCGCTGTTTGTTCTGAGATCCACACAAAACACATAAATACAGTCCGTACCGCTCAGTAAACACACTCCGTCTCAGTTATACAAACCAGTCAGTTAATGTTGTACAGTGAAATAATCGCTGTTTGTTCTGAGATCCACACAAAACACATAAATACAGTCCGTACCGCGCAGTAAACACACTCCGTCTCAGTTATACAAACCAGTCAGTTAATGCTGTACAGTGAAATAATCGCTGTTTGTTCTGAGATCCACACAAAACACATAAATACAGTCCGTACCGCGCAGTAAACACACTCCGTCTCAGTTATACAAACCAGTCAGTTAATGCTGTACAGTGAAATAATCGCTGTTTGTTCTGAGATCCACACAAAACACATAAATACACTGTGTGGGCAGAACGTAGAATTGTTGAATGTTAAACATGGCGGTACATATAGTAACCACTGGGCTTTAGAGGGTTAACTGACTTTAAAAGCAATGATAAAACGTCATGATATCAGCACGAAGACATACGCCACTGTTCCAAAGCCTTCGTGCTGCACGTCCACACGCTCAGTGCACAGACCGTGACATACATGTACATCAGGCCTGCCGTGGGATAGAATGGCTTTCAAAATCAGGAGGCAGGACATCATATAAGAATTCATCTTGGTATTTTTTGTTGTGTCTCTCTACCTTGACAGGATAGAGAGAGATGACGAAGGACAGAGAGAGAGAGAGTATCTCATAAAAAGAATGAGTAATGCTGTGTGATTATGATGATGAAATTCGTTAAAATATAATCAGACATCGAACACAATACAATCCAACAGCCCGCGCTAAATGAAGCCGTCCCTCATATAATGGAAGTACACATAATGACAAATGTATGTGTATCTGTATGGCACAGACACTTGTGATTATTTGATGCGCCCCCTGAGGATGGCAACTTGATTGCCGAAACGTATGTAGTGGTTACAAATACACTTTGTTAATAATGATTGTGGATTTGTTGGTTTGACTGAAACTTATGAACCTTTGTTACCTGTTTGTACCTTACATTCACCTTGCATTTCCATTAATTAATTATTACCTGTACTTGATTTGCCGAAACGTCGCAGTGACTAAGTCAGTGCAATGCGCCGACCTACTGTTCTGATTTATAGATAGACGTAATTTGCGCACAGCCCGATAATACTGCGGTACATTTAGCGACACTGCGCTTACAGATATTCAGAGTAAACACTAATTTGTTCGCAAAATAAATATGAAGATTCACGAACGCCGCATCCAATTCGCCGTTAGTGTCACGTGTTCAGTTCAATTTTCACACACATCTAGTGCCTCCTATGCACTAACGATGCACTTTTCCTTCTCACGTCTGCGTGTGGTATTTGTGTACAAACGTTCTGTTTGCGCTATTATTTGTGGTCCTTATATTGCCGATACATTACATCCACCGCAATACGCACAAATTATTAGCATTAACTGCAGTTTATATATCGCTGACATTGTTACGTACTAATTACAGCTGACACGACTGTAACATGCAACAGTGGCACATGTACATCAGCAACATTGCAGCGTGTTCACAGCATCAAGTGGACTGAGTCAGCTTCACAGTAAAACTGTGCAGTGTCAGTACAGGTCAGGTTATGTAAACTACTTAAATTGTGTCTTCCAGTCCGCAAATACAAAACGTATTTAACCCTCTAAAGCACAGTGGTTACTATATATACCACCACGTTTAACATTCAACAATTCTACGTTCTGCCCACACAGTGTATTTATGTGTTTTGTGTGGATCTCAGAACAAACAGCGATTATTTCACTGTACAACATTAACTGACTGGTTTGTATAACTGAGACGGAGTGTGTTTACTGCGCGGTACGGACTGTATTTATGTGTTTTGTGTGGATCTCAGAACAAACAGCGATTATTTCACTGTACAACATTAACTGACTGGTTTGTATAACTGAGACGGAGTGTGTTTACTGCGCGGTACGGACTGTATTTATGTGTTTTGTGTGGATCTCAGAACAAACAGCGATTATTTCACTGTACAACATTAACTGACTGGTTTGTATAACTGAGACGGAGTGTGTTTACTGCGCGGTACGGACTGTATTTATGTGTTTTGTGTGGATCTCAGAACAAACAGCGATTATTTCACTGTACAACATTAACTGACTGGTTTGTATAACTGAGACGGAGTGTGTTTACTGCGCGGTACGGACTGTATTTATGTGTTTTGTGTGGATCTCAGAACAAACAGCGATTATTTCACTGTACAACATTAACTGACTGGTTTGTATAACTGAGACGGAGTGTGTTTACTGCGCGGTACGGACTGTATTTATGTGTTTTGTGTGGATCTCAGAACAAACAGCGATTATTTCACTGTACAACATTAACTGACTGGTTTGTATAACTGAGACGGAGTGTGTTTACTGCGCGGTACGGACTGTATTTATGTGTTTTGTGTGGATCTCAGAACAAACAGCGATTGTTTCACTGTACAACATTAACTGACTGGTTTGTATAACTGAGACGGAGTGTGTTTACTGCGCGGTACGGACTGTATTTATGTGTTTTGTGTGGATCTCAGAACAAACAGCGATTATTTCACTGTACAACATTAACTGACTGGTTTGTATAACTGAGACGGAGTGTGTTTACTGCGCGGTACGGACTGTATTTATGTGTTTTGTGTGGATCTCAGAACAAACAGCGATTATTTCACTGTACAACATTAACTGACTGGTTTGTATAACTGAGACGGAGTGTGTTTACTGCGCGGTACGGACTGTATTTATGTGTTTTGTGTGGATCTCAGAACAAACAGCGATTATTTCACTGTACAACATTAACTGACTGTTTGTATAACTGAGACGGAGTGTGTTTACTGCGCGGTACGGACTGTATTTATGTGTTTTGTGTGGATCTCAGAACAAACAGCGATTATTTCACTGTACAACATTAACTGACTGGTTTGTATAACTGAGACGGAGTGTGTTTACTGCGCGGTACGGACTGTATTTATGTGTTTTGTGTGGATCTCAGAACAAACAGCGATTGTTTCACTGTACAACATTAACTGACTGGTTTGTATAACTGAGACGGAGTGTGTTTACTGCGCGGTACGGACTGTATTTATGTGTTTTGTGTGGATCTCAGAACAAACAGCGATTATTTCACTGTACAACATTAACTGACTGGTTTGTATAACTGAGACGGAGTGTGTTTACTGCGCGGTACGGACTGTATTTATGTGTTTTGTGTGGATCTCAGAACAAACAGCGATTATTTCACTGTACAACATTAACTGACTGGTTTGTATAACTGAGACGGAGTGTGTTTACTGCGCGGTACGGACTGTATTTATGTGTTTTGTGTGGATCTCAGAACAAACAGCGATTATTTCACTGTACAACATTAACTGACTGGTTTGTATAACTGAGACGGAGTGTGTTTACTGCGCGGTACGGACTGTATTTATGTGTTTTGTGTGGATCTCAGAACAAACAGCGATTATTTCACTGTACAACATTAACTGACTGGTTTGTATAACTGAGACGGAGTGTGTTTACTGCGCGGTACGGACTGTATTTATGTGTTTTTGTGTGGATCTCAGAACAAACAGCGATTATTTCACTGTACAACATTAACTGACTGGTTTGTATAACTGAGACGGAGTGTGTTTACTGCGCGGTACGGACTGTATTTATGTGTTTTGTGTGGATCTCAGAACAAACAGCGATTATTTCACTGTACAACATTAACTGACTGGTTTGTATAACTGAGACGGAGTGTGTTTACTGCGCGGTACGGACTGTATTTATGTTTTTGTGTGGATCTCAGAACAAACAGCGATTATTTCACTGTACAACATTAACTGACTGGTTTGTATAACTGAGACGGAGTGTGTTCACTGCGCGGTACGGACTGTATTATATGTTTTGTGTGGATCTCAGAACAAACAGCGATTATTTCACTGTACAACATTAACTGACTGGTTTGTATAACTGAGACGGAGTGTGTTTACTGCGCGGTACGGACTGTATTTATGTGTTTTGTGTGGATCTCAGAACAAACAGCGATTATTTCACTGTACAGCATTAACTGACTGGTTTGTATAACTGAGACGGAGTGTGTTTACTGCGCGGTACGGACTTAATTTATGTGTTTTGTGTGGATCTCAGAACAAACAGCGATTATTTCACTGTACAACATTAACTGACTGGTTTGTATAACTGAGACGGAGTGTGTTTACTGCGCGGTACGGACTGTATTTATGTGTTTTGTGTGGATCTCAGAACAAACAGCGATTATTTCACTGTACAATATTAACTGACTGGTTTGTATAACTGAGACGGAGTGTGTTTACTGCGCGGTACGGACTGTATTTATGTGTTTTGTGTGGATCTCAGAACAAACAGCGATTATTTCACTGTACAGCATTAACTGACTGGTTTGTATAACTGAGACGGAGTGTGTTTACTGCGCGGTACGGACTGTATTTATGTGTTTTGTGTGGATCTCAGAACAAACAGCGATTATTTCACTGTACAGCATTAACTGACTGGTTTGTATAACTGAGACGGAGTGTGTTTACTGCGCGGTACGGACTGTATTTATGTGTTTTGTGTGGATCTCAGAACAAACAGCGATTATTTCACTGTACAACATTAACTGACTGGTTTGTATAACTGAGACGGAGTGTGTTTACTGCGCGGTACGGACTGTATTTATGTGTTTTGTGTGGATCTCAGAACAAACAGCGATTATTTCACTGTACAGCATTAACTGACTGGTTTGTATAACTGAGACGGAGTGTGTTTACTGCGCGGTACGGACTGTATTTATGTGTTTTGTGTGGATCTCAGAACAAACAGCGATTATTTCACTGTACAACATTAACTGACTGGTTTGTATAACTGAGACGGAGTTGTTTACTGCGCGGTACGGACTGTATTTATGTGTTTTGTGTGGATCTCAGAACAAACAGCGATTATTTCACTGTACAACATTAACTGACTGGTTTGTATAACTGAGACGGAGTGTGTTTACTGCGCGGTACGGACTGAGTGTTTATGTAAAGTGTGTTTACTGCGCGGTATGGACTGAGTGTTTATGTAAAGTGTGTTTACTGCGCGGTACGGACTGGATGTTTATGTAAAGTGTGTTTACTGCAAGGTACGAGTTGGTCTGCAAATAAAACTTAGCCTAACAAATTAAATTTCCCAATTATGCGCTCCGCGGTGAAATGTGCTCTTCGCTTTTCTGGGATGTTAAGCAACGTAGATTGGATGTGACTTACCGACGTTTCGGGACAAACTATCAGTTCCATCTTCAAGGGTCATCCACACATATTTCGTCTTGGACTGTTTGACCTTTCAAGATGGGACCTACAGGTTCTCCAGAAACGTCGGTAAATTACTACCAATCTACGCTGCGTAACATCCTAGAATAACGCAGATCTCTTTTAAAACAGCGGCAGAAGCCTGAAACCAAGCATTAAATAACTGGCTTTTATAACCGAACAGTGTGTTTACTGCGCGGTACGGACTGAATGTTTAACTATAACGCAGGTTGATCTTGGTCTTTAAAGTGTCAACTGACTGCACAACAATTATTATTCTTCTCCTACCTTCTGTTAACAAGGCCCCTGTTCAAGGCAGGCAATAACCTCTGCTTAAGAACAAGTAGTTATCATTGAGTACTTACGTCACTCTAGCGCTCAGACCACGTCACATATCTGTGTATCTAGTCTAATGCGATCTGAGGTCAAACCAATTGTGACATCAAGTGCCAACATCTGTTGTCTCAATGCACTTGCTAGCCTGCATGAAACGCGCTCAAACAATTACGTTTTATTAAATGCAAACCAAAAACATACCTTGAAACTGTAAGTAGCTCTGTCCGTTTGTGCTTTAAATGACGGCGCTGTCAGCGCTGCAGTATAGGACGACTGACGGACAGTGAACTGGACAGGATTTGGAAGGAAGCGGTAATGACACTGCGAGGTTTGTTTCAGTTATACGTGTATGAAGAACAAATGACATGAACTGCAGTGTACACAGAACGAAACTTTAAAGGCTAACATTAATCTGAATTATATTTAAAGACCCAGTCCGTACCGCGCATTAAACACACTTTACATAAACACTCAGTCCGTACCGAGCAGTAAACACACTCCGTCTCAGTTATACAAACCAGTCAGTTAATGTTGTACAGTGAAATAATCGCTGTTTGTTCTGAGATCCACACAAAACACATAAATACAGTCCGTACCGCGCAGTAAACACACTCCGTCTCAGTTATACAAACCAGTCAGTTAATGTTGTACAGTGAAATAATCGCTGTTTGTTCTGAGATCCACACAAAACACATAAATACAGTCCGTACCGCGCAGTAAACACACTCCGTCTCAGTTATACAAACCAGTCAGTTAATGCTGTACAGTGAAATAATCGCTGTTTGTTCTGAGATACACACAAAACACATAAATACAGTCCGTACCGCGCAGTAAACACACTCCGTCTCAGTTATACAAACCAGTCAGTTAATGCTGTACAGTGAAATAATCGCTGTTTGTTCTGAGATCCACACAAAACACATAAATACAGTTCGTACCGCGCAGTAAACACACTCCGTCTCAGTTATACAAACCAGTCAGTTAATGCTGTACAGTGAAATAATCGCTGTTTGTTCTGAGATCCACACAAAACACATAAATACAGTTCGTACCGCGCAGTAAACACACTCCGTCTCAGTTATACAAACCAGTCAGTTAATGTTGTACAGTGAAATAATCGCTGTTTGTTCTGAGATCCACACAAAACACATAAATACAGTCCGTACCGCGCAGTAAACACACTCCGTCTCAGTTATACAAACCAGTCAGTTAATGATGTACAGTGAAATAATCG
The DNA here is from genome assembly GCA_021186555.1 of Reticulitermes speratus. Classification (NCBI taxonomy): domain Eukaryota; kingdom Metazoa; phylum Arthropoda; class Insecta; order Blattodea; family Rhinotermitidae; genus Reticulitermes; species Reticulitermes speratus. Next base: position 704,142 of record JAJKFL010000026.1, read on the forward strand.
CTGTTTGTTCTGAGATCCACACAAAACACATAAATACAGTCCGTACCGCGCAGTAAACACACTACGTCTCAGTTATACAAACCAGTCAGTTAATGCTGTACAGTGAAATAATCGCTGTTTGTTCTGAGATCCACACAAAACACATAAATACACTGCGTGGGCAGAACGTAGAGTTGTGAATGTTAAACCTGGCGGTACATATAGTAACCACTGGGCTTTAGAGGGTTAACATCATATTAACATTCCGTTTTCTGTATCCTTATAAAGTGTCGGATATTTAAAATTACTTCTTCTTCTCCTTTACAGTTCTACATATCTATAAAATCTCCGAAAGGTATTTAGTACAACAGACAAAGATAACCATCACGAAATAAAGGACTTTAAAACGTAGACATAAATGTGAGGACAAAATTACAGATAATGTTAAATAAATTTAATGAGATTTATCTGACTCAGAACAGAGATAAATATTGTGGTAACTTAACCTATGGATTACGACTGTGTTGAAGGGGGCCGTTTGCTCGTTCGGCTGGCTGTACAGATGGCTTATTACGACAGTCACGCAGCGCATGCGTTGAACCAATTTGTGGGGGGCAAGTGAAGGCGACCCTCAAATTGCTTGATGATATCCAATAACGCAATAAGCAGTTAAGGTACCGCAGTGTCAGTGCTAACACGGTTAACACAATTTGAATGTTTAAGGATACAGCCACACACACAAATCACTGCTAAGCAGGAACAAAACAACAGACAGACAGACAGATAGGTCAACGATGTATTTAGCGCCTATAAAGCCACAAACACAACATCGCTGCATACTGTTTAGTGTACCAGTCTATAAAGCCACAAACACAATATCGCTGCATACTGTTTAGTGTACCAGTCTATAAAGCCACAAAAACAATATCGCTGCATACTGTTTAGTTACCAGTCTATAAGCACAAACACAATATCGCTGCATATGTTTAGTGTACCAGTCTATAAAGTCACAAACACAATATCGCTGCATACTGATTTAGTGTACCAGTCTATAAAGCCACAAACACAATATTCGCTGCATACTGTTTAGTGTACCAGTCTATAAAGTCACAAACACAATATCGCTGCATAGTGTTTAGTGTACCAGTCTATAAAGCCACAAACACAATATCGCTGCATACTGTTTAGTGTACCAGTCTATAAAGCCACAAACACAATATCGCTGCATACTGTTTAGTGTACCAGTCTATAAAGCCACAAACACAAATCGCTGCATACTGTTTAGTGTACCAGTCTATAAAGCCACAAACACAATATCGCTGCATACTGTTTAGTGTACCAGTCTATAAAGCCACAAACACAATATCGCTGCATACTGTTTAGTGTACCAGTCTATAAAGCCACAAACACAACATCGCTGCATACTGTTTAGTGTACCAGTCTATAAAGCCACAAACACAATATCGCTGCATACTGTTTAGTGTACCAGTCTATAAAGCCACAAACACAATATCGCTGCATACTGTTTAGTGTACCAGTCTATAAAGCCAAAACAATATCGCTGCATACTGTTTAGTGTACCAGTCTATAAAGCCACAAACACAATATCGCTGCATACTGTTTAGTGTACCAGTCTATAAAGCCACAAACACAATATCGCTGCATACTGTTTAGTGTACCAGTCTATAAAGCCACAAACACAATATCGCTGCATACTGTTTAGTGTACCAGTCTATAAAGCCACAAACACAATATCGCTGCATACTGTTTAGTGTACCAGTCTATAAAGCCACAAACACAATATCGCTGCATACTGTTTAGTGTACCAGTCTATAAAGCCACAAACACAATATCGCTGCATACTGTTTAGTGTACCAGTCTATAAAGCCACAAACACAATATCGCTGCATACTGTTTAGTGTACCAGTCTATAAAGCCACAAACACAATATCGCTGCATACTGTTTAGTGTACCAGTCTATAAAGCCACAAACACAATATCGCTGCATACTGTTTAGTGTACCAGTCTATAAAGCCACAAACACAATATCGCTGCATACTGTTTAGTGTACCAGTCTATAAAGCCACAAACACAATATCGCTGCATACTGTTTAGTGTACCAGTCTATAAAGTCACAAACACAATATCGCTGCATACTGTTTAGTGTACCAGTCTATAAAGCCACAAACACAATATCGCTGCATACTGTTTAGTGTACCAGTCTATAAAGCCACAAACACAATATCGCTGCATACTGTTTAGTGTACCAGTCTCGAATATATCTTAGGGGCCCAAATACCCTCCTACGTGAAATCTGCGGTCTACTGGGGTATTACGCGGCGTCGTGTGGTAATTGTTTACCGACGTTTCGGTACAACGTATCGGTCCCATACTCACGAGTCAAGAGTATTGACTCTTGACCGGTCACGATGGGACCGATACGTTGTCCCGAAACGTCGGTAAACAATTACCACACGACGCCGTGTAATACCCCAGAAGAACGCAGATTTCATTAACATCGCGGCGGAAGCCTGAAATCAATATCCTGCTACGTGTTTTCGTAGTTTTTCTCAGTCCCTTTTAGATAAAGCCTAGACTTCATTGCGGCAAGACGTGGCATTTAAAGCAACTTACCATTTACCATGTTCAAGGCTCGCGCTTACTTTAACTGTATAGCTTTGAAAGAGGACGCCGTGTTACTGGCGTTGCGTTCAGCTGAATGCAACAGGTTAAACAACGGAAGCTGTTACAGCAAATAACGCATATAAGAAGTACGTGGGATATTTCTGTGTGAACGTATTGGCTATGGGGTTGGTAGTACCGATATTTCTGTGTGAACGTATTGGCTATGGGGTTGGTAGTACCGATATATCTGTGTGAACGTATTGGCTATGGGGTTGGTAGTACCGATATATCTGTGTGAACGTATTGGCTATGGGTTGGTAGTACCGATAATCTGTGTGAACGTATTGGCTATGGGGTTGGTAGTACCGATATATCTGTGTGAACGTATTGGCTATGGGGTTGGTTGTACCGATATATCTGTGTGAACGTATTGGCTATGGGGTTGGTAGTACCGATATATCTGTGTGAACGTATTGGCTATGGGGTTGGTAGTACCGATATATCTGTGTGAACGTATTGGCTATGGGGTTGGTTGTACCGATATATCTGTGTGAACGTATTGGCTATGGGGTTGGTAGTACCGATATATCTGTGTGAACGTATTGGCTATGGGGTTGGTAGTACCGATATATCTGTGTGAACGTATTGGCTATGGGGTTGGTAGTACCGATATATCTGTGTGAACGTATTGGCTATGGGGTTGGTAGTACCGATATATCTGTGTGAACGTATTGGCTATGGGTTGGTAGTACCGATATATCTGTGTGAACGTATTGGCTATGGGGTTGGTTGTACCGATATATCTGTGTGAACGTATTGGCTATGGGGTTGGTAGTACCGATATATCTGTGTGAACGTATTGGCTATGGGGTTGGTAGTACCGATATATCTGTGTGAACGTATTGGCTATGGGGTTGGTTGTACCGATATATCTGTGTGAACGTATTGGCTATGGGGTTGGTAGTACCGATATATCTGTGTGAACGTATTGGCTATGGGGTTGGTAGTACCGATATATCTGTGTGAACGTATTGGCTATGGGGTTGGTAGTACCGATATATCTGTGTGAACGTATTGGCTATGGGGTTGGTTGTACCGATATATCTGTGTGAACGTATTGGCTATGGGTTGGTAGTACCGATATATCTGTGTGAACGTATTGGCTATGGGGTTGGTAGTACCGATATATCTGTGTGAACGTATTGGCTATGGGGTTGGTAGTACCGATATATCTGTGTGAACGTATTGGCTATGGGGTTGGTAGTACCGATATATCTGTGTGAACGTATTGGCTATGGGTTGGTAGTACCGATATGGGAATTATGAGAACTCAAATTGCCACGAGAATAAAAATGCAAATTATCGAAAATTACACCAAAATAAGGCAATCGCTGTGTATAACTGAAAACGCTGCATTTTAATAATTGTATGCGGGTATAACGTCTGAGGTATTGGTATACGTCTGAGGTATTGGTATACGTCTGAGGTATTGGTATACGTCTGAGGTATTGGTATACGTCTGAGGTATTGGTATACGTCTGAGGTATTGGTATACGTCTGAGGTATTGGTATACGTCTGAGGTATTGGTATACGTCTGAGTATTGGTATACGTCTGAGGTATTGGTATACGTCTGAGGTATTGGTATACGTCTGAGGTATTGGTATACGTCTGAGGTATTGGTATACGTCTGAGGTATTGGTATACGTCTGAGGTATTGGTATACGTCTGAGGTATTGGTATACGTCTGAGGTATTGGTATACGTCTGAGGTATTGTATACGTCTGAGGTATTGGTATACGTCTGAGGTATTGGTATACGTCTGAGTATTGGTATACGTCTGAGGTATTGTATACGTCTGAGAGTAATTGGTATATACGTCTGAGTATGGTAAGTTAGGTATTGGTATACGTCTGAGGTATTGGTATACGTCTGAGGTATTGGTATACGTCTGAGGTATTGGTATACGTCTGAGGTATTGGTAATACGTCTGAGGTATTGGTTAATGACGTCTGAGGTATTGGTATACGTCTGAGGTATTACTCTGAGTATACGTCTGAGGTATTGGTATACGTCTGAGGTATTGGTATACGTCTGAGGTATTGGTATACGTCTGAGGTATTGGTATACGTCTGAGGTATTGGGATACGTCTAGTAGTATACGTCTGAGGTATTGGTATACGTCTGAGGTATTACGAGTATTGAACGTCTGAGGTATTGGTATACGTCTGAGGTATTGGTATACGTCTGAGGTATTGGTATACGTCTGAGGTATTGGTATACGTCTGAGGTATTGGTATACGTCTGAGGTATTGGTATACGTCTGAGGTATTGGTATACGTCTGAGGTATTGGTATACGTCTGAGGTATTGGTATACGTCTGCGGTATTGGTATACGTCTGAGGTATTGGTATACGTCTGAGGTATTGGTATACGTCTGAGGTATTGGTATACGTCTGAGGTATATGGTATACGTCTGAGGTATTGGTAATACGTCTGAGGTATTGGTATACGTCTGAGGTATTGGTATACGTCTGAGGTATTGGTATACGTCTGAGGTATACGTCTGAGGTATTGGTATACGTCTGAGGTATTGGTATAGTCTGAGGTATTGGTATACGTGTGAAATATTGGTAAACGTCTGAGGTATTGGCCTACTGACCGCTAAGTATGACTACGAATGCAACTCTATACACATAAAAGGTAAAGTTCACCCTATAACAGGCCATGAAGACCCAGAGGGGGAGTAGAGGTATAGCTCTACTCTTTCTTTAACCCTGGCGCTAGATGGGGGTGGATGGTCAACGCCACGCCCCGGCCGCTTTACCCCCGGGAATGACCGGTATCCATTGTATAGGAAGCTCGGTAGGCCCCAGCTTCGGTCTGGACGATTGAGGAAAATCTCGCCCCCACCGGGATTCGATCCCCGGACCGTCCAGCTCGTAGCGAGTCGCTATACCGACTGAGCTATCGCGGCCCACAAGTCTACACAAATAACAGAAAAAAATGAATTTTTCGCGCATCGTAAGAACGAGACCTCGATAACTATGAAAGGTTTGGCTACTTAGAAACTTGGGAATTAATACTGCACTGTGGAGCATGAGTAGGCTTTAGAACAGACGGAGCTACTAGATAAAGGCAAAACAAAAATTCAAGCCTGTGCAAGCAACAAATCCGAGACCGACTTTGACAGTAATCTATCGTACTTGGTTTGTGAGTGGCTGAGTGACGTACAGACATTCTTACATTCGTTATTACTGCGCATATCTTATTTACTTAAAGCCCACTTCAACATTATCCTCCAGTTTGGCCTACGTCTTCAAATTGAAGGGCACAACAAACAAAGTATACATTTGGAGGCAGAGCTGTCTCGTCTCGAACAGTGTTTTGTCGAATATTTGGCGAATTCAATCCAATTCAGTTTGTGTCTTATCACGTGTTCACGCAACAGGCCACGCACAAAGCCACGCACAAACCAAAACGCCACCGATCCACCCTCCAACCCACCCACGCACATACACATACATATTCAACAAAATTCACCTCAAATCCATAAGATGCAAAGCTAATCTTATGTCAATCCAATAATAACAATAATAATAATAAACGCAGACTATGTCAATAGTCCGACCAGACAACAGAACACATTATGTCAGCACGTCCAGTACTGACAAAAGAACAATACATAAATAGACACAATAGTATGTTCAACTGCAGTTTAACATTGCTAGGAAATAGGGCTACAGTTACACAACGAACATTGGTGTGAGCTTGTACCGAAATTGGTAGAAACTGGTCTTGACAGTAAGGTAACAGTGTTGTGTACCGAAATTGGTAGAAACTGGTCTTGACAGTAAGGTAAGTGTTGTGTACCGAAATTGGTAGAAACTGGTCTTGACAGTAAGGTAACAGTGTTGTGTACCGAAATTGGTAGAAACTGGTCTTGACAGTAAGGTAAGTGTTGTGTACCGAAATTGGTAGAAACTGGTCTTGACAGTAAGGTAAGTGTTGTGTACCGAAATTGGTAGAAACTGGTGTTGACAGTAAGGTAACAGTGTTGTGTACCGAAATTGGTAGAAACTGGTCTTGACAGTAAGGTAAGTGTTGTGTACCGAAATTGGTAGAAACTGGTCTTGACAGTAAGGTAAGTGTTGTGTACCGAAATTGGTAGAAACTGGTCTTGACAGTAAGGTAACAGTGTTGTGTACCGAAATTGGTAGAAACTGGTCTTGACAGTAAGGTAAGTGTTGTGTACCGAAATTGGTAGAAACTGGTCTTGACAGTAAGGTAACAGTGTTGTGTACCGAAATTGGTAGAAACTGGTCTTGACAGTAAGGTAAGTGTTGTGTACCGAAATTGGTAGAAACTGGTCTTGACAGTAAGGTAAGTGTTGTGTACCGAAATTGGTAGAAACTGGTCTTGACAGTAAGGTAACAGTGTTGTGTACCGAAATTGGTAGAAACTGGTCTTGACAGTAAGGTAAGTGTTGTGTACCGAAATTGGTAGAAACCGGTCTTGACAGTAAGGTAACAGTGTTGTGTACCGAAATTGGTAGAAACTGGTCTTGACAGTAAGGTAAGTGTTGTGTACCGAAATTGGTAGAAACTGGTCTTGACAGTAAGGTAACAGTGTTGTGTACCGAAATTGGTAGAAACTGGTCTTGACAGTAAGGTAAGTGTTGTGTACCGAAATTGGTAGAAACTGGTCTTGACAGTAAGGTAAGTGTTGTGTACCGAAATTGGTAGAAACTGGTCTTGACAGTAAGGTAACAGTGTTGTGTACCGAAATTGGTAGAAACTGGTCTTGACAGTAAGGTAAGTGTTGTGTACCGAAATTGGTAGAAACTGGTCTTGACAGTAAGGTAAGTGTTGTGTACCGAAATTGGTAGAAACTGGTGTTGACAGTAAGGTAACAGTGTTGTGTACCGAAATTGGTAGAAACTGGTCTTGACAGTAAGGTAAGTGTTGTGTACCGAAATTGGTAGAAACCGGTCTTGACAGTAAGGTAAGTGTTGTGTACCGAAATTGGTAGAAACTGGTCTTGACAGTAAGGTAAGTGTTGTGTACCGAAATTGGTAGAAACTGGTCTTGACAGTAAGGTAAGTGTTGTGTACCGAAATTGGTAGAAACTGGTCTTGACAGTAAGGTAACAGTGTTGTGTACCGAAATTGGTAGAAACTGGTCTTGACAGTAAGGTAACAGTGTTGTGTACCGAAATTGGTAGAAACTGGTCTTGACAGTAAGGTAACAGTGTTGTGTACCGAAATTGGTAGAAACTGGTCTTGACAGTAAGGTAACAGTGTTGTGTACCGAAATTGGTAGAAACTGGTCTTGACAGTAAGGTAAGAGTGTTGTGTACCGAAATTGGTAGAAACTGGTCTTGACAGTAAGGTAACAGTGTTGTGTACCGAAATTGGTAGAAACTGGTGTTGACAGTAAGGTAACAGTGTTGTGTACCGAAATTGGTAGAAACTGGTGTTGACAGTAAGGTAAGAGTGTTGTGTACCGAAATTGGTAGAAACTGGTGTTGACAGTAAGGTAAGAGTGTTGTGTACCGAAATTGGTAGAAGCTGGTGTTGACAGTAAGGTAACAGTGTTGTGTACCGAAATTGGTAGAAACTGGTCTTGACAGTAAGGTAACAGTGTTGTGTACCGAAATTGGTAGAAACTGGTCTTGACAGTAAGGTAACAGTGTTGTGTACCGAAATTGGTAGAAACTGGTCTTGACAGTAAGGTAACAGTGTTGTGTACCGAAATTGGTAGAAACTGGTGTTGACAGTAAGGTAAGAGTGTTGTGTACCGAAATTGGTAGAAACTGGTCTTGACAGTAAGGTAACAGTGTTGTGTACCGAAATTGGTAGAAACTGGTCTTGACAGTAAGGTAAGTGTTGTGTACCGAAATTGGTAGAAACTGGTCTTGACAGTAAGGTAACAGTGTTGTGTACCGAAATTGGTAGAAACTGGTGTTGACAGTAAGGTAAGAGTGTTGTGTACCGAAATTGGTAGAAACTGGTCTTGACAGTAAGGTAACAGTGTTGTGTACCGAAATTGGTAGAAACTGGTCTTGACAGTAAGGTAACAGTGTTGTGTACCGAAATTGGTAGAAACTGGTCTTGACAGTAAGGTAACAGTGTTGTGTACCGAAATTGGTAGAAACTGGTCTTGACAGTAAGGTAACAGTGTTGTGGCCTCAACAAGTGCAAACCGACAGAACTATCTGTAACGATAAACAAGATATCATAACGTGTGTTAACAGATGTTGTAATTACAGGAGACAGAAATGTGATGATGGATGTTAGAATATAAACACTTTACAATAGAAACACCGCGCATGCGCAATGTAACAACAAAAGTGATACCAGTAGCAATACAGGCAACTGTAAGGTAAAGCAATCCCATTACAGGCCTAGGCAGGCCCTGAGGGGTCCAGGAGGTTGAGGCTCCCAGATTTGTAGACAATCGGCACATGAAGGTGGTAAGGTTGTTAGCCTTAGGCACCGGCCGCTTTACCCCCCAGGAAATATTCCTGGTACTCATTTCTGTTAGAGGCGGAGTCGACTGAAAGGATTATGTCAAGGAATTAATTCCAATGACACCATCGGGAATCGAACCCGCGACCTTCCCGTTTGTAGCGTAGTGCCTCAAACAACTGCGCCACCGCGTGCCCCCTGCAGGCAACTGTACCATCTCAAAATCACTCACAAAATACCTCAGAAACGTACCGTCAAAGCACGACATCAAGTAACTACAGACAACAGCCGTACTGACACTGCACACGTACTGCGGGAACTACTGGTGTAAAGTACAGAACATGGAGCGTGGAAAGTAACATTACATGTAGCGTATATTGTAACTACAGAATAGCTGTAACACTGTGTACCGTAGAAACATGGTTTGTTACATGCATGTAATTGTAAATACACTGCATAAAGGTGATGATGATGATAGCAATATATTCAAATTGTGTAACTGCTTGAAGATTAGATACACAAAACACGCTACATACATAAACACAGATATATTCTAATTTTGTTTTGGCGTCTATTGACACTGCAATAGTCACTCTTTCTATCTCTGACCTTTTTCAAATATCTTCATTCATTTATATTACCAAATTAATATCTCGAATATTTCTACGTAAAAATGAAATTTGTTTCCCCGAATTTGAATTCTTCGTTGCCCCCACTCCTGACACACATTTCGCTCGCGCCTTCAGTTTGACTTTTTAAACGTAACAGAGGTATCCCATTTCCGCCGGAAAAAACCTATTATATCATCGAAATTTTTCAGGGGCACTCTAAAAAATGACCCCCCTGCATTTAGTTTATATATAACAACTCTGAAGTCCCTCGTCTGTCTGCAACAAAGCAACACTCTCGCCTTTTACAAAACATCGCGAGGATCACAGATAGAATTCTATAAAGAGACTATAGTGTGATCGTACAAGAAACAATAGATCAATATCTTTACATCTCACGCCGACAAGAATAAAAATTACGATGATTTACATATTTACAGTTCCTAAAATAATATCACAAAACTGAAAATTATGCAATTCCTTCCTTGAATCTGTAAGTTACGAAAAGAAAAGGGTTTAACGGCACTGAAATCGATCATTCTTTTAGACAAATTTGTACTGCTTCCTCTCCTCCTTGCCTCGTTCCTTGTCTTCCTATTGCAGAAAGGGGTGTACAAAACACGGTGGCTGACATTTGCGCTTCCGTTGCAGCAGCAGAGGAGCCTGTACTGATGTTACAATACGCCTTTCAGTTAGTCTACAAGGAAGAACACAGCTAAGTGTGTTTGAGAATAAGGCGCTGAGGAAAATTTGTGGGGCCAAGTGGGTCCTTGTCAGCATGATAAGTGGGTCCCCTGTCACCACGATAAGTCGGTCCCTGTCACCACGATAAGTCGGTCCCTGTCACCACGATAAGTCGGTCCCTGTCACCACGATAAGTCGGTCCCTGTCACCACGATAATTCGGTCCCTGTCACCACGATAAGTCGGTCCCTGTCACCACGATAAGTCGGTCCCTGTCACCACGATAAGTCGGTCCCTGTCACCACGATAAGTCGGTCCCTGTCACCACGATAAGTCGGTCCCTGTCACCACGATAAGTCGGTCCCTGTCACCACGATAAGTCGTCCCTGTACCACATGCATGGCGCGTCCTCCGGTTGCGGATGGAGAAACGGCCTGCGGATATGGAGGGTAGCTGTGAATACATTGAATAAGCAGTCGCGGACAGTCGACAGGGGGTTGTCCTCCAGCTTGGGGGTTGGGCGAGGTGCTAACAACTCCTGACCTTAAAACATTACCAAGTTACGAATCACTATATAAAGCCTGGACTGATTCTTGGGATAGGGACAGGTGGAGGGCTGTTGTGAGTGCGGTAATGAACCTTCGTGTTCCATAAAACGCGGGGAATTTCTTGACTAGCTGAGGAACTGTTAGCTTCTCAAGAAGGACTGTGCTGCATGCAGTTAAAGGGGGAGGAAGTTACACGAAACTGGAGGAAAGTGCTTAGAGAAGAGCTTCATTATTTGAACTATTCATTGAATGTTATTGGGAAAATCAAATAAGGGAAAATGATATTAGTTGGGCATGTGGCACGAATGGGGAGAAGAGAAATGTATAGGTATGGAGTGCCTTGGTGTGGGAAACTAAAGGAAAGTACATGGAAAAAAACTAGTTCTAGAATGGAGGATAATAATAAAGTGGGTTTTAAAATGATAGTGGCTGTTTTTTGGACTGGATTCAGCTTTTCGGCGGGCTGTGGCAAAATGGCGGGCTGTGGCAAAATGGCGGGCTGTGGCAAAGTGGCGGGCTGTGGCAAAGACCGCAATAAACTTTCGCGTTCCCTAAACTGCCGGGTATTCCTTGACTGGATGAGAAAATGGCAGCTTTTCAATACAGACTGTCTGATTGAGTCAGTCAGTTAGGCAATTGGCGAGACACACGTGCTGCGGTAGACCAGCACACCACCCGCTGGATGGAATGCACACTCTTAGCCTCAGAATATCACTGACTGAAGATAAGCCGTTCTGTTCACACATCCAAAAAAACAGTTAAGGCCTACGAATTTGACGCTTGTTCACTTTGTACAGCCCTGTGTTGAAACACTCCTCCTTACCGGCACTGTTAACATATCTCACAAATACAGACGGGGAAGCAAGGCATACCCTATAATTATCTGTACTACGTCATAGAGGCTATCGTGTCGGGAGATCGTGTGTTTTGACCTGAAGTACAGTAGTGATCATGTGGAAATGCTAACAGAGTGGCATCTAGACATCGCGTTTGTCTCTCTTCTTGACCCTCTGAAGCACAGTGGTTACTATACGTACCACCAGTTTAACACTCAACAATTCTACGTTCTGCCCACACAGTGTATTTATGTGTTTTGTGTGGATCTCAGAACAAACAGCGATTATTTCACTGTACAGCATTAACTGACTGGTTTGTATAACTGAGACGGAGTGTGTTTACTGCGTGGTACGGACTGTATTTATGTGTTTTGTGTGGATCTCAGAACAAACAGCGATTATTTCACTGTACAGCATTAACTGACTGATTTGTATAACTGAGATGGAGTGTGTTTACTGCGCGGTACGGACTGTATTTATGTGTTTTGTGTGGATCTCAGAACAAACAGCGATTATTTCACTATACAGCATTAACTGACTGGTTTGTATAACTGAGACGGAGTGTGTTTACTGCGCGGTACGGACTGTATTTATGTGTTTTGTGTGGATCTCAGAACAAACAGCGATTATTTCACTGTACAACATTAACTGACTGGTTTGTATAACTGAGACGGAGTGTGTTTACTGCGCGGTACGGACTGTATTTATGTGTTTTGTGTGGATCTCAGAACAAACAGCGATTATTTCACTGTACAACATTAACTGACTGGTTTGTATAACTGAGACGGAGTGTGTTTACTGCGCGGTACGGACTGTATTTATGTGTTTTGTGTGGATCTCAGAACAAACAGCGATTATTTCACTGTACAACATTAACTGACTGGTTTGTATAACTGAGACGGAGTGTGTTTACTGCGCGGTACGGACTGTATTTATGTGTTTTGTGTGGATCTCAGAACAAACAGCGATTATTTCACTGTACAACATTAACTGACTGGTTTGTATAACTGAGACGGAGTGTGTTTACTGCGCGGTACGGACTGTATTTATGTGTTTTGTGTGGATCTCAGAACAAACAGCGATTATTTCACTGTACAACATTAACTGACTGGTTTGTATAACTGAGACGGAGTGTGTTTACTGCGCGGTACGGACTGTATTTATGTGTTTTGTGTGGATCTCAGAACAAACAGCGATTATTTCACTGTACAGCATTAACTGACAGGTTTGTATAACTGAGACGGAGTGTGTTTACTGCGCGGTACGGACTGTATTTATGTGTTTTTGTGGATCTCAGAACAAACAGCGATTATTTCACTGTACAACATTAACTGACTGGTTTGTATAACTGAGACGGAGTGTGTTTACTGCGCGGTACGGACTGTATTTATGTGTTTTGTATGGATCTCAGAACAAACAGCGATTATTTCACTGTACAGCATTAACTGACTGGTTTGTGTAACTGAGACGTAGTGTGTTTACTGCGCGGTACGGACTGTATTTATGTGTTTTGTGTGGATCTCAGAACAAACAGCGATTATTTCACTGTACAACATTAACTGACTGGTCTGTATAACTGAGACGGAGTGTGTTTACTGCGCGGTACGGACTGTATTTATGTGTTTTGTGTGGATCTCAGAACAAACAGCGATTATTTCACTGTACAGCATTAACTGACTGGTTTGTATAACTGAGACGGAGTGTGTTTACTGCGCGGTACGGACTGTATTTATGTGTTTTGTGTGGATCTCAGAACAAACAGCGATTATTTCACTGTACAGCATTAACTGACTGGTTTGTATAACTGAGACGGAGTGTGTTTACTGCGCGGTACGGACTGTATTTATGTGTTTTGTGTGGATCTCAGAACAAACAGCGATTATTTCACTGTACAACATTAACTGACTGGTTTGTATAACTGAGACGGAGTGTGTTTACTGCGCGGTACGGACTGTATTTATGTGTTTTGTGTGGATCTCAGAACAAACAGCGATTATTTCACTGTACAGCATTAACTGACTGGTTTGTATAACTGAGACGGAGTGTGTTTACTGCGCGGTACGGACTGTATTTATGTGTTTTGTGTGGATCTCAGAACAAACAGCGATTATTTCACTGTACAGCATTAACTGACAGGTTTGTATAACTGAGACGGAGTGTGTTTACTGCGCGGTACGGACTGTATTTATGTGTTTTGTGTGGATCTCAGAACAAACAGCGATTATTTCACTGTACAACATTAACTGCCTGGTTTGTATAACTGAGACGGAGTGTGTTTACTGCGCGGTACGGACTGTATTTATGTGTTTTTGTGTGGATCTCAGAACAAACAGCGATTATTTCACTGTACAGCATTAACTGACTGGTTTGTATAACTGAGACGGAGTGTGTTTACTGCGCGGTACGGACTGAATGTTTATGTAAAGTGTGTTTACTGCGCGGTACGAACTAGGTATTTATGTAAAGTGTGTTTACTGCGCGGTACGAACTGGGTCTTTATGTAAAGTGTGTTTACTGCGCGGTACAAACTGGGTCTTTATGTAAAGTGTGTTTACTGCGCGGTACGGACTGGGTCTTTATGTAAAGTGTGTTTACTGCGCGGTACGGACTGAATATTCATATGTAATGCAGGTTACTCCTACTCTTTCGGAAATCATGCAGCATTGGATACAAAAGTACTTGCATTTCCTGTGAGGTTATCACATTACTCAGTTAAGTTAGTTGTTTTTTCCGAAATCAAAAGCCCTTTCACATTTCAATCCGATTTATGACCCAGGAACTCCGATGCAAACCAAAGTAAGGCAATCCTGTGCTCTTACAGGCCGCTGACACAAGCAGTCTGTGCAGTGATGCTACAAGTGACAGACACATGTCACTGCATGCTGACAGACACATGTCACTGCATGTTGACAGACACATGTCACTGCATGCTGACAGACACATGTCACTGCATGCTGACAGACACTTGACCGTCCAAGAAGCCTCGAATCTTCAGGAACGTCGCTGTGAGAACCTTCAGTCTACAAGTTTCTTCCTCTAATAAAATTCTCTCCGGTCACAAGCCGCGGCAGGTGTTACTGGCAGTAGGCCTACTGACAGTAGGTATCTGTCAAGTTGTTCACGCAGATGCCTAGCAGCAGGTCTGGCTTAAAACAGGCCACGACTTGCCAACTGCTTTTAAACTCACCGATATGACAGTCTTCTCAGTACATGCGAAGCTATACAGACGCCGTAGTTGATATATCCTCATTAAACAATTACTAATAGCAATAAACATTAACATAATGAAAGACGAGAAGGGCAGGGCACGTAGCACACACAGTATGGTTCTGGTAGGAAAGAGACAGCTTGAGGTACATGCGAGGATAATATTAATATACATCTTAAAGGAATAGGACGGGAAGGTTTGGACTGGATTAATCTGGCTCAGGCTATTAACAAGTGACGGGATTTTTTGAGTAATTTGATGAACCTTCGGGTTTTATGAAATGTGGGGAATGCTTTGACCAGATGAGGAACTATCAGCTTCGCAAGGTCTGTGTCCCGTGACAGACATAATTTTGTCAAAAACCTTCAAAAATATCGTACAAGACACAAAAGAGGATTGCAACAAATTTTGATATGAAAACCGGTAATTGTAACCATTTTGGACACCATATTTAAGTGTTAGGGCAGTATTAACAGGTATCTTACATGATGAGGGTGCCAGGCTGTGGCCAATGTAAGGTCCAGTGCCAGGCCGTGGCCAATGTAAGGTCCAGTGCCAGGCTGTGGCCAATGTAAGGTCCAGTGCCAGGCTGTGGTCAATGTAAGGTCCAGTGCCAGGCTGTGGCCAGTGTAAGGTCCAGTGCAGCTTATGAACAGTCCGTGAACCTTGAAGTTCCTTAGAAGCAGGGAAATTCTTGACCAGTTGAGTGACTGTCAAGTTTTCAAGGACGACCTTGCACAATGCGATTTGTACAAGCAACAGGAATTTACCTCTAGATACATTTCTAGGTAAAGACGCTTGCAAAATCTTGAAATAATATCAGTTACAGTGTGCGTGTCATCTAATTCAATTGTTATGTATCATCGTATATTTGCTGTACCGATCTGTCGTGGGCCATTGAAATAATAAGATGGCCTACCATGTATGTATGTATGTATGTATGTATAAGACTGGCTATAATGCAAATTGTACATAAAGACTCAGTCCGTACCGCGCAGTAAACACACTTTACATAAACATTCAGTCCGTACCGCGCAGTAAACACACTTTACATAAACATTCAGTCCGTACCGCGCGGTAAACACACTTTATTTAAACATTCAGCTCGTACCGCGCAGTAAACACACTTTAAATAAACATTCAGTCCGTACCGCGCAGTTAATGCTGTACAGTGAAATAATCGCTGTTTGTTCTGAGATCCACACAAAACACATAAATACAGTCCGTACCGCGCAGTAAACACACTCCGTCTCAGTTATACAAACCAGTCAGTTAATGTTGTACAGTGAAATAATCGCTGTTTGTTCTGAGATCCACACAAAACACATAAATACAGTCCGTACCGCGCAGTAAACACACTACGTCTCAGTTATACAAACCAGTCAGTTAATGTTGTACAGTGAAATAATCGCTGTTTGTTCTGAGATCCACACAAAACACATAAATACAGTCCGTACCGCGCAGTAAACACACTACGTCTCAGTTATACAAACCAGTCAGTTAATGTTGTACAGTGAAATAATCGCTGTTTGTTCTGAGATCCACACAAAACACATAAATACAGTCCGTACCGCGCAGTAAACACACTACGTCTCAGTTATACAAACCAGTCAGTTAATGTTGTACAGTGAAATAATCGCTGTTTGTTCTGAGATCCACACAAAACACATAAATACAGTCCGTACCGCGCAGTAAACACACTACGTCTCAGTTATACAAACCAGTCAGTTAATGTTGTACAGTGAAATAATCGCTGTTTGTTCTGAGATCCACACAAAACACATAAATACAGTCCGTACCGCGCAGTAAACACACTACGTCTCAGTTATACAAACCAGTCAGTTAATGTTGTACAGTGAAATAATCGCTGTTTGTTCTGAGATCCACACAAAACACATAAATACAGTCCGTACCGCGCAGTAAACACACTCCGTCTCAGTTATACAAACCAGTCAGTTAATGTTGTACAGTGAAATAATCGCTGTTTGTTCTGAGATCCACACAAAACACATAAATACAGTCCGTACCGCGCAGTAAACACACTACGTCTCAGTTATACAAACCAGTCAGTTAATGTTGTACAGTGAAATAATCGCTGTTTGTTCTGAGATCCACACAAAACACATAAATACAGTCCGTACCGCGCAGTAAACACACTACGTCTCAGTTATACAAACCAGTCAGTTAATGTTGTACAGTGAAATAATCGCTGTTTGTTCTGAGATCCACACAAAACACATAAATACAGTCCGTACCGCGCAGTAAACACACTCCGTCTCAGTTATACAAACCAGTCAGTTAATGTTGTACAGTGAAATAATCGCTGTTTGTTCTGAGATCCACACAAAACACATAAATACAGTCCGTACCGCGCAGTAAACACACTCCGTCTCAGTTATACAAACCAGTCAGTTAATGCTATACAGTAAAATAATCGCTGTTTGTTCTGAGATCCACACAAAACACATAAATACAGTCCGTACCGCGCAGTAAACACACTCCGTCTCAGTTATACAAACCAGTCAGTTAATGCTGTACAGTGAAATAATCGCTGTTTGTTCTGAGATCCACACAAAACACATAAATACAGTCCGTACCGCGCAGTAAACACAATCCGTCTCAGTTATACAAACCAGTCAGTTAATGTTGTACAGTGAAATAATCGCTGTTTGTTCTGAGATCCACACAAAACACATAAATACAGTCCGTACCGCGCAGTAAACACACTCCGTCTCAGTTATACAAACCAATCAGTTAATGCTGTACAATGAAATAATCGCTGTTTGTTCTGAGATCCACACAAAACACATAAATACAGTCCGTACCGCGCAGTAAACACACTCCGTCTCAGTTATACAAACCAGTCAGTTAATGCTGTACAGTGAAATAATCGCTGTTTGTTCTGAGATCCACACAAAACACATAAATACAGTCCGTACCACGCAGTAAACACACTCCGTCTCAGTTATACAAACCAGTCAGTTAATGCTGTACAGTGAAATAATCGCTGTTTGTTCTCAGATCCACACAAAACACATAAATACACTGTGTGGGCAGAACGTAGAATTTTTTTTTTTTACAGAAGCTGGTGCATGTATTCGGCACTGCGCTCTGACCCACTAATTTGCAGAATCATTTAAATTATTTTAACCTCTCCCAATTCACAACCAAATGTTTTCGTCCCGTACGACTTCCCGTCACTACGTCACACTAAACTTTACGTCACTATGTAACTCTAAACTTTACGTCACTACGTCAAACTAAACTTTACGTCACTACGTGACACTAAACTTTACGTCACTACGTCACACTAAACTTTACGACACGCAGACGTATTTACCTTCAGTTCCGTAATTTGTCAAAAACACTTCTTCTCGTGTTTCGCACATTAAGCCGTCGTAACAATAAGACTTGACTTAAGCACACAAATGTGCAGTAAGGCCTTTAGCGCCATATTAGTCATTCATTTAGTTGTGGACGTAGCTCCCACTTTATCAGTTTTATTCACCAAGCACTCAAGGCCCAAAGGCCATCTTTGTTTAAAGGGAAGGTAAAATTGTCCCTGTGAACACCTTTAAAGCAAATGCAGAAGTGGAAGTATAACTCCACTCATTCTTAATCTCGACACTAAATGTAATGATCTGTCATATTCACGCCAGGACCCAATACGCTAATCACGGTACAAAATTGCCGGTACAATAAATAGGAGGCTGGTTGGAGCTCCAGACCATGTCTGGAATTTGTGGTAAGGTAAAGGTCACCCTAGAACAGGCCATGAAGGCCAGAAGGGGGAGTAGAGGTATAGCTCTACTCTTTCTTTAACCTCGGCGCTAGATGGGGGTGGGTGGTCAACGCCACGCCCCGGCCGCTTTACCCCCGGGAATGATCCGGTACCCATTGTGGAGAAGAGACAAACCACTTTCCCGCACCGGAAGTCCAACCCCTGGCCGTCTTACCCCTTGCCACATACCTGCACTAGGCACAGTAACACGAGCATCCAATAAACGCAGTAGCCCACTGTCAGCGTGTACGCTGTACTCGCATTATCGCACTATCCGCTACACAGTACGTTTAAGTTGCTGAGATTTCAGCCACAATGTCTGCAGAAAGCCACGACGCTGACCATCCTTCTAGAGCGACGCTTCCCTGACGCCTTCAACACGCACGCCACATACCGTCTATGACAATCGACGCCTTAAGCTACGTACGTTTGACTTCAAACACCGAAACGAAACTTTGAGGCTGGAAACCTCAGTTACTGAACAAGAACTGTACTTGCTTTGTTTAATGACACTTTGAGTTGCTGATGTTAGCTATGGCTGAGTGAGTAATGAACAAGAAAGGATGTGCTAGATACAGGGTGTCGCTAAAGGATGTGCTAGACACAGGGTGTCGCTAAAGAATGTGCTAGACACAGGGTGTCGCTAAAGAATGTGCTAGACACAGGGTGTCGCTAAAGGATGTGCTAGACACAGGGTGTCGCTAAATAAATGAAGATGTGCTAGACACAGGGTGTCGCTAAAGGATGTGCTAGACACAGGGTGTCGCTAAAGAATGTGCTAGACACAGGGTGTCGCTAAAGGATGTGCTAGACACAGGGTGTCGCTAAAGAATGTGCTAGACACAGGGTGTCGCTAAAGAATGTGCTAGACACAGGGTGTCGCTAAAGATGTGCTAGACACAGGGTGTCGCTAAAGAATGTGCTAGACACAGGGTGTCGCTAAAGGATGTGCTAGACACAGGGTGTCGCTAAAGAATGTGCTAGACACAGGGTGTCGCTAAAGGATGTGCTATACACAGGGTGTCGCTAAAGGATGTGCTAGACACAGGGTGTCGCTAAAGGATGTGCTATACACAGGGTGTCGCTAAAGGATGTGCTATACACAGGGTGTCGCTAAAGGATGTGCTAGACACAGGGTGTCGCTAAAGGATGTGCTAGACACAGGGTGTCGCTAAAGGATGTGCTATACACAGGGTGTCGCTAAAGGATGTGCTAGACACAGGGTGTCGCTAAAGGATGTGCTATACACAGGGTGTCGCTAAAGGATGTGCTAAGACACAGGGTGTCGCTAAAGGATGTGCTATACACAGGGTGTCGCTAAAGGATGTGCTATACACAGGGTGTCGCTAAAGGATGTGCTAGACACAGGGTGTCGCTAAAGGATGTGCTATACACAGGGTGTCGCTAAAGGATGTGCTATACACAGGGTGTCGCTAAAGGATGTGCTAGACACAGGGTGTCGCTAAAGGATGTGCTAGACACAGGGTGTCGCTAAAGGATGTGCTAGACACAGGGTGTCGCTAAAGGATGTGCTAGACACAGGGTGTCGCTAAAATTCGGGTACCGTCGTGGCGTCTGCCTGGAGGAAATTATTAAGCCACGACGAGGGTTAAGCCTCTTTATGTTTCGTGATTTGACGCCGGCACTTCCATAAAACCAGTAAGTACATGACCTGCAGACAACCAGTAAGTACATGACCTGCAGACAACCAGTAAGTACATGACCTGCAGACAACCAGTAAGTACATGACCTGCAGACAACCAGTAAGTACATGACCTGCAGACAACCAGTAAGTACAGTACCTGCAGACAACCAGTAAGTACATGACCTGCAGACAACCAGTAAGTACATGACCTGCAGACAACCAGTAAGTACATGACCTGCAGACAACCAGTAAGTACATGACCTGCAGACAACCAGTAAGTACATGACCTGCAGACAACCAGTAAGTACATACCTGCAGACAACCAGTAAGTACATGACCTGCAGACAACCAGTAAGTACATGACCTGCAGACAACCAGTAAGTACATACCTGCAGACAACCAGTAAGTACATGACCTGCAGACAACCAGTAAGTACATGACCTGCAGACAACCAGTAAGTACATGACCTGCAGACAACAGTAAGTACATGACCTGCAGACAACCAGTAAGTACAGTACCTGCAGACAACCAGTAAGTACATGACCTGCAGACAACAGTAAGTACATGACCTGCAGACAACCAGTAAGTACAGTACCTGCAGACAACCAGTAAGTACATGACCTGCAGACAACCAGTAAGTACATGACCTGCAGACAACCAGTAAGTACATGACCTGCAGACAACAGTAAGTACATGACCTGCAGACAACCAGTAAGTACATGACCTGCAGACAACCAGTAAGTACATGACCTGCAGACAACCAGTAAGTACAGACCTGCAGACAACTAGTAAGTACATGACCTGCAGACAACCAGTAAGTACATGACCTGCAGACAACCAGTAAGTACATGACCTGCAGACAACCAGTAAGTACAGTACCTGCAGACAACCGTAAGTACATGACCTGCAGACAACCAGTAAGTACATGACCTGCAGACAACCAGTAAGTACAGTACCTGCAGACAACCAGTAAGTACATGACCTGCAGACAACCAGTAAGGTCTGAGGACATGACCTCTTAACTTTGGCCAGCTAGGCATTACGACTAGCTTGTCACCTTGATATGTCGTCGTATCATGAACACGTGGGACTGCTTCCTGCTGCTCTTTACTGCGCCTTAAGGCACGGACTTCGAAAAATCGAAATAAGCCACCAGCCTCCTTGATACGCTAGTAGTCGCTCACTTGTTCATGAATATCCCTGCGTGTAAGGTTTATCTCTGAGTATCCAACGTCACGACGCTAGTTGCCTCTCGGTCTGTAGAAAGCCGCACGGTGTAATAGCTTGGGGGGGGGGGTCGTGGCCAATTCTGAGGTATATCCCAGCAACTGCGTGTAGACACTGAGGAAAACCACGAAATTCTACTTGACATTTTATGTTTCGGCGCAGATTACTGCCTTCCGTGACGTGAAGACTTAGCCTGCTATAAATTTGCAGACGTTTCGGAAGATAGCAGGTGTCTCCATCCCCTGCCCTAAATATGGTGGTAGCAGGTTTATCTGAAACGTCGGTACTTATGTACACGTCTATAGTTATCATATCAAACAATTTCTACAATTAGGCTAGACAGTTTGGCGAAAATTCCATCTTCAAACTGTCCCGTCATTTAGAATCTCTCAATTACTGTTACATAAAATTTTGTATTGTCAGCTCGCTTGTTCCATCTTCCTGTTCCAACAGCTTTGCCCAATTCTACATTTGTCAGCTCGCTTGTTCCATTTTCCTGTTCCAACAGCTTTGCCCAATTCTACATTTGTCAGCTCGCTGTTCCATGTTCCTGTTCCAACAGCTTTGCCCAATTCTACATTTGTCATCTCGCTTGTTCCATCTTCCTGTTCCAACAGCTTTGCCCAATTCTACATTTGTCAGCTCGCTGTTCCATTTTCCTGTTCCAACAGCTTTGCCCAATTCTACATTTGTCAGCTCGCTGTTCCATCTTCCTGTTCCAACAGCTTTGTCCAATTTTACATTTGTCAGCTCGCTTGTTCCATCTTCCTGTTCCAACAGCTTTGCCCAATTCTACATTTGTCATGCTCGCTTGTTCCATCTTCCTGTTCCAACAGCTTTGTCCAATTTTACATTTGTCAGCTCGCTTGTTCCATCTTCCTGTTCCAACAGCTTTGCCCAATTCTACATTTGTCAGCTCGCTTGTTCCATCTTCCTGTTCCAACAGCTTTGCCCAGTAATTTTACCCCCTGATAAAAACTGCAGCTAGCTCGGAATTGTAACAAATACAAGCCGGGCCCAACAGCAATTACAGTATCACGTGTCACTAGTGCAAGCTTCGCGTTTCTGTTACCTGATCACAATTTTATGCTCGCAAAATAACAGCCCCAAAATTGCTGTTATAAACTCCACACAGCCTGCGTATCGCTCAAGCACGAATGTTGTGTTTTAAACTTGATATTGCTCACTCCGTACATTGTAACTCTACATTTACAGTCCCACAAATGTACAATTTACTCACTATTAGTTGTGTAACACAGTGCTACGTGTTTCAGCTTTTACTATTTAAACAATTGTATCAATTGATGTAAAAATATGTGTAATTTAAAACACTGAATCCCTGAAGATGAACCAGAATTAGGTTCGAAACATGTAGCACCGTGTTACACAATTAATAGTGAATAATAGCGTAAGATTCATTCATGCTACTGGTGTCCAGATGTCGATACTAAGTAGACAGCATTACTGGTAATTTATCGGAAGGTCCCAGGTTCAAGTCTTGACCCGGAGATAGAAATGTATATAAAATAATATTTCCAAGCCTGCACAACTTGTAGAAATGCATAAATTCTGGAAGCGTCGAGTCGTCGAAACGTCTCGGTCGTCTCTCCTTAAAAACATGAATTAAAACGCAAGCCTTCTGGGACAGAATCACAATCGGGCCGACTTCCGGTAAACAGACTTCCGGTAAACAGCGAGGGGGAAAACCAAAGAGATCCTAAAGTTCTGACGTAACGTTGAGCTAATGGGTTTGTGGACTTTGTGCATCGTCTGGATATCTAAAGTAACTAGATGACACGACGTTTCGGAAGCTGGATCTGCTTCCGTCCTCAGGTAAAAGGGGAGGGGGACCCCTACTCTGTTGGGTCCCTTAGATAGAGCTAAGTTCAATCACTGGACCTTCTGTTGGGTCCCTTAGATAGAGCTAACCTCAATCACTGGACCTTCTGTTGGGTCCCTTAGATAGAGCTATCCTCAATCACTGGACCTTCTGTTGGGTCCCTTAGATAGAGCTAACCTCAATCACTGGACCTTCTGTTGGGTCCCTTAGATAGAGCTAACCTCAATCACTGGACCTTCTGTTGGGTCCCTTAGATAGAGCTAACCTCAATCACTGGACCTTCTGTTGGGTCCCTTAGATAGAGCTAACCTCAATCACTGGACCTTCTGTTGGGTCCCTTAGATAGAGCTAACCTCAATCACTGGACCTTCTGTTGGGTCCCTTAGATAGAGCTAACCTCAATCACTGGACCTTCTGTTGGGTCCCTTAGATAGAGCTAACCTCAATCACTGGACCTTCTGTTGGGTCCCTTAGATAGAGCTAACCTCAATCACTGGACCTTCTGTTGGGTCCCTTAGATAGAGCTAACGTCAATCACTGGACTTTCTGTGGGTCCCTTAGATAGAGCTAACCTCAATCACTGGACCTTCTGTTGGGTCCCTTAGATAGAGCTAACCTCAATCACTGGACCTTCTGTTGGGTCCCTTAGATAGAGCTAACCTCAATCACTGGACCTTCTGTTGGGTCCCTTAGATAGAGCTAACCTCAATCACTGGACCTTCTGTTGGGTCCCTTAGATAGAGCTAATCTCAATCACTGGACCTTCTGTTGGGTCCCTTAGATAGAGCTAACCTCAATCACTGGGCCTTCTGCTGGGTCCCTTAGATAGAGCTAACCTCAATCACTGGACCTTCTGCTGGGTCCCTTAGATAGAGCTAACGTCAATCACTGGACCTTTGTTGGGTCCCTTAGATAGAGCTAACCTCAATCACTGGACCTTCTGCTAGGTCCCTTAGATAGAGCTAACCTCAATCACTGAACCTTTTGTTGGGTCAATTAGATAGAGCTAACCTCAATCACTGGACCTTTCTGTTGGGTCCCTTAGATAGAGCTAACCTCAATCACTGGACCTTCTGTTGGGTCCCTTAGACAGAGCTAACCTCAATCACTGGACCTTCTGTTGGGTCCCTTAGATAGAGCTAACCTCAATCACTGGACCTTCTGTTGGGTCCCTTAGATAGAGCTAACCTCAATCACTGGACCTTCTGTTGGGTCCCTTAGATAGAGCTAACCTCAATCACTGGACCTTCTGTTGGGTCCCTTAGATAGAGCTAACCTCAATCACTGGACCTTCTGTTGGGTCCCTTAGATAGAGCTAACCTCAATCACTGGACCTTCTGTTGGGTCCCTTAGATAGAGCTAACCTCAATCACTGGACCTTCTGTTGGGTCCCTTAGATAGAGCTAATCTCAATCACTGGACCTTCTGTTGGGTCCCTTAGATAGAGCTAACCTCAATCACTGGACCTTCTGTTGGGTCCCTTAGATAGAGCTAACCTCAATCACTGGACCTTCTGTTGGGTCCCTTAGATAGAGCTAACCTCAATCACTGGACCTTCTGTTGGGTCCCTTAGATAGAGCTAATCTCAATCACTGGACCTTTGTTGGGTCCCTTAGATACAGCTAACCTCAATCACTGGACCTTCTGCTGGGTCCCTTAGATAGAGCTAACCTCAATCACTGGACCTTCTGTTGGGTCCCTTAGATAGAGCTAACGTCAATCACTGGACCTTTGTTGGGTCCCTTAGATAGAGCTAACCTCAATCACTGGACCTTCTGCTGGGTCCCTTAGATAGAGCTAACCTCAATCACTGGACCTTTTGTTGGGTCCCTTAGATAGAGCTAACCTCAATCACTGGACCTTTTGTTGGGTCCCTTAGATAGAGCTAACCTCAATCACTGGACCTTCTGCTGGGTCCCTTAGATAGAGCTAACCTCAATCACTGGACCTTTTGTTGGGTCCCTTAGATAGAGCTAACCTCAATCACTGGACCTTTTGTTGGGTCCCTTAGATAGTGCTAACCTCAATCACTGGACCTTTTGTTGGGTCCCTTAGATAGAGCTAACCTCAATCACTGGACCTTTTGTTGGGTCCCTTAGATAGAGCTAACCTCAATCACTGGACCTTTTGTTGGGACCCTTAGATAGAGCAGTGACTGAGGTTAGCTCTAAGGGAACCAACACAGTAGGTATGCCTTGACCTGAGGACGAAAGCAGATCCAGTTTCCGAAACGTCGTTTTATCTAAGTAAAGATAAAATTTCTCCCTAGAACAAGCCACGAAGGCCCAGAGGGGGAGTAGAGGTATAGCTCTACTCTTTCTTTAACTCTGGCACTAGATGAGGGTTGGTGGTCAGCACCACGCCCCGGCCGCTTTACCCTCGGGAATGACCCGGTACTCATTGTACAGGAGGCTGGGTAGGCCCCAGAGCCGGTCTGGACGGGTGTGGAAAATCTCGCCCCAACCGGGATTCGATCCCCGGACCGTCCAGCTTGTAGCGAGTCGCTATACCGACTGAGCTATCGCGGCCCACAGTTATGTAGTTATTTAGATCTCGGTACCTTACACCGGCTCATAACGTTAAGCCAGACACAGCAGCACGCTATGAGCTGCTCTATGAAGTGTGTACAATTACGTAGTTATCTCAGTACCTTACACCGGCTCATAAAGTTAAGCCAGACACAGCAGCACGCTATGAGCTACTATATGAAGTGTGTACAATTACGTAGTTATCTCAGTACCTTACACCGGCTCATAAAGTTAAGCCAGACACAGCAGCACGCTATGAGCTGCTCTATGAAGTGTGTACAATTATGTAGTTATCTCAGTACCTTACACCGGCTCATAAAGTTAAGCCAGACACAGCAGCACGCTATGAGCTGCTCTATGAAGTGTGTACAATTACGTAGTTATCTCAGTACCTTACACCGGCTCATAAAGTTAAGCCAGACACAGCAGCACTCTATGAGCTGCTCTATGAAGTGTGTACAATTACGTAGTTATCTCAGTACCTTACACCGGCTCATAAAGTTAAGCCAGACACAGCAGCACGCTATGAGCTGCTCTATGAAGTGTGTACAATTACGTAGTTATCTCAGTACCTTACACCGGCTCATAAAGTTAAGCCAGACACAGCAGCACGCTATGAGCTGCTCTATGAAGTGTGTACAATTATGTAGTTATCTCAGTACCTTACACTGACTCATAAAGTTAAGCCAGACACAGCAGCACGCTATGAGCTGCTCTATGAAGTGTGTACAATTATGTAGTTATCTCAGTACCTTACACCGGCTCATAAAGTTAAGCCAGACACAGCAGCACGCTATGAGCTGCTCTATGAAGTGTGTACAATTATGTAGTTATCTCAGTACCTTACACTGACTCATAAAGTTAAGCCAGACACAGCAGCACGCTATGAGCTGCTCTATGAAGTGTGTACAATTATGTAGTTATCTCAGTACCTTACACCGGCTAATAAAGTTAAGCCAGACACAGCAGCACGCTATGAGCTGCTCTATGAAGTGTGTACAATTATGTAGTTATCTCAGTACCTTACACCGGCTCATAAAGTTAAGCCAGACACAGCAGCACGCTATAAGTGTGTACAATTCCTCACACACGTAACACAATCATATCTATATCTGTCTGTCTCTTTCTTAGGCAGTTTAGTATTTGTAATTTCCCTCCCCATCAGCACCACCAGTTCGGTTTGCTCAGACTGTCTTGCAAGACGCTGTCTCACGCACCCACACACGCTGTCTCACGCACACACACACGCATCTCACCGCCCATTGTTTAATCCAAAAGCGACATATGTCACAAGCGTCTTGAATTCCACTGGTAGGAGGTAAAGGTAAAGTTCACCCTATAACAGGCCATGAAGGCCCAGAGGGGGAGTAGAGGTATAGCTTTACTCTTTCTTTAACCCTGGCACTAGATGAGGTGGGTGGTCAACGTCACGCCCCGGCAGTTTTACCCCCGAGTATGACCAGGTACCCATTGTACAGGAGGCTGGGTAGGCCCCAGGGCCGGTCTGGACGGGTGCTGAAAATCTCGTCCCCACCGGGATTCGATCCCCGGAGCATGAACTCATAGAAGGAGCGGAAGTATAGCTCCACTGATTGTTAACCTCGGAACTGGATAGAGGAAAGTGTTCAGCTTTGTACCACGATCGCTTTACCTCGGGAGACAGCCTCAGTACCAACTGAATAGGGGGCAGCGAGGGCCCCAGACAGCCCCCTTTACCAAATGAATAGAAGGCAGCGAGGGCCCCAGACCCGGTCTGGGCGTTGCTGAATGAAAGTCAACTGTTCTACAACCTTATTTTCCAAAACCTAACCGCAAGTCAAATTATTCGCGTTGCGACCGGCACAGTAAGTTACTGAGTAGCACAGCAAATAGCTAAAGGCTTATCGGATGTCACAGCATTAGAAATCTTAAAGTTACGATAGAGACATAATTCTTACTGAATTATAAATAATTGAAAATAATCTTTAGTTTTTCAACCAACGAATGCACTTTATAATTTCGTAATTTTCTGTTCACTACACCCTACATATGTACACATGTTTCGGCCGTAACTCAGTCACAGCCACGCAACAAGACAACAACAACAGTAGGACACGGACTTCAACCTGCTACATGACCAGCTGCCAGCAGTTTCAACTATTTCAATATCAATAGTTGTAGTAACTTTGACAACTCCAACAGACACCAACAGACACCAACAGACACCAACAGACACCAACAGACACCAACAGACACCAACAGACACCAACGACCTATTGCCCTACAATCACAAACTGCAGTGCCGGACTAAATACTTCGGACACGGACGGACGCTACATACATCGGAACAATTCAAGAAAATACTTGAAGAATTTTTTATATACTCGTGACACTGTGTGAATGTTAGCATCGAACGTAATAACAGTTAAGTGACAGTGCCAAATGGACAGTGAACAGTGAAGTGTACTTAACAAGGTGCCCTGATGATGGCCGAGTTACGGCCGAAACATGTATAGGGTGTAGTGAAAAGTAAATTACGAAAATAAAAAGTGCATTTGTTGGTTGAAAAACTAAATATTGATGTTAAGATGAACTGTGAACACAACGTGACATTAAGATGAACTGTGAACACAACGTGACATTAAGATGAACTGTGAACACAACGTGACATTAAGATGAACTGTGAACACAACATGACATTAAGATGAACTGTGAACACAACGTGACATTAAGATGAACTGTGAACACAACGTGAC
Organism: Reticulitermes speratus; assembly: GCA_021186555.1. NCBI lineage: Eukaryota > Metazoa > Arthropoda > Insecta > Blattodea > Rhinotermitidae > Reticulitermes > Reticulitermes speratus. The sequence continues at coordinate 732,853 of JAJKFL010000026.1, forward strand.
ATTAAGATGAACTGTGAACACAACGTGACATTAAGATGAACTGTGAACACAACGTGACATTAAGATGAACTGTGAACACAACGTGACATTAAGATGAACTGTGAACACAACGTGACATTAAGATGAACTGTGAACACAACGTGACATTAAGATGAACTGTGAACACGTGACATTAAGATGCACTGTGAACACAACGTGAAGTTAAGTGAAAATAACTCTGATTGTACAGTGATTGTAATAACATGCACGACATTACACAATATTTAAACTTGTATTTACATTGGATGTGACGTAACGTAGTTTTGACCCCCCTGAAGATGGTTTTACGTAAACCGAAACATATGTAGGGGTTAATTAGTACATATTAACGTGAAAGTGACGTGCATTGTGTTGGTTTTTTTAAACATCCAATCGTAAAATGCACGGTGAGACGAACATAAAATTTAAAAAAAATCTTACTGAAACGGTTTTTTACCTTCTACGTGCACAATTAAAACTGTTTTTACCTTCTACGTGCACAATTAAAACTGTTTTTACCTTCTACGTGCAAAATTAAAACTGTTTTTACCTTCTACGTGCACAATTAAAACTGTTTTTACCTTCTACGTGCACAATTAAAACTGTTTTTTACCTTCTACGTGCAAAATTAAAACTGTTTTTTACCTTCTACGTGCACAATTAAAACTGTTTTTACCTTCTACGTGCACAATTAAAACTGTTTTTTTACCTTCTACGTGCAAAATTAAAACTGTTTTTACCTTCTACGTGCACAATTAAAACTGTTTTTACCTTCTACGTGCACAATTAAAACTGTTTTTTACCTTCTACGTGCAAAATTAAAACTGTTTTTACCTTCTACGTGCACAATTAAAACTGTTTTTACCTTCTACGTGCACAATTAAAACTGTTTTTACCTTCTACGTGCACAATTAAAACTGTTTTTACCTTCTACGTGCACAATTAAAACTGTTTTTACCTTCTACGTGCACAATTAGAACTGTTTTTACCTTCTACGTGCACAATTAAAACTGTTTTTACCTTCTACGTGCACATTTAAAACTGTTTTTACCTTCTACGTGCACAATTAAAACTGTTTTTACCTTCTACGTGCACAATTAAAACTGTTTTTTACCTTCTACGTGCACAATTAAAACTGTTTTTACTTTCTACGTGCACAATTAAAACTGTTTTTACCTTCTACGTGCACAATTAAAACTGTTTAAAACAAAAATTTCGCTTGGCCATGTTGCCAGCTTTTCACTACGTAACGACCAACAAGACGATATTTAAAATGAACGCAAAATAAAGATGGAGGGAAAATATTACGAAAAGACGTGACTAAATACAAATGACGAAATGTCACGTGACAAATTAATTAATTTTACTAACATTAAGGAATTTGGAAATATACACCGGAAGGTCGCGGGTTCGATTCCCGATGGGTGTCACTGGAATTTTTCATTGACACAATCCTTTCGGTCGCACTATGGCCCTGGGGTCGACTCAGCGTCTAACAGAAATGAGTACCAGGAATATTTCCTGGGGGTAAAGGCGGCCGGTGCGTAGGGCTGATAACCTTACCACCTTCATGTGCCGATTGTCTAAAAATCTGGGAGCCTTAACCTCCTGGAACCTAAGGGCCTGTCCAGGCATTTAATGGGATTGCTTTTACATGTAATTTGAAACCCAAAGAAGAAAACAGCACAAGTGTAGACGGAGTGAGTGAGGGACAATTGTCATAAGACCTGATCGGCTACATGCCACAATGTAAATGATGCATTTTGTAAGTTTTAATGTAATGGAAGTAGCCTGCACAAAACTTGTTAGCAGTCGCAGCTTGTGACAGTGTGTGCGTGAGACACAACATATATATATTGCTATTACATTGCCTGTTGACGGCACATCAGCACAGTTTGGCTACCCCTGTTGTGTGCACCAGTAAGACAGATCGGAATGCCGCGTTTGTCTGCGGAGCACTGAGTAGCAAAGTGAAGACAGGAAAACATATGGGGCCGTGAGCGTTTAGCTCCACTTATTCTTAACTTCAGCTTTGAATAAAGGTCAATGTTCAGTGTCACGCTCCGGTTGCTTTACTTGTGGTGAACGGGACCCCAGTATGAATTAAACAGAGTCAGGTTAGGTTTACACGTTTTAGACAAAACAGGGTCTTCTGCGAGTTGACTGTAGTTGCGGCTGTCCACTCTAGCACGACGGAGGTTTTGAACTGTAGTTGCAGGGTTCCAGCATGCTAGTCCGACGGGTATGAACTGTAGTTGCCGGCTGTCAGCCACTAGCTAGTCACGACGGGTATTGAATGTAGTTCAGTGTCGCATAGCTGTCGACGAGTATGAACTGTGTTCCAGGCTGTCCAGCCACTAGCCTAGTCACGACGGAGGTATTTGAATTAGTTGCAGGTGTCACACTAGCTAGTCAGAGAGGTATTTGAACTGTATTGCCAGGCTGTCCAGCCACTAGCCTAGTCACGACGGAGGTAATATTGAACTGTAGTTGCCAGGCTGTCCAGCCACTAGCCTAGTCACGACGGAGGTATATGAACTGTAGTTTCCAGGCTGTCCAGCCACTAGCCTAGTCACGACGGAGGTATTTGAACTGTAGTTGCCAGGCTGTCCAGCCACTAGCCTAGTCACGACGGAGGTATTTGAACTGTAGTTGCCAGGCTGTCCAGCCACTAGCCTAGTCACGACGGAGGTATTTGAACTGTAGTTGCCAGGCTGTCCAGCCACTAGCCTAGTCACGACGGAGGTATATTGAACTGTCAGTTGCCTAGGACATGTCCAGCCACTAGCCTAGTCACGACGGAGGTATTTGAACTGTAGTTGCCAGGCTGTCCAGCCACTAGCCTAGTCACGACGGAGGTATTTGAACTGAAGTTGCAGGCTGTCCAGCCACAGCCTAGTCACGACGGAGGTATTGAACTTAGTTGCCAGGCTGTCCAGCACTAGCCTAGTCACGACGGAGGTATTTCGCCTCCTAAATTCTGTATCACTTTTTCTTAAAATTTACCTTCACTGCCTTTGGACTGAGCCCGGTTCTCGGTGATGAGAAATTGTTATACGAGGCTTTAACAAGGCGTGAATTATAATTCAAACTTTTACAATAATTATTATACTTGTGCAAGGCACCAGCAAACGCTTTAAATTCATAAATCACAAAATATTTGTTCAAATTTCGACGAACAATTTCTTCCAATCATTTCTTCTATTACTCTTCAATTACACAACACGCTTTTCATAACTGCAATATCGATATATATTTACTTTTTACGTGGACGAAAAATATTTCCACACATAATTTTTCAACCCGTTTAACACCAAATTACCGACTTACGTTTCAATAATTCAATATTCAGTAATTCACAAATCTTTCCTTTCAAAGAGAAATTTTGCAATTTTACCATCAAAATATGATTACTTTACCCAAAATTACATTAACAATTGCTTATATAGGTACATTATTTTATCTGACAATTGTCCCTAGTCTCTTCCCACCGAATTATTTTAGCTTAGGAAACTTCTACCTAAAATAAACACCGTATTCGTTAGACGTGACGTCTGCGAGGAGAACCGAAATATTGCCACAGCTTGCTGATATCCTAATGCTATCTGCATTAATTTCACTTTGAATTCGTGGACCCCGAGTCACTGCAGAATGGAAGACTTGCGATGGCTGCTTTGCCTGATGTCAAACAGAACAGTCTGTGAGAGAAATAATGTCGCGAATTGTCACATAAAATAATGTACTTGTAATTATTTTCTTGGGCCAATCACCATTCAAATCTGTGTGTTCGCTTTTGAAATAATTTCAGCACAACTGACAACTCAGAAGTTCGTACAGGCGTCGCATTCATTTGACTGACCTCGGTAGTTATAATGCATTAACACAATAACATGTTATCATATATGAACATCAGAAAATCGCTCTTATATTAACAGACGTTGCTAAGGACCGCAGACAGACATCGAATATGATACCACAGGTAAAGCAGCCTGATTCTTCACACAAAGCGGACGAAGCTGGAAGCTAAAACATTTCTGTTCACAAGGTCACTCTTCCAAGTACCGTTAACTAACATATATAACGTACTGAACACAGCACGACTAACGGCACAGCGATCGCTGCCTAACGTCGGTGTCGTCCGCTCTACATCGCGCAGTTTTTTGTTTTCAAGAAGTTTTCTGCACATAAGCCTATTAACAACGGGAGGCCGGTACACGAAGACGTGACGTCCGTACGAAGATTTGTCGATATTCGTCAGGTACTTCAAAAGTAATAAGAGCTGTGAAGAATAAAGTTAGTCTAAAAAATATGTTTTGGCTCGTACCGCGCAGTAAACACACTGTCTCAGTTAGACAAACCAGTCAGTTAATGTGTACAGTGAAATAATCGCTGTTTTGTTCTGAGATCCACAAAACACATAAATACAGTCCGTACCGCGCAGTAAACACACTCCGTCTCAGTTATACAAACCAGTCAGTTAATGTTGTACAGTGAAATAATCGCTGTTTGTTCTGAGATCCACACAAAACACATAAATACACTCCGTACCGCGCAGTAAACACACTCCGTCTCAGTTATACAAACCAGTCAGTTAATGTTGTACAGTGAAATAATCGCTGTTTGTTCTGAGATCCACACAAAACACATAAATACAGTCCGTACCGCGCAGTAAACACACTCCGTCTCAGTTATACAAACCAGTCAGTTAATGCTGTACAGTGAAATAATCGCTGTTTGTTCTGAGATCCACACAAAACACATAAATACAGTCCGTACCGCGCAGTAAACACACTCCGTCTCAGTTATACAAACCAGTCAGTTAATGTTGTACAGTGAAATAATCGCTGTTTGTTCTGAGATCCACACAAAACACATAAATACAGTCCGTACCGCGCAGTAAACACACTCCGTCTCAGTTATACAAACCAGTCAGTTAATGTTGTACAGTGAAATAATCGCTGTTTGTTCTGAGATCCACACAAAACACATAAATACAGTCCGTACCGCGCAGTAAACACACTCCGTCTCAGTTATACAAACCAGTCAGTTAATGTTGTACAGTGAAATAATCGCTGTTTGTTCTGAGATCCACACAAAACACAAAATTATGTGTTTTGTGTGGATCTCAGAACAAACAGCCATTATTTCACTGTACAACATTAACTGACTGGTTTGTATAACTGAGACGGAGTGTGTTTACTGCGCGGTACGGACTGAAGATTGATATATTATTCAGATGAACATCATTCTTCACAGTATTAGACAAGCTCCTTTCTCTACTTCGATAACACAGCTGTTGCCATGTGCTACGTTCAACATTACAGTATCTACCTATGATCATACACAACACATACTGAACTAATCTATCAGGTTTCTGGAGCCATTTCACTCCCTCATAAAACGCAGTGGGAAAGTGAAAATAAGAATAGAACAATGGGTCACAGAAAATGTGAGTGTGGGCTTACCCTACCTATGACTGAATTAAGGAAGTATTCCAGCTATGGATCAATTTAATGGAGTACTCCAGCTATGCCTTAATTAAGGCAAAAATTGTACTTAAAATTCACAGCATGTACCAATTACAATTACAAGAACCAAATATAATTCTAGTGTTACGATCTTCAAAATGGGGTTGGAACATAATGTTCTAAAGTCAAATTTGATCAAGGGGGTACCAATGCCCTGTAGCAGAAAACATTAATTTAAAAAATGCAATCTGACTAGTATTAAAAATGTCAGAAGTGGTAATTAACGTAACCACTATTTATTTAACACGTATAACAACCTACTAGTATGTGACAAATTAGGTAAATGTGTTCGAATGTCGCACTTTTTAAAACTTCGTTGTTAAAAGTATTTTGGGTAAGCCTATACCATTAGCAAGTCCTCTTGAATTTGACATGGATTTTATTGTTACGGAAGTACAGAATATAAAGGAGATTCGTAATTATTGCTAACCGGTAAATGTAGCAAAATACAGCTTGAAATGTTTGCAAACTTCAGGGAGGAAATACTTCACAATAATAAATTGCATCTGTACTTACCGGCGCCGTTTTCCATTCAACATGGCCGCCCTCGGCTTCTAATTGGTCAGCTGCAGCAAGTTGGTTGACTGAAGCAGCTACAAGAAACTCCATTTCAATTATCCCCTGTGATAAGTTTATATCAGCCATCAGACTCGACGAACTAAAACACAGCACAAGAATTTTCGAAACGCACTGTACGCCCTCGTCCGTTCACGACGCAGTAACGTCACGTTGACCAGTTCGAAAGGTACAAACAACGCACTCAATAAATTTACCGGAAGATATTAGAAATTAATTTTATAATCGAATTTCGAGATCTGTTCACTTCGCAATACGTTTAATAATGACGCCGGTAACCACCGCAGTTCAACGCCGGTCGTTCATGACGACCCCCCCTCTCCCCTAACATCAGAATACGGCCAATTGCAGTTCTGAAGTGATTTGCGCGTTTAAATTCACAGAACTGACTACAAGAACGTACAATTGCATTACGAAGTTAAGCCACAATCACTCACGTCTAACTCTGCTACACAAACGCACCGTAACAAACCCAAATCACGACTGCACACGCACAGTGCAATTCTCTTATCACTAGGCAGGTTGAAACACGACGCTACTGCCATCTGGAGGTAAACAGTAGTCGTCTGTTTGCAGGTGCGTTCTGAGCTACGTCAGTGCTTTACACGACAGGGAGATCACGAAAAATATGAATCATAGCTACAGGGTAGCATGATAACAAACGATGCAAGATGTACACGTGAAATTAAATCCAGAATTGCCATGGCAAAAGCAGCATTCAGCAACAAGAAGACTCTTTTGACCGGCAAACTGGACTTAAATTTAAGTAAGAAACTAGTAAAGTGCTACATTTGGAGCGTAGCTTTGTGTGGTGCTGAAACGTGGACACTTCGGAAAGTAGATCGGAAGTATCTGGAAAGTTTTGATATGTGGTGCTGGAGAAGACTGGAGAAGATCAGTTGGACCGATCGTGTGAGAAATGAAGAAGTATTACATAGAGTGAAGGAGGAGAGGAATATCGTACATACAATAAAAAGAAGAAAGGCTAACTGGATTGGTCACATCTTGCGTAGGAACTGCCTTCTGAAACAGGTGATTGAAGGAAAGTTAGAGGGAAGGATAGAAATGACGGGACGACGAGGGAGAAGACGTAAGCAGCTACTGGATGACATTAAGGGAAAGAGAAGATACTGGAACTTGAAAGAGGAAGCACTAGATCGCACCCTGTGGAGAACTCGCTTTAGAAGAGGCTACGGACCTGTCGTAAGACAGACTGCAGAATGAACCATAGCAACAGGGGGAGACGTTACTACGTGTATCTGTGTCTTTTGTTAAAACAGGAAGTATTTAAATATATGACACTAAGTAAACGTACAAAAAACGGACATTGGTAAAGGTCAGATAAATTTTTTTGAGACTCAAGATTTGTAAACATATAAACCTGTCCTTTGCATGCTGTGAAGTCATATAGGGATAATGGAGATAAGGCGCCACTCATTCTTAAATTCGGTATTAGGTGGGCTTCGTTACTCAATTTCACATCCCGGAAAATTTTAGCCCCAGGGAAACAGCCCGCGGTACTCCTTGACTAGGACGTTGACCCCAGAGCCGGTCAGCACCGGTTCAAGAGAACAAAAATATTTTCTCCTGCCGGGAATGGAGCCCCAGACGTTTCGGGAAAATCCTCGATCTACGGGCAACGTCTAACTACAGAGGAATAACACGTGACAGTGAGTATTATACTGAAATGCAAGTGAACCATCAAATGGTAAAGGTAAAGGTCACCCAAGAACAGGCCATGAAGGCCCAGAGGGGGAGTAGACGTATAGCTCTACTCTTTCTTTAACCTCGGCGCTAGATGGGGATGGATAGTCAACTCCACGCCCCGGCCGCTTTAGCCCCGGGAAAGACCCGGTAACCATTGTACAGGAGGATGGGTGGGTCCAAAAGCCGGTCTGGGCGGCTGCTGACAATCTGGCTCCCACCGGCATTCGATCCCCGGACCGTCCAGTCAGTATACCGACGCACCCATCGAGTGGTGTAAGCGTCTGGTAGCGCCGTGTAGTGGCCGTTGGGCCGAGCTGCCGTCTGTGTCTGGGCGAGTCTATGTCTGAGCATGTGGGTGTTCTAGGGGTGTGAGTCTGTGTCGCTAGCTTACTATTTTCAGACGTTTCGATGGAAATATTGACTCTATCTTCAAATGTTTAGCGGTACACAGAGCCTATGTCTGTAAGCACTGAGGCTTTTAGCAGGCTCGCATACTATTTCCTCATTTTCCCTCTTCTTCTTGATCTTTCAAATGGTTGTTCTACCAGACTTTTCCCCACAAATCCGTCTCTAGTCTCCAGCACCCACAGTACACATTTCATTAACAATAACCTGCTCTTGTTACTGTCATGTCAGTACGCAGTAACAACAGCCTGCTCTTGTTACTGTCCTGTTAGTACACAGTAACAACAGCCTGCTCTTGTTACTGTCCTGTTAGTACACAGTAACAACAGCCTGCTCTTGTTACTGTCCTGTTAGTACACAGTAACAACAGCCTGCTCTTGTTACTGTCCTGTTAGTACACAGTAACAACAGCCTGCTCTTGTTACTGTCCTGTTAGTACGCAGTAACAACAGCCTGCTCTTGTTACTGTCCTGTCAGTACGCAGTAACAACAGCCTGCTCTTGTTACTGTCCTGTCAGTACGCAGTAACAACAGCCTGCTCTTGTTACTGTCATGTCAGTACGCAGTAACAACAGCCTGCTCTTGTTACTGTCCTGTTAGTACACAGTAACAACAGCCTGCTCTTGTTACTGTCCTGTCAGTACGCAGTAACAACAGCCTGCTCTTGTTACTGTCCTGTCAGTACGCAGTAACAACAGCCTGCTTCTTGTTACTGTCCTGTCAGTACGTAGTAACAACAGCCTGCTCTTGTTACTGTCATGTAAGTACGCAGTACAACAGTCTGCCTTGTTACTGTCCTGTCAGTCGCGTAACAAAGCTGTTCTTGTACTGTCTGTCAGTACGTAGTAAAACAGCCTGTCTTGTTACTGTCCTGTAGTAGTAGTAACAACAGCCTAGCTCTTGTTACTGTCCTGTCAGTACGCAGTAACATCGTAAATCGGGAATTCTTATTCAAAACATTTCATTCAAAGCTGCTTGGAGATAGTAATTACCTTACGTCCAGAGTTTTTCCGTGCAATAGCCAGGTGTCCGATGTACTTGCAGAGTCCAGTCCCAATGCTGTTTCGTTACCACAAATCCACTGGAGGGGCCCGGAACAACTCGGCCTTGTTCTGATGTCAGTTGCTCATGTAACAGTTGTGTCTGACAGTCATACAGCAGTCATGTTATAATGCACAGTGCTGTGTTTGTTACGAGGTTTTGGAGCTGTGGGGTTGCGTGTTTGTGTGGTTACGAGGTTTGGAGCTGTGGTTCGGTTTTGTGTGTTCGTGAGTGTGTTGTGTTGTGTACGAGGTTTTGGAGCTGTGGGTTGCGTGTTGTGTGGTTACGAGTTTTGGAGCTGTGGGGTTGCGTGTTTGTGTGGTTACGAGGTTTTTGGAGCTGTGGGGTTGCGTGTTTGTGTGGTTACGAGGTTTTGGAGCTGTGGGGTTGCGTGTTTGTGTGGTTACGAGGTTTTGGAGCTGGTCGTGTTTGTGTGGTTACGAGGTTTGGAGCTGTGGGTTCGTGTTTGTGTGGTTACGAGGTTTTGGAGCTGTGGGGTTTGCGTGTTTGTGTGGTTACGAGGTTTTGGAGCTGTGGGGTTTGCGTTGTTTGTGTGGTTACGAGGTTTTGGAGCTGTGGGTTTCGTGTTTGTGTGGTTACGAGGTTTTGGAGCTGTGGGGTTCGTGTTTGTGTGGTTACGAGGTTTTGGAGCTGTGGGGTTGCGTGTTTGTGTGGTTACGAGGTTTTGGAGCTGTGGGTTGCGTGTTTGTGTGGTTACGAGGTTTTGGAGCTGTGGGGTTGCGTGTTTGTGTGGTTACGAGGTTTTGGAGCTGTGGGGGTTGGTCGGTTTGTGTTCTTTTTAAAGGGGGCATCTAAGGGCAGGAGGTAAAGCTGTAGAATGCACACGCCTTTAACTTGGCCACTGGCAAATGTTCTGTTAAGTGCGCATGTGCAGACAGAGTAGTGGAGAGAAGAGCACACTCGCTATTAGTAGCTGCCAATGTCTAGAATTGTAGCTGAGTAAAACTAAGAACTGGCTTGTGTCCAGAGCTCATGAAGAGAATGCGGGAAAAATGGCAATAAAAAGATACGAAATAAATTGTTCGCAAGCATGACAAAGTTAAAATACGTGGGAACAGCCGTAACAAATGAAAATTGCATTCATGAAGGAAATACGATCAGGTTAAATTCAGGGAATGCCTGCTACCATGTGGCACACTGCTGTCATGTGGCACACTGCTACCATGCGACACTGCTGACATATGGCACACTTCGATCATGAGGCACACTGCTGTCATGTGGCAAATGCTACCATGTGGCACACTGCTACAATGTGCACACTGCTGACATATGGCACACTTCGATCATGAGGCACACTGCTGCCATGTGGCAACTGCTACCATGTGGCACACTTCTGCCATGTGGCAACTGCTACCATGTGGCACACTGCTGTCATGTGGCACACTGCTACAATGTGGCACACTGCTGATGTATGGCACACTTCGATCGAGGCACAATGCTGCCATGTGGCACACTGCTACAATGTTGCAACTGCTACCATGTGGCACACTGCTGTCAAGTGGCACACTGCTGACATATGGCACACTTCGATCATGAGGCACACTGCTGCCATGTGGCAACTGCTACCATGTGGCACACTGCTGTCATGTGGCACACTGCTACAATGAGGCACACTGCTGCCATGTGGCACACTGTTACAATGTGGCACACTGCTGTCATGTGCACACTGCTACAATGTGGCACACTGCTGCCATGTGGAACATTGCTACCACGTGGCACATTGCTAACATGTGGCACACTGCTGCAATGTGACACACTGTTAACATGTGGCACAATGCTACCACGTGGCACATTGCTAACATGTGGCACACTGCTGCAATGTGACACACTGTTAACATGTGGCACAATGCTACCATGTGGCACAAAATATTCTGCCGTCCTCATATTAAACACCTAAAGACATGAAATTTGCATTCTTCTGGGGTATTACACGGAGTCGTGTGGTTTACCGATGCTTCGGGACAACGTCGGTAAACAATTACCACACGACGCCGTGTAATACCCCAGAAGAACGCAGATTTTATCAACATCGCGGCGGAAGCCTAAACTAAGGTCGAAACCTAAAGACATTTGATTAAATTGTGCAGAAATGCGCTGTGAAATTATCGTTGTTTTGTGTGTGGAAGGGAGAACACATGTGAAGGGGTTCGAACACAGGGCTCTTGTGTGTCTGAGATGGCGGAAGTAGCAGGGTCTTGGTTTGCAGCATGAGATGGCAAGTAATGGGAGATGAGAAATGCTTACACAATTTTTGTGGGGAAATCAGAAAGAAAGAGACAGCCTGGGACGTCTACACGCTCAAGGAAGGTAATACTGAAATGGATCTGAAAGGAAAAGAATGAGAGTGGACTGGATTAATCTGGCTCAGGTAGGGGCAATAAAGGTCTCTTGTGAACGTGTAGAACGAAGTTTCTGTTTCCTTGAAATGAGGTGAATTGCTTAACTAGCTGAGGAACTATCAGCTTGCAATGTGTGACAGACAGAGTTATACTTGAGGGTTCAGTTCTTGTACGGTGTGTTGCTGTATCGCTGGGTTATCGGCTTCCGACGTTTCGAAAGAAATTATTTTTTTAAGGGTCAGAGAGTCCATTTAACTACTTGACCCTTAATTACCTAAGCAATACGTTCCTTCGAAACGTCGGAAAACACTTCCTAGAAAATGTAAAGTCTCAAATATTTATCTCTCAAAAATGTCTCTGCTACACTTTGTTAGTTAGTTAGTTAGTTAGTTAGACAGCCTGAACCCTGCGATCAGTATCTCGCCGTATCCATTGCAGACGCCCGATCGCTGTCACGACGCTGTCAAATCAAGACCTCCCTATCGCGCTATCTGACACATTAATTTGCTGAAAGTTAACCTCACATTCACGCAACTCAATCTCACGCATAATGAAACTTCTAATGTTACATCTTACACAACGTTACAGCAACTTGAAATTTTCTTCTTAAATTGTCGATTATGATTGGTGGTTGCAATATCTGCTCAACCCTCCTATATTTTTCTAACAATGTACACGTTTTCTATTCACAATTCCTGATTGGTGGTTGAACTGTCTCACACAGATTCTGATGTCTGTATTTAACAGATAGGCGGTTTCTGATCCCCTCTTCATCTCAATGTGTGACCTTAGTACTGTAAAATACGATGCGATGGCTTGTAAGGTGACACTAGCAGGGAGGTGGGGGGAAGCTACAATGGGCCCCGGGTACGAGAAAGAGAGGCTCCTTACGGACGGTTCTTGTAATGAAAAGGGAGAAGAAAGACGTATTTCTATATTATATAAACGCGTGTATTATGTATTTCAGGTAGTCTTTGTTGCTTCTATTTATAAGGAAAGGTATACAAGAGGATTAGGTACAAAGGGGAGGGGGTCTGTGTCAGGGAGGGGTTGCTACCCCCGCTGAGATGAGCTGTTTTTGCAAAAGGGCAACCACTGAGGGATACCGGGCACTGATAAAACCAGTATCTCAAGCTTTCAATAAAGGTCCCCTTTCTTTTCGTTTCTGGAAAGAAATAGGCACAGGGAATTGACAGGGTGTTGGAATAGCGTTGTTGGTCTGGAGGCTCGTGTGTCTATAGAGAGTGTGATTATGCTACTTCTTTACTGTTAAACTTTTTTCTTTCCCCAAATAATGATTTAGTTCTTTACACCACACAAAACACGTGGTGTGATGAAAATGCAGCATTGTTACAGTGAAAAATGAGTAATTGAAAGGCTACCGCTAACCTGAATCATATATAAATATTCAGTCCGTACCGCGCAGTAAACACACTTTACTAAACACTCAGTCCGTACCGCGCAGTAAACACACTTTACATAAACACTCAGTCCGTACCGCGCAGTAAACACACTTTACATAAACACTCAGTCCGTACCGCGCAGTAAACACACTTTACATAAACACTCAGTCCGTACCGCGCAGTAAACACACTTTACATAAACACTTAGTCCGTACCGCGCAGTAAACACACTTTACATAAACACTCAGATCGTACCGCGCAGTAAACACACTCCGTCTCAGTTATACAAACCAGTCAGTTAATGTTGTACAGTGAAATAATCGCTGTTTGTTCTGAGATCCACACAAAACACATAAATACAGTCCGTACCGCGCAGTAAACACGCTCCGTCTCAGTTATACAAACCAGTCAGTTAATGCTGTACAGTGAAATAATCGCTGTTTGTTCTGAGATCCACACAAAACACATAAATACAGTCCGTACCGCGCAGTAAACACGTTCCGTCTCAGTTATACAAACCAGTCAGTTAATGTTGTACAGTGAAATAATCGCTGTTTGTTCTGAGATCCACACATAACACATAAATACAGTCCGTACGCCCAGTAAACACACTCCGTCTCAGTTATACAAACCAGTCAGTTAATGCTGTACAGTGAAATAATCGCTGTTTGTTCTGAGATCCACACAAAACACATAAATACAGTCCGTACCGCGCAGTAAACACACTCCGTCTCAGTTATACAAACCAGTCAGTTAATGTTGTACAGTGAAATAATCGCTGTTTGTTCTGAGATCCACACAAAACACATAAATACAGTCCGTACCGCGCAGTAAACACACTCCGTCTCAGTTATACAAACCAGTCAGTTAATGCTGTACAGTGAAATAATCGCTGTTTGTTCTGAGATCCACACAAAACACATAAATACACTTTGTGGGCAGAACGTAGAATTGTTGAATGTTAAACATGGTGGTACATATAGTAACCACGATGGCGTGCTGCAGTGTTGGCGGTAGAGTGTGTGTGTGTGTGTCTGTATCTGTTGGCACAGTAATTTACTTTTCCCTGGAACATGAAAACAGATACAGCTTTCGAAACGTCGGAAAATACTCACCTGAAGATGCAGCAACACATGCCAGAAGAGATGGACCCTCAGTCGTCTCCGTGCTGAGACTGAAGTTAGTAGCAGCCAGTAGCAGCCAGTAGCAGCCAGTAGCAGACAGTAGCAGTCAGTAGCAGCCAGTAGCAGACAGTAGAAGTCAGTAGCAGCCAGTAGCAGCCAGTAGCACCATCACAGCTCAGACACTGACAGTCAGTCCCTCAACAACACGCAGCATCTCAGACACTTGTGCCTGCGACAGATAGCCGTCTCGTTGTGACAGTTCCTGTCGGATCCACTCACAGTCAAACTTGTATCAGTTCGTCCGATCTGCCTAAACATCTGTCCTGCTGTGAAGACTGCAGGTACTAGTTTGCTGACAGGAGTGTGTGATAGTGATACAGTGCGTGATGATGAGACGATGATAGTGATACAGTGCGTGATGATGAGACGATGATAGTGACAGTGCGTGATGATAAGACGAGGATAGTGACACAGTGCGTGATGATAAGACGATGATAGTGATAGAGTGCGTGATGATGAGACGATGATAGTGATACAGTGCGTGATGATAAGACGATGATAGTGACAGTGTGTGATGATAAGACGAGGATGGTGACACAGTGCGTGATGATGAGACGATGATAGTGATAGAGTGCGTGATGATGAGACGATGATAGTGACACAGTGCGTGATGATGAGACGATGATAGTGATAGAGTGCGTGATGATGAGACGATGATAGTGACACAGTGCGTGATGATGGGACGATGATAGTGATACAGTGCGTGATGATGAGACGATGATAGTGATACAGTGCGTGATGATGAGACGATGATAGTGACACAGTGCGTGATGATGAGACGATGATAGTGACAGTGCGTGATGATGAGACGATGATAGTGATACAGTGCGTGATGATGAGACGATGATAGTGACACAGTGCGTGATGATGAGACGATGATAGTGATACAGTGCGTGATGATGAGACGATGATAGTGATACAGTGCGTGATGATGAGACGATGATAGTGACACAGTGCGTGATGATGAGACGATGATAGTGATACAGTGCGTGATGATGAGACGATGATAGTGATACAGTGCGTGATGATGAGACGATGATAGTGATACAGTGCGTGATGATGAGACGATGATAGTGATACAGTGCGTGATAATGAGACGATGATAGTGATACAGTGCGTGATGATAAGATAATGATAGTGATACAGTGCGTGATGATGAGACGATGATAATGACACAGTGCGTGATGATAAGAAGATGAGTGACAGTGCGTGATGATAAGACGAGGATAGTGACACAGAACGAGACAATACAGTGTCTGCGGGCCGCGTGTCTCCAGGGGCCAATGTCAAGTAGGCGTAATTGACCGCGTTTACAAAAATACTGAAATGGGAAATGTTTACTATTGAAGCACAATGTCTGTGCTGCAGCTAAGTACAATGTCTGTGCTGCAGCTAAGTACAATGTCTGTGCTGCAGCTAGTACAATGTCTAGTACAAGTCTGGCGCAGCTAAGTACAAGGTCTGTGCTGCAGCTAAGTACAATGTCTGTGCTGCAGCTAAGTACAATGTCTGTGCTGCAGCTAAGTACAATGTCTGTGCTGCAGCTAAGTACAATGTCTGTGCTGCAGCTAAGTACAATGTCTGTGCTGCAGTTAAGTACAATGTCTGTGCTGCAGCTAAGTACAATGTCTGTGCTGCAGCTAAGTACAATGTCTGTGCTGCAGCTAAGTACAAGGTCTGTGCTGCAGCTAAGTACAATGTCTGTGCTGCAGCTAAGTACAATGTCTGTGCTGCAGCTAAGTACAATGTCTGTGCTGCAGCTAAGTACAATGTCTGTGCTGCAGCTAAGCACAATGTCTGTGCTGCAGCTAAGCACAATGTCTGTGCTGCAGCTAAGTACAATGTCTGTGCTGCAGCTAAGTACAATGTCTGTGCTGCAGCTAAGTACAATGTCTGTGCTGCAGCTAAGTACAATGTCTGTGCTGCAGCTAAGTACAATGTCTGTGCTGCAGCTAAGTACAATGTCTGTGCTGCAGCTAAGTACAATGTCTGTGCTGCAGCTAAGTACAATGTCTGTGCTGCAGCTAAGTACAAGGTCTGTGCTG
The DNA here is from genome assembly GCA_021186555.1 of Reticulitermes speratus. Lineage (NCBI taxonomy): Eukaryota > Metazoa > Arthropoda > Insecta > Blattodea > Rhinotermitidae > Reticulitermes > Reticulitermes speratus. The sequence continues at coordinate 749,120 of JAJKFL010000026.1, forward strand.
CAGCTAAGTACAATGTCTGTGCTGCAGCTAAGTACAATGTCTGTGCTGCAGCTAAGTACAATATCTGTGCTGCAGCTAAGTACAATGTCTGTGCTGCAGCTAAGTACAATGTCTGTGCTGCAGCTAAGTACAATGTCTGTGCTGCAGCTAAGTACAATGTCTGTGCTGCAGCTAAGTACAAGGTCTGTGCTGCAGCTAAGTACAAGGTCTGTGCTGCAGCAAAGTACAATGTCTGTGCTGCAGCTAAGTACAATGTCTGTGCTGCAGCTAAGTACAATGTCTGTGCTGCAGCTAAGTACAATGTCTGTGCTGCAGCTAAGTACAATGTCTGTGCTGCAGCTAAGTACAAGGTCTGTGCTGCAGCTAAGTACAATGTCTGTGCTGCAGCTAAGTACAATGTCTGTGCTGCAGCTAAGTACAATGTCTGTGCTGCAGCTAAGTACAATGTCTGTGCTGCAGCTAAGTACAATGTCTGTGCTGCAGCTAAGTACAATGTCTGTGCTGCAGCTAAGTACAATGTCTGTGCTGCAGCTAAGTACAATGTCTGTGCTGCAGCTAAGTACAATGTCTGTGCTGCAGCTAAGTACAATGTCTGTGCTGCAGCTAAGTACAAGGTCTGTGCTGCAGCTAAGTACAAGGTCTGTGCTTCAGCTAAGTACAAGGTCTGTGCTGCAGCTAAGTACAATGTCTGTGCTGCAGCTAAGTACAAGGTCTGTGCTGCAGCTAAGTACAATGTCTGTGCTGCAGCTAAGTACAATGTCTGTGCTGCAGCTAAGTACAATGTCTGTGCTGCAGCTAAGTACAATGCCTGTGCTGCAGCTAAGTACAATGTCTGTGCTGCAGCTAAGTACAAGGTCTGTGCTGCAGCTAAGTACAATGTCTGTGCTGCAGCTAAGTACAATGTCTGTGCTGCAGCTAAGTACAATGTCTGTGCTGCAGCTAAGTACAATGTCTGTGCTGCAGCTAAGTACAATGTCTGTGCTGCAGCTAAGTACAATGTCTGTGCTGCAGCTAAGTACAAGGTCTGTGCTGCAGCTAAGTACAATGTCTGTGCTGCAGCTAAGTACAATGTCTGTGCTGCAGCTAAGTACAATGTCTGTGCTGCAGCTAAGTACAATGTCTGTGCTGCAGCTAAGTACAATGTCTGTGCTGCAGCTAAGTACAAGGTCTGTGCTTCAGCTAAGTACAAGGTCTGTGCTGCAGCTAAGTACAATGTCTGTGCTGCAGCTAAGTACAATGTCTGTGCTGCAGCTAAGTACAATGTCTGTGCTGCAGCTAAGTACAATGTCTGTGCTGCAGCTAAGTACAATGTCTGTGCTGCAGCTAAGTACAAGGTTTGTGCTGCAGCTAAGTACAAGGTCTGTGCTTCAGCTAAGTACAAGGTCTGTGCTGCAGCTAAGTACAATGTCTGTGCTGCAGCTAAGTACAATGTCTGTGCTGCAGCTAAGTACAATGTCTGTGCTGCAGCTAAGTACAAGGTTTGTGCTGCAGCTAAGTACAATGTCTGTGCTGCAGCTAAGTACAATGTCTGTGCTGCAGCTAAGTACAATGTCTGTGCTGCAGCTAAGTACAATGTCTGTGCTGCAGCTAAGTACAAGGTTTGTGCTGCAGCTAAGTACAAGATCTGTGCTTCAGCTAAGTACAAGGTCTGTGCTGCAGCTAAGTACAATGTCTGTGCTGCAGCTAAGTACAATGTCTGTGCTGCAGCTAAGTACAATGTCTGTGCTGCAGCTAAGTACAATGTCTGTGCTGCAGCTAAGTACAATGTTTGTGCTGCAGCTAAGTACAAGGCCTGTGCTTCAGCTAAGTACAAGGTCTGTGCTGCAGCTAAGTACAATGTCTGTGCTGCAGCTAAGTACAATGTCTGTGCTGCAGCTAAGTACAATGTCTGTGCTGCAGCTAAGTACAATGTCTGTGCTGCAGCTAAGTACAAGGTCTGTGCTGCAGCTAAGTACAATGTTTGTGCTGCAGCTAAGTACAATGTTTGTGCTGCAGCTAAGTACAATGTCTGTGCTGCAGCTAAGTACAATGTCTGTGCTGCAGCTAAGTACAAGGTCTGTGCTGCAGCTAAGTACAAGGTCTGTGCTGCAGCTAAGTACAATGTCTGTGTCTGAAAAGAAGGCGGAATGCACCTCATTAATTTTATTCGAGTGTCTCAAATTAAAAAGAGCTTGTCAAGAATAAAATATTTATCAGTTGAGTCAGCAACACGTAATTACCAAGTGTAAATACAGAGGACTGAGCGTGTTAAAGTCATGTCATACAGGTAGGCGTGTAAGCGGAAGAGAAATGCATGCGGAATCAACCTGAAGGAAAGAGACAACTCACAAGACCTAGGCATAGGCTGCAGGAAAATATTGGTTTAATCTGTCTCAGGACAGGGGCAAGAACGGGCTGTTGTGAACACGGTAATGAACCTTTGGGTAACATGAAATGAGGAAAATTTCTTGAGTAATTGAGGAACTGTCAGCTTCTCGAGTGGCCTGTGCACCATGAGTGGCTTATTTACGTATTTAGACACGTGAATGTTCAGGCAGAGCGTTCGCCGTGAACGTCGGCAGAACAGCTGGCTGCCACATCGTCAACACGCCAAAAGCAACATAGGCATAAACGATTATGTAAATGATTTATGTTTAGATAATTTAATGACATTATATTAAATTTCAGAATTTACTTAGAAACGAAATGAATGCAGTTGTGCACGAGATAACGAGGTTTTACGTACACCAGCTAAGGGACTGTCAGCTTCTCTGGTGTGCTCTGCGTACCTACGCCGTAGTACGGTGCAGTTCCTCTCCTCTCGTCTCCGTATCGCCCAACATTACATTCTGCCGACTGAACTCTGCCCTGTAATCTTCGAAACCCCCTCCCCTCTCTTTGTCGTCGTCATTTTGTTGCCATTATCTGAACGAGATGCTCTGTCCCCCCCCTTGAGCCCCTCTCCCAACAGTCAGGCCGTCTCCAAATGTCACGACTAGAGCAGGGTCACAGTGACAGCGGAAACTACATTTGTCGATTTAAGGAGAAGGAGTTGACACACCTGAAGAAGTTATAAAATGAGATGTAGGCTTATGTGCTACTTAATGTACTGTAGTACTGTACTGTAGTACTGCATTGTAGTACTGCACTGTAATACTGCCGTCATATGGAGGAGGAGTTTTAGAAAGTTTCGGAGACAAACACAAAAATTTAAACCCCATTTATCTTACCACCAGTTTAACAGTCACAAATTCTACGTTCTGCCCACACAGTGTATTTATGTGTTTTGTGTGGATCTGAGAACAAACAGCGATTATTTCACTGTACACATTAACTGACTGGTTTGTATAACGAGACGGAGTGTGTTTACTGCGCGGTACGGACTGTATTTATGTGTTTTGTGTGGATCTCAGAACAAACAGCGATTATTTCACTGTACACATTAACTGACTGGTTTGTGTTAACTGAGACGGAGTGTGTTTACTGCGCGGTACGGCTGTATTTATGTGTTTTGTGTGGATCTAGAACAAACAGCGATTATTTCACTGTACAACATTAACTGACTGTTTGTTAACTGAGACGGAGTGTGTTTACTGCGCGGTACGGACTGTATTTATGTGTTTTGTGTGGATCTCAGAACAAACAGCGATTATTTCACTGTACAACATTAACTGACTGGTTTGTATAACTGAGACGGATGTGTTTACTGCGCGGTACGGACTGTATTTATGTGTTTTGTGTGGATCTCAGAACAAACAGCGATTATTTCACTGTACAACATTAACTGACTGGTTTGTATAACTGAGACGGAGTGTGTTTACTGCGCGGTACGGACTGTATTTATGTGTTTTGTGTGGATCTCAGAACAAACAGCGATTATTTCACTGTACAACATTAACTGACTGGTTTGTATAACTGAGACGGAATGTGTTTACTGCGCGGTACGGACTGTATTTATGTGTTTTGTGTGGATCTCAGAACAAACAGCGATTATTTCACTGTACAACATTAACTGACTGGTTTGTATAACTGAGACGGAGTGTGTTTACTGCGCGGTACGGACTGTATTTATGTGTTTTGTGTGGATCTCAGAACAAACAGCGATTATTTCACTGTACAACATTAACTGACTGGTTTGTATAACTGAGACGGAATGTGTTTACTGCGCGGTACGGACTGTATTTATGTGTTTTGTGTGGATCTCAGAACAAACAGCGATTATTTCACTGTACAACATTAACTGACTGGTTTGTATAACTGAGACGGAATGTGTTTACTGCGCGGTACGGACTGTATTTATGTGTTTTGTGTGGATCTCAGAACAAACAGCGATTATTTCACTGTACAACATTAACTGACTGGTTTGTATAACTGAGACGGAGTGTGTTTACTGCGCGGTACGGACTGTATTTATGTGTTTTGTGTGGATCTCAGAACAAACAGCGATTATTTCACTGTACAACATTAACTGACTGGTTTGTATAACTGAGACGGAGTGTGTTTACTGCGCGGTACGGACTGTATTTATGTGTTTTGTGTGGATCTCAGAACAAACAGCGATTATTTCACTGTACAACATTAACTGACTGGTTTGTATAACTGAGACGGAGTGTGTTTACTGCGCGGTACGGACTGTATTTATGTGTTTTGTGTGGATCTCAGAACAAACAGCGATTATTTCACTGTAACAACATTAACTGACTGGTTTGTATAACTGAGACGGAGTGTGTTTACTGCGCGGTACGGACTGTATTTATGTGTTTTGTGTGGATCTCAGAACAAACAGCGATTATTTCACTGTACAACATTAACTGACTGGTTTGTATAACTGAGACGGAGTGTGTTTACTGCGCGGTACGGACTGATTTATGTGTTTTGTGTAGATCTCAGAACAAACAGCGATTATTCACTGTACACATTAACTGACTAGGTTTGTATAAATGAGACGGAGTGTTTACTAGCGCGGTAACGGACGTATTTATGTTTTTGTGTGGATCTGCAACAACCGCGATTATTTCACTGTACAACATAACTAGTTTGATAATGAGACGGAGTGTGTTTACTGAGGGTACGGACTGTATTTATGTGTTTTGTGGATCTCAGAACAAACAGCGATTATTCACTGTACAACATAACTGACTGGTTTGTATAACTGAGACGGAGTGTGTTTACTGAGCGACGGACTGTATTTATGTGTTTTGTGTGGATCTCAGAACAACAGCGATTATTTTACTGTACAACATAACTGACTGTTTGATAACTGAGACAGAGTGTGTTTACTAGCGGTACGGACTGTATTTATTGTTTTGTGTGGATCTCAGAACAAACAGCGATTATTCACTGTACAACATAACTGATGGTTTGTATAACTGAACGGAGTGTGTTTACTGAGCGTACGGACTGTATTTATGTGTTTTGTGTGGATCTCGAACAAACAGCGATTATTTCACTGTACAACATTAACTGACTGGTTTGTATGACTGAGACGGAGTGTGTTTACTGCGCGGTACGGACTGAATGTTTATTATAAAGTGTACGTCTATTCAGTCTCAATATATATGCCGATAAACGACAAGGTTTAAAATTATAAATTCATATTCCAAGATTGGAAGCAACATTTGAAACTGTCCTTCCCCCAGTTTCTGCCCCCCCCTCTCCCATTCCAGGTCTGCAACAATAGTCGCTAAATGAGGATGCACACCCCAGCCCGCTGCCATGACAACAGCACAGACACAAGACACGTGCGGAAGGAAGCTGGGAGCGCAGTTTGCAGAAAACCTTTTAAATAATTCTGAATACAGAGCGTAATAATATCAATATTAATATTAATAACAGCAACTTTTACCGTCTAAATACATGCAGCACATTTTCTCAGAAAGGTGCGCACCCAGAATTTTTCTTTGAGTGGTGCTGACCCTGAGGCTATATGTTTCATGTTTGAATTTAAAAGTTACGTTACAAAAATCATGCCATAAGCACAACATAACTGTCTGCAACTACATATATATACATACATATATAACTACATGTTACGTCACTCAATCACAGTGTCCTAACTTCTTATTTTTTTAATTTAATTAATTTATTTTTCAAAATTCTAATGTACTGTCATCAGCCGATTTCGGTGGCTGATTTCGGCTGAAGAGGAAGTCACGTGAAACGTTTAATATAATATCTATAAATCTGTGTTTTTTTAATTTCTATTTTGGGGGGTTTTGGGGGTAGCAACCCGGCAAGCCCCCCCCCACCTGCCTGCGCCCCTGTTCTCACCTTGTCAAGAAATTCCACGTATTTTATAAAACCAAACATTCACAATATCGTCCAAAACAACTGTCACGTTGTCACATACAGTACCAAATTCATCCCCTCCACGCCCTCGAACCCCATTTCCGTAACATCCCTTGTAAGCATTCTCTCTTTTAGGTTTTCCAACCAAAATATTGTAAGTATTTTTCGTCTATCCTATGCGTGCCACATTCCTCACCCATCTCATCCTCCTTGATGTTTTCCCTGTAACGATATTGGGAGAAGAAACCATGGAACTTCGCAGTATGCAGTTTGTTGCTGTAGCAGTAGTAGTAGTAGTACCAGTAGTAGTAGTAGAAGCAGTACGAACGCACTTTCTTACGCACACGTTGCAGCACGGTGCGTCTCCCCTTCCCCACCATTACCCTCTGACCGCCCGGTAACCAAACAACTATTACAAAATGCACTCCCCACTCCCCACCAAACCAAACTAATTTTTCCCCTCAAAATTAGGCCCATTCAGACACCCCGCAACGTCCTGCCGCCTTATAAACTGCATTGTGTGTCTAGCGAGATATTATGTTTATATTAGCTGCTTATGAAACGTCGGGCTGTTACTGTGGGGGAAAAGCTTAATATGCCAGTATTTGGAAACAAGTGCTAAGGAAGGTGCGAGTCCATAGAGTACTTAATTTTATAAGTGACTGACTGTCTGTCTGACTGACTGTCTGTCTGTCTGACTGGCTACGTAACTAGCTCTAAGATGCGGCCTTTCTTCAGAAGCTAAGACTTTCCAAGCTCGTTTAGAAATCCCCCTCGTTTTACGAAACCCTAAAATTCATTGTCGTGCCAACGACAGCTGTCCGTTTTCTTATCCTGAGCCAGTGTAATCCCATCCAAAATCTGTTATCCTATCTTAATAACAATTTCAATATTATCCTGCATCTAAGTGTAGGTATTCAAGTGATGCTTCATCGCACGTTTCTTCACGTAAAGTCGGTTTGCATTTATCTTATTTCATTTTGCGTGTCCTTGACTCGATCAGTCGAACTTTTATTTATGTAATTAGTTACGGACTACTTTTGTGTGTTTTTGACAAGGCGGTGAGAGAGTCGGCTATGTTAGGGGTGTGGAGCATTGATGAAATGATGCTGACGGCGAGATCTGCAGCGAACATAACATGTTTGGACACTCCGTGTAGCGAACGTAACACGTTTGGACACTCCGTGTAGCAAACATAACAAGTTTGGACACTCCGTGTAGCAAACATAACACGTTTGGACACTCCGTATAGCAAACAACACATTTGGACACTCCGTGTAGCAAACATAACACGTTTGGACACTTCGTATAGCACACACAACGCATGTGGACACTCCGAGTGGCACACACAACACTTTTGACACTCCGTGTAACACAACACATTTTGACACTCCATGCAGCACACAGAACACATTTTGACACTCCATGCAGCATACAGAAACACATTTGACACTCCGTGTAGCACATAACACATTTTGACACTCCGTGTAGCACACAGAACACATTTTGACACTCCATGCAGCACACAGAACACATTTTGACACTCCGTGTAGCACACAACACATTTTGACACTCCGTGTAGCACATAACACATTTTGACACTCCGTGTAGCACATAACACATTTTGACACTCCGTGTAGCACATAACACATTTTGACACTCCATGCAGCACACAGAACACATTTTGACACTCCGTGTAGCACACAACACATTTTGACACTCCATGCAGCACACAACACATGTGGACACTCCGTGTAGCACACAACACATTTTGACACACCATGCAGCACACACAACACATTTTGACACTCCATGCAGCACACAACACATGTGGACACTCCGTGTAGCACACAACACATTTTGACACACCATGCAGCACACATAACACATTTTGACACTCCATGCAGCACACAGAACGCATGTGGACACTCCGTGTAGCACACAACACATGTGGACACTCCGTGTAGCACACAACACATGTGGACACTCCATGCAGCACACACAACACATTTTACACTCCATGCAGCACACAGAACACATGTGGACACTCCATACAGCACACAACACATGTGGACACTCCATACAGCACACAACACATGTGGACACTCCATACAGCCAGAGCAAGCCCACTTTACGGTCGTTCTGCTTTCAGCACAGCGTGTGTAAGCTGTAAGGGAGTGGGCAGATCTAAGGGCTCGTGTTACACCCCTAGTGAAATTCTAGGGCAATGGTTAACGGGACCGGAGCAAACAAATTCGACAGCCCTTTTGTGCAGGGTTCACTACCCCCGTGGCTACCTCCACTTTGCAAAAGATTTGCCCTGTCTCTCCTTATGTAGGTCACATTTCAGTTCAGCGTGTATCGGACGCTTTCAGCCGACTGACGTTCTGCAACTCGACGTTCTGAAGAAGACGCCGCAAAGTACTAAGACTACGATGTGGTCTTATAAGCACCTTTTGCCCAAGTCTAAGTCGTGACAGTGTTGACAAATGTACACAAGTAAAGCTGCATTATGTGCGATCCTGATACAGCTAATATCTTCTAAATGCATTTTCCTGGACCTAAAACGTATAGCACATTGTATTATAGCGTCAATAATCTTGTAGTTGTTCAGCCAGTCACTCGTAAATAAAGGATGTAAGGACTTATTGTTATACAGAACAAATATTTCTTTGTTTCAGTTTTACGTGCTGCGGCCAAACTTGATCACAATCAGGCAGATCGAACCATTTAAACTGATTATCACAATTTATACAACATTTTCGAGATTTATGTCAACACAAATAATCTATGTCTTATTTGGTCAGGAATTTCTCTACTGCATTTTGTTGTAATAACACAGTACTTTATTGAGTACGTGTTTTAATTCATGCTAAAGCACACACGGAACTTGGGCGTAGTGTTGTAACAGAACTTGGGCGTAGTGTTACAACAAAACTTGGGCGTAGTGTTACAACAAAACTTGGGCGTAGTGTTACAACAAAACTTGGGCGTAGTGTTACAACAAAACTTGGGTGTAGTGTTACAACAAAACTTGGGCGTAGTGTTACAACAAAACTTGGGCGTAGTGTTACAACAAAACTTGGGCGTAGTGTTGTAACAGAACTTGGGCGTAGTGTTACAACAAAACTTGGGCGTAGTGTTACAACAAAACTTGGGCGTAGTGTTACAACAAAACTTGGGCGTAGTGTTACAACAAAACTTGGGCGTAGTGTTACAACAAAACTTGGGCGTAGTGTTACAACAAAACTTGGGCGTAGTGTTGTAACAGAACTTGGGCGTAGTGTTACAACAAAACTTGGGCGTAGTGTTACAACAAAACTTGGGCGTAGTGTTACAACAAAACTTGGGCGTAGTGTTGTAACAGAACTTGGGCGTAGTGTTACAACAAAACTTGGGCGTAGTGTTACAACAAAACTTGGGCGTAGTGTTACAACAAAACTTGGGCGTAGTGTTACAACAAAACTTGGGCGTAGTGTTACAACAAAACTTGGGCGTAGTGTTACAACAAAACTTGGGCGTAGTGTTACAACAAAACTTGGGCGTAGTGTTGTAACAGAACTTGGGCGTAGTGTTACAACAAAACTTGGGCGTAGTGTTACAACAAAACTTGGGCGTAGTGTTACAACAAAACTTGGGCGTAGTGTTGTAACAGAACTTGGGCGTAGTGTTACAACAAAACTTGGGCGTAGTGTTACAACAAAACTTGGGCGTAGTGTTACAACAAAACTTGGGCGTAGTGTTACAACAAAACTTGGGCGTAGTGTTACAACAAAACTTGGGCGTAGTGTTACAACAAAACTTGGGCGTAGTGTTACAACAAAACTTGGGCGTAGTGTTACAACAAAACTTGGGCGTAGTGTTGTAACAGAACTTGGGCGTAGTGTTACAACAAAACTTGGGCGTAGTGTTACAACAAAACTTGGGCGTAGTGTTACAACAAAACTTGGGCGTAGTGTTACAACAAAACTTGGGCGTAGTGTTGTAACAGAACTTGGGCGTAGTGTTACAACAAAACTTGGGCGTAGTGTTGTAACAGAACTTGGGCGTAGTGTTACAACAAAACTTGGGCGTAGTGTTGTAACAGAACTTGGGCGTAGTGTTACAACAAAACTTGGGCGTAGTGTTGTAACAGAACTTGGGCGTAGTGTTACAACAAAACTTGGGCGTAGTGTTGTAACAGAACTTGGGCGTAGTGTTGTAACAGAACTTGGGCGTAGTGTTACAACAAAACTTGGGCGTAGTGTTGTAACAGAACTTGGGCGTAGTGTTACAACAAAACTTGGGCGTAGTGTTGTAACAGAACTTGGGCGTAGTGTTGTAACAAAACACCGACTATGGGCAGACATTGAAAATTAGGCGAAACTTTAGTGGCCTGTAGGCCTAAAAAGGTACAGCAACCCCATTACAGACCTGGACAGACCCTTAGGGTTCCAGGAGGTTGAGGTTCACAGATTTATAGACAATCGGCACATGAAGGTGGAAAGGTTGTCAGCCCTACGCACCGGCCACCTTTACCCCCAGGAAATACTCCTGGTACTCATTTCTGTTAGAGGCTGAGTCGACCCCAGCGCCATAGTGCGACCGGAAGGATTATGTCAATGAAAAATTCCAGTGACAGCATCGGGAATCGAACCCGCGACCTTCCGGCTGTAGCGCAGTGCCTCAAACACCCCGTGCCCCGGTCTGTAAGCGTAATAATCTTTTTTGAATTTATTTTGTGCATTGCAACGTGTAGCTAATTAAACAGATAATTAAACAGATAATTAAACAGATAATTAAACAGATACTCGTCATTTGTCAACTAGCGACGGTAAGCCTAACGTAGGTCTGTGTTAAGAAAACATCCAATTCACATGTGGAGAAATACATAACACATAAATAACACATACATAACACATACATAACACATACATAACACATACATAACACATACATAACACATACATACATACATACATACTTATATACATACATATATATACATACATAAAACATACATACATAACACAAACAAATGCAAGCGTACATACATAATACGTACATACATACACACATACACATATATATATACACACATACACATACATACATACATACATACATACATACATAATACATACATAACACATACGTACATAAAACATACATACATAACACATATACGCGTACATACACACATAACACATACATACATACATACATAAATATATATATAAACATAACACATACATACATAACACATACATACAAGCATACATACACAACACATACACACATACATAAATATATATATACATACATAACACATACATACATAACACATACATACATACATACATAAATATATATAAAACATAACACATACATACATAACACATACATACAAGCATACATACACAACACATACACACATACATAAATACATATATACATACATAACACATACATACATACATAACACATACATACATATATACATACAGTTCTAACATAAACATCCTGCAATAAAATTAACCATGACTTCTCTCTTATTGGCCACTTTCACAAAAGGCTCTTTTTTCCATCAAATTCTGATTGGATGGCAACACGAAACGTCTGAAGGACTGAAGGCGATTCATGAAGACTTCCTTTCGAAAATTCGTGACGCTTCGGTAGCGCTTTTTGTCTCGATTGTGCCCGCCAGTTCGCTCCACGTTAACCGTGACTACTCGTGGTACGTTGAGCGCTACATTCTGCATGCTACATTTCTTTATTTTTTACAACCCCCTTCAATCCCCCCCCCCCCCCCCCACCCCCAAATCCTTTGTGCAACATGACGTCGTTTCTTGCTAACCCTCTGCCGACCCTTTCTTCTCTCCGTAAGGTACGTGTCTTGCCCACCTCCTCTTATACATTTCTTCCTTTCTCTGCATTCCTCCTATCACCATCTCCCTATTCGCTTTTGTGCCCCATTATGCTCCTCCCACTTTAGACTTTTCCACGACACTTTTCATTTGACATAATCTGTTGCACATCGCTGCATCTCCATCGCAGTTTAAACGATAGCTGCGATATTGAGACAGTTCAATTGAGGCTGTGTTATAATGCGATATTGAGAGAGTTCTATTGAGGCTCTGTTTTAATGCTATATAGAGAGTTCTATTGAGGCTGTGTTATAATGCGATATTGAGACAGTTCTATTGAGGCTGTGTTTTAATGCGATATTGAGACAGTTCTATTGAGGCTGTATTATAATGGGATATTGAGACAGTTCTATTGAGGCTTGTTATAATGCATATTGAGACAGTCTATTAAGGCTGTGTTGATATGCGATATTGAGACAGTTCTATTGAGGCTGTGTTTTAATGCGATATTGAGAGAGTTCTATTGAGGCTGTGTTATAATGCGATATTGAGAGAATTCTATTGAGGCTGTATTATAATGGGATATTGAGACAGTTCTATTGAGGCTTGTTATAATGCATATTGAGCCAGTCTATTAAGGCTGTGTTGAAATGCGATATTGAGACAGTTCTATGAGGCTGTTTTAATGCGATATTGAGAGAGTTCTATTGAGGCTGTGTTATAATGCGATATTGAGACAGTTCTATTGAGGCTGTGTTATAATGCGATATTGAGACAGTTCTATTGAGGCTGTGTTATAATGCGATATTGAGACAGTTCTATTGAGGCTGTGTTATAATGCGATATTGAGACAGTTCTATTGAGGCTGTGTTATAATGCGATATTGAGACAGTTCTATTGGGGCTGTGTTTTAATGCGAAATTGAGAGAGTGCATACAATGTCTCACAGTACACGTGTACATGTGCATATAATGTCTCACAGTACACGTGTACATGTGCATACAATGTCTCACGGTACACGTGTACATGTGCATACAATGTCTCACAGTACACGTGTACATGTGCATACAATGTCTCACGGTACACGTGTACATGTGCATACAATGTCTCACAGTACACGTGTACATGTGCATACAATGTCTCACAGTACACGTGTACATGTGCATACAATGTCTCACAGTACACGTGTACATGTGCATACAATGTCTCACAGTACACGTGTACATGTGCATACAATGTCTCACAGTACACGTGTACATGTGCATACAAAGAAGCCCACAAGCAAGGTAAGGCCTTCAGTACCGAAGTTTACCGAAACTTGCAAATGCTAAGAGCATGTCCTCAATCTTACGTCGAATTTTACCTAAAACTGTGAAAAAACGTATAAAATTGGGGGCAATGTCATATCCCCCCTTACGTAATTTAGGCTTCCACTGCACCCATTTTCCGAAACCCACAATTCCTCAAAGTCGTTAAGTAAAATTCTTTTTTACCGAATTTCGTCTAAATCGGTCCATAAATGTTGAAAGTAAAAGTAAAGTTCACCCTAGAACAGGCCATAAAGGCCCAGAGGGGGAGTAGACGTATAACTCTACTCTTTCTTTAACGTCGGCGCTAGATGGGGGTGGGTTGTAATACTCCAGCCCCGGCCGCTTTACCCCCGGTATTGACCCGGTACCCATTGTACAGGAGGCTGTGTAGGTCCCAGGGCCAGTCTGGACGGGTGCATAGTGCATAAATGTATGTACGTCCTTAAGCGAATTACGAGAGTCACGACGTCCGTTGTCACAAAGTCACGCTAATTTGGCAGCCACACCGACTTGCATTACAATCCGACGACAAACTTGACCATTAACAATAGGTGACAGACGGACAGACTAGCTGTCCACACAAAGCGACAAATTTTACGTTTTATAGAACGCAAAAAGAGACTGTAGCCTTAAAACAAATGACATGACGCAGGATCTGTTGGCCGTGAGTTCCTCGGTTTGGAATCCGAGTTGTTATGTTCTGGGTAAGTGGTTACGAAAGTTTCAGAACCTGAAGATGCAGGCAATAAGTTCCTTCGAAACACTGTGTGCCATCTGTCTGATTTTATAGTGTCGTCATTCATAAGAGTAATTATATAAATTGTGGACATCTGATGCGCGGTATGTACTGCAGAAAGACTTTCTTATGAGGTGGGACTAGTTGAGGCTGAAGAAATAAATGTCATTATGTCAGTGTTAATATTATCATAGCAGTATTCAATGGCTGTAAATGTTATAAGTATATTATGATTTGGATATAACATCCAAATACAGGGCATACACAAAAGAATGGTGCGGTTTCAATAGTATTCACTATTGAAACCGCACCATTCTTTTGTGTACACCCTGTATATATTATACAATGTAATTAAATGATGTATTTAACGTCGTCTAGCGACCTAGTAACATTCCATCCCTGTATTCGTGGGCAGCCCAAGACTGTTGGCTCTAACAAAACGCAATAACTTGTAGCGCAGACCGTGGAACTCTCCTCCAAGTCCCGTCGTGACTTCCATTATAGGTCGGTCTATTATCCATTGTTTCCCCTCGTTGTGCTCAAGCAGCTACCAACAGATTTTGGCTCCAGCCAGCAGCGCCACGTATTGCTGAAGTTATTGTTAGTGCAAGAGTGATGCAACTAACATTTCACATTATGTCAAATTGAGTCGTTTGATCTCATTCCAAATTTGATTCACCACTGAAGAATGGACTTATCTTTTGTACCGCAACTTAGTCGGCTTTGGAATCCATCTAGTTCCAATATCTATCGGTAAGTGACGTCTTCTAATTAGCACGGAAATTTATTTTGCCAACAGCATTATTTTTGTTAAGAATTTGAAATTGCCTAACAGTTTAATATACAAGCTGAACTTTAGTTTTTCTTGTCATAAAAACCACTTTTCAATTAGAAAATATATTAATTTATTTATACTAATATTATTTTTTATTTAAATAAAGGCGTCCTGAAAGAATTTGATTTAAAAAAATAATTAATTTTAAAACGTTAATAAACAGAAATACCGCACTAATTACAGCGCAACTTAACAACGTAATGCTGTCAAACGCTGCAAATAAGACAGTTCTTTAGACGTTCCTCTGAAGACGTCAGCGATCTTGGGATTTGCCAGGGGATGCGATCTTTCTGAGGGGTTGAAGATGCCGTAACACTGGAAAGGAGTGAGGGTTTGAAATCCAAGCTAATTTAATAATTGATAAGTATATAGTTTTTCATATCATAAATGTTTTAGAGGTGATAACAATGGCAAAATTTAAAAATGGTAGTTCATTACCAAAAAACTTGCAGCGAGATTAGCTTCACTTTATATTCACCGTGCATCTTTTTATAATTTAATTATTTGTACCAACAAAAGCACTAAGACAGTTTTTTCACTGTTTTCTTTATTATTACGATGCCCCAATACGCGTTTCGGCAGTTATTCTGCCATCATCAGGGGGTATTTTAAGTGAGTTTTTACATAGACCAATTTGTGGTAACAAATACTGACTCACTGTTATGACGTAACCAAAGAATTGGTCTATGTAAAAACTCACTTAAAATACCCCCTGATGATGGCAGAATAACTGCCGAAATGCGTACTGGGGCATCGTAATAATAAAGAAAACAGTGAAAAAACTGTCTTAGTGCTTTTGTTGGTACAAATAATTAAATTGCAGCGAGATAGTACAAGAAATACTTACTTAGCATAAAGACTAGTAATGTCTAGTTTAAGTATATTGTCTAGTTTAAGTATATTGTCTAGTTTAATTATATTGTCTAGTTTAAGTATATTGTCTAGTTTAAGTATATTGTCTAGTTTAAGTATATTGTCTAGTTTAAGTATATTGTCTAGTTTAAGTATATTGTCTAGTTTAAGTATATTGTCTAGTTTAAGTATATTGTCTAGTTTAAGTATATTGTCTAGTTTAAGTATATTGTCTAGTTTAAGTATATTGTCTAGTTTAAGTATATTGTCTAGTTTAAGTATATTGTCTAGTTTAAGTATATTGTCTAGTTTAAGTATATTGTCTAGTTTAAGTATATTGTCTAGTTTAAGTATATTGTCTAGTTTAAGTATATTGTCTAGTTTAAGTATATTGTCTAGTTTAAGTATATTGTCTAGTTTAAGTATATTGTCTAGTTTAAGTATATTGTCTAGTTTAAGTATATTGTCTAATTTAAGTATATTGTCTAGTTTAAGTATATTGTCTAGTTTAAGTGTATTCTCGCTGTTTAATTGTTACATATTTTTCACAAAAATGTGACACCCTAGAAAAATTTTTTTAAGGTTTAAAAACAAGTCACAAGTCGCCAGTTTACAAGTTATTTGCATTAAAACTCACTGAATATTAGATTAGAAAGTAAGAAGTGTTGAGTGACATTTCGGAGGAATATTATGCAAAATTTATGTTTTGATTACGTCTGTATTTGGAAGAAAGGAAAACTTTAAAGTAATTATTAAATTATCGTATGAATAATCATTGCGAATGAGCAGAAAATTTCGAATCTTAAGTTAAACGACTGATACGTAACTTGAGGTTAAATTTCGACCGTGAACCAATAAACATTTTTTGAAACTTGAATAATTTTTATTGAATGTCACCAAATTGTATGTATTGCAAGCAAAATTTTATAAGCACTTCTAACATAAAATTACTATAAAATACATAAAATACAAAGCTCATATGCATTCCATAATTCACGTTAAACTATAACAATTAAAGTAGCTTGGAATTATTAAAAAAATAAATCAGACTCATTTCGACGTTTCGTCCGGTCAAAATTTGCTGTATTTTACATAAATCAAAGAACCACAATATATTTTGTCTCTTGTCAAATATACAGGTTACAACTATTTCACACTCCTGCTCAAAGAGTTACAATAATATTATGTTATTATGATTATTATTACCTCTAATTTATTTTCCTATTTTCGCTGTGTAACCGGCTTAGTGTTACTTTTCAAAATCCTGTCTTACACTTACGTAGAAAACAACTGTTTATATTTTGACATGTTTTATCCGTCTTGCTTCACTACAAAACACTTATCACTTTATTGTTTAAAAACAGTGTTTCTGAAGAATCACTTTACCACCAGCTGAAACTTCACTTAAGAAATATTTTAGGATTCCATTTTATATAATAATTATAATATATATAAATCTCTGCAACAGGCAAATAAGACCACGTAAATATCGATCCTTTACACGATGATTGAAACCGCAATTAAATAGCATTTATTTTCCTGTTTATAATTTGGAATTTTGTCCAAAAAAAATTCCTCAAATTTCTTGCACAAAAAAAAACTGAGGGAAATGTGTATTACTAATTCGAGAACCTAATAATTTATTGCACCCATTTTTAAAAATGGTTCCTATTTATGTAAAGTTATATTATGTTACACGTTTGTATTTTGTTTATACGTCATATTATAACAATAACGATTTGAGGAAATTACTTTTGTTGCGTATATTA
This sequence comes from Reticulitermes speratus, assembly GCA_021186555.1. Taxonomy (NCBI): domain Eukaryota; kingdom Metazoa; phylum Arthropoda; class Insecta; order Blattodea; family Rhinotermitidae; genus Reticulitermes; species Reticulitermes speratus. The sequence continues at coordinate 766,735 of JAJKFL010000026.1, forward strand.
TTATTTAAAACAAAATAAAACAAGTGTACCCTGTTTTGTAGGAATTTATTTACTACATACCTTGCTGTATTGAGCTTAGGTTTCACATTTCGGTGCCAACTCCGAAATTTGGAGTATTACGTCTAAAAACCGGATATATGTGTCACTTAATTTTTTGAGAAATTCAATTTCAAGTAGAACTAGAAACAAATAACGATTTGAGGCGAGTTTTCATATTTACTACACCGCATTTTAAAAATGTCTTTTTTTACTCGATCAAAATTAGCTCTGCCATTAAATGACACTACTTTGCTACATTCCATTATATAAAATTTTTCTGAATTTTCTTGATTTTTTAAGCTGCTTCATAGCTTAAACATTTAATAAAAAAATTTCTAAACATGAAATTTAAATTTTCCCAAGAAAAATCAAATGTTTTATTTGTATAAAAACAAATAATTTTTTCGAAAAAAAAAAAATTTGAGTGCACAAACAATTATGATTTTTCTGCGTAATTTTGTATTGATTTTGCAAAACCTCCTTTATCACTGCAAAAGGAAACATCAAAACCACACCGTTCTGTTCACACGTGATCTTCACACGACACTCAACACTCATTTGTCCCTCGCTGCACATTCATCATGTCGCCAAAACTCCATCTTTCCTCTGCGTCGCCGTAAATTTCATAAAAGCCAGCAGATGAATTAAACTTGTCCATAAGAACACGAGCGATAGAACCCATTTCATTACCACTATATGTCTTGTACATTAGCAACAAGCAGCTTACCATAACGCTCAAACATCTTCCTTAATATATAAGTTCCCGTCATAATATATTGGGGAAGATTCTCTTGTTCACAGTTCATTATCTAGGGCATGTGAACACACAGCTTTTGTTCTCTTGACAGCACAGAACAAGTACATTCAGTACCACATATTTACACAAATTAATTTAATTTTGCAATTTGTTTTCGATGACGGGTGATGGGGGGCATAGTGTTAGACACGCCCGCCCTAACTCTCTCAGTTGATAAACAGCCACTAACATTCTGTTCTTCATTAATACAGTAAGCCTGGTAGGAAGCTTCGAGCTAGTCGCCATCTTGTTGTCTAGTTACTTCCAATTTTTACGTAAATACCAGCATTAATACTGCTGTGACGTCACTCAGAAAACCAGCTCTAACGTAAGTATTCCAACCACGTGTTACTTGTACACAATTATATACGGTAGAACATGTTTACATGCTTGTTAAACATGTCAAAATACATCAAAAACATGTTTTTTTTCAATTTGTACAAATAGATACACACACACATACTTACACACACATCAGTACATATGTTACAACGTTTGGTGACAATGTTTACTTCAAAACAATGTTTACTTCAAAACAATGTTTACTTCAAAACAATGTTTAATTCAAAACAATGTTTACTTCAAAACAATGTTTACTTCAAAACAATGTTTACTTCAAAACAATGTTTACTTCAAAACAATGTTTACTTCAAAACAATGTTTAATTCAAAACAATGTTTACTTCAAAACAATGTTTACTTCAAAACAATGTTTACTTCAAAACAATGTTTACATCAAAACAATGTTTCCTTCAAGACAGGCAATTACAGCGCCACCTCGCACCGGTCTTTATTTCTATTATCTGCAATATAGGACGGTAACTCGCAAGTCCAGCGAAGACAGAGACATCTTCGGTAATAAAATGGAAACATTTGTGACATATGTCAGTACTCGTTTGCTGAAATTATGTTTAAAAATTCGTTACCACTTTTGATGTCCCTTTTTCTATCAACACAGTTTTGTTTCTTCACGGTCGCTGTTGGCCGTTAACAAATTTACACAAATACATAAGAAGTAAATTAATTTTGTTTGTCTCTCATTTCTTAATAATTTTTTTTTCGATTATTTCATCTTCGTTAAACGGCTGGCCAAACACTGAAACGAAAAAAAAGGGCAATGTCAGTGATAATTGGTGTAATTATTTTTGTTATTGTTAGTTTATTTAACAAATATGTATTTCTGACTTCGCTTATAAATGACCACAAATCACGTGGGCAAGTCTAAACCTGCAGGCAGATTGATGTCACGTGACTGAAGTCTAAACCTGCAGGCAGATTGATGTCAACGTGACTGAAGTCTAAACCTGCAGGCAGATTGATGTCACGTGACTGAAGTCTAAACCTGCAGGCAGATTGATGTCAACGTGACTGAAGTCTAAACCTGCAGGCAGATTGATGTCACGTGACTGAAGTCTAAACCTGCAGGCAGATTGATGTCACGTGACTGAAGTCTAAACCTGCAGGCAGATTGATGTCACGTGACTGAAGTCTAAACCTGCAGGCAGATTGATGTCACGTGACTGAAGTCTAAACCTGCAGGCAGATTGATGTCACGTGACTGAAGTCTAAACCTGCAGGCAGATTGATGTCACGTGACTGAAGTCTAAACCTGCAGGCAGATTGATGTCACGTGACTGAAGTCTAAACCTGCAGGCAGATTGATGTCACGTGACTGAAGTCTAAACCTGCAGGCAGATTGATGTCACGTGACTGAAGTCTAAACCTGCAGGCAGATTGATGTCACGTGACTGAAGTCTAAACCTGCAGGCAGATTGATGTCAACGTGACTGAAGTCTAAACCTGCAGGCAGATTGTTGCTAAACCTACGTATTGCAAGGCTTAAGATTGGATAAGAGTGGTAATTCGATGACGCTGTACTGTTGAATCATTTACATGACATGAGGTGTTCAAATAAGTACCTATTTTAAACTCAAAATTATGTAATTAAGCAAACAGACACACATGACCGTATGGCAAAAAATGGGGAAGGTTTTTGCTGAGTTTTTGTGGAAACGTCTATCGCCATATTGACAGCGTTCACTGCACGTAGGTCAAGGTCATGTCAGAGTACAATGCTGTATAAATGCGAACTACAGCTAAACCGTACGTATATTTTAATACACACAGACTGTACTCTGTTACTGTCATCATAACTAAATCAGCGATTTTAATACACACAGACTGTACTCTGTTACTGTCATCATAACTAAATCAGCGATTTTAATACACACAGACTGTACTCTGTTCCTGTCATCATAACTATATCAGCGATGTTAATACACACAGACTGTACTCTGTTACTGTCATCATAACTATATCAGCGATTTTAATACACACAGACTGTACTCTGTTACTGTCATCATAACTATATCAGCGATTTTAATACACACAGACTGTACTCTGTTACTGTCATCATAACTATATCAGCGATGTTAATACACACAGACTGTACTCTGTTACTGTCATCATAACTATATCAGCGATTTTAATACACACAGACTGTACTCTGTTACTGTCATCATAACTATATCAGCGATTTTAATACACACAGACTGTACTCTGTTCCTGTCATCATAACTATATCAGCGATGTTAATACACACAGACTGTACTCTGTTCCTGTCATCATAACTATATCAGCGATGTTAATACACACAGACTGTACTCTGTTCCTGTCATCATAACTATATCAGCGATGTTAATACACACAGACTGTACTCTGTTCCTGTCATCATAACTATATCAGCGATGTTAATACACACAGACTGTACTCTGTTACTGTCATCATAACTAAATGAGCGATCTGAAATTCAATTAGCACGTGGGCCAAAATGGTAATGCTGAAGTTGAACACGTGTCGCGCCTCATTTTAAGCGGTAAGTATTATATGCTGCATTTGAGGTTCTCACAGCGGTACTTCTGAATTTATGGATCCTACTGGATGTGACGTTGGGTCGCTGTTTCAGTCTCTCCTGACGTTTCGGAAGAACGTGTTTTCTTCAAATTCAGAATCCAGCAGTATAAAACCAGAAGTCATGCCGGAAGACAGATGTCACACTCCAGAAGATTAGAATCTTCGGTAAGTTTTGTAATTAGAATTAACCACGATGTGAGGCACTTTGTGCTTTTAACACAGAGCGCACAGCTTCATGGCCCTGTTCTGTCTTTACTGACGTGTGCTGTACGTGACGTGTGTTGTACGTGACGTGTGCTGTACGTGACGTGTGCTGTACGTGACGTGTGTTGTACGTGACGTGTTCTGTACGTGACGTGTTCTGTACGTGACGTGTGATGTACGTGACGTGTGCTGTACGTGACGTGTGCTGTACGTGACGTGTGCTGTACGTGACGTGTGCTGTACGTGACGTGTGCTGTACGTGACGTGTGTTGTACGTGACGTGTGTTGTACGTGACGTGTGCTGTACGTGACGTGTGCTGTACGTGACGTGTGTTGTACGTGACGTGTTCTGTACGTGACGTGTGATGTACGTGACGTGTGCTGTACGTGACGTGTGCTGTACGTGACGTGTGCTGTACGTGACGTGTGCTGTACGTGACGTGTGCTGTACGTGACGTGTGTTGTACGCGACGTGTGTTGTACGTGACGTGTGTTGTACGTGACGTGTGTTGTACGTGACGTGTGTTGTACGTGACGTGTGTTGTACGTGACGTGTGTTGTACGTGACGTGTGCTGTACGTGACGTTGTGTACGTGACGTTTGCTGTACGTGACGTGTTCTGTACGTGACGTGTTCTGTACGTGACGTGTGATGTACGTGACGTGTGCTGTACGTGACGTGTGCTGTACGTGACGTGTGCTGTACGTGACGTGTGCTGTACCTCACCTTCCGACGATATCAGACATGTTTCAGCTTTAAGGCAAGCTAAGAAAATAATTTTAAATGAAATACCTCACAAATTTTGCAGGGACACTGTCCATAAATTTGAAAAAATCAGTGGCAGGGCTGTACAAAATAAACTGCCGGACCGCGTGCTTGAGAAGCCTGATCTAAAAATGTGAAAGCAATGGAATAGCGTCGTTTAATTAATTAATTAATTTAAAATTAATTGGCGATTGAAAACCACGCACTGTTTCAAATTCCAAAAGTCTACAGCTAAAACAGTCAAGCACTAAAATGAGAGCAGAAATGACAGAGGAAATTTTATAGCGAAAATATTCTAGCAAATTTAGGGGAACAAAAATGATTTGAGGCTTTACCCGTAACAAAACCTAAAGCAATCCCTTGACAGACCCTTAGGGTTCCAGGAGGTTGAGGCTCCCAGATTTATAGACAACCGGCACATGAAGGTGGTAAGGTTGTTAGCACTACGCACTGCGACTGTGTCTGAGGGGCTCGCGAGGCCACACAATTTTGGGAAAGGGGTTTACAAAATTAGTAAAATTTCGTATCACAATTTTGGGAAAGGGGTTTACAAAATTAGTAAAATTTCGTATCACAATTTGGGGAAAGGGGTTTACAAAATTAGTAAAATTTCGTATCACAATTTTGGGAAAGGGTTTTACAAAATTAGTAAAATTTCGTAACACAATTTTGGGAAAGGGGTTTACAAAATTAGTAAAATTTCGTATCACAATTTGGGGAAAGGGGTTTACAAAATTAGTAAAATTTCGTATCACAATTTTGGGAAAGGGTTTTACAAAATTAGTAAAATTTCGTAACACAATTTTGGGAAAGGGGTTTACAAAATTAGTAAAATTTCGTATCACAATTTTGGGAAAGGGTTTTACAAAATTAGTAAAATTTCGTAACACAATTTTGGGAAAGGGGTTTACAAAATTAGTAAAATTACGTAACACAATTTTGGGAAAGGGGTTTACAAAATTAGTAACATTTCGTATCACAATTTTGGGAAAGGGGTTTACAAAATTAGTAAAATGACGTAACCGTCCCGCGGGGCCAAAAAATAAACAAAAAATTATTCAATTAGGCATATAAGCATTTGTCATTTCTGCTTCTGCAAACTGTTTGGTACGTAACACTCACGTGAGGAGTCCTTGGTTCGCATCTGCTTGGTACCACGAGTACTGGGGCATGTAGCCGGGGTGTGTGTGGTGGTGTGGGTGGTGTGCCGCCGGGTGGTGTGCCGGTGCAGTGGGCTTCATGTCCCAAGACACTACGGGCGGCGAGCCGGACATTCCGTGAGGAGGTTGTGGTGACATGTCACTGACGGGGGTAGAAGACGGCGTGGGTGTCTGCGGTTGGTTTTGGTGCCCCACGTGGGGCAGATAACCTCCCGGACTGTGTTGGCTTCCTGACGACGATCCACCGCCTCCTTAAAATAAATTAAACACCTCAATTTGACACCTGTAAGTCTAGAAAAACACACAATAGGCACTTCACGTTGTGTTCACGCCGTGTTCACGTTGTGTTCACGTTGTGTTCACGTTGTGTTCACGTTGTGTTCACGTTGTGTTCACGTTGTGTTCACGCCGTATTCACCGTCCGTCTTGACATTAATTTTCAGTTTTTAACCAACAAATTCACTTTTTATTTTCGTATTCCTGTTCAATTCACCCTACACATGTTTCGGCCGTAACTCTGCCATCATCACGGTACATCGATAAGTTCACTTCACTGTTCACTGTCCATTTGGTATTATCACAACCGTTACACTGTTTGAGGCATTTTTTACATTGACAATCAGCGGTATACAAAGTTTGTTGAAGCTTTTTGTTGAAATGTGTTGGTGTATTTAGTGTTTATGTTGCGTTTGTAGTGTAAAGTGTGTATTTAGTGTTTATGTTGCGTTTGTAGTGTAAAGTGTGTATTTAGTGTTTATGTTGCGTTTGTAGTGTTAAGTGTAGCACTATAAATTTAACAATTTCAACAACTTCCAACAACACAGTGCTCTACATTCACACTTTATAGTGCTACACTTTACACTACAAACGCAACATAAACACTAAATACACCAAGACATTTCAACAACTTCCAACAACACAGTGCTCTACATTCACACTTTATAGTGCTACACTTTACACTACAAACGCAACATAAACACTAAATACACACTTTACACTACAAACGCAACATAAACACTAAATACACACTTTACACTACAAACGCAACATAAACACTAAATACACACTTTACACTACAAACGCAACATAAACACTAAATACACACTTTACACTACAAACGCAACATAAACACTAAATACACACTTTACACTACAAACGCAACATAAACACTAAATACACACTTTACACTACAAACGCAACATAAACACTAAATACACACTTTACACTACAAACGCAACATAAACACTAAATACACACTTTACACTACAAACGCAACATAAACACTAAATACACACTTTACACTACAAACGCAACATAAACACTAAATACACACTTTACACTACAAACGCAACATAAACACTAAATACACCAACACATTTCAACAAAAAGCTTCAACAAACTTTGTATACCGCTGATTGTCAATGTAAAAAATGCCTCAAACAGTGTAACGGTTGTGATAATACCAAATGGACAGTGAAAAGTGAAGTGAACTTATCGATGTACCGTGATGATGGCAGAGTTACGGCCGAAACATGTGTAGGGTGAATTGAACAGATATACGAAAATAAAATGTGCATTTGTTGGTTAAGAACCTGAAATAGAACACACAATTTGAGATATACAGAGTCACTAAAAGACGTGAATAAACTATTGTAGGTAATTCAGCAACAGTTCACGTAATTCAGCAACAGTTCACGTAACTGTAAAATAAATTAAATTACATAGTTTAAAATGCGGTAATAACTCGACAACGTGTCGACTTACGTTCCCTACGCCATATTATTACTGACTTGGGCACATCCTGCCAGGTTGGCCACAGGAAGCGCCTTCTAAAGCCAGCCTTGCGATTATTTCTCACAAAAATTATGGAATACAATTCGGTGGACCGAGAAGCTAGTTTCGCGTGTAGAGAGCAGTAAGTAGTACTTTGCAGAGCAAGAGAGGAAGTTGACGAAAGCAGTTCCATGAATGACACCACAGTAGTTTGCATTTGCTATTGTTTTGTGAATGAATGCATGCTTACAGCAGAGGGTTCCACTGTGTCGTGACACCGTGTGGTTTGTCCTTCTCATGACAAGATTTTTGTGTTTTGGCTTAGGTCTAAAGGAAATGAAGTTTTTGCTCCTCTAATGATACATAAAGAAAGAAAATCAAATAAAGATGTCGGACTAAAGACAGCGGAGTGCAGGCTCTAATACTGCTCCATCACTTGCACATTACGTCCTATTACCTTCATCTTGACTCTGGTTTCAGTATTGAGGAAATATTTCTTTGTCCATCTGAGCTGACATATTAAGACGATTTATAACTTGTAAGTGATGATTTGGAGATTTAATTTGTATTAACGTAACATTATTGTAATTAAGGCACTAGCCGTCACTGAAATTAAAGTTCTTAAGTGGCTTCTGGGCTACACTCATAATTAAGGGGTCAGCCATTTGTGTCTCAAAAGTAAATTTCGGCCAGTGAAATGTGGTTCACGATATCAGCTGTTTAGGTCATCCTGAAATAGAGCGTTTCATTGTACACGCTCCACGCATAACATATTCTGCTTTTTGATGTAACCGTTTAAAGCCCAGTGGTAACTATAAGTACCGCCAGGTTTAACATTCAACAATTCTACGTTCTGCCCACACAGTGTATTTATGTGTTTTGTGTGGATCTCAGAACAAACAGCGATTATTTCACTGTACAGCATTAACTGACTGGTTTGTATAACTGAGACGGAATGTGTTTACTGCGCGGTACGGACTGTATTTATGTGTTTTGTGTGGATCTCAGAACAAACAGCGATTATTTCACTGTACAACATTAACTGACTGTTTTGTATAACTGAGACGGAGTGTGTTTACTGCGCGGTACGAACTGTATTTATGTGTTTTGTGTGGATCTCAGAACAAACAGCGATTATTTCACTGTACAACATTAACTGACTGGTTTGTATAACTGAGACGGAGTGTATTTACTGCGCGGTACGAACTGTATTTATGTGTTTTGTGTGGATCTCAGAACAAACAGCGATTATTTCACTGTACAGCATTAACTGACTGGTTTGTATAACTGAGACGGAATGTGTTTACTGCGCGGTACGGACTGTATTTATGTGTTTTGTGTGGATCTCAGAACAAACAGCGATTATTTCACTGTACAGCATTAACTGACTGGTTTGTATAACTGAGACGGAATGTGTTTACTGCGCGGTACGGACTGTATTTATGTGTTTTGTGTGGATCTCAGAACAAACAGCGATTATTTCACTGTACAGCATTAACTGACTGGTTTGTATAACTGAGACGGAATGTGTTTACTGCGCGGTACGGACTGTATTTATGTGTTTTGTGTGGATCTCAGAACAAACAGCGATTATTTCACTGTACAACATTAACTGACTGGTTTGTATAACTGAGACGGAGTGTGTTTACTGCGCGGTACGGACTGTATTTATGTGTTTTGTGTGGATCTCAGAACAAACAGCGATTATTTCACTGTACAACATTAACTGACTGTTTTGTATAACTGAGACGGAGTGTGTTTACTGCGCGGTACGAACTGTATTTATGTGTTTTGTGTGGATCTCAGAACAAACAGCGATTATTTCACTGTACAACATTAACTGACTGGTTTGTATAACTGAGACGGAGTGTGTTTACTGCGCGGTACGAACTGTATTTATGTGTTTTGTGTGGATCTCAGAACAAACAGCGATTATTTCACTGTACAGCATTAACTGACTGGTTTGTATAACTGAGACGGAGTGTGTTTACTGCGCGGTACGGACTGTATTTATGTGTTTTGTGTGGATCTCAGAACAAACAGCGATTATTTCACTGTACAGCATTAACTGACTGGTTTGTATAACTGAGACGGAGTGTGTTTACTGCGCGGTACGGACTGTATTTATGTGTTTTGTGTGGATCTCAGAACAAACAGCGATTATTTCACTGTACAGCATTAACTGACTGGTTTGTATAACTGAGACGGAGTGTGTTTACTGCGCGGTACGGACTGTATTTATGTGTTTTGTGTGGATCTCAGAACAAACAGCGATTATTTCACTGTACAACATTAACTGACTGGTTTGTATAACTGAGACGGAGTGTGTTTACTGCGCGGTACGGACTGTATTTATGTGTTTTGTGTGGATCTGAGAACAAACAGCGATTATTTCACTGTACAACATTAACTGACTGGTTTGTATAACTGAGACGGAGTGTGTTTACTGCGCGGTACGAACTGTATTTATGTGTTTTGTGTGGATCTCAGAACAAACAGCGATTATTTCACTGTACAACATTAACTGACTGTTTTGTATAACTGAGACGGAGTGTGTTTACTGCGCGGTACGAACTGTATTTATGTGTTTTGTGTGGATCTCAGAACAAACAGCGATTATTTCACTGTACAACATTAACTGACTGTTTTGTATAACTGAGACGGAGTGTGTTTACTGCGCGGTACGAACTGTATTTATGTGTTTTGTGTGGATCTCAGAACAAACAGCGATTATTTCACTGTACAACATTAACTGACTGTTTTGTATAACTGAGACGGAGTGTGTTTACTGCGCGGTACGAGCTGGATGTTTATGTAAAGTGTGTTTACTGCGCGGTACGAGCTGAATATTTATGTAAAGTGTGTTTACTGCGCGGCACGGACTGAATATTTATGTAAAGTGTGTTTATTGCGCGGTACGGTCTGAATGTTTATATACAATTCAGGACATCTGCAAGCTTCAAATACTTAAACACGTTATTTTCTTCTAGTTTCGCGCCTTCGTTGGACAAAAGCTGACGTCTGCACAAGCACAAATAAACTGACGTCGATTTATTTAAATAATAACGCGCCTCTTGTCTGTCTGTCTGTATGTATGAAAGTTAAGCAACAGCAACTACAGCTTGTGATACCTCAAGTTAACTTACTATGTCTGTAACAGCTGTGTGGACATTGCATCATCCTTAGCGGTTCAGTCGCCATGTTTGTTACAGTGTGACCAACATACCAAACTACTGATGACGTCACTCAATATGAACTACTCAGTGTCGCCCCTTTTGCCTCTGTTCGCCTCTTCCCTCTCCAAGTTTCTTAGATTAGAGCGGTTGGTGAGTTCTAACACAGACAGTTGAGAATAATGTAAGTACAGTCCTGCACAGGAGAGACAGTAGCTCAGTACACAACGTGAACGTGCCCATCATTTAGCACGATTCAGAGTACCTTTGATTTATTCAATATCTTTACAAATAAAGTTTGAGGTCCCTTTTCTTTCCACTATATAATACATACATATTAATATATATTATCAATTAAAACACACCTCCCCACTTCCCCCCGTACTATAGCTTGCACACAAAGCATTTCTTATGCGCACAATGTTATATCTGTAGCAATATCCAGGTAACATAATGTTCTTCACTTACTCGTACCGCCGAATTAAAATTATTCGGTTTTATTTTCATAACTGATATTCTGTGACGTCATATAGTACTGTCAGTCATCTAGATACGTAATGTCAACAGTGCAACACTAATGACGCACAAATATAATGCGGCATTTCATCGCACACAAAACCGATGGAACGAAAATGAATTGAAGTGTGTAAATGTTAGTTTGATATGTAAATAGCGAACTTCGTCACAGTCAGTTGAGAAGTGCAGAAACATGCGAAGTTGACTTTGGGTTTTACATAGCAGTTAGCAACTGCAGACACACTGACAGTATACATCAGTTAGCAACTGCAGACACACTGACAGTAACATCAGTTAGCAACTGCAGACACACTGACAGTATACATCAGTTAGCAACTGCAGACACACTGACAGTATACATCAGTTAGCAACTGCAGACACACTGACAGTACACATCAGTTAGCAACTGCAGACACACTGACAGTATACATCAGTTAGCAACTGCAGACACACTGACAGTATACATCAGTTAGCAACTGCAGACACATGACAGTATACATCAGTTAGCAACTGCAGACACACTGACAGTATACATCAGTTAGCAACTGCAGACACACTGACAGTATACATCAGTTAGCAACTGCAGACACACTGACAGTATACATCAGTTAGCAACTGCAGACACACTGACAGTACACATCAGTTAGCAACTGCAGACACACTGACAGTACACAGTTAGCAACTGCAGACACACACTGACAGTACACAGTTAGCAACTGCAGACACACTGACAGATACACAGTTTAGCAACTGCAGACACACTTGACAGTACAATTTCCTTTCCGCTTTCCTTACAAATATCAAAAGCAGGAAATGTTGAAATACAAAATTAAAGCTTATTTCCTAGTTTGATCCACAAAATGTTGCTGACAGTTTTTAGTGTCGCTGATGTTAGCTTCAGCAGGTGCAGTGACCACTAACCTATGATGCCACCTCCAGGCGGCTGCGGGCTGCTTGCCCCCGGTATCGTACCGGGTGTGTGAGGAGCGTTGTTACCGCCGGCGTTGCTAGGCAACAGGCCGTGCTGCTGTGGCCCACCGCTGTTGTTGCTACTGGGCTGAGAGACGCCCTGCTGCGCCGCTTTCATCATCTTCTTGTACTTGCTTCTGCGGTTCTGGAACCAGATCTTAACCTGCAACACACAGAGGAGGGTTCTGTTAGTGTGACGTCACGTCCGGCTGCTGCTGGTGTCCAAGCTGGTGGCAAGCACAGCATTAGGAAAGGGATGTAGCAGGGGAGTGAGGGGCAAACTGTGAATGTGGGAAAAAGATAAGATAAAGAGTTTAATTTAAGAAGGCACGGATTAAGGAGGAGAAAGACATGGGCAAGGAGGATTGTGCTGAAGAAGGAAAAGATATGAAGGAAAAAGAATGTGGGGAGAAGAGAGAGAGAGAGAGAGAATAAAACTAACAAAGCAATTGAGAATAACATATCGAGCGATAAACAAGAGAGATTTAGAGGGATCTGCGATCTACTGGGATATTACACAGCGCTGAATGACAGTTCTGTACCGACGTTTCGGGACAACCTATCGGTCCCATCTTCAATGGTCAATAATTCCAATAAGGCTGGAATTCTTGACCCTTGAAGATGGGACCGATAGGTTGTCCCGAAACGTCGGTAAACAAGTACCATTCTACGCTGCGTAATATCCAAGAAGTGCGCAGATCTCATATAAGTCGCGGCGGAAGCCTGAAATCACGTCATAGATTTGGAGGGTTATATGTGGGAAGCGGTGGAAGTGGAGGTAGTGTCTAGGACAAGGAGAGGAATAGAGTTACAGAGAAGGAGAATAAGAAGAGTAGTTGGAGACAGAGAGGGGGAAGAAGAAGAAGACGCTCAATAATAAATCCGCACAATTCGCAGTATTTTGTTGTTCTTACTTAATCACAGATTTATTTTTCATTCCGGTTACAAGGTTCTAAGAGCTACATTTAACGATGCTGTTTCATCTTCTAAGTTTACACAACTACTAACAAATGGAATGATAACTGCGAGTAGGGTGATGTGCAGAAACTTAATTATTCTGCAAAACGCTTGTCCCAGTCTCACTTTGTCTTCCATAAATCCCACATGAACTTTCCAGGTATCCAAACAGGACTGTCTCTCTGATAGACAGGCGACTAGCTGCCTGAACCTTGACACGGATCTCAAAGGAAACACAATTCAAGAAATATCCTGCTTAATATGATTAATACAATATTTTTAGACACAGTGCACTAACCGTGGTGCAACGCACTACTTTGAATTTCTTCTTAATTCGTGTCCCCACTCCCGAATCCACAAAAAGAGATTCTATTTTGTTATAACTTTAAAGCCCAGTGGTTACTATGTGTACCACCAGTTTAACATTCACAAATTCTACGTTCTGCCCAGACAGTGTATTTATGTGTTTTGTGTGGATCTGAGAACAAACAGCGATTATTTCACTGTACAGCATTAACTGACTGGTTTGTATAACTGAGACGGAGTGTGTTTACTGCGCGGTACGGACTGTATTTATGTGTTTTGTGTGGATCTCAGAACAAACAGCGATTATTTCACTGTACAGCATTAACTGACTGGTTTGTATAACTGAGACGGAGTGTGTTTACTGCGCGGTACGGACTGTATTTATGTGTTTTGTGTGGATCTCAGAACAAACAGCGATTATTTCACTGTACAACATTAACTGACTGGTTTGTATAACTGAGACGGAGTGTGTTTAATGCGCGGTACGGACTGAATGTTTATGTAAAGTGTGTTTAATGCGCGGTACGGACTGAATGTTTATGTAAAGTGTGTTTAATGCGCGGTACGGACTGAATGTTTATGTAAAGTGTGTTTATTGCGCGGTACGGACTGAATGTTTATGTAATAGTGTGTTTACTGCGCGGTACGGACTGAATGTTTATGTAAAGTTGTTTTACTGCGCGGTACGGACTGAATGTTTATGTAAAGTGTGTTTAATGCGCGGTACGGACTGAATGTTTATGTAAAGTGTGTTTAATGCGCGGTACGGACTGAATTTTTTATGTAAAGTGTGTTTAATGCGCGGTACGGACTGAATGTTTATGTAAAGTGTGTTTACTGCGCGGTACGGACTGAATGCTTAAATGTAATAATTTCACTGTTAGTGTTTAAAGGCTTCAGCAAAGTACGTGTAACAAGTCCCCACTACACAAATGTTCCATTTTGTCAAGCTGTCTATCGCACAAAAGCTACATCACACCGCACAAAGCACCATAAGCCCAGTAGCCACTGTCAGGTGCCATAGTGACCACTCTCGTGTTGAGTATCGTCTTCGAGCATTCAGCACTCCTGCTTTGAATTTGGGATGTTCTGGGTTTATATCTGAACTCGAATAACGTCCATCCAACTGAGAGTTTTACGTGTATCTTCAAAGTCCCTGAAGCTAAAGGCTCATTTGTAGATAACTAAGTTTTTCCAGATTCTTTCAAAGTCATCCATCTTGCTACCATTCAACGCCACAGGCCGACAGTCTAAGCTAACGAATTTGTCAAACTGTAAATAGACTGTCACTTTCATAGTCGTAACTCGTATTGAAAATAATATAAAATTGTATTGCACTGCGAATATAAGAAACCTTCCAGCCTAAGCTTAGATAAGTGAAAAATTCTCAAATGATTGAGTCACTTTCGGTCTAAGCATTTTTCTTAGGGATAGGATTTATTGGCAGGCTTTTTTGAATACTGTGATGAACTTTTTTATTATGGAGAAGGTTACCTTGAAAGAGTGGCATACCATCACGTTCTAGAGCAGAACACAAGCTTGTGTTAGCTGCAGTGTGCTCCTCTCCAGCTCAGTGTTACATACGGTGTCCTTTTATCTTGTTACCAGATGTCATGACCCTAGCGGATGCACGTTTTATATGCGGTAAAGCTGCCGTGCTCGGGGACATAATAAAGGGGACATTGTATTTTAGGTTCGGTTAGCCTGTAGTCTAATTCAGTTTCTGCAGGATATTCTAATTGCCTTTGTCTAATGTTTGGGCAGCGATAGCTCAGTCGGTATAGCGACTCGCTACGGGCTGGACGGTCCGTGGATCGAATACCGGTGGGGGCGAGATTTTCAGCACCCGTCCAGACCGGCCCTGGGGCCTACCCAGCCTCCTGTACAATGGGTATCGGGTCATTCCGGGGGTAAAGCGGCCGGGGCGTGGCGTTGACCACCCACCTTCATCTAGTGCCTGGGTTAAGGAAAGAATACAGCTATACCTCTACTCCCCATCTGGCCCTTTATGGTGTGTTATAGGGAGACCTTTACCTTTACCTTTACCTTTATCTTTACCTTTACCTTTACCTTTACCGTTATGTTTACCTTTCAGTCTCTACACAACGTAATGAACGCCTTGTGTGGACACCGCTTCCTTCTGTCCGTGACCGAATGTCACCAACTGAACGGTGTGTCGTTTTTGCATTAACTTCGGTACAAGCGTCCTTTATAGACGTCGAAAAAAGCAGGAGTTTTTGTGAAAATCGCCCGAGTGACAGTAATATTTCACTTAAGAGCGAAAATTAAATTTTTCTCATATTTTCTATATATTTTCTCGGATTTGAATAAACTCAGACAGGCGATATCGAGACGTGTTATGTGATTTGGGTTAAGTTGAGTGTCAGAGGTTTTAATGCAATGCTGTTGAACATTTGTGGTTATTCTTGATCATCGATCCAGGGAATGCTTCTTTCTTTTAGATTGGTGTAAATGAAATTACATTTACGAGTGTAGTTTGACATTACGTGACACTCTGAAAGTAACAGACACGTTGCTAAACACTGTGCACACTGTCACAGCAAAATACAGCATTTGCAGTCCTGTTTCGACTGCTCAAAACACGCTTTTGTCTAACTATTTATATCTGTGTTCTTACTTATTTAAACTTCTGTTTGTACGTACTGCAATAGCTAACAAACTTTGTACGTACTGCAATAGCTAACAAACTTTGTACGTACTGAAATAGCTAACAAACTTTGTACGTACTGCAATAGCTAACAAACTTTGTACGTACTGCAATAGCTAACAAACTTTGTACGTACTGAAATAGCTAACAAAACTTTGTACGTACTGAAATAGCTAACAAACTTTGTACATAATGCAACAGCTAACAAACTTTGTACGTACTGCAATAGCTAACAAACTTTGTACGTACTGCAATAGCTAACAAACTTTGTACGTACTGCAACAGCTAACAACTTTGTACGTACTGCAACAGCTAACAAACTTTGTACGTACTGCAATAGCTAACAAACTTTGTACGTACTGCAACAGCTAACAACTTTGTACGTACTGCAATAGTTAACAAACTTTGTACGTACTGCAATAGCTAACAAACTTTGTACGTACTGCAATAGCTAACAAACTTTGTCTCTTATCATTCCTTTAAGCCTCCTTTAAAATATCCTAATGTTAAGCAGGCAAATTAACACTTCATAATTACGGCCACAACAATTGAAGGTTAGACTGAAACATTGTTGTCAGATTTATAGCGACCAGGTTCATTTTACAAACACAAGCAACAATAAAAACAAGAACTTAAACAACAATGTACAGAATAACAATGTATTTATGTAGCAATTGTAATTTATGTCACACTGCGCAACAATTAAAGAATACTTTAATTGAACAAAGCAATGTACTCAGCAATGTGTGACAATTAACTTTACCATTTGTTTGAAAGTACAGCTTGAGTCGCTCTGCGCAGTGTTTAAAATCTGACGTCACGTCTTGCCTCAAGCTTCAATCGCTGTGGTTGCGGATTAGTCACGTATCTTGTCGTATTAGAGAGCATATATGTACAGCTTTTGTACATGGTTAAATACCAGTAGTGCTAAATTTAAATTTTTATATTCGACCAAGGACACAGATACTAAATTAAGACAAATACCAGACGAGGAACATGGCCACATAGTGGAACATTAATAACTGAAGAACATAGCGTTATATTTGTGAAGTAACTAACATATCAACGTGTGACATATGTCGCTGTTCCATTAAGTAATGTTCACACAAACAGACAAGTTTTGTACCTTTTTTTTTTAACCTTTCTTTTTCGGCTTTTTATTGTGTAGCTTTTATTGTTCCTGTTTCTCCCACGTTATCTTGATTCCCAGTCCTGCTTTACCCCACCACGTATCTCAAATGGCTGCAATAAATTGGTCCTTGCAAGCCGAATGTAAAACAGAACACATCTCTGACTTTGACACCAAAAGTTGCACTTTGCACTGTCCGGACGGAGCTTGCTGCTAACCGCCACGTGCAGTTGCTCTCCTGAAGCTGACAGACGAGCTGCGGCCGCTACAATTTATCTCGAGAAGCTGACAGTTCCTCAGCCAGTCAATAAATCCTACACATGTTACAAATCACCAAGACTCACCACCGTCGTCACGACAGTCACTGTCCTCAGCCACGGTAACACAGTCACTGTCCTCAGTCACGCTAACACAATCACTGTCCTCAGTCACGCTAACACAGTCACTGTCCTCAGTCACGCTAACACAATCACTGTCCTCAGTCACGCTAACACAGTCACTGTCCTCAGTCACGCTAACACAGTCACTGTCCTCAGTCACGCTAACACAATCACTGTCCTCAGTCACGCTAACACAGTCACTGTCCTCAGTCACGCTAACACAATCACTGTCCTCAGTCACGCTAACACAGTCACTGTCCTCAGTCACGCTAACACAATCACTGTCCTCAGTCACGCTAACACAATCACTGTCCTCAGTCACGCTAACACAGTCACTGTCCTCAGTCACGCTAACACAGTCACTGTCCTCAGTCACGCTAACACAGTCACTGTCCTCAGTCACGCTAACACAATCACTGTCCTCAGTCACGCTAACACAGTCACTGTCCTCAGTCACGCTAACACAGTCACTGTCCTCAGTCACGCTAACACAATCACTGTCCTCAGTCACGCTAACACAGTCACTGTCCTCAGTCACGCTAACACAGTCACTGTCCTCAGTCACGCTAACACAATCACTGTCCTCAGTCACGCTAACACAGTCACTGTCCTCAGTCACGCTAACACAGTCACTGTCCTCAGTCACGCTAACACAGTCACTGTCCTCAGTCACGCTAACACAGTCACTGTCCTCAGTCACGCTAACACAGTCACTGTCCTCAGTCACGCTAACACAGTCACTGTCCTCAGTCACGCTAACACAGTCACTGTCCTCAGTCACGCTAACACAGTCACTGTCCTCAGTCACGCTAACACAGTCACTGTCCTCAGTCACGCTAACACAGTCACTGTCCTCAGTCACGCTAACACAGTCACTGTCCTCAGTCACGCTAACACAGTCACTGTCCTCAGTCACGCTAACACAGTCACTGTCCTCAGTCACGCTAACACAGTCACCTGTCCTAACACAGTCACGCTAACACAGTCCACGCCACGTATCATATTATCCTCCCAACATTGCTTAGGTCTTGCTATTAGTTACGTACTGCAGACTTTGCTGTATGCACGTCTATTCTCCCCATGCATGCCACATGACTCGCCCATCTCATTCTTCTTAATGTTAACACACAATATTTGTAGCATCGTCTCCACCATACACTCACTTCTAGACCCGAGGTCGACTATGGGTGGAGCTATACCTCCACCTCCCCTCTGCGCCTGCTTGGCACGTAACGGGACAGTTTTACAGTAACACGTAGTGACAAGGACACGTATTGAAACTGCAGTAACTTAACGCTGTAACTAACTAACTAACTAACCTCCATGCAGCACAGTCCTTCTTGAGAAGCTAACAGTTTCTCAGCTAGTCAAGAAATTCCCCTCATTTTATGTAACCCAAGGTTCATTACCGCACTCACAACAGCCCGCCACCTGTCCCTATCCTGAGCCATATCAATCCACTCCATGGCCCCACATCCCATTTCTTGAAGATCCATTTTAATATTATCCTCCCATCTATGCCTGGGTCTTTCAAGTGGTCTCCTGCCCTCAGGTCTCCCCACCAAAAAAAAATATAAATATATATATACACACCTCTCCTGTCTCCCATTCGTGCCACATGACCCGCCCATTTCATTTTTCTTTATTTGATCGCCCGAATAATATTTGGAGAAGACTATGGAGCGTAAACACAAAACATAAATACACTGTGTGGGCAGAACGTAACATTTGTAATGTCAAACCTCGCGGTACATATAGTTACCACTGGGCTTCACAGTATTACCTTTTCACAATGCGCTGTGCAACACAGTAAGCCTGTGACACCAACATGGCGGCCGAGGCTTGCGTGTGGTCATGCAGTTTGTGCCGTTAACAAAAATCAGATCGCTCTGAGCTCGA
Source organism: Reticulitermes speratus (assembly GCA_021186555.1). NCBI lineage: Eukaryota > Metazoa > Arthropoda > Insecta > Blattodea > Rhinotermitidae > Reticulitermes > Reticulitermes speratus. The sequence continues at coordinate 786,381 of JAJKFL010000026.1, forward strand.
AAATTTCAATTTGTGTCGTGTTTTACGTGTTGACAGTCGTGTGTTACGTGTTAAGCGTAGTGTGTTAGTGTTAAGCGCGTGTGTTACGTGTAGCGTCGTGTTTAAGGACAGAGTTAAACTGCAGTTTAAATCATTAACAGCTTTTGTTCGGTAATCACACAGGCCGCTGCTTCCTGCTTGCAGTCAACTGCAGTCAGAAATACATTGCTGCCATCGTTTTTACGTGTTGAACACCGTGAGTATCATTATGCGTCAGCTGTTCACGTGTAAGAGCGACTGAAACGTTAGTCTGATATAATGACAAGTTAACTAACTAACTAAACTAACTCCATGTAGCACAGTCCTTCTTGAGAAGCTAACAGTTCCTCAGCTAGTCAAGAAATTCCCTCATTTTATGGAACCCGAAGGTTCATTACCGCACTCACAAGAGCCTGCCACCTGTCCTATTAACTAACTAATAATAACTAACTAACTAACTAACTCCATGTAGCACAGTCCTTCTTGAGAAGCTAACAGTTCCTCAGCTAGTCAAGAAATTCCCCTCATTTTATGGAACCCGAAGGTTCATTACCGCACTCACAAGAGCCTGCCACCTGTCCCTATTAACTAACTAATTAACTAACTAACTAACTCCATGTAGCACAGTCCTTCTTGAGAAGCTAACAGTTCCTCAGCTAGTCAAGAAATTCCCCTCATTTTATGGAACCCGAAGGTTCATTACCGCACTCACAAGAGCCTGCCACCTGTCCCTATTAACTAACTAATTAACTAACTAACTAACTCCATGTAGCACAGTCCTTCTTGAGAAGCTAACAGTTCCTCAGCTAGTCAAGAAATTCCCCTCATTTTATGGAACCCGAAGGTTCATTACCGCACTCACAAGAGCCTGCCACCTGTCCCTATTAACTAACTAATTAACTAACTAACTAACTCCATGTAGCACAGTCCTTCTTGAGAAGCTAACAGTTCTCAGCTAGTCAAGAAATTCCCCTCATTTTATGGAACCCGAAGGTTCATTACCGCACTCACAAGAGCCTGCCACCTGTCCCTATTACACTAACTACTAACTAACAACTCCATGTAGCACAGTCCTTCTTGAGAAGCTAACAGTTCTCAGCTATCAAGAAATTCCCTCATTTTATGTAACCCGAAGTTCATTACGCACTCACAACAGCCCGCACCTGTCCCTATCCTGACAGATCAATCAGTTCATGCCCCCATCCACTTCTTGAAGATCCATTTTCATATTATCTCCCATCTACGTCTGGGTCTTATAAATGATAATATAATAATATAATTATAATAATAACAATATTGTAGCTAATATCTTAATGTGCCTGTATTTATTTCTTTAGGCTGCGGTAATTGGATAGAATTAATTAATTTCCGTTCTTTTCCTTCAAACGCTCACTAATTATCCAATGAAATAAGAAGCACTTGACGAGCAAGCCTGTAATGTGCGTCTATTTAATGCAGTCAGTTGAAGAATAAACGTAAAACAAGTATCCCTGTGCTTAATGGAGACAGAAACACATTTTCACTCATTCTTAACCTCAGCGTTGGTTGGAGATATATAGTTTCACGCTCCAGCTGCTTTATCTCGGGATCAATGTTCCCAGTTCATCATTGGACTAAGACTAGAGGCGTCTAACATCCTGGCTGATCGTGGTGGTAAAACTGACAGAGTCAAGCACTGCTCTAGAGAGCAGGCTGCTACTATACCGACTGAGCCAGAGGCTGCTACTATACCGACTGAGACAGAAAAGACTTGTAAGGACAATCTAGCAACTTTGTACCAGAGACATTTAGACTGTCACGTTCAATGATACAGACGGCTAGCCATTAAGTCAGGACGTCGTAGCATCATGTTGCAGTCCGCGGTTGCCCGCACTTACCCTGTTTTCTGCGCCTCTAAGCACAACAAAGTACAACCTGCAGTCACCTGTCAGTTTCCCATTAACAGATGTCTTCAAGCTACTAACACAAGGTCGTAATTGCTCAACTGCATTACGTAACAACAACATTACGTAAATTTATAAGAAAAATGTTGACTACTGCGTTTTAGTTCAATTAAGGCGAAGTGACAACAGCCTGTAGCATGTTGTTTGTTGTTTGTTGTTTCGAGGAAGCACAGAAATTGTAACTAATAATGCAGGCGTTTTCTTAAGGGTTATTAAAGGGATTTATGTATACGTAAACGTGCTCATACAAAAGTGTCACTCGCCAACAGATGTCACTCTAATACTGTCGGCGTTGCGTAGTAACACAAAACTTCATAAGTTAACAATGTATAAGTGCTTCAGTAAACAGCAGCCAAACAGAAAGTCTCAATTACTTATAAAGTCTTCGAAGAACGTATCTTGCAATATCGCTAATCAACGCTAGATTTCCTGACCATCTAGAAAACTATAAGTACTGTTAGTCAAGGACTTTGCTAGTGCATAATAAAACATCAAGCCATAAAGGCGTATGAGGGAGTAGACGTATGCATCCACATATTTATAGTCTTGGACTTCATGCAGATAAGTGGCCAGCTTCAAGCACTGGCCGCTCTTACCATTTGTATTCAGTTACCAGGGGTCTGGGTGAGCCCCAGGGTCTTTCTGTGCACTTTGCAATAGAAATTTTAGTCCTGGATATTCTAGCCGTAGACCAGACACTATACTGACTGAGCTATATGACAGTGCTTGTTATGACCCATTTCAGGTAAGGAATATATTTAGTGGATAGCACATAGAATGGCATAAAAGGCAGCAGTTTTAAGAGCTGGCTTAAGATTTAAAAATGATACACTTTACTTTGAGAGAGTGATGAGTACAGCGGCTACAGAACTACGGAAGTTTGAAGTTCACTGAACAATTAGAAAGCTAAATGAAAGGAATCTTTTCACCAGCAAAGTGGGCTTAAATTTAAGTAAGAAACCAGTAAAGTGCTACATTTGGAGCGTAGCTTTGTGTGGTGCTGAAACGTGGACACTTGGGAAAGTGGATCGGAAGTATCTGGAAAGTTTTGATATGTGGTGCTGGAGAAGACTGGAGAAGATCAGTTGGACCGATCGTGTGAGAAATGAAGAAGTATTACACAGAGTGAAGGAGGAGAGGAATATCGTACATACAATAAAAAGAAGGAAGGCTAACTGGATTGGTCACATCTTGCGTAGAAACTGCCTTCTGAAACGTGTGATTGAAGGAAAGTTAGAGGGAAGGATAGAAATGACGGGACGACGAGGGAGAAGACGTAAGCAGCTACTGGATGACCTTAAGGAAAAGAGAAGATACTGGAAATTAAAAGAGGAAGCACTAGATCGCACCGTGTGGAGAATTCGCTGTGTAAGAGGCTACGGACCTGTCGTAAGACAGACTGCAGAATGAATTAAATGAAAGAAAACTTGTCGTTGTATACAGCGCAACTGCCACTGTGTACAACGTGAAATGTATGAAATGAGGCGTCTAGGGGCGTCGCCCAAGCTACACAAAATGCGTCGTTGCATAAACGACCGACTGCATCTGTCCTAAATGGCGTAAAGACGGACGGGGAAGCACTTTGATGTCCATAAAACAGAGAAACAATAAATATACTTCAAAACTGAATACACTGTCACGTCTGTGTGCTAATGTCCGACGTATTCAACCAAACACGTAAGTACCAGCACTTACATTTCGCACACCCTGTACCATTACTATTTCTCCTCTTACAATTCTTCATCCCCCTCCTCCCCTACTCTCAGACCCGCCATATTCGCACAAATTCACGGACCAGACGGGTTCCATTTCAAATGCGCCGCACTGTACTTCACACAGCTGTAGTACCCACTGTACTTCACACAGCTATAGTACTCACTGTACTTCACACAGCTGTAGTACTTACTGTACTTCACACAGCTCTAATACCCACTGTACTTCACACAGCTGTAGTACCCACTGTACTTCACACAGCTGTAGTACCCACTGTACTTCACACAGCTCTAATACCCACTGTACTTCACACAGCTGTAGTACCCACTGTACTTCACACAGCTGTAGTACCCACTGTACTTCACACAGCTGTAGTACCCACTGTACTTCACACAGCTCTAATACCCACTGTAGTTCACACAGCTGTAGTACCCACTGTACTTCACACAGCTCTAGTACCCACTGTACTTCACACAGCTGTAGTACCCACTGTACTTCACACAGCTGTAGTACCCACTGTACTTCACACAGCTCTAATACCCACTGTACTTCACACAGCTGTAGTACCCACTGTACTTCACACAGCTCTAGTACCCACTGTACTTCACACAGCTCTAATACCCACTGTACTTCACACAGCTGTAGTACCCACTGTACTTCACACAGCTCTAGTACCCACTGTACTTCACACAGCTGTAGTACCCACTGTACTTCACACAGCTGTAGTACCCACTGTACTTCACACAGCTGTAGTACCCACTGTACTTCACACAGCTCTAATACCCACTGTACTTCACACAGCTGTAGTACCCACTGTACTTCACACAGCTCTAGTACCCACTGTACTTCACACAGCTGTAGTACCCACTGTACTTCACACAGCTCTAATACCCACTGTACTTCACAAAGCTGTAGTACCCACTGTACTTCACACAGCTGTAGTACCCACTGTACTTCACACAGCTGTAGTACCCACTGTACTTCACACAGCTCTAATACCCACTGTACTTCACACAGCTGTAGTACCCACTGTACTTCACACAGCTCTAGTACCCACTGTACTTCACACAGCTCTAGTACCCACTGTACTTCACACAGCTGTAGTACCCACTGTACTTCACACAGCTCTAGTACCCACTGTACTTCACACAGCTGTAGTACCCACTGTACTTCACACATATCTAGTACCCACTGTACTTCACACAGCTGTAGTACCCACTATACTTCACACAGCTCTAGTACCCACTGTACTTCACACAGCTCTAGTACCCACTGTACTTCACACAGCTGTAGTACCCACTGTACTTCACACAGCTCTAGTACCCACTGTACTTCACACAGCTGTAGTACCCACTGTACTTCACACAGCTGTAGTACCCACTGTACTTCACACAGCTGTAGTACCCACTGTACTTCACACAGCTCTAGTACCCACTGTACTTCACACAGCTGTAGTACCCACTGTAATTCACACAGCTCTAGTACCCACTGTACTTCACACAGCTGTAGTACCCACTGTACTTCACACAGCTGTAGTACCCACTGTACTTCACACAGCTGTAGTACCCACTTCATTCACTAGTGGCGCCAAGGGAGCAGTTCCAATTGTTGTAGAACCAACAGGTATTTAAGAACTGGGGATAAAGATGACCCCAGCATTTCTCTCTCTACCTTTGTGCAGGTGACATTGCAATACAGTCAGTCGTGTTGCATGACAGTTGTACAGCCTTACTGAGACCTGTTACTGCAAACATTGCGAGCCAGCTCAATCCACAATGTACTGCCGTAAGATACATTTTAATATTATTCTCTCCTGAGCTGTCTCAGATGGCTAGTCGCCGGCTAGTCGCCATGGAGGCCATGTTTAATATCAGGCCATTTATTTGGTAATTTTGTATATACAAAGTGCTCTAGTGACAGGTTTTTCTCCAAGAACGTCGCGTTTACCACTGTCACTGACATCTAACCAATGAACCATACTGTCATACTTCCACTGTCACTGACATCTAACCAATGCTCCATACTGTCATACTTCCACTGTCACTGACATCTAACCAATGCTCCATACTGTCATACTTCCACTGTCACTGACATCTAACCAAAGCTCCATACTCATTTATTCATCACTGACACTATATGTTATCAAATAATCGCGTCTTTAAGTAAAGGTAAAGGTCACCCTATAACAGGCCATGAAGACCTAGAGGCAGAGTACAGATATAACTCTACTCTTTCTTTAACGTTGGCGCTAGATGGCGGTGAGTGTTAAACGCCACGCCCCGGCCGCTTTACCCCCAGGAATGACTCGATACCAATTATATAGAAGGCTGGGTAGGCCCCAGGGCCGGTCTGGACAGGTGCGGAAAATCTCGCCTTCTCCGGGATCCGATCCCCGGGCCGTCCAGCCTGTAGTGAGTCACTATACCGACTGAGCTATCGCGGTCTTTAAGTAAAACACACCAATAAATATCACATAATTTAAAAGTTTATCTGACAGAAACTGACCGCTTGGGAAACTAGGCATAAATGGGAGGATAATATTGGAGTGAATCTTGGAAAAATGAAGTAGACTGAGCGGACTGAATTTATTTGGCTCAAGACGGGGGAATATAGCCGGTAGGGGGATTGCGTTGTACAAGTGCGTGGAAGTGCGTGGCTAAATGTGCAGGTGTTAGATTGCTACGTGCAGTAGACATTGACATCCGGCGACATTACAGTGAAGTATGTCTATATTGGCCACTTGTGCTGCCAGTCAAAACCGCCCAACTTATAAAAGGTGGCCAACTTATGGCAACCGCTTGACACCACGAAAATTGAACTGTGTGGTGTCGCTTGTGCAAATGTGCACTTTATAAGTGGTACAGTTGGGAAAAATGGTACAACAATGCCATTACAGGTCTGGAGAGACCCTTAGGGTTCCAGGAGGTTGAGGCTCACAGATTTCTTGACAATCGGCACATGAAGGTGGTAAGGTTGTCAGCCTTAAGCACCGGCCGCCTTTACCCCCCAGGAAATACTCCTGGTACTCATTTCTGTTAGAGGTTCAGTCGACCCCAGGACCATAGTGCGACCGGATGAAAAATTACAATGAAACCATCGGGAATCGAACCCGCGACCTTGTGGCTTGTAAAGCAATGCGGTCTAGCTGCAAAGCAGGTACATAAGTCTGCCACTGAGCAGGGATTTTAAGTACAGCTAAGGGCCGGTGGCCACCAGGCAATTCCAACGTAATGTACAGACTTGTCAAAAAGGCGGGAGGTTGATTGGGCAATAGACAGTTCTGTCACAGAATTAGGAGTTCGCCCACGTACAGTTTGACACAAAAACTTTAAATAAGAAATCTGAAATTACGTACAGCGTTACATGCAATATTCTGAACTTATTTTAAGCTCAACAGTTAAATTCCTCACGAAAAATGTGGTGACAGACAACACTTGCTGTCACCACATATCTAGCGTCGTTAAATATCCCCTACGTCACCGTAAGTCCGCAACAAGTTAAGCATCGTCAGTAAGTAACTAAGTCCACACACTAACGCCATTTCAGTGCTCGGAATTAATAATCGGAGTAATTTTTATGTTTCTAGATGTATTTCTGTAAATCTCTGAACAACATCTACAGTGATAAAGACAGGATTACCCAATTTTCTGTCCTCAGATATAAAGTCGTGTATTTGGGGGTTACCATGTCTGAGCGCGATTTTGTGTCACGTGATCTGAAGCATGCAATTGGTTTGTCTTGTTAGGTACACGTGGCACTGCTGTAGACTCCTGTATTGCTGTAGACTCCTGTAGACATCTGTAGACTCCTGTAGACTGCTGTATACTCATGTAGACAGCTGTAGACTAATGTATACTCCTGTAGACAGCTGTGGACTCCTGTAGACAGCTATAGACTGCTGTAGACTCCTGTAGACAGCTGTAGACTGCTGTAGACTCATGTATACAGCTGTAGACTGCCGTAGACTCATGTAGACAGCGGTAGACTCCTATAGACAGCTGTAAACTGCTGTAGACAACTGTAGACAGCTGTGGACTCCTGTAGACAGCTATAGACTGCTGTAGACTCCTGTAGACAGCTGTAGACTGCTGTAGACTCCTGTAGACAGCTGTAGACTGCTGCATGTGCCCCATTACAATATAATTCCGTTTAACAATTAAGACGCGAAATCCATACGCAAATCAGCAGGAGATTTCAACGCCAGTTTAAGCGCCTAACTCAAGAAGCTTCAGTTTTCAGATATTTAGCGCTTTCTACGAAGTAGAATAAAGAGCCTTATGTGTTCAGCACGTCCGTCCGTCCGTCCGTCCGTCCATCTATGTTCATTTAACAAATCAAGGAAGGCTAAACGAAGTAGTACGAAATACAACACTGTGTATTTGTATTAAAACGTGTCGGTATGCTATAATTCCCAACTGATATCTTTCCGTCAAATGTCCGGATTGTAACAGGTAACATATTTATTGGAACTCAAAACGTGTGGACGAAGTCTTGTGCCCAAAAGATTTCGTCCGGAAATCGTAGCCCTTTAGACGTAAACAAGCGATATAGTTTGCTACGCTACGCACCTCACCAACTGCTGCAACGTCACAGCTTATCTGCTCTAGCAATCTGCTCCATTTAAGAGCCGTGCTGCGTCTACTGACTGATTTACATTGACAAGCAATGAGGAGAAACTGCTTATGTTGTTTATGTCACAGGCTTGATTTGGTGCAGGGATAAGTGGCATATGTACCTGTCGTCTAAAACAGCGGTATTCAACCTTTTTTGTTCACGTACCCCCAGATATAATTTCTCTTCAACTTTTTACCCCCAAAGTTGTTGGTGCATAATTCAAGTTATACACAGTCTATAATCTACATCTAAAATAAGTTAAATAAATTACATCCAAAATAATGTATTAAATAATAAGTTTTAAATGAGAAAAAGGAGAGTCAAGCTATTAAATAACAAATATATTATTGTCTGTCGTATAAAAATTAATAAAGGAACAAAGGTATTTTAGCAAAGCACAATTATATGCACTGTGTGGAATAAAATGAAACTAGCCGCCAGATAAGAATAGCATAAAGGAGAGAGAGAGAGAGAGAGCGAGAGAGACACACAAATGGCGCTCCCAAATCGCTTGTCCTTACTTCCGGTCTGTTGTGGCTAACCGTAAATCTGGCCCTGATTATTCAGTGTCTATCATGAAATAATATATTTATTTTTTAATTTTACGTACCCCCTAAGATGTCTTCGCGTACCCCCGGGGGTACGCGTACCCCAGGTTGAATACCACTGCTCTAAAACACCAATGTGCTCCGTAGCACACAGTAGCCAAAGTTCCTTCAAATGCGATCAGCTGTTACAGGCTTCAGGGGTTTTGTAACTCTATGAGGCCACAAGATCGGGAGATCAAATAAAGACGAATGAGGTGGGCGGGGCATGTAGCACGTACGGGTGAGGGGAGAGGTGCATACAGGATTTTGGTGGGGAGACCTGAGTGAAGGAGACCACTTGGAAGACCCAGGCGTAGATGGGAGGATAATATTAAAATGGATCTTCAAGAAGTGGGATGGGGGCATGGACTGGATTGATATGGCTCAGGATAGGGACAGATGGCGGGCTGTTGTGAGTGCGGTAATGAACCTGCGGGTTCCATAAAACGCGGGGAATTTCTTGACTAGCTGAGGACCTGTTAGCTTCTCAAGAAGGACTGTGCTACATGGAGTTAGTTAGTTAGTTAGTTAGTTGGTTAGTTATAAGGCTACGCGAACAATTCATATGGATGTTAGGTGAAGACAAAGCTGGATATTCTCACCTCTCTCTGTCGTGTTCCATTTACTTCCTGACATCATCAAACATCATCAAACTTCATCAAACATCATCAAACATCATCAAACTTCATCAAACATCATCAAACCCAAAGCCTTCATTGACAATGTGACTATCAATATTGACAAGTTTCTGAACCAGAGGGCTAAAACGACCTAAGGAAAGCAGCTAAAAGAGCTGGAGGGGGGCGGGGGGGGGGGCACAACAGTTATTACAAACGTACAGACGTTCACACATGAGCTTAAAAACGTACAGACGTTCACACATGAGCTTAAAAACGTACAGACCTTCACACATGAGCTTAAAAACGTACAGACGTTTACACATGAGCTTAAAAACGTACAGACGTTCACACATGAGCTTAAAAACGTACAGACGTTCACACATGAGCTTAAAAACGTACAGACCTTCACACATGAGCTTAAAAACGTACAGACGTTTACACATGAGCTTAAAAACGTACAGACGTTCACACATGAGCTTAAAAACGTACAGACGTTCACACATGAGCTTAAAAACGTACAGACCTTCACACATGAGCTTAAAAACGTACAGACGTTTACACATGAGCTTAAAAACGTACAGACGTTCACACATGAGCTTAAAAACGTACAGACGTTCACACATGAGCTTAAAAACGTACAGACGTTCACACATGAGCTTAAAAACGTACAGACCTTCACACATGAGCTTAAAAACGTACAGACGTTTACACATGAGCTTAAAAACGTACAGACGTTCACACATGAGCTTAAAAACGTACAGACGTTCTACAGATCAACATGAGCTTAAAAACGTACAGACGTTCACACATGAGCTTAAAAACGTACAGACGTTCACACATGAGCTTAAAAACGCACAGACGTTCACACATGAGCTTAAAAACGTACAGACGTTCACACATGAGCTTAAAAAACGTACAGACGTTCACACATGAGCTTAAAAAATACTAAACGTGCAGACGTTCACACATGAGCTTAAAAACGTACAGATGTTCACACATGAGCTTAAAAACGTACAGACGTTCACACATGAGCTTAAAAACGTACAGACGTTCACACATGAGCTTAAAAACGTACAGACGTTCACACATGAGCTTAAAAACGTACAGACGTTCACACATGAGCTTAAAAACGTACAGACGTTTACACATGAGCTTAAAAACGTACAGACGTTCACACATGAGCTTAAAAACGTCACAGACGTTTACACATGAGCTTAAAAACGTACAGACGTTCACACATGAGCTTAAAAACGTACAGACGTTCACACATGAGCTTAAAAACGTACAGACGTTCACACATGAGCTTAAAAACGTACAGAGTTCACACATGAGCTTAAAAACGTACAGACGTTCACACATGAGCTTAAATAACGTACGAGAACGTTCACGTCACATGAGCTTAAAAACGTACAGACGTTCACACATGAGCTTAAATACGTACAGACGTTCACACATGAGCTTAAAAAGTACAGACGTTCACACATGAGCTTAAAAACGTACAGACGTTCACACATGAGCTTAAATACGCACAGACGTTCACACATGAGCTTAAAAACGTACAGACGTTCACACATGAGCTTAAAAACGTACAGACGTTCACACATGAGCTTAAAAACGTGCAGACGTTCACACATGAGCTTAAAAACGTACAGATGTTCACACATGAGCTTAAAAACGTACAGACGTTCACACATGAGCTTAAAAACGTACAGACGTTCACACATGAGCTTAAAAACGTACAGACGTTCACACATGAGCTTAAAAACGTACAGACGTTCACACATGAGCTTAAAAACGTACAGACGTTCACACATGAGCTTAAAAACGTACAGACGTTCACACATGAGCTTAAAAACGCACAGACGTTCACACATGAGCTTAAAAACGTACAGACGTTCACACATGAGCTTAAAAACGTACAGACTGTTCACACATGAGCTTAAAAACGTACAGACGTTCACACATGAGCTTAAAAACGTACAGACGTTCACACATGAGCTTAAAAACGTACAGATGTTCACACATGAGCTTAAAAACGTACAGACGTTCACACATGAGCTTAAAAACGTACAGACGTTCACACATGAGCTTAAAAACGTACAGACGTTCAACACTGAGCTTAAAAACGTACAGAGTTCACACATGAGCTTAAAAACGTACAGACGTTCACACATGAGCTTAAAAACGTACAGACGTTCCAACATGAGCTTAAAAACGTACAGATGTTCACACATGAGCTTAAAAACGTACAGACGTTCACACATGAGCTTAAAAACATACAGACGTTCACACATGAGCTTAAAACGTACAGACGTTCACACATGAGCTTAAAAACGTACAGACGTTCACACATGAGCTTAAAAACATACAGACGTTCACACATGAGCTTAAAAAACGTACAGACGTTCACACATGAGCTTAAAAACGTACAGACGTTCACACATGAGCTTAAAAACGTACAGACGTTCACACATGAGCTTAAAAACGTACAGACGTTCACACATGAGCTTAAAAACGTACAGACGTTCACACATGAGCTTAAAAACGTACAGACGTTCACACATGAGCTTAAAAACGTACAGACGTTCACACATGAGCTTAAAAACGTACAGACGTTCACACATAGCTTAAAAACGTACAGACGTTCACACATGAGCTTAAAAACGTACAGACGTTCAAACATGAGCTTAAAAACGTACAGACGTTCACACATGAGCTTAAAAACGTACAGACGTTCACACATGAGCTTAAAAACGTACAGACGTTCACACATGAGCTTTCCTTCCATCGCCTCTTTACAGCAGAACAAGGTACAGCCGAACACAGAACGTCATAGACAGAACACACTTTGTTAGAGGGTCTTATGTCTGCTTCAGACAGTCGAAATGATAAACATTACGGACGTTTCGGCAGATTATGCTGCACCTTTATACAAAAACGGTGATGGGGTCTGGAGGGACGGAACGTCAAGGTCAGCGATTAGACCAAGATGAATCTAAGGATATGAAGAAATCTGCGCTCTTCTGGGGTGTTACGCGGCGTCGTGTGATAATATGAACTGTGATATGTTAGAGCAACGTTGACTGAGCTAATTGTGGTAAGTATTGATACCATGACACAGGCACCGTGTTATTCTCACTGTTTCATATCAACTACTAACTAACTAACTAACTAACCAGTAACTTCATGGCGTAGGTTCGTTATTCACAAACTAACAGCTCCTGAACCAGTCAAAAAATTTCCACGCATTTTACGCAACCTGAATGTTCATCACCGCATTCACGAAAGAGCGTAACAGTATCTGCGGTTGGCATCACTGTGCTCACGTGTCTCAGATACGTAACAGATATCTGCGGTTGGCATCACTGTGCTCACGTGTCTCAGATACGTAACAGTTTTCTGCGGTTGGCATCACTGTGCTCACGTGTCTCAGATACGTAACAGTTTTCTGCGGTTGGCATCACTGTGCTCACGTGTCTCAGATACGTAACAGATATCTGCGGTTGGCATCACTGTGCTCACGTGTCTCAGATACGTAACAGTTTTCTGCGGTTGGCATCACTGTGCTCACGTGTCTCAGATACGTAACAGTTATCTGCGGTTGGCATCACTGTGCTCACGTGTCTCAGATACGTAACAGTTATCTGCGGTTGGCATCTCACTGTGCTCATCGTGTCTCAGATACGTAACAGTTATCTGCGGTTGGCATCACTGTGCTCACGTGTCTCAGATACGTAACAGTTATCTGCGGTTGGCATCACTGTGCTCACGTGTCTCAGACACGTAACAGTCACGTATTTATGCAATTCAAACGTAGCAAATCTGTCAGTGCTGCGACATCGTAACAAACACAGACTGTACCTCAGCACACAAAACGTTGTGTAACAACGATCAGCTTCTCTTGACTCAATCCTTAACGCTACAGACACTTTCCCTTCAAACTGCATTCGATTCTTCTTCTTCTTCTTCAACATCTCATGCTGTAGATAATTAAGCGCTTTCGACTTCACACACTCATTCCATCTTTTTCAAGGTCTTCCTTCATCTCAACATCATTTAATTCAAAATAACTTTATCCACGCCAATTCAAGGCCACACTAAGGCCACGAAAAGAAGTCACATAGACATAAGAAATGACAATGGAGGCTCACTCCACTGTGTTCTCCTGTAGATCTTCTGACATATGACAAAAAGCCCAAATCGCGCCGTGCTACCCAAGTCTGTCACATAAGTATCAGTGTCAATATATATATATATATATATGTGTGTGTGTGTGTGGTGTGTGTGTGTGTGTGCAGAGAATGGCTAAGCGAATGGTGGGAATGCGGAGAGCGTCGAGCCATGGTCCTTTGTTCAGCGGCTTTAAAGAACTTATTCAGCTGATACAGGATACAAGCGAATGGCGGCGCGGATTGAAGCACAAGAGAGATCACACTGAAGGAATGGCAAATACTAAAATATGGTGGGACATGTCAGCCTTTAAAGACCAACAGTAACCTGAATTATAAACACTCAGCTCGTACCGCGCAGTAGAAACACTTTACATAAACATCCAGTCCGTACCGCACAGTAAACACACTTTACATAAACATCCAGTTCATACCGCGCAGTAAACACACTTTACATAAACATACAGTCCGTACCGCGCAGTAAACACACTCCGTCTCAGTTATACAACCAGTCAGTTAATGTTGTACAGTGAAATAATCGCTGTTTGTTCTGAGATCACACAAAATCAAAATAACAATATGACGCTCAGTTAACCAGTCACGTACGCTGATTCAGTAAAACACTCAGCTCGTACCGCGCAGTAAAACACGTGTTATAAAACCAGTCAGTTATGCTGTACAGTGAAATAATCGCTGTTTGTTCTGAGATCCACACAAAACACATAAAACATCAGTCCGTACCGCGCAGTAAACACACTCCGTCTCAGTTATACAAACCAGTCAGTTAATGTGTACAGTGAAATAATCGCTGTTTGTTCTAGATCCACACAAAACACATAAATACAGTCCGTACCGCGCAGTAAACACACTCCGTCTCAGTTATACAAACCAGTCAGTTAATGCTGTACAGTGAAATAATCGCTGTTTGTTCTGAGATCCACACAAAACACATAAATACACGTGTGGTGTCAGAACGTCAGAATTTCGTGAATGTTAAACACTGTGTACGTAATGTAACAACCACTGGACTTGTCCATCTATTTTCCCTTTATACGTAACCTTATCACTCAAACAACGTTACCGGTCTCCTTATCATTCAGTACCATCACACTCTGAGGCTTACCTTTACTGACAGATCATAACAATTCAGTAAATTCAGAAACACTTTTCTCCTTTACTTCCCGTGTCGTGTACTTACAAAGTCAGTGTGTTCAGACGTCACACAGCGTCGTCAGAACAACACTGTGAGGTCGTGTTCGAATGTGCGTTTGTGATTAATTGCGTTATTTCGTGGTACTTTCTCACACAAAAATAAATAACAGACTGATTGATTTATGAGCAATGAATGTAGAGAATATGGACGGAAGCTAGCCTGGGCTGAAGCAGCTTCATATTGCAGCGTTCCTTGGAGGAGCTGAGGAAAACAATAAGGAAACTCAGAAAGAAACGAAGTAATATGAATCTTACCGACAGGACTGCACACTGCGTGGATAGAGTGTCCTTACACAGGTTTGTTGTGTGCAAGATCGTCTGTCATGGGAGACGTCGACATTGACAGTTGTCGTATTTATGACAGTTTTGTGGAGAACCTGCAGTGCCACTGTAAAGTAACCAGTACTGCCACTACACGATAACCAGAAATGCCACTAGAGTATAACAAGTATTGCCACTACAGGATAATAAAAAGTGCCACAACATTATAACTAGAAATGTCACTACAGGATAACCAGAATTACCACTACAAAATAACCAGAAATGCCACTACATGATAACCAGAAATGCCACTACATGATAACCAGAAATGTCACTACAGGATAACCAGAATTACC
The DNA here is from genome assembly GCA_021186555.1 of Reticulitermes speratus. Taxonomy (NCBI): domain Eukaryota; kingdom Metazoa; phylum Arthropoda; class Insecta; order Blattodea; family Rhinotermitidae; genus Reticulitermes; species Reticulitermes speratus. Next base: position 801,874 of record JAJKFL010000026.1, read on the forward strand.
ACTACAGAATAACCAGAAATGCCACTACAGGATAACAGGTATTGCCACATCAGGATAACCAGAAATGCCACTACAGGATAACCACAAATGTCACTCCAGTATAACCAGTACTGCCACTCCAGTTTAAGCAGGAGGGCCACTCCAGAATAACCTCCAAGCCTCACGTCTTCAGGCAGCTGAAGTCCTTGGACCAATTAGCCGCCTGCTCCTACTAAGATTGCATCGTTTGTTTACACGCCTTACGGACATTTAAGCGCGAAAATATTACATGTAGCTCGCGATACGCCGTACATGCCAAGACAGTGAAGATTTGACAGACATTTGATCGATATTCTTAAGCGTAAAAACAGATGTGTGTGTTTTTGTTTTAATATCATACGCAATTACAAGCAGGAAAGAAATTTGTAACATTTACATGGTAGTGTCTTTGTACTTACAGAGTACTGTAACTGCATATATGACAGGCATGTCACTTACAGAGTACTGTAACTGCATATATGACAGGCATGTCACTTACAGAGTACTGTATCTGCATATATGACAGGCATGTCACTTACAGAGTACTGTAACTGCATATATGACAGGCATGTCACTTACAGAGTACTGTATCTGCATATATGATAGGCATGTCACTTACAGAGTACTGTATCTGCATATATGATAGGCATGTCACTTACAGAGTACTGTAACTGCATATATGACAGGCATGTCACTTACAGAGTACTGTATCTGCATACATGATAGGCATGTCACTTACAGAGTACTGTATCTGCATACATGATAGGCATGTCACTTACAGAGTACTGTATCTGCATACATGATAGGCATGTCACTTACAGAGTACTGTATCTGCATATATGACAGGCATGTCACTTACAGAGTACTGTATCTGCATATATGACAGGCATGTCACTTACAGAGTACTGTATCTGCATATATGATAGGCATGTCACTTACAGAGTACTGTATCTGCATATATGACAGGCATGTCACTTACAGAGTACTGTATCTGCATATATGACAGGCATGTCACTTACAGAGTACTGTATCTGCATATATGATAGGCATGTCACTTACAGAGTACTGTATCTGCATATATGACAGGCATGTCACTTACAGAGTACTGTATCTGCATATATGATAGGCATGTCACTTACAGAGTACTGTATCTGCATATATGACAGGCATGTCACTTACAGAGTACTGTATCTGCATATATGACAGGCATGTCACTTACAGAGTACTGTATCTGCATATATGACAGGCATGTCACTTACAGAGTACTGTATCTGCATATATGACAGGCATGTCACTTACAGAGTACTGTATCTGCATACATGATAGGCATGTCACTTACAGAGTACTGTATCTGCATATATGACAGGCATGTCACTTACAGAGTACTGTATCTGCATATATGATAGGCATGTCACTTACAGAGTACTGTATCTGCATAATGATAGGCATGTCACTTACAGAGTACTGTATCTGCATATATGATAGGCATGTCACTTACAGAGTACTGTATCTGCAAATGATAGCATGTCACTTACGAGTATGTACTGCATATATGACAGGCATGTCACTTACAGAGTACTGTATCTGCATATATGACAGGCATGTCACTTACAGAGTACTGTATCTGCATATATGACAGGCATGTCACTTACAGAGTACTGTATCTGCATATATGAAGGCATGTCACTTACAGAGTACTGTATCTGCATATATGATAGGCATGTCACTTACAGAGTACTGTATCTGCATATATGAAGGCATGTCACTTACAGAGTACTGTATCTGCATATATGATAGGCATGTCACTTACAGAGTACTGTATCTGCATATATGAAGGCATGTCACTTACAGAGTACTGTATCTGCATATATGATAGGCATGTCACTTACAGAGTACTGTATCTGCATATATGATAGGCATGTCACTTACAGAGTACTGTATCTGCATATATGACAGGCATGTCACTTACAGAGTACTGTATCTGCATATATGACAGGCATGTCACTTACAGAGTACTGTATCTGCATATATGACAGGCATGTCACTTACAGAGTACTGTATCTGCATATATGACAGGCATGTCACTTACAGAGTACTGTATCTGCATATATGACAGGCATGTCACTTACAGAGTACTGTATCTGCATATATGACAGGCATGTCACTTACAGAGTACTGTATCTGCATATATGACAGGCATGTCACTTACAGAGTACTGTATCTGCATATATGATAGGCATGTCACTTACAGAGTACTGTATCTGCATATATGACAGGCATGTCACTTACAGAGTACTGTATCTGCATATATGACAGGCATGTCACTTACAGAGTACTGTATCTGCATAATGACAGGCATGTCACTTACAGAGTACTGTATCTGCATATATGATAGGCATGTCACTTACAGAGTACTGTATCTGCATATATGACAGGCATGTCACTTACAGAGTACTGTATCTGCATATATGATAGGCATGTCACTTACAGAGTACTGTATCTGCATATATGATAGGCATGTCACTTACAGAGTACTGTATCTGCATATATGATAGGCATGTCACTTACAGAGTACTGTATCTGCATATATGATAGGCATGTCACTTACAGAGTACTGTATCTGCATATATGATAGGCATGTCACTTACAGAGTACTGTATCTGCATATATGATAGGCATGTCACTTACAGAGTACTGTATCTGCATATATGATAGGCATGTCACTTACAGAGTACTGTATCTGCATATATGATAGGCATGTCACTTACAGAGTACTGTATCTGCATATATGATAGGCATGTCACTTACAGAGTACTGTATCTGCATATATGATAGGCATGTCACTTACAGAGTACTGTATCTGCATATATGATAGGCATGTCACTTACAGAGTACTGTATCTGCATATATGATAGGCATGTCACTTACAGAGTACTGTATCTGCATATATGATAGGCATGTCACTTACAGAGTACTGTATCTGCATATATGACAGGCATGTCACTTACAGAGTACTGTATCTGCATATATGATAGGCATGTCACTTACAGAGTACTGTATCTGCATATATGATAGGCATGTCACTTACAGAGTACTGTATCTGCATATATGATAGGCATGTCACTTACAGAGTACTGTATCTGCATATATGATAGGCATGTCACTTACAGAGTACTGTATCTGCATATATGATAGGCATGTCACTTACAGAGTACTGTATCTGCATATATGATAGGCATGTCACTTACAGAGTACTGTATCTGCATACATGATAGGCATGTCACTTACAGAGTACTGTATCTGCATATATGATAGGCATGTCACTTACAGAGTACTGTATCTGCATATATGATAGGCATGTCACTTACAGAGTACTGTATCTGCATATATGATAGGCATGTCACTTACAGAGTACTGTATCTGCATATATGACAGGCATGTCACTTACAGAGTACTGTATCTGCATACATGACAGGCATGTCACTTACAGAGTACTGTATCTGCATATATGATAGGCATGTCACTTACAGATTACTGTATCTGCATATATGACAGGCATGTCACTTACAGAGTACTGTATCTGCATACATGACAGGCATGTCACTTACAGAGTACTGTATCTGCATATATGATAGGCATGTCACTTACAGAGTACTGTATCTGCATACATGACAGGCATGTCACTTACAGAGTACTGTATCTGCATATATGATAGGCATGTCACTTACAGAGTACTGTATCTGCATATATGATAGGCATGTCACTTACAGAGTACTGTATCTGCATATATGACAGGCATGTCACTTACAGAGTACTGTATCTGCATATATGACAGGATGTCACTTACAGAGTACTGTATCTGCATATATGACAGGCATGTCACTTACAGAGTACTGTATCTGCATATATGATAGGCATGTCACTTACAGAGTACTGTATCTGCATATATGATAGGCATGTCACTTACAGAGTACTGTATCTGCATATATGACAGGATGTCACTTACAGAGTACTGTATCTGCATATATGACAGGCATGTCACTTACAGAGTACTGTATCTGCATATATGATAGGCATGTCACTTACAGAGTACTGTATCTGCATATATGATAGGCATGTCACTTACAGAGTACTGTATCTGCATATATGATAGGCATGTCACTTACAGAGTACTGTATCTGCATATATGATAGGCATGTCACTTACAGAGTACTGTATCTGCATATATGATAGGCATGTCACTTACAGAGTACTGTATCTGCATATATGATAGGCATGTCACTTACAGAGTACTGTATCTGCATATATGATAGGCATGTCACTTACAGAGTACTGTATCTGCATATATGATAGGCATGTCACTTATAGAGTACTGTATCTGCATATATGATAGGCATGTCACTCATTTTCTGAATATTATTACGCGGTTAGTTTTGTAATAGAGTTGAAGTAAGTTTTCTGAGAGGTACAAACTAGATTTTAAAATTATACAGAAGAAATGTGTGCCTCATTATCGGTGGAGCCTTTGTGTCGTATTACAAAGCGAACCAAATATAATTAGGTGATCAAATCAAGAAGAATGAGATGGGCGGGGCATGTAGCACGTATGGGAGAGGGGAGAGGCGCATACAGGATTTTGGTGGGGAACCCTGAGTGAAGGAGACCACTTGAAAGACCCAGGAGTAGATGGAAGGATAATATTAAAATGGATCTTCAAGAAGTGGGATGGGGGCATGGAGTGGATTGATATGGCTCAGGATAGGGACAGGTGGCGGGCTGTTGTGAGTGCGGTAATGAACCTTCGGGTTCCATAAAACGCGGGGAATTTCTTGACTAGCTGAGGACCTGTTAGCTTGTTAAGAAGGACTGTGCTACATGGAGTTAGTTATTTAGTTAGTTAGGGAAGGCTGTAGTGCGAATTGTATTTCAACTCGTACCGCGCAGTAAACACACTTTACATAAACATCCGGTCCGTACCTTGCAGTAAACACACTTTACATAAACATCCAGTCCGTACCGCGCAGTAAACACACTCCGTCTCAGTTATACAAACCAGTCAGTTAATGTTGTACAGTGAAATAATCGCTGTTTGTTCTGAGATCTACACAAAACACATAAATACAGTCCGTACCGCGCAGTAAACACACTTTACATAAACATCCAGTCCGTACCGCGCAGTAAACACACTTTACATAAACATCCAGTCCGTACCGCGCAGTAAACACACTCCGTCTCAGTTATACAAACCAGTCAGTTAATGTTGTACAGTGAAATAATCGCTGTTTGTTCTGAGATCCACACAAAACACATAAATACAGTCCGTACCGCGCAGTAAACACACTCCGTCTCAGTTATACAAACCAGTCAGTTAATGTTGTACAGTGAAATAATCGCTGTTTGTTCTGAGATCCACACAAAACACATAAATACAGTCCGTACCGCGCAGTAAACACACTCCGTCTCAGTTATACAAACCAGTCAGTTAATGTTGTACAGTGAAATAATCGCTGTTTGTTCTGAGATCCACACAAAACACATAAATACAGTCCGTACCGCGCAGTAAACACACTCCGTCTCAGTTATACAAACCAGTCAGTTAATGCTGTACAGTGAAATAATCGCTGTTTGTTTTGAGATCCACACAAAACACATAAATACACTGTGTGGGCAGAACTTAGAATTGTTGAATGTTAAACGTGGTGGTACATATCGTAACCACTGGCATTTATAGAGTTAATATCCCATTTCCCAGCCTTGTCTTAGATTTAAGAGCACTGCGACACATAACCTTCACCCCTGTGCTCCATCTCCTTTTAATTAAATAACTGTACATGAATACCAAATCAGTGCACAAAGCACACAATTCATCGCTGATGTCGGCGCCTATCAAAGCAATACCCCTAATTTCACACAAAGCCAAGGAACATCGTACTTCTAGTTTGTCAGCGCTGCGTGAAGTCTCTACCCCTGCAGAGCCGATGGTCATATTAGGGGCTGCGGGTCTCATCAACCCTAACGGCAGCCGACATTTGACCGAACTCTGTAGGGGGTTACAGAAGAAATATATATAGGGGGGTGAAAAATGTTGTGTAAGAAAATAATAGTGGTAGTGGAGTCTATACAAGGTTCGACTCCCTGGAGATACACGTGTCTCTTATTATCACATCGGGAGTCCAGAGAGGGTTGAATGTCGGTCAGATATTTACATCAAATGTTATGACGTGTGGGACAGTTAGCTTCGGTTGAAGTGGCCAATCACGGCCACTGATAGGGTAAATCACAATATGCTTATTTACTGTCTGGAGGGAAACAGAGTTGCACAAAAGCCCTGTCGGCAGCCATTCTCATACTCTCTGACCCAAAAGAGCAGATGCTCTGGGGGACGAAACAAACACGCGTTACGAATAATTGTTCATTTTTTTTTTTACTTCTGCTAAAACAGACTGTAATACAATTAATGTAAAGTTGTCCATTTGCATGTTATGGACGCGTATAGGGGAAGTAGAGGTTTAGCTCCAGTCTTTCTTAATCCCGACACTAGATAAAGGTGAGTGATCAGATTCACGCACCGGCTGATTTAACCCAACAGAAACAGTCCTCGCAATCCATTTTGTATGAAATTGGGTGCCCCGCGAATACTCTGGGTGCTTTGGAGAACAAAATAAATTAGTCCCTGTGCTGGGAGTCGAACCGCGGATATTCCAGGCTATAGGCTGAGAGAAATTACTACAGCTGAGTAATTGTAAATTAAACGTAAGTCGTAAGTTGAATGTAATTAACACGTCATTTTGTGGTTCTCACAGCGGTGTTATTCAACAGTCAAGTGTTCCGGGGTGTTACGACGTGAGGATGTTTAATATTTACCGACGTTTCGAACGATTGTCTTGCCTCCATCTTCAGGAGTGAGCAGTCAAATATTAAACCCAACAATTTGGAGTAAAGTTCCAAAACAAGTGACTATTCTAACTCAATTAACTTTATAAAAAGCCAGCTTTCAGTTTCAGCTTACTTGACTTTGCATCCAACGAAACGTCCTTGGAATAGGTCGACGCGCAATTAAAGACGATGAGTAGGAGGTCTCGGGTTCTATACCAGAGGGTGTAACGTGTAAATACGTGAATAAAGATAAAACATACGATTACAACTCTACTGCGCAGAATTCTTCCTGAGAAGCTAACAGTTCCTCAGCTAGTCACGAATCTCCCCGCATTTTTAGAACCCGAATGTTCATCACCGTGCTAACAACAGCCCACCACTTCTCTCTATCCCTAGCCACATTAATCCAGTTCACCATGCCCTCCACTTTTGTTGATTTAAGCTCCGTCCACAGTACCCTCCTACACACTTCGTACCCTTCTCTTCAGTTTCTCCCATAGAACTGTATGCAATCATCATCTTTACCACACGTGCTACATGCCACGCCCATCTCACACGCTTTGTTTTGGTCACGTAACAATATCTCGTCAGTAAAACGAACCACGAAGCTTCGTCACGCAGTTTTTCTCAGTCCCCTGTCACCTTCCCTTTCTTACGCCCAAATATACCCTCAGCAACTTAATCTCGAACCCCCACAACATATTGTGACTTCAGGCTACCGCCGCGATGCTGATGAGATCTGCGCTCTTCTGGGATATTACACAACGTGAAATGATAATCCTTTACCGACGTTTCGGGACAACGTGTTCGTCCCATCTTCAAGGGTCAAGAAGTCCAATGGGGCTGTCGAGCCATTGAAAAAAAATTGGCTTGAATTCTGTAGAAAGTAAAATGAAATACAGGCAGCCTACAGTGTGTGTCAGACAGAACTACAGACTACAGTTATACAGGCATGTGACAGTCACTGTGGGCTCTGACAGTTAGACCGAACTACAGACTACAGTTATACAGTCATGTGACAGTCGCTGTGGGCTCTGACAGTTAGACCGAACTACAGACTACAGTTATACAGGCATGTGACAGTCACTGTGGGCTCTGACAGTTAGACCGAACTACAGACTACAGTCATACAGTCATGTGACAGTCACTGTGGGCTCTGACAGTTAGACCGAACTACAGACTACAGTTATACAGGCATGTGACAGTCACTGTGGGCTCTGACAGTTAGACCGAACTACAGACTACAGTTATACAGGCATGTGACAGTCACTGTGGGCTCTGACAGTTAGACCGAACTACAGACTACAGTTATACAGGCATGTGACAGTCACTGTGGGCTCTGACAGTTAGACCGAACTACAGACTACAGTTATACAGGCATGTGACAGTCACTGTGGGCTCTGACAATTAGACCTAACTACAGACTACAGTTATACAGGCATGTGACAGTCACTGTGGGCTCTGACAGTTAGACCGAACTACAGACTACAGTTATACAGGCATGTGACAGTCACTGTGGTCTCTGACAGTTAGACCGAACTACAGACTACAGTTATACAGGCATGTGACAGTCACTGTGGGCTCTGACAGTTAGACCGAACTACAGACTACAGTTATACAGGCATGTGACAGTCACTGTGGGCTCTGACATTTAGACCGAACTACAGACTACAGTTATACAGGCATGTGACAGTCACTGTGGGCTCTGACAGTTAGACCGAACTACAGACTACAGTTATACAGGCATGTGACAGTCACTGTGGGCTCTGACATTTAGACCGAACTACAGACTACAGTTATACAGGCATGTGACAGTCACTGTGGGCTCTGACAGTTAGACCGAACTACAGACTACAGTTATACAGGCATGTGACAGTCACTGTGGGCTCTGACATTTAGACCGAACTACAGACTACAGTTATACAGGCATGTGACAGTCACTGTGGGCTCTGACATTTAGACCGAACTACAGACTACAGTTATACAGGCATGTGACAGTCACTGTGGGCTCTGACATTTAGACCGAACTACAGACTACAGTTATACAGGCATGTGACAGTCACTGTAGGCTCTGACAGTTAGAACGCTAAACCGAACGTCTTTCCTGTTCACAACAAATAAATGCGGCAACAGTGACTTGCGTCGCTGTTGCATTAACTGCACAACCCCTTGCGGCCGAAACAAATTATCCAGTCTGATAACGGTAGCTGGACTCTACATCGTGCGCACAGTTACTGCAGGGCCACTTTACATGACCCATAGCAACATTATTGTAACTCCATATATTTACGCAGATCCTAAATGTTATACATTTACGTTACACAATAAATTTCAGGTCGAAACACATGCTGCATCTCACAGTAACAAACATCATGTCGTTACGACGGTAATAGCTTAATAAGCTTACCTCTGACTGCGCTACGTCAAGACTATCAGCTTTGTTCTTTCTGCTGTTTGCTTGTGCTATCTCACTTGTGTCTTATTTCACGACGCTAGCTCTTACCATTATTATACAGTGACAGCGATACAAGTATCACTTTTTCCCTCTCCACGCCATGAAGTTACACAAAAGGAGTAGAGATATATTCGTTCATTTTTAAACTCGGCACTGGACGAAGTTAAGAGGTCAGGTTCAAGCCCCGACCGCTTTAACCCCGGGAAACAAAACAGGTATCCATTGAATATGAGGCTGGATGGGCCTCAAAACCGGTCTGGATCTTTTGTTGAACAGAAAAATGTGTTGCTTTAGTTGGGACTCGGAACCCCGACCGTCCGGTCCGCAGGTAGGCGCAATACCGGCTGAGCTATCGAGGTTCCTAGAGTCAATAACGGTATTGAGCACTGGTGGAATGACAATGATAGGGTTAGGCTGACGACCTCGGAGAAAATCACGTCTCACGGACAATTTGTGAGGTAATAGGTAATAGGTAATGGTACAGCAATGCCATTACAGGCCTGGACAGGCCCTGAGGGTTCCAGCAGGTTGAGGCTGTCAGATTTGTAGACAGTCGGCACATGAAGGTGGTAAGGTTGTCAGCCCTACGCACCGGCCGCTTTACCCCCCAGGAAATACTCCTGGTACTCATTTCTGTTAGAGGCTGAGTCGACCCCAGGGCGATAGTGCGACCGAATGGAATATGTCAATGAAAAATTACAATAACACCATCGGGAATCGAACCCGCGACCTTCCGGCTTGTAGCGCAGTGCCTCAACCAACTGCCCACACTCTGTGAGTTATAAATACTAAATTAAGTGGCCGCAGCTTGCACCTGGACCTCCACAATTAGAAGTCTTCGATGGTAAGACTTGGAACTTGCCTAGGGAAGGAACTTGTACAAACCGGAAGGAAGGAGACAGGTTGGAAGAGGTGAAGAGGTGGGGTGAGGTAGGTGATTGAGGTTGGAGGTGATTGAGGTTGGAGGTGATTGAGTTTGGGGGTGATTTAGGTTGGAGGTGATTGAGGTTGGAGGTGATTGAGGTAGGAGGTGATTGAGGTTGGAGGTGATTGAGGTTGGAGGTGATTGAGGCAGGAGGTGATTGAGGTTGGAGGTGATTGAGGTTGGAGGTGATTGAGGTTGGAGGTGATTGAGGTTGGAGGTGATTGAGGTTGGAGGTGATTGAGGTTGGAGGTGATTGAGGTTGGAGGTGATTGAGGCTGGAGGTGATTGAGGTTGGAGGTAATTGAGGTTGGAGGTGATTGAGGTTGGAGGATCCCTGACAGCACTAATGGTGTGAGTGGACTGGATTGTGAGGTGCTGACCGCAGTTACGACTTTGCTTAACACCAGCTGGACACTGGAGATTATAAAGGCTGGTTGACTTCTTGAGCCAGTGCACAACTATCAGCTTGTCACAATTACTCTGCTCCGTGAAGTTATAATAATAAGTATAATGATTAGTTTCATGTCAACTTAGGAGCCTCCAAGGTTCTCACGGATTACTGAGCCACACGGCAGCTGTTTCATCTGCAGAAAAATTGTGACTTGAAATCGTGAGGAAACACGCAAAGTTTTGTTCTCTGCATGACTCAGACTTGAGCTTGTCTTGCTAAGCACGCTGCATGTAATGACGAAACGTCTGGCTAACTAACCAACAAACAATGAAACAAACAAACAACCAAACACTCAGATACTCAATCAAAATTTTTTTTTCCAATAGCTCGACAGCCCCTTGGGGGCCTAGGCCGCCTCATTTTCGAGGCTTCACGATCACACACTTTAGACACACCACACTCGGTAGGACTCCTCTGGACAAGTGATCAGCCCGTCACACAGACCTCTACCTGACAACACACAATACTCACAAGAGACAGACATCCATGCCCTAGGTGGGATTCGAACCCACAATTCCAGTAAGCGAGCGGCCGCAGACCGACGCCTTAGACCGCGCGGCCACTGGGACTCAATCAAATAACCAACCAATCAATCACACAATCAAATAACCAACCAACCAATCACACAATCACACAAATAACCAACCAACCAATCACACAATCAAATAACCAACCAACCAATCACACAATCAAATAACCAACCAACCAATCACACAATCAAATAACCAACCAACCAATCACACAATCAATAACCAACCAACCAATCACACAATCAAATAACCAACCAACCAATCACAAAATCAAATAACCAACCAAACAATCACACAATCAAATAACCAACCAACCAATCACACAATCAAATAAACCAACCCAAACAATCACACAAATCAAATAACCAACCAACCAATCACACAATCAAATAACCAACCAAACAATCATCACAATCAAATAACCAACCAAACAATCACACAATCAAATAACCAATCACACAATCAAATATTCATTCAACCAACCAAGCACTTACTCAGACATCTCATTACCACCAAACTAACGACCCATCTATTTCTGTGTTACAATAATACACAAATTCGACACATACAGTAAAGCCGCACTGAACACCACACAAACCAACCAATCACATTCAAGCTGTCACTTCCCACTCTAACATCCCTCCACATTCCCCTACACCACACCAAATTCCCATATGTCTGCACACACGAGCCCGTTCTACCTGTACAGCCAATTACCTTATAACGTGTTCACTCGATACACAGTTTACACTCTCAAAGGGCCCAGTTCGAATCTCGACTGCCCCGCCTCCTATCCTGTAATTTTTCGTGGTTTTATTTGTTTCGTCTATAAGATATGGCGTATAGTCACCGCATTAGGCTACGACCGTCTCCTGCCACATCCTCTCCAGTTCATTCATTCGAAATTATATAGGCTAAGCTACAAGGAGCGTCCTTAAATAAACCACAAATACAATACAATACAAGACAATACAATACAATAAAATACAATATAATAGAATCCTCATTGAGTTCGTTTGGTCACACAAAGCGCAGTTCCTAATTTTGTCAATCTCTGTTAGTGTAAAGACTTCAAGAGAAATATTTTTAAACGCTGCTGAATCATGGAGAGGAGTCATATTTTAGAAGCTGATGGTCATTACGGCAGTCAAGAAATTCCCTGGCTTTCATGTAGAAATTAAAACTTGAATCTAAAGACAGAATTTAAAAAGATGTTGTACTAACTGGACTTCGACAGTACGTAGACTTCGTTCAAACATTTTTATGAATGACTCTGTCTGTCTGTCTGTCTGTCTGTCTGTCTTTCTCCCATACACAACTCGCAAAATTACATACTTGTATCTTATAATTTCAAACCCGCACATTATACACTCCCGCAAAGCATCTTCGGCATCTCTAATTACGTAATCCCCGTAGCGCAGACACGTCACACTCATGCATGTACAGCGACATGTCACGAGGCCCCAAAGGACCCAATATTAACTGCAATAAAAATAACAGAAAAAAAGGAATAGAAAAAATTATCAGACAAAAGGTTTAGTTTTATGGTGGGACAAAACTGAATTTTACATTATATATATATATATATGTCTGTAGCTAGGGAGGTGCCTAGCGATTCGCTTTGTTAAACACGTGAACATGGCCATGCGTGATGTGACGTCATGCGTGATTCCGGCAACAAAACACTGTCGGAATACACCGCCTTGCCAACAACAACATGGCGGCCGGATAGTGCCGTAAGCATGTCATTACTCACTTTCTCACGCATAAAACGCACGGCTTCGTGCGACTGAAAGAAGAAATTCAAATGTGACGTCGCCAAAACATATTTAGACTCATATAGAAAGATTTTGTGCTAGAACGGTAACGTTCTTTGTGCAATTGAGCTATGCAAACTGTAAGGTGTCCTGGGGGAAAGTGTGTATTTGGTAGACAAAGAAGGAAGAAGACTGGTTAAATTTGGGTCGATTAACGGTCTGAGTACTGGTACTAAAAATGTCTCTGCGAAATCCCAAACTTCCGCCACAGTGTAGTTGAGAAGTTTTCTTCTGGGATGTTACAAAATATAGGTTGGTATATTTTTGCCGACGTTTCGGGAAAACTTATTGGTTCCATTTTGAAGAATCAAGCATCTCAAGATGATTGCTTGAACCTTGAAAATCAGACCTGTGTGTTGTCCCGTAACGTCAGTTACCGAATATAAACAACAGCTGTGTAACATCCCAGAAGAGCGAGTGCCATAACCTAAAGTTTCTTTTCTTCCGTTGCTTACAGATATTTCGAAGAGTTTTGCGCTGTGTGGAGGTTCTGAGCCTTCGACCTTGTCTTTGATGGCAGTATATTAACAAGACGATGAGTTGCAGCATTTGTGCAATGATAATACAGGGAAAGACTGCAGTATGGATGAACATGACAATGCAGCCCATTTACAGCCATGACAGATAAACTGGCTGGCATCAAACTAGTCCTTCGGGGTGAAGACGGGCCTGAGAAAAGGATAAAGCCTCTAGTCATTTAAAGGCTCAGTCCGTACGCGCAGTAAACACTCTGTTCATAAACATCAGTCCGTAAACCGCGCGAGTAAACACATTTCATTAACACTCAGTCGTACCGCGCAGTAAACACACTTTACATAAACATCCAGTCCGTACCGCGCAGTAAAACACATTTACATAAACACTCAGTCCGTACCGCGCAGTAAACACACTCCGTCTCATTTAACAATCCAGTCAGTTAATGTTGTACAGTGAATAAATCGCTGTTTGTTCTCAGATCCACACAAACACTAATACAGTCCGTACCGCGCAGTAAACACACTCCGTCTCAGTTATACAAACCAGTCAGTTAATGTTGTACAGTGAAATAATCGCTGTTTGTTCGAGATCCACACAAAACACATAAATACAGTCCGTACCGCGCAGTAAACACACTCCGTCTCAGTTACAAACCGTCAGTTATGTTGTACAGTGAAATATCGCTGTTGTTCTAGATCCACCAAAACATAATATCCGTCGCGCAGTAACACACTCGTCCAGTTATACAACAGTCATTATGTTGTACAGGAAATAATCGCTGTTTGTCTGAGATCCACACAAAACACATAAATACAGTCCGTACCGCGCAGTAAACACACTCCGTCTCAGTTATACAAACCAGTCAGTTAATGTTGTACAGTGAAATAATCGCTGTTTGTTCTGAGATCCACACAAAACACATAAATACAGTCCGTACCTCGCAGTAAACACACTCCGTCTCAGTTATACAAACCAGTCAGTTAATGCTGTACAGTGAAATAATCGCTGTTTGTTCTCAGATCCACACACAAAACACATAAATACAGTCCGTACCGCGCAGTAAAACACACTCCGTCTCAGTTATACAAACCAGTCAGTTAATGTTGTACAGTGAAATAATCGCTGTTTGTTCTGAGATCCACACAAAACACATAAATACAGTCCGTACCGCGCAGTAAACACACTCCGTCTCAGTTATACAAACCAGTCAGTTAATGCTGTACAGTCAAATAATCGCTGTTTGTTCTGAGATCCACACAAAACACATAAATACACTGTGTGGACAGAACGTAGAATTGTTGAATGTTAAACTTGGTGGTACATATATTAACCACTGGGCTGTAAAATATTAATGATACACACAAAGATTAAAATTAGACTTCTGATTTTCAATAGACCCTACGTGTAGATCATCACTGCATACGAAATGGATTGTTGTTTACACATTTCTGAACAACAAGATTGTTTTGCAACGCCATCTTGTGTGAGAAATATAAATGAAGATATTGCGGTACAGACATCGCAGTCTTGTATCAAGTTACACAACCCTTAAAATAGTCAGCAGGTCTAAACAAACTGCATAAGACGCTCGCTGTACAGACCTTACCGAGACGTCAATGCAATTTTAAACACTGTCATAAGACACTAAGGTCAGCTAGCAGCATTACGCCGACTGTCAACACTGTCGGACCAGAGACATGCAGAGTAATGGTGGAGATTCCTTTGTGCTCCTAATAAAGTATCGTATTAAATGGGCCGATTTTGTGATAACTTAATAAATTTTCGTGAATATCAGCTGCAACAAATTGTGTTTGAATTGTGTGAAGGAGTAGTGTAATTCAATTCATTTTGCGCTGTGAGGTAACTTAAAACTTCACAGCAGTGATTATCGTTAAACTCGCGAGTTCATGTGGGAGTTTTATGGTGCTTGTTACTGTAATCTGTCACCGGTTGAAACACGGCAAGTGACATGTCACAGTCACTGAGTCGATTTTCACAAATCCCATACTTAGGCGACTTTTTATTAAAGAATTCCTACAACGATTTTCACGAAATCCGGTAAGCTCTTCAGTGAATGGCACAATATCATAAACAGGCTGACGGACAGACGTGGCCTGCATATGAATGTCACTAATTTTACTTGGTCAAGAAACCTTAAACACAAAATATTTCCGATTAGTGACAGGTGGACACATGCCGCTTTTACACTAATCCTTACAACTCATGTCTAATGCTTCTACAGAACTTAAACTCCTCCGAATATAAAACTTGTCCAAACTTGTAAAACTGCCATAAGTAAGAAATTCAATTCCATAAAAATTATAATTAAGTTAGACTCCAATTACTTATCTTAAAGTCGTCAAACATTGTTTATTGTTATAAAGTAAATGCTTCCGTTCTGACATTTGTACATACACAAAGTTTTGTGTAACATTTGTACATACACAAAGTTTTGTGTAACATTTGTACATACACAAAGTTTTGTGTAACATTTGTACATACACAAAGTTTTGTGTAACATTTGTACATACACAAAGTTTTGTGTAACATTTGTACATACACAAAGTTTTGTGTAACATTTGTACATACACAAAGTTTTGTGTAACATTTGTACATACACAAAGGTTTGTGTAACATTTGTACATACACAAAGTTTTGTGTAACTTTTGTACATACACAAAGTTTTGTGTAACATTTGTACATACACAAAGTTTTGTGTAACATTTGTACATACACAAAGTTTTGTGTAACATTTGTACATACACAAAGTTTTGTGTAACATTTGTACATACACAAAGGTTTGTGTAACATTTGTACATACACAAAGTTTTGTGTAACTTTTGTACATACACAAAGTTTTGTGTAACATTTGTACATACACAAAGTTTTGTGTAACATTTGTACATACACAAAGTTTTGTGTAACATTTGTACATACACAAAGTTTTGTGTAACATTTGTACATACACAAAGTTTTGTGTAACATTTGTACATACACAAAGGTTTGTGAAACATTTGTACATACACAAAGTTTGTGTAACATTTGTACATCACACAAAGGTTTGTGAAACATTTGTACATACACAAAGTTTTGTGTAACATTTGTACATACACAAAGGTTTGTGAAACATTTGTACATACACAAAGTTTTGTGCAACATTTGTACATACACAAAGGTTTGTGTAACATTTGTACATATACAAAGGCTTGTGTAACATTTGTACATACACAAAGTTTTGTGCAACATTTGTACATACACAAAGGTTTGTGAAACATTTGTACATACACAAAGTTTTGTGCAACATTTGTACATACACAAAGTTTTGTGTAACATTTGTACATACACAAAGGTTTGTGAAACATTTGTACATACACAAAGTTTTGTGCAACATTTGTACATACACAAAGTTTTGTGTAACATTTGTACATACACAAAGTTTTGTGCAACATTTGTACATACACAAAGGTTTGTGAAACATTTGTACATACACAAAGTTTTGTGCAACATTTGTACATACACAAAGTTTTGTGTAACATTTGTACATACACAAAGGTTTGTGTAACATTTGTACATACACAAAGTTTTGTGTAACTTTTGTACATACACAAAGTTTTGTGTAACATTTGTACATACACAAAGTTTTGTGTAACATTTGTACATACACAAATGTTTGTGTAACATTTGTACATACACAAAGTTTTGTGTAACATTTGTACATACACAAAGTTTTGTGTAACATTTGTACATACACAAAGTTTTGTGTAACATTTGTACATACACAAAGGTTTGTGTAACATTTGTACATACACAAAGTTTTGTGTAACTTTTGTACATACACAAAGTTTTGTGTAACATTTGTACATACACAAAGTTTTGTGTAACATTTGTACATACACAAAGTTTTGTGTAACATTTGTACATACACAAAGTTTTGTGTAACATTTGTACATACACAAAGTTTTGTGTAACATTTTGTACATACACAAAGGTTTGTGAAACATTTGTACATACACAAAGTTTTGTGTAACATTTTGTACATACACAAAGTTTTGTGCAACATTTGTACATACACAAAGTTTTGTGAACATTTGTACATACACAAAGGTTTTGTGAAACATTTGTACATACACAAAGTTTTGTGTAACATTTGTACATACACAAAGTTTTGTGTAACATTTGTACATACACAAAGTTTTGTGTAACATTTGTACATACACAAAGTTTTGTGTAACATTTGTACATACACAAAGTTTTGTGTAACTTTTGTACATACACAAAGTTTTGTGTAACATTTGTACATACACAAAGTTTTGTGTAACATTTGTACATACACAAAGTTTTGTGTAACATTTGTACATACACAAAGTTTTGTGTAACAT
Organism: Reticulitermes speratus; assembly: GCA_021186555.1. Lineage (NCBI taxonomy): Eukaryota > Metazoa > Arthropoda > Insecta > Blattodea > Rhinotermitidae > Reticulitermes > Reticulitermes speratus. Next base: position 819,802 of record JAJKFL010000026.1, read on the forward strand.
TTGTACATACACAAAGTTTTTGTAGTAAACATTTGTACATACACAAAGGTTTGTGAAAACATTTGTACATTACACCAAAGTTTTGTGTAACATTTGTACATACACAAAGTTTTGTGCAACATTTGTCCATACACAAAGTTTTGTGGAACATTTGTACATACACAAAGGTTTGTGAAACATTTGTACATACACAAAGTTTTGTGCAACATTTGTACATACACAAAGGTTTGTGAAACATTTGTACATACACAAAGTTTTGTGCAACATTTGTACATACACAAAGTTTTGTGCAACATTTGTACATACACAAAGGTTTGTGAAACATTTGTACATACACAAAGTTTTGTGCAACATTTGTACATACACAAAGTTTTGTGCAACATTTGTATATACACAAAGGTTTGTGAAACATTTGTACATACACAAAGTTTTGTGTAACATTTGTACATACACAAAGGTTTGTGAAACATTTGTACATACACAAAGTTTTGTGTAACATTTGTATACAATTATTTGCCCGAACAAACCTTTTTATGCATTTATCAGTTCCTCATAAATACAATAAATTTTGTCCTCATCGTTTCTGTTCTCTGACAAAAACACTAACAAAAACACTAACAAGAACACTATCAAGAACACTGCCAAGAAAACTAACAAGAACACTAACAAAAACACTAAGAAAACTAACAAGAACACTAACAAAAACAATAACAAAAACACTAAGAACACTAACAAGAACACTAACAAGAACGCTAACAAGAACACTAAGAAAACTAACAAGAACACTAACAAAAACAAAAACACTAAGAACACTAACAAGAACACTAACAAGAAAGCTAACAAGAACACTAACAAGACGGCATAATGTTACAGTGACACAAGTGCTTAGAGCTTGTTTGCTATTTAAGTACTGCAATAAAAGTCTTTCAGTGAAATAAAGCAAAATCAGACGTTCAAAGTTCGGACTGTCCACAAAATCATCAGATGACTTTTACATAATTTAGTTTGTCAAACAATTGATGTTTCTATATTATGAAAGCTTGGCGTGTAAGTGCTGAATACTTAAATGTGTTTTATATTAGGGAGGGGGGACACAGCCTGTCTGGACGTTTCGACAAAGTGTTAATAAAAGCTGATACACGTACACGAACTCTTATCTGCTCGGTTGAATCATACTAATATTGCTTGCCAAATATTACAAATTATGAACTCATTATGACTTAATTGTTACTATCCGAAGCACGTTCAGGAGGTCTGTTTTTAGAATGTAACGACTGTACAAGTAGCTACAACTGGCTGCATAGCGTGTAGGAACCGGAAGGCGCAGAAAAAGTCTTCTAGGAATGCCAACAGTTGTTATTACTTCTTTACAGCTAGGTGGATTGCTGTAAGTCGTGTTTCTTTCTACAGAGTTTGGTCTTTTTTATTTAGCGTAAGAGCAAAGTTAAATAAAAACAAGCAATGTGTAAGGAAAGCAATACTAGAGGTTCAAGTTTTCTGGTGCGCATGCGTCGAAGGACACTCAACAGTTATGATTAAGGAGAGGGCTTATCAAGATCGTCGTACGTGTTGCTGCTTGTAGCAGGCGAGGTGCATGAGGAACTGCGTGAGAAAACGGAACTTTGTACAGGAAGCAGTTGTCAGCGGCAGGTGCTGGAGTCTTGGCCACTGAGTTTACCTGAATTATATATAAACATTCAATCCGTACCGCGCAGTAAACACACTTTACATAAACATTCAGTCCGTACCACGCAGTAAGCACACTTTACATAAACATTCAGTCCGTACCACGCAGTAAACACACTTTACATAAACATTCAGTCCGTACCACGCAGTAAACACACTTTACATAAGCATTTAGTCCGTACCGCGCAGTAAACACACTTTACATAAACATTTAGTCCGTACCGAGCAGTAAACACATTTTACATAAACATACAGTCCGTACCGCGCAGTAAACACACTCCGTTTCAGTTATACAAACCAGTCAGTTAATGCTGTACAGTGAAATAATCGCTGTTTGTTCTGAGATCCACACAAAACACATAAATACAGTCCGTACCGCGCAGTAAACACACTCCCTCTCAGTTATACAAACCAGTCAGTTAATGTTGTACAGTGAAATAATCGCTGTTTGTTCTGAGATCCACACAAAACACATAAATACAGTCCGTACCACGCAGTAAACACACTCCGTCTCAGTTATACAAACCAGTCAGTTAATGCTGTACAGTGAAATAATCGCTGTTTGTTCTGAGATCCACACAAAACACATAAATACAGTCCGTACCGCGCAGTAAACACACTCCCTCTCAGTTATACAAACCAGTCAGTTAATGCTGTACAGTGAAATAATCGCTGTTTGTTCTGAGATCCACACAAAACACATAAATACAGTCCGTACCGCGCAGTAAACACACTCCGTCTCAGTTATACAAACCAGTCAGTTAATGTTGTACAGTAAAATAATCGCTGTTTGTTCTGAGATCCACACAAAACACATAAATACAGTCCGTACCGCGCAGTAAACACACTCCGTCTCAGTTATACAAACCAGTCAGTTAATGCTGTACAGTGAAATAATCGCTGTTTGTTCTGAGATCCACACAAAACACATAAATACAGTCCGTACCGCGCAGTAAACACACTCCGTCTCAGTTATACAAACCAGTCAGTTAATGCTGTACAGTGAAATAATCGCTGTTTGTTCTGAGATCCACACAAAACATATAAATACACTGTGTGGGCAGAACGTAGAAATTGTGAACGTTAAACTTGTGGTACATATAGTAACCACTGGGCTTTAAAAGAAGAAGTATGTTGATTTTACTATTTTTACACAAAATCACAAAATGACTGTAGCGACACAAACGACTGACCAGCTGCCTAAAGTCAGTGAAATGACAGAAACAGAAGGCCCAACACCACAACTCGCTCACTTGCCCAGAACTGAGCCAGTTCTATCCAACTCCACATCTTCACAAGACATTTCATCTTATCACCATGTTCCAAGTCTTCTGGGATTTGACGCTGATCATTAGGCAAGTACTATCCGACGTTTCGAAGTAACGTAATGCCTCCTTCTCCAGGATGAGGCAGTGAACTGTTTACCCAAGCACACAGTTTCACATCTCAGGACATCGCACCTTGCTGTTGGCTCTCTTTGCCTTCCTAAAGACAGTGTGGCACGGCGCCTCGTGTTGCCAGACGGCCGGCATGTCCGTCGTGTCACACGCAACACAAGACACGTATTGATACTGACTGCAGAAGTCGAACACAGCAGTTAGACTGCTGACTTACGAATGAGAGATGTCAACTTTCATACGATAGTAAATCTAATGTCAGTAGGACTACGGTAGTGGGCAGTGGGCTTGTGACGCTTACTGACACTTAAAGTGCAGTGGGCTTGTGGCACTTACTGACACTTAACCTGCAGTGGGCTTGTGACTCTTACTGACACTTAACGTACAGTGGGCTTGTGGCACTTACTGACACTTAAAGTGCAGTGGGCTTGTGACGCTTATTGACACAAACTGCAGTGGGCTTGCGACGCTTACTGATACAACCTGCAGTGGGCTTGCGATGCTTACTGACACTTAACATGCAGTGGACTTGTGACGCTTACTGACAACCTGCAGTTGGCTTGCGATGCTTACTGACACGTAACCTGCAGTGGACTTGAGACGCTTACTGACACAACCTGCAGTGGGTTTGTGACGCTTACTAACACTTAACCTGCAGTGGGGTTGTGACGCTTACTGACACTTAACCTGCAGTGGGCTTGTGACGCTTACTAACACTTAACATGCAGTGGACTTGTGACGCTTACTGACAACCTGCAGTTGGCTTGCGATGCTTACTGACACGTAACCTGCAGTGGACTTGAGACGCTTACTGACACAACCTGCAGTGGGCTTGTGACGCTTACTAAAACTTAACCTGCAGTGGGCTTGTGACGCTTACTGACACTTAACCTGCAGTGGACTTGAGACGCTTACTGACACAACCTGCAGTGGGCTTGTGGCACTTACTGACACTTAACCTGCAGTGGGCTTGCGACGCTTACTGACAACCTGCAGTGGACGAGACGCTTACTGACAATCTGCAGTGGAATTGAGACGCTTACTGACAATCTGCAGTGGAATTGAGACGCTTACTGACAACCTGCAGTGGACTTGTGGCACTTACTGACATTTAACCTGCAGTGGACTTGTGGCACTTACTGACATATAACCTGCAGTGGACTTGTGGCACTTACTGACATTTAACCTGCAGTGGACTTGTGACACTTACTGACATTTAACCTGCAGTGGACTTGTGGCACTTACTGACATTTAACCTGCAGTGGACTTGTGGCACTTACTGACATTTAACCTGCAGTGGACTTGTGGCACTTACTGACATTTAACCTGCAGTGGACTTGTGGCACTTACTGACATTTAACCTGCAGTGGACTTGTGGCACTTACTGACATTTAACCTGCAGTGGACTTGTGGCACTTACTGACATTTAACCTGCAGTGGACTTGTGGCACTTACTGACATTTAACGTGCACAATAAACAACTCCCACAACTTCAACTCCACGTCTTCAGTCTACACGCACTGTCCTGCACGCACCTCGGTTTGGCAGTCGGCTCTGAATTTGGGTTTGGTGGATTTTGTTTACTCTAAAACAATAAAACTATAACGTAATTTCGATTCCAAGCTACTTTGCTAGACCATGGAAAAGATGAAAAGGAAGCCGAAATATGACGAAAGTCCTAAGCCCTGTTGCGAAAAGAAATTACAGCTGTCTTCTTTCTGCACATTAGCGCAAAAACAAAAAGACGACAGCCCAAAGTCTGCAACTTCGCAGTCAGAAGCACTTTGCCCAGTGCTGACTTTGCCAGCTCAGGGGGAAAAAACTGTCGATACGTATAAATGATTTAAACTGCTTGCTGTTGGATTTGCATATAGCCTTTGTGGAGGACGCAGTTTGTAGCATCGTTGTTAAAATTAATATTTCAGCTACGGCCGCTTCCTCACGGTAAACACGCACCTAATTCCAAATTACACGACATTCAAAAAGTACAAACTGCTTTACTGTCCGGCGACGTTACTTGGTACCACACAGGCAAGTCAATGCTCCGAGTTACGTCACGGACTTAATTCGTCACTACCAATATACTGTTGTCATCACCACAATCGTCATCATATCGTCATCATCAGTACTGCAGTGTTGCTACTGTACTGACAAACAAACAAATGTCCCATGTTTTGTGTCAACCAAAAACATGGAGCAGTTAAGTGCAACTCTACCGTTATTTAATGTACCACCACATTATGAAGGCGTATAGTGAGCGGGGGTATGGCTCCACACATTCTTAAACTCACACTAGGAGAAAGTGCGTGATAAGTTTCATCATCTGGACTCCTTAACCTTGGGAAAAGGACCCCGGTAATGTTTGGAAAACGGATTGGTGGATCCTGTAGCGCGTCTGGACATTTTGGGGAAGAGAAATTGTTGGGAATCCTGCCGATAACGACGCAACATCCTGCCGATAACGACGCAGCATCCTGCCGATAACGATGCAGCATCCTGCCGAAAACGACGCAGCATCCTGCCGATAACGACGCAGCATCCTGCCGATAACGACGCAGCATCCTGCCGATAACGACGCAGCATCCTGCCGATAACGACGCAGCATCCTGCCGAAAACGATGCAGCATCCTGCCGATAACGACGCAGCATCCTGCCGAAAACGATGCAGCATCCTGCCGATAACGACGCAGCATCCTGCCGAAAACGACGCAGCATCCTGCCGATAACGACGCAGCATCCTGCCGATAACGACGCAGCATCCTGCCGATAACGACGCAGCATCCTGCCGATAACGACGCAGCATTCTGCCGATAACGACGCAGCATCCTGCCGATAACGACGCAGCATCCTGCCGAAAACGACGCAGCATCCTGCCGATAACGACGCAGCATCCTGCCGATAACGACGCAGCATCCTGCCAATAACGACGCAGCATCCTGCTGATAACGACGCAGCATCCTGCCGATAACGACGCAGAATCCTGCCGATAACGACGCAGCACCCTGCCGATAACGACGCAACATCATTCCGTGATTTAGACCTTTTTTTTCCCCATGGCTAAACAGCCCCTTGGGGGCCTAGGCCGCCTAATTACCAAGGCTTCACGATCAAATACTTTAGACACGCCATACTCGGTAGAACTCCTCTGGACGAGTGATCAGTCCGTCACACAGACCTAACAACACACAACACTCACAACAGACAGACATCCATGTCCTAGCCAGGACGTCTACGTCTTTGCCTAGAACTCTCCACGTTCTAACACATTTCTGTATTTCAAAACAAGTCGATAACTTGAGGCTATATCAAAAAACGTTCAGGCCTATTTGTTCCCCTTTTGCCCTCAGTCTTCAGCGCCTTTAAGCAAGACACAATGATACAGTCACTAACATCGATAGCAAAAGTGGACTATGGGAATGCAGCGACGCTGAAGTGTACGGCGCGCTTTGCTTTCTCACTGCAGATATCCTTGACATGATACGCCGGTATTGCAGTGTGCAACATGTCCTGCAAGGCTCCCTTCACACTGGAACGTAATTACGCAAACGAAACACTTTTTTTTAGGTGAAGGGCCCCGCAGCAGATGCTACGGACGCACCGCAGCCTTAAGGCTTATTGTGCAACCTGTGATGAAGATGATCAGTTTTTTTAAATTTTAATCGAAACACGTGGTCTAAGCGCGCCATATTGCTGTGTGCTATGATTCTGTAGGCACAGCGTGTGAAGTGTCATTGTGTGTGAGGCACGTACGGCGGTAAATATATGTACCAGTGTAGAGGGCATCATGTCTCAGGAGACATTTGGCACTGTGTTGTTACCAACATGGCAGTGTCACTGTCAGTACCACTGTAACTGCAACTCCGATCTAGTTATGCCTATCTGAGATCATATAGAAATAGTTTAACATTTAAACATATGCATTCCGAGGGATAACCCATCCCCATCTAGCGCCGAGGTTAAAGAAAGAGTAGAGCTATACCTCTGCTCCCCCTCTGGGCCTTCGTGGCCTGTTCTAGGGAGAACTTTACCTTTACCTTTATTCCGAGGGATAGCCTTATGCTATGAGCCGTTGAGCACACAGCAGTTGTGTTGTTATGGAGGTACTAACTAACTAACTAACTAACTAACTAACTCCATGGAGCAGAGTCGTCAGCTAGTCAAGAATATTATGGAGGTACAGTCACTAGATGTACTTCTGCATATCGCAACACGCTACATTCGTCATTATGTGTGCCACAGGTAGACTGAGATGGGCGAAACACGTAGAACGTACGTGCTGGAAGAGAAACACCTACGGCGTTGTGCTGGTTAAAGCTGAAGGAAAGAGACAACTTGCAAGACGTTGGCGTGGATGATAGGAAATATTTAAAGGGATCTTAAAGAGACAGAATGAGAGGATGTGGTCTTGATTGGGCTGGGTCTTGAGAGGAACAGAGGGACGGCTGTTGTTAGCACTGTAATGAAATTGCTGGTTGCAGATAATGTTGGGAAATTCTTTACTAGCACACGAACTACTGGAATGTCAGAAAGACTTTGCTGCTTGGAGTGACTGAATTAGTTAAGACCGAATTTGTGCACAGAGCTGAAATATACATACTGTGTCAGATAAAACTTTATCCATATAAGTTGCGGTTCTTTTTACTATATGTACTATATGTATTTACTATATGTACCGCCATGTTTAACATTCACAAATTCTACGTTCTGCCCACACAGTGTATTTATGTGTTTTGTGTGGATCTCAGAACAAAAAGCGATTATTTCACTGTACAGCATTAACTGACTGGTTTGTATAACTGAGACGGAGTGTGTTTACTGCGCGGTACGGACTGTATTTATGTGTTTTGTGTGGATCTCAGAACAAACAGCGATTATTTCACTGTACAGCATTAACTGACTGGTTTGTATAACTGAGACGGAGTGTGTTTACTGCGCGGTACGGACTGTATTTATGTGTTTTGTGTGGATCTCAGAACAAACAGCGATTATTTCACTGTACAGCATTAACTGACTGGTTTGTATAACTGAGACGGAGTGTGTGTTTACTGCGCAGTACGGACTGAGTGTTTATGTAAAGTGTGTTTACTGCGCGGTACGGACTGTATTTATGTGTTTTGTGTGGATCTCAGAACAAACAGCGATTATTTCACTGTACAGCATTAACTGACTGGTTTGTATAACTGAGACGGAGTGTGTTTACTGAGCGGTACGGACTGAGTGTTTATGTAAAGTGTGTTTACTGCGCGGTACGGACTGAGTGTTTATGTAAAGTGTGTTTACTGCGCGGTACGGACTGGGTGTTTAATTCATATTAGTTTGCCTTCAGACGATTAAACAGAAACCAGTAAAGTTCTCACTGTTGTTAATCTAAGCGTATAAGCCTGTCGTATATACACTTTGTCAAATACATATTATTGTACATACACACACACATATACATATATATGCAGTATACTTCTATCAATCACCACTGATCTTCTGAATAGACAAACGTCAATTACATTCGCACTGCTGCCTTACATTAGTGTCGTGCTGTTTATAAGACGATATTTAAAGTGATCAACAAAGCGAAAGCGCCAGAATATTTACATTATGCGTACATCTCCTAACTTGTTGTTAATGTCAGAATGATTCAGTAACGGTCCAGCATTCTCTTACTACAAATATCAGAATTACGTCACGCACGCTGTAGTTTAAACATAGCCTTAAGTTGGATGAATGAATGATTCGTGACCGCATTCATCACGTCACACGTCAAATTGATTGGTCTGTTCTTATTGCACCCCTACACCCACCCCTACACTCACCCCCCAACTTTGTCAGTTAATATCAAAAGCAGGGGGTTTAATAGACGCCACTTGCGGACGACTAATCATAATAGTACGGCATTACTAACAAGCCGTTTGGTTGTCTAGCGCACTTTTGTGGCTGCAGTCACAGACACAAGCCTGATCTGATCACAGCGGGACACTGACACAGAAAGGGGATTCAGCGAGGGCAGTCGGATCGAGTCCGTACATATAATTTTTATTACCGACTGGTAACACTTGTTTACCAACTTGTGTTCCGTGAAATGCCGAGTTTCCTTGAAATGAGAATAAGTTTTTTCGCAGAAAATCCATGAAAATATAAATACTTTAAATGGAATTTTCATTTTTAAAACACCGTAATTAAACAGTGCGTTGTGCTCATTTCTTTGTTCAACATTGTTTATTATTGTCGTTAGTTTTGTGTGGTCCAGGTTTTTGGTAAAGTAAAAATTTTTTTTTTTGGGTTCCAAAAATATTTTCTAAAACACAATGTTCCATGGAGAAATTAAATTGGGGTAAAGTGTTCATTAGAGTAATGGTGCCATAAATGCATCCTTGTAGATTTATCGCCTGCTTATTTTAAAATACAGATTTGTAGTTTCTGACGATAAGAGAGAAAAATATGAATACCTACAAAATTTTTGCAAAGAAGTCTCCTTGCGCCAAATCTCGCAGAAAACATACAAACAAGTTTTGTAGACAATCCTGAGTTTGGGGGGTTTTTTAAAGACTCTACTTTTAGGTCACGTTGTTATTTGGTAAGGCGTAAGTCTTTATGTGGTTTTGGATTGAAGTGGCTCTGGAATATTTAAAGTTAAATGCCAAGTACAGACCTAAAGAACTGAGGGAAGAAATGAAACTGGCAATTTCTTATGGTGAAATCACGTGATACTTATAAAGACCTAATTAAAATAAAGATATTATGGTGAAATCACGTGATACTTATAAAGACCTAATTAAAATAAAGCTATTATATGGTGAAATCACGTGATACTTATAAAGACCTAATTAAAATAAAGCTATTATGGTGAAATCACGTGATACTTATAAAGACCTAATTAAAATAAAGATATTATGGTGAAATCACGTGATACTTATAAAGACCTAATTAAAATAAAGTTCTTATGGTGAAATCACGTGATACTTATAAAGACCTAATTAAAATAAAGCTATTATATGGTGAAATCACGTGATACTTATAAAGACCTAATTAAAATAAAGCTATTATGGTGAAATCACGTGATACTTATAAAGACCTAATTAAAATAAAGATATTATGGTGAAATCACGTGATACTTATAAAGACCTAATTAAAATAAAGTTATTATGGTGAAATCACGTGATACTTATAAAGACCTAATTAAAATAAAGCTATTATGGTGAAATTACGTGATACTTATAAAGACCTAATTAAAATAAAGTTATTATGGTGAAATCACGTGATACTTATAAAGACCTAATTAAAATAAAGTTATTATGGTGAAATCACGTGATACTTATAAAGACCTAATTAAAATAAAGCTATTATGGTGAAATCACGTGATACTTATAAAGACCTAATTAAAATAAAGTTATTATGGTGAAATCACGTGATACTTATAAAGACCTAATTAAAATAAAGTTATTATGGTGAAATCACGTGATACTTATAAAGACCTAATTAAAATAAAGTTATTATGGTGAAATCACGTGATACTTATAAAGACCTAATTAAAATAAAGTTATTATGGTGAAATCACGTGATACTTATAAAGACCTAATTAAAATAAAGCTATTATGGTGAAATCACATGATACTTATAAAGACCTAATTAAAATAAAGCTATTATGGTGAAATCACGTGATACTTATAAAGACCTAATTAAAATAAAGCTATTATGGTGAAATCACGTGATACTTATAAAGACCTAATTAAAATAATGTTACTATGGTAAAATCACGTGATACTTATAAAGACCTAATTAAAATAAAGTTATTATGGTGAAATCACGTGATACTTATAAAGACCTAATTAAAATAATGTTATTATGGTAAAATCACGTGATACTTATAAAGATCTAATAAAAAAAAGTTCTTATGGTAAAATCACGTGATACTTATAAAGACCTAATCAAAATAAAGTTATTATGGTGAAATCACGTGATACTTATAAAGACCTAATCAAAATAAAGTTATTATGGTGAAATCACGTGATACTTATAAAGACCTATTCAAATTAAAGTACCTTATTTTCTTGCAAACAAACAAACAAAACACGTTTGCAGTGTAACACGTCATCACACTAGCAACTACAATTTGAAACTAAAACATTTGTCGCAATGCTGAAAGTTAACAAAGTGTTGCATTGTAGTAAAGTGCGTGCAGTGTCACGCACTGCTGCGTGAACGCATGAACACTTATCGGTTACACAGAAATTTTATCAGCACCGTAAATAAAAACAATAAAATTGGACAATGTTAGCCCAAATTGTTACACAGACCCACGCCTGTTTGTCTGGCTTAAATATGCTTCTAACAAACTGTCAGTCCTTACACATATATTAAAGTCTATATGGAATTCCGTTTATTTTCTGTACACGCTTCACTTAGGCCTGCAGTAGACATTAGACACTATAAAGAATATTTTTGCCGTGCGTCATTAAACTAATGACGCAGAACGTGATGTAATCGTTAGAAAGTTACTGGGTACTACTTTCGACACAATTGCGGTATTCATACGCTGTGAAACGCTAACCCACGGTGTTGGTACTTCAGTAGGAACTACTTGCTACCTTAAAACAGATCCTGCTGCAATGTCAGGTGAAAAGAACACACACACGCACGCACGCACGCACAGAAGAGCGAGAAATGGAATAAATACACGACAAAAGGTTGTACATGTGTGATTACTTATAACTGTCTTTAGGCGTTCTTTATGAAGTGAATGAAAAATGCGCTATGTGCGGCCGTGCCCGTTCGTCCTTCTGTCTCTGACGTCCTCTAAGGCACTAACAAATAAATTTTTTGCCTTCTGAAACACGTGATTGTAGGAAAGTTAGAAGGAAGGATATAAATGACGGGAACACGAGGGAGAAGAAGTAAGCAGCTACTAGATGATCTTTAGGAAAAGAGAAGATACTGTAAATTGAAAGAGGAAGCACTAGATCGCACTGTGTGGAGAACTCGCTGTGTAAGAGGCTACGGACCTGTCTTAAGACACTGCACAATGAACGAACACAATATTCATTTCCTAACTCTCATTACCGAATTGTGAAACATTGTACAACAGTCACCGAAACGTCAATACAGAACACCTCTCTCTCACCTCTCTCAAGACAGAAGGATTCACTTGCTTACGGTCACCAGGTCAAGTATGACGTAACTCGGTACTTTGCAGTGATGAGCCAAAGTTGTTCTTTGGTTGAGGAAGCCTCATACTGTCTGGCGCAAACAGACAGTCGGAACAATGAGTGTGAAACAGAGCGACTGTTGCTGTCGTTAGATATATGTGCATTGTCTAATGGACTGCAAGTGTGAAACAGAGCGACTGTTGCTGTCGTTAGATATATGTGCATTGTCTAATGGACTGCAAGTGTGAAACAGAGCGACTGTTGCTGTCGTTAGATATCTGTGTATTGTCTAATGGACTGCAAGTGTGAAACAGAGCGACTGTTGCTGTCGTTAGATATCTGTGTATTGTCTAATGGATGCAAGTGTTAAACAGAGCGACTGTTGCTGTCGTTAGATATTGTATTGTCTAATGGACTGCAGTGTTAAACAGAGCGACTGTTGCTGTCGTTAGATATATGTGCATGTCTAATGGACTGCAAGTGTGAAACAGAGCGACTGTTGCTGTCGTTAGATATCTGTGTATTGTCTAATGACTGCAAGTGTGAAACAGAGCGACTGTTGCTGTCGTTAGATATCTGTTGATTGTCTAATGGACTGCAAGTGTAAACAGAGCGACTGTTGCTGTCGTATAGATATTGTGTATTGTCTAATGGACTGCAAGTGTGAAACAGAGCGACTGTTGCTGTCGTTAGATATCTGTGTATTGTCTAATGGACTGCAAGTGTTAAACAGAGCGACTGTTGCTGTCGTTAGATATATATGCATTGTCTAATGGACTGCAAGTGTGAAACAGAGCGACTGTTGCTGTCGTTAGATATCTATGCATTGTCTAATGGACTAGCAAGTGTGAAACAGAGCGACTGTTGCTGTCGTTAGATATCTATGCATTGTCTAATGGACTCAAGTGTAAACAGAGCGACTGTTGCTGTCGTTAGATATCTATGCATTGTCTAATGGACTACAAGTGTGAAACAGAGCGACTGTTGCTGTCGTTAATATTCTATGCATTGTCTAATGGACTACAAGTGTGAAACAGAGCGACTGTTGCTGTCGTTAGATATCTATGCATTGTCTAATGGACTACAAGTGTGAAACAGAGCGACTGTTGCTGTCGTTAGATATCTATGCATTGTCTAATGGACTACAAGTGTGAAACAGAGCGACTGTTGCTGTCGTTAGATATCTATGCATTGTCTAATGGACTGCAAGTGTGAAACAGAGCGACTGTTGCTGTCGTTAGATATCTATGCATTGTCTAATGGACTACAAGTGTGAAACAGAGCGACTGTTGCTGTCGTTAGATATCTATGCATTGTCTAATGGACTAGCAAGTGTGAAACAGAGCGACTGTTGCTGTCGTTAGATATCTGTGCATTGTCTAATGGACTGCAAGTGTGTAAACAGAGCGACTGTTGCTGTCGTTAGATATCTGTGCATTGTCTAATGGACTGCAAGTGTGAAACAGAGCGACTGTTGCTGTCGTTAGATATCTGTGCATTGTCTAATGGACTGCAAGTGTGAAACAGAGCGACTGTTGCTGTCGTTAGATATCTGTGTATTGTCTAATGGACTGCAAGTGTGAAACAGAGCGACTGTTGCTGTCGTTAGATATCTGTGCATTGTCTAATGGACTGCAAGTGTGAAACAGAGCGACTGTTGCTGTCGTTAGATATCTGTGTATTGTCTAATGGACTGCAAGTGTGAAACAGAGCGACTGTTGCTGTCGTTAGATATCTGTGTATTGTCTAATGGACTGCAAGTGTGAAACAGAGCGACTGTTGCTGTCGTTAGATATCTGTGTATTGTCTAATGGACTGCAAGTGTTAAACAGAGCGACTGTTGCTGTCGTTAGATATCTGTGTATTGTCTAATGGACTGCAAGTGTGAAACAGAGCGACTGTTGCTGTCGTTAGATATCTGTGTATTGTCTAATGGACTGCAAGTGTTAAACAGAGCGACTGTTGCTGTCGTTAGATATCTGTGTATTGTCTAATGGACTGCAAGTGTGAAACAGAGCGACTGTTGCTGTCGTTAGATATCTGTGTATTGTCTAATGGACTGCAAGTGTTAAACAGAGCGACTGTTGCTGTCGTTAGATATCTGTGTATTGTCTAATGGACTGCAAGTGTGAAACAGAGCGACTGTTGCTGTCGTTAGATATCTGTGTATTGTCTAATGGACTGCAAGTGTGAAACAGAGCGACTGTTGCTGTCGTTAGATATCTGTGTATTGTCTAATGGACTGCAAGTGTAAACAGAGCGACTGTTGCTGTCGTTAGATATCTGTGTATTGTCTAATGGACTGCAAGTGTGAAACAGAGCGACTGTTGCTGTCGTTAGATATCTGTGTATTGTCTAATGGACTGCAAGTGTTAAACAGAGCGACTGTTGCTGTCGTTAGATATCTGTGTATTGTCTAATGGACTGCAAGTGTGAAACAGAGCGACTGTTGCTGTCGTTAGATATCTGTGTATTGTCTAATGGACTGCAAGTGTTAAACAGAGCGACTGTTGCTGTCGTTAGATATCTGTGATTGTCTAATGGACTGCAAGTGTGAAACAGAGCGACTGTTGCTGTCGTTAGATATCTGTGTATTGTCTAATGGACTGCAAGTGTTAAACAGAGCGACTGTTGCTGTCGTTAGATATCTGTGTATTGTCTAATGGACTGCAAGTGTGAAACAGAGCGACTGTTGCTGTCGTTAGATATCTGTGTATTGTCTAATGGACTGCAAGTGTGAAACAGAGCGACTGTTGCTGTCGTTAGATATCTGTGTATTGTCTAATGGACTGCAAGTGTTAAACAGAGCGACTGTTGCTGTCGTTAGATATCTGTGCATTGTCTAATGGACTGCAAGTGTTAAACAGAGCGACTGTTGCTGTCGTTAGATATCTGTGCATTGACTAATGGACTACAAGCCTCGATGATTTGATTTCTACACGTGTTCGTGACGTCACTGTAAATTGACACACGTAACTCTGACTGTCAATACTGAGCGAATTAAATCACTTTGCAATGCACAGTTGCCCAGTGCACAGCATTTTTTTTTTCCAATAGCTCAACAGCCCCTTGGGGGCCTAGGCCGCCTCATTTTTCGAGGCTTCACGATCACACTCTGACACACCACACTCGGTAGGACTCCTCTGGACGAATGATCAGCCCGACGCAGAGACCTCTACCTGACAACAAACAACACTCGCAACAGACAGACATCCATGCCCTTGGTGGGATTCGAACCCGCAATCCCAGTAAGCGAGCGGCCGTAGACCGACGCCTTAGACCGCACGGCCACTGGGATCGGCATTGTACAGCATTACTACAAGTTAAAAAAAGACGAATTTCGGACTGAAATGTTTCGACTCAGAATCTCACATGGGCTGTTCCGGGGACCGAAGGCTGGCCTCCCCGGTGACAGACAGAGTTACGACACTGTCCTTGAAGAATACGCTAATGACGTCACACATGTACGTTCGGTTTGTGTCTCATAAATGACACATTGTGCTTACGTTAGGTACCAAGTTGGTTAAAGCAGGGACCGTACGGAACACACGAATGCATTATGTGATAAACATGCACATATATTACCGTTAAACCAGGCGGTATATATAATTACCACTATATTTTACACATTTTGCTTCTCATCACGTTTCTTCCAACCAGCACTTATAATCTTACAGTGTCATTACTGACTTCAGGGTACTTGTTACACTGTTGCATGCAGTATGCAGGTATGTTTACGATGTACAACTCACCCCCCACCCCTCCAAGCGATCCCGTTAACATTGTTATGTTCATCCCTCCCCATACCGTACATTGTAGCTATATATCGGCCACGGCCCGCACACAGAGCATACAATATTCCCCATTAGAAGACCTACCTGTTACAACGTTCAGTGGTTGGCAGTCCTGCCTCGAGTTAGTCACCACAGAGGCTTTTCCTGGTTTTTCTCAGTCTGTCTAGGTAACTGCTGGGCAATGAGATCCACACATTTGACTGGTTTTTACTTAACCTGTCCAGAGGACACTTCGTGCTACATGCCTGTAATTCGATGCTTTAAAGAGTGGATAGAGATCGCGAAAGTTTCAGTCAGGCATGCAATACGGTGTTAATACTTAAGTCAAGTGGCAGTCTGTCTGTCTGTCTGTCTTTCTGTCTGTCTGTCACATCCTCTTACTCCAAAGCGGCGCCTAACATGGTTACTCTTCTTGGAGAGAAAAGCCCGGAAATTTTTTTTATTTCGAGAATTAGGAATATGGCGCTCGGAAAAACATACACGAGACCTTTATCTACGGTACCACGAAAACCCACTCGGAAAAAACTCGCGCTATACCTGTTGTTAGGACATTAAACCCTCCAGACCAATAACGGAGCCACTCTCCTCACTCCCATATGCTTTACAATCGCTAATCTTCAAAGAACTGACGTCAGTACATATATATATATATATATATATCAAGTATATATATATATACACATGATAATGAAACTTGACTACATGTGATATATATAACATAACAGCAGACATAAACACAGATGTAAAGTAAATGTACATTACGAGCCCCTGAAGATGGCCTTGTAAATGCCGAAACATGTGTAGGGGTTGAAGAATAAAAAGTAAAAATATAGTGCATTTTGTTGGGGTGTGATTTGTGAAAATGTACGGTGAAGTGATACAATATAAAAATACATATATATATATATATATATATATATAACTATACATATAACATATATATATACATATATATACATATATATATGCACATAACCTACGACACTCAGAGCGTGAAATGTAAAACGAAGAAATAAGGCAGTCTTTCAAAAGCTGTATAACAATTTGTAATCAGCAGAGGTAAATTAGAGTAGCCAGAGGTAAGGTAAAAACGAACTGTAATGTTGGTAGACATTAAAGTACTCTCTCATTATCAGGCCTGCAAGTGTTTATTATTTCCATTTACAATTCCTATAAATTGACATTTCAAAGTGCACAGGGGATCATTCAAAATTTGATTCAATGCGTGTTTACGAACGCTAGCCGGCGTCTATGATTGTTAGGCGTCTCAGTTAATTATCCGTTAGCAACGTCTTTTTATGCGTCTGCTTTCGTCTGTCTACAAATAAGAGGTGGCCAACTCGGTGTTAATGGCTGGTAGCTATTTAAACAGTTTTTAGTTACAAAATTTTTCTCGCGAAGTTTTCAAGCTGGCTATCATTTCAATTTGCTCCCACAGTAAACAGTAATTAACTTCTGTCCTGTATAGACCTATAGCCTATAGACTTATAGTCTATGGACCTACAGTCCATGGACTATAGTGTTCGCGATTGTACCGCCCTTGCGGTAGTGACCAGTATCATCTCACTCGCGATGACACTCAGGCACTCCGGTGCACACAGCACCTCAATCTATTCTCAGGCCACGGTAGCAAGTCTCATGGATGAAAAAGTTCTAGGTTTTCCTTGGGATTCCCCTGCAGGCCCTATGGCCTATGTCAAATCATCCAAGGTGCTTTTTGATAAAGAATATTATCACTTGCTTGTAAAGGGTTTTTTTTTTCAATGGCTGGACAGCCCCTTGGGGGCCTAGGCCGCCCCAATTTTCGAGGCTTCACGATCACACTCGGACACACCACACTCGGTAGGACTCCTCTGGACGAGTGATCAGCCCGTCGCAGAGACCTCTACCTGACAACACACACAACACTCAAAAAAGACAGACATCCATGCCCTTGGCGGGATTCGAACCCGCAATCCTAGCAAGCGAGCGGCCGTAGACCCACGCCTTAGACCGCGCGGCCACTGAGATCGGCTGTAACGTGGTTACGTGTACAAGATGTATTGCGAAGAAAAACATTAAGGCTGCTACAGCGAAATGTGTGTAAGTACACTGAAGGAAAGGGCGCAGTAGATAGAGGAAGAAGTGGAGGGCTTCAGTCAGTAAGGAGCCTTTCTGTAGCTTCAATTTAGTGCAGAGATTAAGTACTATTGGAGCCTTGTGTCTGAGCGTGGTTTACATACTATTGGAGCCTTGTGTCTGAGCGTGGTTTACATACTATTGGAGCCTTGTGTCTGAGCGTGGTTTACATACTATTGGAGCCTTGTGTCTGAGCGTGGTTTACATATTATTGGAGCCTTGTGTCTGAGCGTGGTTTACATACTATTGGAGCCTTGTGTCTGAGCGTGGTTTACATACTATTGGAGCCTTGTGTTTGAGCGTGGTTTACATATTATTGGAGCCTTGCGTCTGAGCGTGGTTTACATACTATTGGAGCCTTGTGTCTGAGCGTGGTTTACATACTATTGGAGCCTTGTGTCTGAGCGTGGTTTTCATACTATTGGAGCCTTGTGTCTGAGCGTGGTTTACATACTATTGGAGCCTTGTGTCTGAGCGTGGTTTACATATTATTGGAGCCTTGTGTCTGAGCGTGGTTTACATACTATTGGAGCCTTGTGTCTGAGCGTGGTTTACATACTATTGGAGCCTTGTGTCTGAGCGTGGTTTACATACAATTGGAGCCTTGTGTCTGAGCGTGGTTTACATACTATTGGAGCCTTGTGTCTGAGCGTGGTTTACATACTCATGACTTTTTAACAGAGAAAAAAAAATACCTTCCATTTCTTTGCTGCAAATCGATACTGTGACTGCAAGAACCATCAATATCATTTCTTGGTAAACACAAAATTCTTAACACTTTTAATTTTTTAAATAAAGTTCTTTTGTACATTTCACATGTCACGTGTGTTTTAAAAATACAGGAACACACGTCTGCTGGTAAATTTGGTACCCCAAGAAGTTTTGTTTCACAACTCACATTAATATATTATCGACGGCGAGGGGAAAAAATAGTCCGTGCACACTGTTTGTTTAACACACTTGTCCACAGTGCCTGCCCATTCCTATTTGCAATTCAGCAAGTCAGCGCACAGCAGTCAGCATAAGTTACGGTGCACAGCGTTCCCACACTTACTAATAAAATATGTGAGACGTGACATAACGCTAGGGACATAGGCAACAGTTCTAGGGACAGAAACTATGTGAGACGTGAATCTCAATCAGAATGCCCACACTGTCTCTGTATCTCACCCAATCAGAATGCCCACACTGTCTCTGTATCTCACCCAATCAGAATGCCCACACTGTCTCTGTATCTCAATCAGAATGTCCACACTGTCTCTGTATCTCACCCAATCAGAATGCCCACACTGTCTCTGTATCTCAATCAGAATGCCCACATTGTCTCTGTATCTCACCCAATAATAATGACCACACTGTCTCTGTATCTCAATCAGAATGCCCACATTGTCTCTGTATTACCTCAACCCAATTTTACAATAAATGCCCACACTGTCCATCTGTAATCTCATCTCCCAAATCAGAATGCCCACACTGTCTCTGTATCTCAATCAGAATGCCCACATTGTCTCTGTATCTCACCCAATATAATGCCCACACTGTCTCTGTATCTCATCAGAATGCCCACATTGTCTCTGTATCTCACCCAATCATAATGCCCACACTGTCTCTGTATCTCGATCCCAATCAGAATGCCCACACTGTCTCTGTATCTCGTCCAATCAGAATGCCACACTGTCTCTGTATTCACCCAATCAGAATGCCCACACTGTCTCTGTATCTCGTCCAATCAGAATGCCACACTGTCTCTGTATCTCGTCCAATCAGAATGCCACACTGTCTCTGTATCTCACCCAATCAGAATGCCCACACTGTCTCTGTATCTCGTCCAATCAGAATGCCCACACTGTCTCTGTATCTCACCCAATCTACAATTCAATGGACACTGGGTAAAATGACCGTGACTTGAGGTGACCACCCACCTGCATCGAACACAGAGGTCATGAATAAGTGGCGTTTTACTTCTACGCCCCCACGTTACTTTATGAAATGAACAGGAACAAATTTATTTTTGTCTGTAATTCTGTCTGTGTATAGGGACTAAGAAACATGAAACTTTTGTAGGCTTCATTATGTAACTAAAGGAGAAACATTCTATGTATGTAAGCAAGCCATGCTGTGAACATCCGCTATGTGGCTCGCTGCCTGCGCACAGAAATGTCATCAATTTTTGCACATACGCTGTTTTGTGCACACACATTGTTACGTACTTTGTGTGTGAGCTCTGCTTGGGCAATTGTCACAAGGAAACAATAGTGTGGAAACGTACAGACAGACAGATAGACAGACAGACGGACGGACTGAACCCAAGCATGTCCGAGAGACAGGCAAGGCTAAGCACGCCTATCTCCCAAGGCTACAGAACCTTCCCACAACGGTCCGGCTACTCTAAAACAACACAACATTCAATTTACTAACCGTTAAGCATATATCAAAGTCCTCACTTTTTTGTTTTACCCTTCAAGTAAGGGAAGTCGGGGTGAAATGGGTGTTGCCAATTTGATGTTTCAAACCGTGACGATAAACCGGTCGTGTCTCACCGCTTCTCAGTAAGAACAACATGGGAAAAAATTTAATTAAGTACAGAGCATGGCGACAGCGATATAAATTCCATCAGTAAAGTGTCCCAAAGCACAAAAATTCAATCACTAAATTGTCCCAAATCACAAAAATTCAATCAGTAAAGTGTCCCAAATCACAAAAATTCAATTAGTAAAGTGTCCCAAAGCACAAAAATTCCATCAGTAAAGTGTCCCAAAGCACAAAAATTCAATCACTAAATTGTCCCAAATCACAAAAATTCAATCAGTAAAGTGTCCCAAATCACAAAAATTCAATTAGTAAAGTGTCCCAAAGCACAAAAATTCAATCAGTAAAGTGTCCCAAAGCACAAAAATTCAATTAGTAAAGTGTCCCAAAGCACAAAAATTCAATCAGTAAAGTGTCCCAAATCACAAAAATTCAATCAGTAAAGTGTCCAAAGCACAAAAATTCAATCAGTAAAGTGTCCCAAAGCACAAAAATTCAATCAGTAAAGTGTCCCAAAGCACAAAAATTCAATTAGTAAAGTGTCCCAAAGCACAAAAATTCAATCAGTAAAGTGTCCCAAATCACAAAAATTCAATCAGTAAAGTGTCCCAAAGCACAAAAATTCAATCAGTAAAGTGTCCCAAAGCACAAAAATTCAATTAGTAAAGTGTCCCAAATCACAAAAATTCAATTAGTAAAGTGTCCCAAATCACAAAAATTCAATCAGTAAAGTGTCACAAAGCACAAAAATTCAATCAGTAAAGTAGCTCGATCATTCCACTGCAGTATTACTGTTTATGAACAAAAGTCTCCGACCACATTGATGCCTTCGTCCATTATGTCACATTTCACGATAATGAGGAAGTGGAATTGTCTCTTCGTGAATGGTTGCGAATGTAAGGCAGCGATTTATAGAGAAACGGCATTTAACTTAAGTATTGTAACTTAAAAATGTTTTAATATTATTTTCAGTGACCATATACCATATACCCAAAATAGTTGAAGACATTTTATCTATTTTAATGAGTACCATATAGCTGCTGTAATGATAAAGAGTCCTGAAGATGAACTGATACAGTTCGAAACATGTCGACTGTTTATTGACATAAACATGTGTTAAATAGAAGATAACAAATTGTACGTTTGTAGCAATAACACTTTATACAATAAATGTACGATGAAAATGACAAAGAATTTTTAAAGTCGTGCTAACAAATGCACACTAACACAAGCCAGATGAATCCAATTCACATTGCATTTCCTCAAGACACTTTCTTTATATAACATTTACGGGCTGCAATGGTAAAGAATCTACCGTGAGAAAGAATTTCATGCCAAGACATTAAGTTTTATCCAAAACGGCCATAAATTTGGGCCCTGATACATGCAGACACACGCGGAAGACAACAAAAATTGGATTCAAATATGCGAGAATGTCAGATATGAAGATATCAGTTTTGTGTCGTGTTATTTCTGTATCAATCAGCCGTCTGGTCGTAAGATATCAGTTTTTTGTCGTGTTGTTTCTGTATCAATCAGCCGTCTGGTCGTAAGATATCAGTTTTTTGTCGTGTTGTTTCTGTATCAATCAGCCGTCTGTTCGTAAGATATCAGTTTTGTGTCGTGTTGTTTCTGTATCAATCAGCCGTCTGGTCGTAAGATATCAGTTTTTTGTCGTGTTGTTTCTGTATCAATCAGCCGTCTGGTCGTAAGATATCAGTTTTGTGTCGTGTTGTTTCTGTATCAATCAGCCGTCTGGTCGTAAGATATCAGTTTTGTGTCGTGTTATTTCTGTATCAATCAGCCGTCTGGTCGTAAGATATCAGTTTTTTGTCGTGTTGTTTCTGTATCAATCAGCCGTCTGGTCGTAAGATATCAGTTTTGTGTCGTGTTATTTCTGTATCAATCAGCCGTCTGGTCGTAAGATATCAGTTTTTTGTCGTGTTGTTTCTGTATCAATCAGCCGTCTGGTCGTAAGATATCAGTTTTGTGTCGTGTTGTTTCTGTATCAATCAGCCGTCTGGTCGTAAGATATCAGTTTTGTGTCAAGTTGTTTCTGTATCAATCAGCCGTCTGGTCGTAAGATATCAGTTTTGTGTCAAGTTGTTTTCTGTATCAATCAGCCATCTGGTCGTAAGATATCAGTTTTGTGTCGTGTTGTTTCTATATCAATCAGCCGTCTGGTCGTAAGATATCAGTTTTGTGTCAAGTTGTTTCTGTATCAATCAGCCGTCTGGTCGTAAGATATCAGTTTTGTGTCGTGTTGTTTCTGTATCAATCAGCCGTCTGGTCGTAAGATATCAGTTTTGTGTCGTGTTGTTTCTGTATCAATCAGCCGTCTGGTCGTAAGATATCAGTTTTGTGTCGTGTTATTTCTGTATCAATCAGCCGTCTGGTCGTAAGATATCAGTTTTGTGTCGTGTTGTTTCTGTATCAATCAGCCGTCTGGTCGTAAGATATCAGTTTTGTGTCAAGTTGTTTCTGTATCAATCAGCCGTCTGGTCGTAAGATATCAGTTTTGTGTCAAGTTGTTTCTGTATCAATCAGCCATCTGGTCGTAAGATATCAGTTTTGTGTCGTGTTGTTTCTATATCAATCAGCCGTCTGGTCGTAAGATATCAGTTTTGTGTCAAGTTGTTTCTGTATCAATCAGCCGTCTGGTCGTAAGATATCAGTTTTGTGTCGTGTTGTTTCTGTATCAATCAGCCGTCTGGTCGTAAGATATCAGTTTTGTGTCGTGTTGTTTCTGTATCAATCAGCCGTCTGGTCGTAAGGGGCCCAGCCGACACCAGATGGCAGCCACTGTATCCCCACACTTGCCGTGTATGCAAGGTGGCTAAATGCGCTGCAGGAAAGAGTGGTATAAGTGTTCGTAACCTCCAACAAATGACCCTCTAGTAACTACAGTAGCGAACACAGACTCGTAACTCGCAATATACATAGCTGCAGTCGGCACGGCGTGGCCACATCACAACGGTCTGTCAGCGTTACACACTGTTTAACGACATTTACTCTTTTTGGAGTCACTGTTGATGTTTCTGAAACGGACAGATAATCTCGACTGTGCGCGGGCAGTGCTTCGCCATCACCACCTACCGTCTTGACCCTCGTGCCAGCATCTTGAAAGTACATGGTGGCTACTGTAATAGACGTCATGGTCATTATTGCAATAGACGTCATGGTCACTACTGTAATAGACGTCATGGTCACTACTGTAATAGACGTCATGGTCATTATTGCAATAGACGTCATGGTCACTACTGTAATAGACGTCATGGTCACTACTGTAATAGACGTCATGGTCACTACTGTAATAGACGTCATGGTCACTATTGCAATAGACGTCATGGTCACTACTGTAATAGACGTCATGGTCACTACTGTAATAGACGTCATGGTCACTACTGTAATAGACGTCATGGTCACTATTGCAATAGACGTCATGGTCACTACTGTAATAGACGTCATGGTCACTATTGCAATAGACGTCATGGTCACTACTGTAATAGACGTCATGGTCACTATTGCAATAGACGTCATGGTCACTACTGTAATAGACGTCATGGTCACTATTGCAATAGACGTCATGGTCACTACTGTAATAGACGTCATGGTCACTATTGCAATAGACGTCATGGTCACTACTGTAATAGACGTCATGGTCACTATTGCAATAGACGTCATGGTCACTACTGTAATAGACGTCATGGTCACTATTGCAATAGACGTCATGGTCACTATTGCAATAGACGTCATGGTCACTACTGTAATAGACGTCATGGTCACTATTGCAATAGACGTCATGGTCACTACTGTAATAGACGTCATGGTCACTACTGTAATAGACGTCATGATCACTACTGTAATAGACGTCATGGTCACTACTGTAATAGACGTCATGGTCACTACTGTAATAGACGTCATGGTCACTACTGTAATAGACGTCATGGTCACTACTGTAATAGACGTCATGGTCACTACTGTAATAGACATCATGGTCACTATTGCAATAGACGCCATGGTCACTACTGTAATAGACGCCATGATCACTACTGTAATAGACGTCATGATCACTACTGTAATAGACGTCATGATCACTACTGTAATAGACGTCATGGTCACTACTGTAATAGACGTCATGATCACTACTGTAATAGACGTCATGGTCACTACTGTAATAGACATCATGGTCACTATTGCAATAGACGCCATGGTCACTACTGTAATAGACGCCATGATCACTACTGTAATAGACGTCATGATCACTACTGTAATAGACGTCATGATCACTACTGTAATAGACGTCATGGTCACTACTGTAATAGACGTCATGATCACTACTGTAATAGACGTCATGGTCACTACTGTAATAGACGTCATGGTCACTACTGTAATAGACGTCATGGTCACTACTGTAATAGACGTCATGTTCACCATACAAGACGCCATGAGGTTGCAGAGGGGGAGAAGGGGTGCCAACCTGCACTCATAACTTCGGCGCTAGATACGGGTGGGTAGTTAGCTCACGCCCCGACCGCTTTACCACCAGGAAGGGACCCAATACCTACTGCACATAAAGCTTCGTGGGCCTCGGGGCCTTTCTGGAAATATCGCTCCCAAAGGGGTTCGAAACTTGGTCTTAGGGCCAAACTTATGTATAATCTAAACAAGCTACAGCTTGGGGCCTCACATTAAAAGGGGCCTCATATTACAAGGGGCCTCACGTATTAAAAGGGGCCTCATATTACAAGGGGCCTCATATTACAAGGGGCCTCTAATTAAAAAGTGCCTCTAATTAAAAGGGGCCTCATACTACAAGGGGCCTCATATTACAAGGGGCCCCATTACGTTATAGGCTGTCTTTCTTTCCTACTCGGACTTTTGACCCTTGAAGATGGGATCGATACGGTGTCCCGAAACGTCGGTGAATAATTACCACACGACGCCGCATTAAACCCCAGAAGACCGCAGATCCCAAATTAAGCTAATTTGTAAACAATGAACATTTTTGACAATCAAATAAACATGTCTGTATTAAATGTCTGTATTAAATGTCTGTATTAAATGTCTGTATTAAATGTCTGTATTAAATGCAGCCTTTGATAAGCACAATTCCACAAGCATGAAAAATTATTAACCCTAGAGTTTAGTAGATGGCGAGGGGCCCTTAAACTTTACAGCTTAGGGGCCCTTAAACGTTACAGCTTAGGGGCCCTTAAACGTTACAGCTTAGGGGCCCTTAAACTTTACAGCTTAGGGGCCCTTAAACTTTACAGCTTAGGGGCCCTTAAACGTTACAGCTTAGGGGCCCTTAAACTTTACAGCTTAGGGGCCCTTAAACTTTACAGCTTAGGGGCCCTTAAACGTTACAGCTTAGGGGCCCTTAAACGTTACAGCTTAGGGGCCCTTAAACTTTACAGCTTAGGGGCCCTTAAACTTTACAGCTTAGGGGCCCTTAAACGTTACAGCTTAGGGGCCCTTAAACTTTACAGCTTAGGGGCCCTTAAACTTTACAGCTTAGGGGCCCTTAAACGTTACAGCTTAGGGGCCCTTAAACGTTACAGCTTAGGGGCCCTTAAACTTTACAGCTTAGGGGCCCTTAAACTTTACAGCTTAGGGGCCCTTAAACTTTACAGCTTAGGGGCCCTTAAACGTTACAGCTTAGGGGCCCTTAAACGTTACAGCTTAGGGGCCCTTAAACTTTACAGCTTAGGGGCCCTTAAACGTTACAGCTTAGGGGCCCTTAAACGTTACAGCTTAGGGGCCCTTAAACTTTACAGCTTAGGGGCCCTTAAACGTTACAGCTTAGGGGCCCTTAAACGTTACAGCTTAGGGGCCCTTAAACTTTACAGCTTAGGGGCCCTTAAACGTTACAGCTTAGGGGCCACAACCCGCTTAAATCCAGCCCTGTCTGGACCCACCTACCGGTAGTGCAGTCGCCATGACTTACCGACTGAGCCATCCCGGCCGCCCGGTACTGCGATTGCCTCTTAATTCGTCAATAAATTTTTTGTCATTTCTGCAAAAGGAAAATTGAAATTTCTCACTTTGCACGCCGTGAAGGCGTATGGGAGAGGGAGTGTGTAGCTCCATTCATTCTTACCCTCGGCACTAGATGGCACTAGATAATGACTTCCACTAAAGTATAAGTCTGGCTTAATTTTCCCTCTCAGTGCAAACACTGTACAAGAATCCTCAGTATCCTAGCAACCAGCAACTAACTAACTAACTAACTAGCAACCAGCAACTAACTAACTAACTAACTAACTAGCAACCAGCAACTAACTAACTAACTAACTAGCAACCAGCAACTAACTAACTAACTAACTAGCAACCATCAACCTGCAAAAATCTAGCGTCAGTGGTTTTAAATCTCTTCCTAGGACAAGGAAATAGAATATCTAATGGATTTGAGCCCTTAGAAGCCCGATGCAGGTAGGCCTTTTTAACAGGCCCTTTGTGCCCCCCAAAATGCAGAGGCTTTCTTAGAGTGTTGTGGCCCAACATAAGGCCACAACATAGTAACAGAAAAATATGTCAAATACAGGTTGCGGCCCAAAAAACATTTGTCCGAGCCCTAATTTGCTAAATACCCTTCGGTTCCCCTTGTACAGCCCCTGCAAAAATAAATGCTACTGTTCCAGAGCCTGCTATTAGCACAAGGACAAGTGTGTAGTGTGTGTAGGACGAGCGGGCGATTTTGGAACGCACTTTTTAGTGTTTCAGTGGGACAGCGCTTACGAATTGAAAATCTGAGGGCAAGTCGGACAGAACGTGTCCGAAAGGTGCATAAGTTTGTCCTTAACCTGGAACCATTAACGGACACAGTGTTTCCTTTCAGAACGCAAACTGCTGAGGTGCGTGTAGACAATAGTTTCGAATGTGTGTGTGTGTACAATTGCTATCTAAAGGTCACTATCTCCACATCATTACAATCATTTCGTTTCCGTCTTTTCCTTACACACTTGTACCTTCTTTATGCTATAGCGACACATGTCCATCTACCGCAGCTGACACAGGAATCAGGTAGCGTTATGGCCGTCCTGATCCTTGGTACTTGAAGGTTGATCGGGGAAGATTAACGAAGGTTGAAAATGCATCCAAGGTTTTGACGTTCAAGAACTTGGCGCAGAGGAAGTAGGAAAGAAATGTGCATAAAAAATACAACAAATATAACAATTTAACATAACGTAACATAACGTAACATAACTCATCTCGAGCCACCTCCTTCAAAAACATCGCAAGTAGTAGAGTTGTTAGACAAACAGTGCAGAAATGAAAGGGTAAATAAATAAGTAAATAAATAAATAAGTAAATAGGTAAATAAAATCTATGTTTGGCTGAAATAAAACCTGTCTACGTTATGTACATACATATTTACTCTTTTCAAGTAATTATTTTGCCTACTGTTCAGTGCGCACCTGCTGATGTTTGAGACGTGATACAGACCGCTCACGTCATCTGGCGCCGAGGTAAGAATGAGTGGCTCTGTACCTCCTGTATGGCTTTTATGGTGTGTACAAGAGATGTACTTTAGTTTATCTTCATTATACTGCGTGTATTTATGTGTATTTATGTGTTTTGTGTGGATCTCAGAACAAACAGCGATTATTTCACTGTACAGCATTAACTGACTGGTTTGTATAACTGAGACGGAGTGTGTTTACTGCGCGGTACGGACTGTATTTATGTGTTTTGTGTGGATCTCAGAACAAACAGCGATTATTTCACTGTACAACATTAACTGACTGGTTTGTATAACTGAGACGGAGTGTGTTTACTGCGCGGTACGGACTGTATGTTCATGTAAAGTGTGTTTACTGCGCGGTAAGGACTGAATGTTTATGTAAAGTGTGTTTACTGCGCGGTACGAGCTGGGTGTTTATGTAAAGTGTGTTTACTGCGCGGTACGGGCTGTATCTTTGTATATAATTCAGGTTAATCTTACATTAGCCTTTGAAGAGCTACACGACTGACACTTAAGCTTCCAGTGCTCACAGCACAAAGTAAATACAATAGACGACCAAAATTTATAACACGACTAAGCCTGTCTCTAAATAGGGTTAGTACAAAACAAAATTATCCTGAAGCAAGGGTATTAAATTTTGATAAAACTTTCTGTTAAAGAAATTCCGTATGTGCAGAGATTTCCAAATTTATCCAAAGGTGCTACCTGATATTTGCAAATACTTCGTCCTGCCCAAGTTTTGCAGTCTTAACTTTGCGTGTGGAAGTGCGAAATATTTTAATTTGCCAAAGTATATGATGTCATTTAACAACCATTCTTCAATTCGCAGTCCTGTAACGTGCCTTTTGAGAAATGCTGTTTTAAACACGGGAGATTTGAGATTGGTAAATCGTGCAGCTAGTCACAATTGTGTGAAACTGTAACGATGACGACGATAAAAAGATTTAACTGGATCAAAATGACTTAATAAAAATGATTTAAACGTACGAGTAATGACACTCTAATCAGCCTCCTGACGACGTAGGCTCAACACAACTTAATGACTCCATGGTAAGGCCGCACCGAACGTGACAGTGCATAAAACAGACCAATCCAGTTCTCACGAAGTCCTTCGTTCAGGGCCGGTCAGACTCTGCAAGGCTCTAGTCCGCCACTGCTCTCTTCTGGAACATTCCTTTCGATTTACTGTCAAAGTTGTCATTCCTGAAGCAGCCTTAAATACGTCTGCCTTGAATTCTTAAAGCAAAATAAGAACACGTAATGCGTCTTGTGTGTTGTGACAACTTACAGTGCGACAGACGGTTGCCGACGTTTCTGAGACACCTGTTTTCTACGTGTTAACGTAAAGATTGTCTTGAGTCTTGCAAGATTCCATCGTGTTCAATTTCTTTGAAAGTCTGTCTCATCCACCTGTTCCATAACTACACAATTTTACATGTCTCATTCACCCCAATTATATTTGGGAAAGTTTGGAAAGACGCGAAAATCACGGCTTGTATCCTTAAGAAAGCTTCTCCAGCCTTCTATCAAAATTATGTTCAAAGGCTCACATCAGCACACTATTTGTGTACACCCTAAGGTAAGAAAGACCGAGTTTCAAACCCACACAAAATAAGAGGTAAAATTAGAAAATCTCGCGTTTTAGACGTCAGTTGGTTTTAGATAAGCGGAAGCAAGGTAAGAGTGTGACGACTGAGTGACAGGAGGCGCTCCACCATTTTACATACATTCTGACTTTGACAATGCTCCACGGTAACCAACTTTACTCTCCGGTTTAAAACTAAAAATTCTGTATTCTGCTAACACAGCGTACTTACGTGCTCACACAGCGTATTTACGTGCTCACACAGCGTACTTACGTGCTCACACGGCGTACTTACGTGCTCACACGGCGTACTTACGTGCTCACACAGCGTACTTACGTGCTCACACAGCGTACTTACGTGCTTACACAACGTACTTACGTGCTCACACAACGTACTTACGTGCTCACACAACGTACTTACGTGCTCACACAGCGTACTTACGTGCTCACACAGCGTACTTACGTGCTCACACAACGTACTTACGTGCTTACACGGCGTACTTACGTGCTCACACAGCGTACTTACGTGCTCACACAACGTACTTACGTGCTCACACAGCGTACTTACGTGCTCACACAACGTACTTACGTGCTCACACAACGTACTTACGTGCTCACACAACGTACTTACGTGCTCACACAACGTACTTACGTGCTCACACAACGTACTTACGTGCTCACACAACGTACTTACGTGCTCACACAGCGTACTTACGTGCTCACACAGCGTACTTACGTGCTCACAAAGCGTACTTACGTGCTCCGCGCGTTTCTTACAATAACAAGCGATTATTTACTTACACAATATTAACTGTTTATATTCTAATCACAGTCCACTGTGTTCTCTGTGAGATTAAAACTGAATGAACGTCTTCGAGACTTCAGTCTCGTAGTACAAAATTTAAATAATACAACTTACAGAAGTAGTCATGCATTACCAGCCGTATGTGGCGAAAGAAAGATCCTGTTTGTTACAAAGTTTCTTCCAGAACTGTACATACAGTCTCTGTCCTAAAAAGAGAACATCTTTTACAGAATATCGCAAATTCCGCAACAGGTTTAGACTTAGAAAATTCCTTGATTTTGGAATGTCGTTTGTATAGATTCTTGGGAGCGAAAATATTTTCGGAAAATATTTCACGATTGCAAGATATATAGTACAGTGTTACAGTGTTATAGTACAGTGTTTCTCGTTCTAAGCAGCCTGTCGCCAACTTGCCTACACAACTCTTTGTGCTGTCTGTAATGACACGCTAAAACAATCGCCAACTGCAACCTGCTGAACAATCTGTAGTAAGGACATTCATCACGTTAAAGGAGTATTTGGGGGGGGGGGGGGAGACACGCGGTGGCGCAGTTCGTTGAGGCACTGCGCTACAAGCCGGAAGGTCGTGGGTTCAATTCCCGATGACGTCATTGGAAATTTTTATTGACATAATCCTTTGTTATATTGTTATATTGTTATATTGTTTGTTGACATAATTAGTCACATACATTGTGTAACTTTATGCAGTTTCATATTAGTCACAAACATTGTGTAACTTTATGCAGTTTCATATTAGTCACAAACATTGTGTAACTTTATGCAGTTTCATATTAGTCACAAACATTGTGTAACCTTATGCAGTTTCATATTAGTCACAAACATTGTGTAACCTTATGCAGTTTCATATTAGTCACAAACATTGTGTAACCTTATGCAGTTTCATATTAGTCACAAACATTGTGTAACCTTATGCAGTTTCATATTAGTCACAAACATTGTGTAAACTTATGCAGTTTCATATTAGTCACAAACATTGTGTAACTTTATGCAGTTTCATATTAGTCACAAACATTGTGTAACCTTATGCAGTTTCATATTAGTCACAAACATTGTGTAACTTTATGCAGTTTCATATTAGTCACAAACATTGTGTAACTTTATGCAGTTTCATATTAGTCACAAACATTGTGTAACCTTATGCAGTTTCATATTAGTCACAAACATTGTGTAACCTTATGCAGTTTCATATTAGTCACAAACATTGTGTAACCTTATGCAGTTTCATATTAGTCACAAACATTGTGTAACCTTATGCAGTTTCATATTAGTCACAAACATTGTGTAACTTTATGCAGTTTCATATTAGTCACAAACATTGTGTAACCTTATGCAGTTTCATATTAGTCACAAACATTGTGTAACTTTATGCAGTTTCATATTAGTCACAAACATTGTGTAACCTTATGCAGTTTCATATTAGTCACAAACATTGTGTAACTTTATGCAGTTTCATATTAGTCACAAACATTGTGTAACTTTATGCAGTTTCATATTAGTCACAAACATTGTGTAACTTTATGCAGTTTCATATTAGTCACAAACATTGTGTAACCTTATGCAGTTTCATATTAGTCACAAACATTGTGTAACTTTATGCAGTTTCATATTAGTCACAAACATTGTGTAACCTTATGCAGTTTCATATTAGTCACAAACATTGTGTAACTTTATGCAGTTTCATATTAGTTACAAACATTGTGTAAACTTTCCCTTCGCCCAGGACGAACCATTTGTAAATTATAATTGTATTTAGTGTTTCAAACTGGTGTCAATCTTGGTGTTTTATTTTACCGTATGAAATGACCTTCAAAACGTCCGAGGTCACACTGCGACTGCTAAAGTTCACGTGTGCTGAATGTGTGAATGTGCACAGCAATACACTGTGTAATTCGTGTAATTAATTAGTACAGTTAGGGTAATTAAACTTGTGAGGACGAAATGTATATGGCATTTAGCGTGCTTGGGGGGGGGGGGTCAAGAACTTGATTATGAGAAGTAGGAGTAGGAGGGGAAGGAGTATTAGGTAAAGGTAAAGGTAAAGCTATCCCATTACAGTCCTGGACAGGCCCTTAGGGCTCCAGGATGTTGAGGCTCACAGATTTCTAGACAATCGGCACATGAAGGTGGTAAGGTTGTCAGCTCTACGCACCGGCCGCCTTTACCCCCCAGGAAATACTAC
The DNA here is from genome assembly GCA_021186555.1 of Reticulitermes speratus. NCBI lineage: Eukaryota > Metazoa > Arthropoda > Insecta > Blattodea > Rhinotermitidae > Reticulitermes > Reticulitermes speratus. The sequence goes on from JAJKFL010000026.1 coordinate 852,521, forward strand.
TGGTACTTATTTCTGTTAGAGGCTAAGTCGACCCCAGAGCCATAGTGCGACCGGAAGGATTATGTCAATAAAAAATTTCAATGACAACATCGGGAATTGAACCCGCGACCTCCCGGCTTGTAGCGCAGTGCCTCAACCAACTGCGCCACCGCGAAAGAGTATTACGGTAAGGCGTATATTATAGAAAAAGTAGCAATGATTTGAGATGCAGGATAGAATTTGTTGGCTTTTGTGATGGAGGTGATGAGCATTCACATTTGTATGTGGCTACCCCCGTCTTTCCCCTCACCTCTTACTAATTACCCGCTGCCAAATGTCACTGACAGCAGTCTGATATCTCGATCACTTCAGTTAGAGCAAATGCAACTCTTGTATCCTGCTGGATCATGTACTTGTACTTGTACTTCAGCATTGTGTGACGTCATGTCTGACCTTGAGTTACTTTATTAGAGCAGCGCGGAGTACAAGGCCTAAGCAAGATGCTTCAACGGACAGGCGTGGGCATTCGCTCACAATTAGATATGTTTAATAAAAATGTTTAATGGGGAACGCTTCCACTGCGAAGATGGCGTCAGCAGCTTTCTACGCCATAACACTATTTCCAAAAAGACAGTACACTGTAACCAAACCTGAATTTGCCTACAGCTCTGGACATAATTCCTAAATACAGCTCCTGTCCTGCCGTCTGTTTACCCTTGTTTATACAAAAGTCTTGTGTCAGTTGGCAGTACTGTCTGTTTATACAAAAGTCTTGTGTCAGTTGGCAGTACTGTCTGTTTATACAAAAGTCTTGTGTCAGTTGGCAGTACTGTCTGTTTATACAAAAGTCTTGTGTCAGTTGGCAGTACTGTCTGTTTATACAAAAGTCTTGTGTCAGTTGGCAGTACTGTCTGTTTATACAAAAGTCTTGTGTCAGTTGGCAGTACTGTCTGTATACAAAAAAGGCTTGTGTCAGTTGGCAGTACTGTCTGTTTATACAAAAGTCTTGTGTCAGTTGGCAGTACTGTCTGTTTATACAAAAGTCTTGTGTCAGTTGGCAGTACTGTCTGTTTATACAAAAGTCTTGTGTCAGTTGGCAGTACTGTCTGTATACAAAAAAGGCTTGTGTCAGTTGGCAGTACTGTCTGTTTATACAAAAGTCTTGTGTCAGTTGGCAGTACTGTCTGTTTATACAAAAGTCTTGTGTCAGTTGGCAGTACTGTCTGTTTATACAAAAGTCTTGTGTCAGTTGGCAGTACTGTCTGTTTATACAAAAGTCTTGTGTCAGTTGGCAGTACTGTCTGTTTATACAAAAGTCTTGTGTCAGTTGGCAGTACTGTCTGTTTATACAAAAGTCTTGTGTCAGTTGGCAGTACTGTCTGTTTATACAAAAGTCTTGTGTCAGTTGGCAGTACTGTCTGTTTATACAAAAGTCTTGTGTCAGTTGGCAGTACTGTCTGTTTATACAAAAGTCTTGTGTCAGTTGGCAGTACTGTCTGTTTATACAAAAGTCTTGTGTCAGTTGGCAGTACTGTCTGTTTATACAAAAGTCTTGTGTCAGTTGGCAGTACTGTCTGTTTATACAAAAGTCTTGTGTCAGTTGGCAGTACTGTCTGTTTATACAAAAGTCTTGTGTCAGTTGGCAGTACTGTCTGTTTATACAAAAGTCTTGTGTCAGTTGGCAGTACTGTCTGTTTATACAAAAGTCTTGTGTCAGTTGGCAGTACTGTCTGTTTTCGGCCTTGGTCGCACTGCATGGCTGAGGTCTTTCCTTGTCTTCTCTGGGGATTCCTTTTGTTCTTAATGAGATTTGCTGATAGTCTTACATTAAATCATACACGAACATTTTTTGTTCCATTTCGCCACGGAACTTCTGCCATTCCTGAGTCTATTGTTTAACGTTTTATGTAATTCCTTTGTTACCAAAGCTTCTCAAACGCTTTACGTTTCCGCGAAGGTAGCAATGGATATTGCTGTGCTGTATTATGTTGTCTGTCTGTCAGTAGCAGCCTATTTGATCAGAACATTGAGATGCGAGCTTCAAATGTTGCACAATATGCAGGAACAGTCGGACTGTGGAATGTCGACATTGGCCTGGTGTGCCAATGTCGACATTGGCCTGGTGTGTCAATGTCGACATTGGCCTGGTGTGTCAATGTCGACATTGGCCTGGTGTGTCAATGTCGACATTGGCCTGGTGTGCCAATGTCGACATTGGCCTGGTGTGTCAATGTCGACATTGGCCTGGTGTGTCAATGTCGACATTGGCCTGGTGTGTCAATGTCGACATTGGCCTGGTGTGTCAATGTCGACATTGGCCTGGTGTGTCAATGTCGACATTGGCCTGGTGTGTCAATGTCGACATTGGCCTGGTGTGTCAATGTCGACATTGGCCTGGTGTGTCAATGTTCCTTGTAATAACTCCATGTAGCACAGTCCTTCTTGAGAAGCTAACAGGTCTTCAGCTAGTCAAGAAATTCCCCGCGTTTTATGTAACCCGAAGGTTCATTACCGCACTCACAACAGCCCGCCACCTGTCCCTATCCTGAGCCATATCAATCCACTCCATGCCCCCCATCCCACTTCTTGAAGATCCATTTTAATATTGTTCCTTGTAAAGGTGCGCAGGATTAAAGCATTATACCAAACTGTACCTCTTTGTAATGCCTCGCTCTAGCTATATACAGTAAATGTAAGGTAAAGGTAAAGGTAAAGGTCTCCCTAAAACAAACCACGAAGGCTCAGAGAGGGAGTAGAGGTTTAGCTCTACTCTTTCTTTAACCCTGGCACTAGATGTGGGTGGGTGATAAACTCCACGCCCCGGCCGCTTTACCTCCGGGAATGATCAGGTACCCATTGTACAGGAGGCTGGGTAGGCCCCAGGGCCGGTTTGGACGTTTGCTGAAAATCTCGCCGCCAACGGGATTCGATCCCCGGACCGTCCAGGTCGTAGCGAGTCGCTATACCGACTGAGCTATCGCGGCCCACGTAAATGTAAAGAGAGGGTAGTCAAGCGGCCGCAGAGTGTAGACAACAAGCAAACAATTGCTATGTGTCATAAAGAAAAATGTTTTGTCGGTTTTGATTGGCTTTGTCTTAGACTTTTACTGCAAATAAACTGCCTTTAAAAATAACGTGAAATAACAGTGACAGTTGATGTAAACAAGCACCACGGCCGGCCAAGGCGCAACCTCCAGATAAAGACACACGTGGCCTAGCAGAATACTGTTGGTGCGTGAAGGCAGTCATGGCAAAAAGGTGCATGTCTCACTTTGTGTCGAAGTGAGCAGGAAATACGTCATATCGTTGGGCACTGCTACGAAAACATAGCAATATTAGCAGGAGGGCCAGAATGTTCCTCGCTCATAAATGCCATAGCAATACTACACTAACTGAATTTTATATAAACATTCAGTCCGTACCGCGCAGTAAACACACTTTACACAAACATTCAGTCCGTACCGCGCAGTAAACACACTTTACATAAACATTCAGTCCGTACCGCGCAGTAAACACACCTTACATAAACACTCAGTCCGTACCGCGCAGTAAACACACTCCCTCTCAGTTATACAAACCAGTCAGTTAATGCTGTACAGTGAAATAATCGCTGTTTGTTCTGAGATCCACACAAAACACATAAAATACAGTCCGTACCGCGCAGTAAACACACTCCTCTCAGTTATACAAACCAGTCAGTTAATGCTGTACAGTGAAATAATCGCTGTTGTTCTGAGATCCACACAAAACACATAAATACAGTCCGTACCGCGCAGTAAACACACTCCCTCTCAGTTATACAAACCAGTCAGTTAATGCTGTACAGTGAAATAATCGCTGTTTGTTCTGAGATCACACAACATAAATCATCTATAAATCACTCCGTCCGTTCCGATCGCTTGTATCGACACCAAGTGTACATACACACTCCGTCTCAGTTATACAAACCAGTCAGTTAATGTTGTACACGTGAATAATCGCTGTTTGTTCTGAGATCCACACAAAACACATAAATACAGTCCGTACCGCGCAGTAAAACACATTCCGTCTCAGTTATACAAACCAGTCAGTTAATGTTGTACAGTGAAATAATCGCTGTTTGTTCTGAGATCCACACAAAACACATAAATACAGTCCGTACCGCGCAGTAAACACACTCCGTCTCAGTTATACAAACCAGTCAGTTAATGTTGTACAGTGAAATAATCGCTGTGTTGTCTAACTAATACAGTCGTACCGCGCAGTAAAACACTCCTCTCATATACATCATTTAAGTCGTGTACGCGGTCTAGTAAAACACAAATCAGTCCGTACGCGCTAAACACACTCTATCAATAAAACCAGTCAGTTAATGTTGTACAGTGAAATAATCGCTGTTTGTTCTGAGATCCACACAAAAACACATAAATACAGTCCGTACCGCGCAGTAAACACATCCGTCTCAGTTATACAAACCAGTCAGTTAATGTTGTACAGTGAAATAATCGCTGTTTGTTCTGAGATCCACACAAAACACATAAATACAGTCCGTACCGCGCAGTAAACACACTCCGTCTCAGTTATACAAACAGTCAGTTAATGTTGTACAGTGAAATAATCGCTGTTTGTTCTGAGATCCACACAAAACCATAAACATACAGTCCGTACCGCGCAGTAAACACATCCGTCTCAGTTATACAAACCAGTCCAGTTAACTGTTGTACAGTGAAATAATCGCTGTTTGTTCTGAGATCCACACAAAACACAATAAATACAGTCCGTACCGCGCAGTAAACACACTCCGTCTCAGTTATACAAACCAGTCAGTTAATGTTGTACAGTGAAATAATCGCTGTTTGTTCTGAGATCCACACAAAACACATAAATACAGTCCGTACGCGCAGTAAACACACCCGTCTCAGTTATACAAACCAGTCAGTTAATGTTGTACAGTGAAATAATCGCTGTTTGTTCTGAGATCCACACAAAACACATAAATACAGTCCGTACCGCGCAGTAAACACACTCCGTCTCAGTTATACAAACCAGTCAGTTAATGTGTACAGTGAAATAATCGCTGTTTGTTCTGAGATCCACACAAAACACATAAATACAGTCCGTACCGCGCAGTAAACACACTCCGTCTCAGTTATACAAACCAGTCAGTTAATGTTGTACAGTGAAATAATCGCTGTTTGTTCTGAGATCCACACAAAACACATAAATACAGTCCGTACCGCGCAGTAAACACACTCCGTCTCAGTTATACAAACCAGTCAGTTAAATGTTGTACAGTGAAATAATCGCTGTTTGTTCTGAGATCCACACAAAACACATAAAAATACAGTCCGTACCGCGCAGTAAACACACTCCGTCTCAGTTATACAAACCAGTCAGTTAATGTTGTACAGTGAAATAATCGCTGTTTGTTCTGAGATCCACACAAAACACATAAATACAGTCCGTACCGCGCAGTAAACACATCCGTCTCAGTTATACAAACCAGTCAGTTAATGTTGTACAGTGAAATAATCGCTGTTTGTTCTGAGATCCACACAAAACACATAAATACAGTCCGTACCGCGCAGTAAACACACTCCGTCTCAGTTATACAAACCAGTCAGTTAATGTTGTACAGTGAAATAATCGCTGTTTGTTCTGAGATCCACACAAAACACATAAATACAGTCCGTACCGCGCAGTAAACACACTCCGTCTCAGTTATACAAACAGTCAGTTAATGTTGTACAGTGAAATAATCGCTGTTTGTTCTGAGATCCACACAAACACATAAATACAGTCCGTACCGCGCAGTAAACACACTTCCGTCTCAGTTATACAAACCAGTCAGTTAATGTTGTACAGTGAAATAATCGCTGTTTGTTCTGAGATCCACACAAAACACATAAATACAGTCCGTACCGCGCAGTAAACACACTCCGTCTCAGTTATACAAACCAGTCAGTTATATGTTGTACAGTGAAATAATCGCTGTTTGTTCTGAGATCCACACAAAACACATAAACATTCAGTCCGTACCGCGCAGTAAACGCACTCCGTCTCAGTTATACAAACCAGTCAGTTAATGTTGTACAGTGAAATAATCGCTGTTTGTTCTGAGATCCACACAAAACACATAAATACAGTCCGTACCGTGCAGTAAACACACCCCGTCTCAGTTATACAAACCAGTCAGTTAATGTTGTACAGTGAAATATAATCGCTGTTTGTTCTGAGATCCACACAAAACACATAAATACAGTCCGTACCGCGCAGTAAACACACTCCGTCGTTATACAAACCAGTCAGTTAATGTTGTACAGTGAAATAATCGCTGTTTGTTCTGAGATCCACACAAAACACATAAATACAGTCCGTACCGCGCAGTAAACACATCCGTCTCGTTACACAGTTATACAAACCAGTCAGTTAATGTTGTACAGTGAAATAATCGCTGTTTGTTCTGAGATCCACACAAAACACATAAAATACAGTCCGTACCGCGCAGTAAACACACTCCGTCTCAGTTATACAAACCAGTCAGTTAATGTTGTACAGTGAAATAATCGCTGTTTGTTCTGAGATCCACACAAAACACATAAATACAGTCCGTACCGCGCAGTAAACACACTCCGTCTCAGTTATACAAACCAGTCAGTTAATGTTGTACAGTGAAATAATCGCTGTTTGTTCTGAGATCCACACAAAAACACATAAATACAGTCCGTACCGCGCAGTAAACACACTCCGTCTCAGTTATACAAACCAGTCAGTTAATGTTGTACAGTGAAATAATCGCTGTTTGTTCTGAGATCCACACAAAACACATAAATACAGTCCGTACCGCGCAGTAAACACACTCCGTCTCAGTTATACAAACCAGTCAGTTAATGTTGTACAGTGAAATAATCGCTGTTTGTTCTGAGATCCACACAAAACACATAAATACAGTCCGTACCGCGCAGTAAACACACTCCGTCTCAGTTATACAAACCAGTCAGTTAATGTTGTACAGTGAAATAATCGCTGTTTGTTCTGAGATCCACACAAAACACATAAATACAGTCCGTACCGCGCAGTAAACACACTCCGTCTCAGTTATACAAACCAGTCAGTTAATGTTGTACAGTGAAATAATCGCTGTTTGTTCTGAGATCCACACAAAACACATAAATACAGTCCGTACCGCGCAGTAAACACACTCCGTCTCAGTTATACAAACCAGTCAGTTAATGTTGTACAGTGAAATAATCGCTGTTTGTTCTGAGATCCACACAAAACACATAAAATACAGTCCGTACCGCGCAGTAAACACACTCCGTCTCAGTTATACAAACCAGTCAGTTAATGTTGTACAGTGAAATAATCGCTGTTTGTTCTGAGATCCACACAAAACACATAAATACAGTCCGTACCGCGCAGTAAACACACTCCGTCTCAGTTATACAAACCAGTCAGTTAATGTTGTACAGTGAAATAATCGCTGTTTGTTCTGAGATCCACACAAAACACATAAATACAGTCCGTACCGCGCAGTAAACACACTCCGTCTCAGTTATACAAACCAGTCAGTTAATGTTGTACAGTGAAATAATCGCTGTTTGTTCTGAGATCCACACAAAACACAAAAAATACAGTCCGTACCGCGCAGTAAACACACTCCGTCTCAGTTATACAAACCAGTCAGTTAATGTTGTACAGTGAAATAATCGCTGTTTGTTTGAGATCCACACAAAACACATAAATACGTCCGTACCGCGCAGTAAAACACTCGTCTCAGTTATACAACCAGTCAGTTAATGTTGTACAGTGAAATAATCGCTGTTGTTCTGAGATCCACACAAACACATAAATACAGTCCGTACCGCGCGTAAACACATCCGTCTCAGTTATACAACAGTCAGTTAATGTGTACAGTGAAATAATCGCTGTTTGTTCTGAGATCCAACAAAACACAAAATACAGTCCGTACCGCGCAGTAAACACACTCCGTCTCAGTTATCAAACAGTCAGTTAAGTTGTACAGTGAAATAATCGCGTTTGTTCTGAGATCCACACAAAACACATAACATTCAGTCCGTACCGCGCAGTAAACGCACTCGTCTCAGTTATACAAACCAGTCAGTTAATGTGTACAGTGAATAATCGTGTTGTTCTGAGATCCACACAAAACACAAAAATACAGTCGTACGCGCAGTAACCACTCCGTCTCAGTTATAAAACAGTCAGTTATGTTGTACAGTGAAATATCGCTGTTTGTTCTGAGATCCACACAAAACACAAAACATTCAGTCCGTACAGGCAGTAAACGCACTCCGTCTCAGTTTACAAACCAGTCAGTTAATGTTGTACAGTGAAATAATCGCTGTTTGTTCTGAGATCCACAAAAACACATAAATACAGTCCGTACGCGCAGTAACGCACTCGTCTCAGTTATACAAACCAGTCAGTAATGTTGTACAGTGAAATAATCGCTGTTTGTTCTGAGATCCACACAAAACACATAATACAGTCGTACGTGCAGTAAACACACCCGTCTCAGTTATACAAAGCAGTCAGTTAATGTTGTACAGTAAAATAATCGCTGTTTGTTCTGGATCCACACAAAACACATAAATACAGTCCGTACCGCGCAGTAAACCACTCCGTCTCAGTTATACATCCAGTCAGTTAATGTTGTACAGTGAAATAATCGCTGTTTGTTCTGAGATCACACAAAAACAAAAATACAGTCCGTACCGCGCAGTAAACCACTCCGTCTCAGTTATACAACCAGTCAGTTAATTTTCAGTGAATAATCGCTGTTTGTTCTGAGATCCACAAACAATAATACAGTCCGTACCGCGCAGTAACACACTCCGTCTCAGTTATACAAACAGTCAGTTATGTTGTACAGTGAAATAATCGCTGTTTGTTCTGAGATCCACACAAAACACATAAATACAGTCCGTACCGCGCAGTAAACACACTCCGTCTCAGTTATACAAACCAGTCAGTTAATGTGTACAGTGAAATAATCGCTGTTTGTTCTGAGATCCACACAAAACACATAAATACAGTCCGTACCGCGCAGTAAACACACTCCGTCTCAGTTATACAACCAGTCAGTTAATGTTGTACAGTGAAATAATCGCTGTTTGTTCTCAGATCCACACAAAACACATAAATACAGTCCGTACCGCGCAGTAAACACACTCCGTCTCAGTTATACAAACCAGTCAGTTAATGTTGTACAGTGAAATAATCGCTGTTTGTTCTGAGATCCACACAAAACACATAAATACAGTCCGTACCGCGCAGTAAACACACTCCGTCTCAGTTATACAAACCAGTCAGTTAATGTGTACAGTGAAATAATCGCTGTTTGTTCTGAGATCCACACAAAACACATAAATACAGTCCGTACCGCGCAGTAAACACACTCCGTCTCAGTTATACAAACCAGTCAGTTAATGCTGTACAGTGAAATAATCGCTGTTTGTTCTGAGATCCACACAAAACACATAAACATTCAGTCCGTACCGCGCAGTAAACGCACTCCGTCTCAGTTATACAAACCAGTCAGTTAATGTGTACAGTGAAATAATCGCTGTTTGTTCTGAGATCCACACAAAACACATAAATACAGTCCGTACCGCGCAGTAAACACACTCCGTCTCAGTTATACAAACCAGTCAGTTAATGCTGTACAGTGAAATAATCGCTGTTTGTTCTGAGATCCACACAAAACACATAAATACAGTCCGTACCGCGCAGTAAACACACTCCGTCTCAGTTATACAAACCAGTCAGTTAATGTGTACAGTGAAATAATCGCTGTTTGTTCTGAGATCCACACAAAACACATAAACATTCAGTCCGTACCGCGCAGTAAACGCACTCTGTCTCAGTTATACAAACCAGTCAGTTAATGCTGTACAGTGAAATAATCGCTGTTTGTTCTGAGATCCACACAAAACACATAAATACAGTCCGTACCGCGCAGTAAACACACTCCGTCTCAGTTATACAAACCAGTCAGTTAATGTTATACAGTGAAATAATTGCTGTTTGTTCTGAGATCCACACAAAACACATAAATACACTGTGTGGACAGAACGTAGAATTTGTGAACGTTAAACATGGTGGTACATATAGTAACCACTGGGCTTTAGAGGGTTAACGACATGTTAGGAAGCCACTTATGCAAAGGCATACAATATGCTGTTCTAGTAACACGAACGACATCAATTCCCCACTGTCAGTCTCCCACTTCACACAATCCTCTTACCAACATCTCACACCCGTCGCAATGTTTTACGAACAAAGCGACTCATTTGCTGAACATTCAGACCCTCTGCGATGTGACGCCATGTCGTTAGGCGTGTAGATTTGAGAGAAAAAAAAACTTGCCACCGTTGTGAATCGAACCCGCATCTTCCAGTTCATAGTGTACCGGCATCAAGATTTTGGCTTCAATAACATTAATAAATAAAGGATAGAATGTATATACAATCACATATACAAGTATATATATATATATGTATATGCCACTACTGACATGGCACAATGTGTGATCTTCAGGCTGCAGTCCCTGCCTGTCTTGCACATGAAACATTTATTGGTTCTTGATTGAGCTCGGCTACGTTTAATTGGCTATCGGCACGACAAGGACTGATCGTTGTCTAATTAACTGCTTTATGATTTCAAAGAATTTATAATTACCTAGGGCCGTACAAAGCTATAGAACTCGCATCTTCCTCTTGACCGAAATTGAGAATTCAATGTGCTGATTATTTAACCCTCTAAAGCCCAGTGTTTACTATATGTACCACCATGTTTAACATACACAAATTCTACGTTCTGCCCACACAGTGTATTTATGTGTTTTGTGTGGATCTCAGAACAAACAGCGATTATTTCACTGTACAGCATTAACTGACTGGTTTGTATAACTGAGACGTAGTGTGTTTACTGCGCGGTACGGACTGTATTTATGTGTTTTGTGTGGATCTCAGAACAAACAGCGATTATTTCACTGTACAGCATTAACTGACTGGTTTGTATAACTGAGACGGAGTGTGTTTACTGCGCGGTACGGACTGTATTTATGTGTTTTGTGTGGATCTCAGAACAAACAGCGATTATTTCACTGTACAGCATTAACTGACTGGTTTGTATAACTGAGACGTAGTGTGTTTTACTGCGCGGTACGGACTGTATTTATGTGTTTTGTGTGGATCTCAGAACAAACAGCGATTATTTCACTGTACAGCATTAACTGACTGGTTTGTATAACTGAGACGGAGTGTGTTTACTGCGCGGTACGGACTGTATTTATGTGTTTTGTGTGGATCTCAGAACAAACAGCGATTATTTCACTGTACAACATTAACTGACTGGTTTGTGTAACTGAGACGGAGTGTGTTTACTGCGCGGTACGGACTGTATTTATGTGTTTTGTGTGGATCTCAGAACAAACAGCGATTATTTCACTGTACAGCGTTAACTGACTGGTTTGTATAACTGAGACGGAGTGTGTTTACTGCGCGGTACGGACTGAATGTTTATGTAAAGTGTGTTTACTGCGCGGTACGAGCTGAATGTTTATACAGGTTATGTAATTGACGTCAATGTTAGTGTTTAAAGGGTTAGAGACATGAAAACTTACATTTGGCTTTGTGGAAAAAAAAATGCGTATTTACTTTTAACCTGACAGCCCCGAAATTTTTACTACTACTAGTACTATTGCTACTGCCACTACTACTGCTACTACTACGACAACCAGGAATATTTCATCTAAGAAGCAATTCTAGAAGTGAGAACTGAGTACATTTAGCACAGCAATAACAAGCTTTCCTTGAACAACTGACTCACAACAGCTGTCAGTTCACTTCGTATTAATGTCGGCACATTCAAAGCTTATGCTCGCTATGTTTGCTGTTAGCAGCTACAAGATCACAGCTGACTTCACTGCAAGTCACGTCGTCCTTCCAGCTGCACTGCTACGTCAGTCGCCAGTCGCCAGTCGCAGTTCACAACACCTGACTCTCTCTCTCTTTACAGCACGTACAGTCGCTACACACACCGACACTCATCATTGCAAATTATGCTTTTTCTCTCTTATTTTGACAGCGTGTCAATATGCGTAACAACAAGACGAATGAGTGAAAGACAGAGACAGAATTACGAGTGGCCAAAGGCGCGAGTAGCTGCACTGTAACTTGTTATGTGGATAATATGGCGAAGTTGATCTATTTGCTTTCAGCAAACGTTTCATTTAATGTATTCACATAGCTTACTGCCTTCTCCAATATCACATAGCTTACTCCCTTCTCCAACATCACATAGCTTACTCCCTTCTTCAACATCACATAGCTTACTACCTTCTTCAACATCACATAGCTTACTACCTTCTCCAACTTCACATAGCTTACTGCCATCTACAACATCATATAGCTTACTGCCTTCTACAACATCACATAGCTTACTGCATTCTCCAACATTACATAGCTTACTCCCTTCTCCAACATCACATAGCGTACTGCCTTCTCCAACATCACATAGCTTACTCCCTTCTCCAACATCACATAGCTTACTCCCTTCTCCAACATCACATAGCTTACTGCCTTCTCCAACATCACATAGCGTACTGCCTTCTCCAATATCACATAGCTTACTCCCTTCTCCAACATCACATAGCTTACTGCATTCTCCAACAACACATAGCTTACTGTCTTTTACAACATCACATAGGTTACTGCCTTCTACAAAACCACATAGCTTACTGCATTCTCCAAAATTACATAGCTTACTCCCTTCTCCAATATCACATAGCTTACTGCCTTCTCCAACATCACATAGCTTACTCCCTTCTCCAACATCACATAGCTTACTCCCTTCTCCAACATCACATACATTACTCCCTTCTCCAACATCACATAGCTTACTGCCTTCTCCAACATCACATAGCTTACTCCTTTCTCCAACATCACATAGCTTACTGCCTTCTCCAACATCACATAGCTTACTGCCTTCTCCAACATCACATAGCTTACTCCCTTCTCCAACATCACATAGCTTACTGCCTTCTCCAACATCAGGCCTCTTTGCAACAATACATACACCAACAATGCGAAGTTTAGTGCAGGAAACTTAACGTACCGATAGCACAACCAACAGAAGCCGATTAACTCAGCACTAATCACGTGACAGTTAGTGTCCGGACATGACACCAACCACCTTGATACTCAGTACAGCATCTCAATGTTCACAGCCTTTCAGCCGATCTCCAAATTACGACCAGCGCTCTATAACACTGTGCACTGAACCCCAGACGGTATGGGCGTGCCGCGGTGGGCTGGACAGACCAACTCGAACAGTTGTTGAAGTAAAAGCTACAAGCTGAGGAACAAAACTGAACACTTCGAGCTACGCCCACCTTAGCTATTCTACATACCGCACACATGATATGAATATAAAACTGAGGTAGGATTTTACGTTTTAAAATTTAACAATTGACTTTTGTTCAATAGGTCTTTGCGAAGGTCATGTATAGAAATTATGGTAAGGTTTGGACTTGTTACACTTTTGCCGTACCAATGTGCGGAGAGAAAACACTTCGTGGCGCGTTTTACGGAAAATATTTCGTGGTTCTCTAAATACCTATGGCAATTTGTAATTCATTACATCACGGTATGTGGTACCTTTATCTCGTGTCTAGTGTCATGTAACAGACAAATGCCTCCCTGTATGTTTGTCTTACTGCAAATTGTAATCATTCGAAATATAGAGTATATTTCCCTACACTACTCGGTCTTTTCAGTTCCGAATATAATACCGGTATGCACTTCTAATAAGCCTCACGAATACTCCTCATTACGCTTATTTCATTTTTATTGACTTCCTGACTTATGTTCATGTAGATATATGCAACTGAAAGGGAAATATTTTGTGTGTGTAGGAGATAGCAATATTGACAGATAGTCTTCGCTGTGAATATGTTGCAGAAATGTTTATGATGCAATTTTTAACCCTCTAAAGTCCAGTGGTTACTATATGTACCACCACGTTTAACATTCACAAATTCTACGTTCTGTCCACACAGTGTATTTATGTGTTTTGTGTGGATCTCAGAACAAACAGCGATTATTTCACTGTACAGCATTAACTGACTGGCTTGTATAACTGAGACGGAGTGTGTTTACTGCGCGGTACGGACTGTATTTATGTGTTTTGTGTGGATCTCAGAACAAACAGCGATTATTTCACTGTACAGCATTAACTGACTGGTTTGTATAACTGAGACGGAGTGTGTTTACTGCGCGGTACGGACTGTATTTATGTGTTTTGTGTGGATCTCAGAACAAACAGCGATTATTTCACTGTACAACATTAACTGACTGGTTTGTATAACTGAGACGGAGTGTGTTTACTGCGCGGTACGGACTGTATTTATGTGCTTTGTGTGGATCTCAGAACAAACAGCGATTATTTCACTGTACAGCATTAACTGACTGGTTTGTATAACTGAGACGGAGTGTGTTTACTGCGCGGTACGGACTGTATTTATGTGCTTTGTGTGGATCTCAGAACAAACAGCGATTATTTCACTGTACAGCATTAACTGACTGGTTTGTATAACTGAGACGGAGTGTGTTTACTGCGCGGTACGGACTGTATTTATGTGCTTTGTGTGGATCTCAGAACAAACAGCGATTATTTCACTGTACAGCATTAACTGACTGGTTTGTATAACTGAGACGGAGTGTGTTTACTGCGCGGTACGGACTGTATTTATGTGCTTTGTGTGGATCTCAGAACAAACAGCGATTATTTCACTGTACAGCATTAACTGACTGGTTTGTATAACTGAGACGGAGTGTGTTTACTGCGCGGTACGGACTGTATTTATGTGCTTTGTGTGGATCTCAGAACAAACAGCGATTATTTCACTGTACAGCATTAACTGACTGGTTTGTATAACTGAGACGGAGTGTGTTTACTGCGCGGTACGGACTGTATTTATGTGCTTTGTGTGGATCTCAGAACAAACAGCGATTATTTCACTGTACAGCATTAACTGACTGGTTTGTATAACTGAGACGGAGTGTGTTTACTGCGCGGTACGGACTGTATTTATGTGCTTTGTGTGGATCTCAGAACAAACAGCGATTATTTCACTGTACAGCATTAACTGACTGGTTTGTATAACTGAGACGGAGTGTGTTTACTGCGCGGTACGGACTGTATTTATGTGCTTTGTGTGGATCTCAGAACAAACAGCGATTATTTCACTGTACAGCATTAACTGACTGGTTTGTATAACTGAGACGGAGTGTGTTTACTGCGCGGTACGGACTGTATTTATGTGCTTTGTGTGGATCTCAGAACAAACAGCGATTATTTCACTGTACAGCATTAACTGACTGGTTTGTATAACTGAGACGGAGTGTGTTTACTGCGCGGTACGGACTGTATTTATGTGCTTTGTGTGGATCTCAGAACAAACAGCGATTATTTCACTGTACAGCATTAACTGACTGGTTTGTATAACTGAGACGGAGTGTGTTTACTGCGCGGTACGGACTGTATTTATGTGCTTTGTGTGGATCTCAGAACAAACAGCGATTATTTCACTGTACAGCATTAACTGACTGGTTTGTATAACTGAGACGGAGGTGTGTTTACTGCGCGGTACGGACTGTATTTATGTGTTTTGTGTGGATCTCAGAACAAACAGCGATTATTTCACTGTACAACATTAACTGACTAGTTTGTATAACTGAGACGGAGTGTGTTTACTGCGCGGTACGGACTGTATTTATGTGTTTTGTGTGGATCTCAGAACAAACAGCGATTATTTCACTGTACAGCATTAACTGACTGGTTTGTATAACTGAGACGGAGTGTGTTTACTGCGCGGTACGGACTGTATTTATGTGCTTTGTGTGGATCTCAGAACAAACAGCGATTATTTCACTGTACAGCATTAACTGACTGGTTTGTATAACTGAGACGGAGTGTGTTTACTGCGCGGTACGGACTGTATTTATGTGTTTTGTGTGGATCTCAGAACAAACAGCGATTATTTCACTGTACAGCATTAACTGACTGGTTTGTATAACTGAGACGGAGTGTGTTTACTGCGCGGTACGGACTGTATTTATGTGTTTTGTGTGGATCTCAGAACAAACAGCGATTATTTCACTGTACAACATTAACTGACTAGTTTGTATAACTGAGACGGAGTGTGTTTACTGCGCGGTACGGACTGTATTTATGTGTTTTGTGTGGATCTCAGAACAAACAGCGATTATTTCACTGTACAGCATTAACTGACTGGTTTGTATAACTGAGACGGAGTGTGTTTACTGCGCGGTACGGTCTGTATTTATGTGTTTTGTGTGGATCTCAGAACAAACAGCGATTATTTCACTGTACAGCATTAACTGACTGGTTTGTATAACTGAGACGGAGTGTGTTTACTGCGCGGTACGGACTGTATTTATGTGTTTTGTGTGGATCTCAGAACAAACAGCGATTATTTCACTGTACAACATTAACTGACTAGTTTGTATAACTGAGACGGAGTGTGTTTACTGCGCGGTACGGACTGTATTTATGTGTTTTGTGTGGATCTCAGAACAAACAGCGATTATTTCACTGTACAGCATTAACTGACTGGTTTGTATAACTGAGACGGAGTGTGTTTACTGCGCGGTACGGACTGTATTTATGTGTTTTGTGTGGATCTCAGAACAAACAGCGATTATTTCACTGTACAACATTAACTGACTGGTTTGTATAACTGAGACGGAGTGTGTTTACTGCGCGGTACGGACTGAGTGTTTATGTAAAGTGTGTTTACTGCGCGGTACGGAATGGATCTTTATATGCATTAGCCCAATGTGGACGAATTCAATCCCCGATATGTTAATGATATTACTGTGGTACAGCGATTACGTAATCACAGAAACTGCAGCGATAAAAGCTCACGTGACCCTTTAAAGATTTATAAAATATATTCCTTGAAATTTTGTGGTGTGTGTGTGTGTGTGTGTGCAGCCGTTCTGTGCACAATTCTGTCATTTAGCTTCTAGTCTCGAGTGAGAATTATGCAATAGCAGTGAATTCCACTTGCTGTAATTTTACTTAACAGGTTCGTGGTTTATACAAGGACGTTCTTTTTATGTGTTCAATGGCGGCGTGATATTTGAGTCATAATATAGAAGGACATATTGATGGAATAATATTAGTCCATTTTCAGTCACTAGCATTGCACTTTCAATTACAATTTCCAGCCTAGACGTTGTTAGTTGAACCAAGGACCTCTCGAACCCCCAGTCCAAACGACGGCACGTGTTTGTTAGGTGAAGCGCAAGGCTGTACGCTACACACCGGCACAGCGTCGCATAAATTACAAAACTTAACTCAGTAACACGATGCAGCAGGTTTCTACATAGAAGCTGACAGTCGCTCAGCAAGTTCTTAGTTTATCCTCGAGAACGTGGCATTAGAACCAACAAGGTATTGTCGGTTGCATAATTAGTTTCATATCTAGTTCTACCAAGTTGCTTCTTCTCTTCAGGAACTTGCAAACATTTTAGTATGGGTGATGAGGAAACGGAGTATGCCTTCATGTAGTGTCAACAGAATACAGGACGATATCACAACGTAAAAACAGCTTGTCAACAGAATACAGGACGATATCACAACGTAAAAACAGCTTGTCAACAGAATACAGGACAATATCATAATGTAAAAACAGCTTGTCAACAGAATACAGGACGATATCACAACGTAAAAACAGCTTGTCAACAGAATACAGGACGATATCACAACGTAAAAACAGCTTGTCAACAGAATACAGGACGATATCACAACGTAAAAACAGCTTGTCAACAGAATACAGGACAATATCATAATGTAAAAACAGCTTGTCAACAGAATACAGGACAATATCACAACGTAAAAACAGCTTGTCAACAGAATACAGGACGATATCACAACGTAAAAACAGCTTGTCAACAGAATACAGGACGATATCATAATGTAAAAACAGCTTGTCAACAGAATACAGGACAATATCAACGCGTAAAAACAGCTTGTCAACAGAATACAGGACGATATCACAACGTAAAAACAGCTTGTCAACAGAATACAGGACGATATCATAATGTAAAAACAGCTTGTCAACAGAATGCAGGACGATATCACAACGTAAAAACAGCTTGTAAGTACGTTTTGAAAATGTGGGAAATTTCAAATAATTAGGAACGAGAGCGAAAGGTAAAAATTGCGGCGTGAAAAAACTACGATTCGATTAAATCCAGCGAATGTTTGCTAGTCTCGAGCCCAGACTCCCTTGTGTGCTATCTGGGAATATAAATATTGAAACATGCAGAAGTGTGTGTGTGCCTGATGTTGTGTAAGTGTGCCTTATGTTGTGTAAGTGTGTCTGATGTTGTGTAAGTATGTCTGATGTTGTGTAAGTGTGCCTGATGTTGTGTAAGTGTGCCTTATGTTGTGTAAGTATGTCTGATGTTGTGTAAGTGTGCCTGATGTTGTGTAAGTGTGCCTGATGTTGTGTAAGTGTGCCTTATGTTGTGTAAGTGTGCCTGATGTTGTGTAAGTGTGCCTTATGTTGTGTAAGTGTGTCTGATGTTGTGTAAGTATGTCTGATGTTGTGTAAGTGTGCCTGATGTTGTGTAAGTGTGCCTGATGTTGTGTAAGTGTGCCTGATGTTGTGTAAGTGTGTCTGATGTTGTGTAAGTGTGCCTGATGTTGTGTAAGTGTGTCTGATGTTGTGTAAGTGTGTCTGATGTTGTGTAAGTGTGCCTGATGTTGTGTAAGTGTGCCTGATGTTGTGTAAGTGTGTCTGATGTTGTGTAAGTGTGTCTGATGTTGTGTAAGTGTGCCTGATGTTGTGTAAGTGTGCCTGATGTTGTGTAAGTGTGTCTGATGTTGTGTAAGTGTGTCTGATGTTGTGTAATTGTGTCTG
This sequence comes from Reticulitermes speratus, assembly GCA_021186555.1. NCBI lineage: Eukaryota > Metazoa > Arthropoda > Insecta > Blattodea > Rhinotermitidae > Reticulitermes > Reticulitermes speratus. The sequence goes on from JAJKFL010000026.1 coordinate 871,461, forward strand.
ATGTTGTGTAAGTGTGCCTGATGTTGTGTAAGTGTGCCTGATGTTGTGTAAGTGTGCCTGATGTTGTGTAAGTGTGCCTGATGTTGTGTAAGTGTGCCTGATGTTGTGTAAGGGCGAGAAACCTGTTCAGGCACATTAAGGTAAGGGGAAAGTAGGGAGCTGATGAAGATATTTTGGACTAAACGAGAGAAGATGACAGAAGACTGGAGAAAATTGCAGAGTGTGGAGCTTCATGATTTGTGCTCCTATCAAATATTATTTGGTGATAAAATCAAGAAGAATGAGGTGGGCGAGGCATGTAGTACGTATGGGGGACAGGAAAGGATCATAACGGATTTGTTGCGGAAAAGTGAAGGCAAGAGCTCACTTGGAAGACCTATGTGTAGATGGTATAATAATATTGAAGTATACTCTAAAGAAATTGGGTGGGATGGCGTCGACTGAATTTATGTGGTTCACGGTACAGCCAATTTGTGGGCTTTTGTGAAAACGGTAATGAACCTTCGACTGCCATAAAACGTGCGGAATTTCTTGACTATCTGAGCAAGTATCAGCTTCTCAAGAAGGACTGTCATCTGTGGAGTTAGCTGGGGCACAGGGCCGTAGCCGCAGCCTCACAGAATTTATGTCCCGCGGTTATTCGAAATGAGAGGTCAATGAGACGAAAACTCGAACACAAGCGAAGAAACAAAACACTGCAGATTGAACAAACGAGCTACCAAGCCAGCCGGTCTTCTTCCTACTTTCAGAACCAGTTTCATCTCGCGCAACTCCAGCTTGTTAAACTTTACAAAAAAAGCTAATGATTTCTTTAAGTTTCACGTGTTCCGGCACTGTGACTTTAAAGCCAGCAATAACAAGCAATAACACATTTAGCCGCCCAACAGTATCACTGTGCGACCTTGCTATTCAGAACCCACAGAACTGCTATAAATCTATACCTATGAAGACAATCTGTAGTGACGTCACACGGACCAGCAAACCGGTTATAAAGTTCAGACTGAGATACGAAACTCAGCATGCACAAAACGTAACTTGTCCTAGTTTTTTGTTTATTTATAAGATTTGTAAACATTTCTAATGAATCATTAAGCCAGCTTGGCAACTGGCCCTCTGTGACGTGAACAGATAGTTTGAGAGAGCCAATTCTTGGTCTAGTCAGTATTCATCTTCTATGTTTTACACAGAAACACGTTACTACACTGGGTTTTATTTCCATCTTCAAGAAGGAAGAAAATTTAGGGCCGTGCCATGACTCAGGCTCTCAGTCGTCGACCTACCACCGCGGAGGGCCGGGTTCGATCCAGGGTCAGTTCGTATGGGATTTGTGGTGGACAAAGTGAAACTGTACAAGGTTTTTCTTCCACAGGAACTGTGTGTTTTGATGAAAGAATGCCTGCTTGAACATTACAGGAACTGTGTGTTTTGATGACAGAATGCGTGCTTGAACATTACAGGAACTGTATGTTTTGATGACAGAATGCCTGCTTGAACATTACAGGAACTGTGTGTTTTGATGACAGAATGCGTGCTTGAACATTACAGGAACTGTGTGTTTTGATGACAGAATGCGTGCTTGAACATTACAGGAACTGTGTGTTTTGATGAAAGAATGCCTGCTTGAACATTACAGGAACTGTGTGTTTTGATGACAGAATGCGTGCTTGAACATTACAGGAACTGTGTGTTTTGATGACAGAATGCGTGCTTGAACATTACAGAAACTGTGTGTTTTGATGACAGAATGCCTGCTTGAACAATAGAGGAACTGTGTGTTTTGATGACAGAATGCCTGCTTGAACATTACAGGAAATGTGTTTTGATGACAGAATTCCTGCTTGAACAATACATGAACTGTGTGTTTTGATGACAGAATGCCTGCTTGAACATTACATGAACTGTGTGTTTTGATGACAGAATGCCTGCTTGAACAATACATGAACTGTGTGTTTTGATGACAGAATGCCTGCTTGAACAATACATGAACTGTGTGTTTTGATGACAGAATGCCTGCTTGAACAATACATGAACTGTGTGTTTTGATGACAGAATGCCTGCTTGAACAATACATGAACTGTGTGTTTTGATGACAGAATGCCTGCTTGAACAATACATGAACTGTGTGTTTTGATGACAGAATGCCTGCTTGAACAATACATGAACTGTGTGTTTTGATGACAGAATGCCTGCTTCAACAATACAGGAACTGTGTGTTTTGATGACAGAATGCCTGCTTCAACAATACAGGAACTGTGTGTTTTGATGACAGAATGCCTGCTTCAACAATACAGGAACTGTGTGTTTTGATGACAGAATGCCTGCTTGAACAATACATGAACTGTGTGTTTTGATGACAGAATGCCTGCTTCAACAATACAGGAACTGTGTGTTTTGATGACAGAATGCCTGCTTCAACAATACAGGAACTGTGTGTTTTGATGACAGAATGCCTGCTTCAACAATACAGGAACTGTGTGTTTTGATGACAGAATGCCTGCTTGAACATTACAGGAACTGTGTGTTTTGATGACAGAATGCCTGCTTCAACAATACAGGAACTGTGTTTTTTGATGACAGAATGCCTGCTTCAACAATACAGGAACTGTGTGTTTTGATGACAGAATGCCTGCTTCAACAATACAGGAACTGTGTGTTTTGATGACAGAATGCGTGCTTGAACATTACAGGAACTGTGTGTTTTGATGACAGAATGCCTGCTTCAACAATACAGGAACTGTGTGTTTTGATGACAGAATGCCTGCTTGAACATTACAGGAACTGTGTGTTTTGATGACAGAATGCCTGCTTGAACAATACATGAACTGTGTGTTTTGATGACAGAATGCCTGCTTCAACAATACAGGAACTGTGTGTTTTGATGACAGAATGCCTGCTTCAACAATACAGGAACTGTGTGTTTTGATGACAGAATGCCTGCTTCAACAATACAGGAACTGTGTGTTTTGATGACAGAATGCCTGCTTGAACATTACAGGAACTGTGTGTTTTGATGACAGAATGCCTGCTTCAACAATACAGGAACTGTGTTTTTTGATGACAGAATGCCTGCTTCAACAATACAGGAACTGTGTGTTTTGATGACAGAATGCCTGCTTCAACAATACAGGAACTGTGTGTTTTGATGACAGAATGCGTGCTTGAACATTACAGGAACTGTGTGTTTTGATGACAGAATGCCTGCTTCAACAATACAGGAACTGTGTGTTTTGATGACAGAATGCCTGCTTGAACATTACAGGAACTGTGTGTTTTGATGACAGAATGCCTGCTTCAACAATACAGGAACTGTGTGTTTTGATGACAGAATGCCTGCTTCAACAATACAGGAACTGTGTGTTTTGATGACAGAATGCCTGCTTCAACAATACAGGAACTGTGTGTTTTAATGACAGAATGCCTGCTTCAACAATACAGGAACTGTGTGTTTTGATGACAGAATGCCTGCTTCAACAATACAGGAACTGTGTGTTTTGATGACAGAATGCCTGCTTCAACAATACAGGAACTGTGTGTTTTGATGACAGAATTCCTGCTTCAACAATACAGGAACTGTGTGTTTTGATGACAGAATGCCTGCTTCAACAATACAGGAACTGTTTGTTTTGATGACAGAATGCCTTTGTAGACCTCGCACAACTGTCACAACAAACACCCGTTCAGTTCCAACACAATACCAACAGACTGCACTTTAGAATGCCATGTACTTCTTGTCAGTACATAACTAGCTCTAAACATTACTTGCCTGAACATTTCGGTTGATATCCTGTGACCACAACATCATTCCACCTCTCAGTGCTTTCAGAAATGCAACGATAAATCGTACGGAAATTCATTCTACAACTCACAGCGTCTTCCAGTTACGAGCTGCGTTTGTCTTTCACCTTCCAACAGCCCCTAAAGTTCTGGCGAGCCTACAGGACACAAGACAACAGACACCAGCTTCATTTCGTGTCTTTGAAGACACGTGTAGGCACGTGTCTTTGAAGACACGTGTAGGGACGTGTCATGGTTCACGAGGATACCTGGCAAGTCCCAGGCCAAGAAGGTGGGATTTGTGGTGGACAAAGTGGCGCTACCACGACTATAAAATGTAGCTAACCACAGTACAACTTGTGCCCATTACATCACGACTATAAAATGTAGCTAACCACAGTACAACTTGTGCCCATTACACCACGACTATAAAATGTAGCTAACCACAGTACAACTTGTGTCCATTACACCACGACTATAAAATGTAGCTAACCACAGTACAACTTGTGCCCATTACATCACGACTATAAAATGTAGCTAACCACAGTACAACTTGTGCCCATTACATCACGACTATAAAATGTAGCTAACCACAGTACAACTTGTGCCCATTACATCACGACTATAAAATGTAGCTAACCACAGTACAATTTGTGTCCATTACACCACGACTATAAAATGTAGCTAACCACAGTACAGTTTGTGCCCATTACACCACAACTATAAAATGTAGCTAACCACAGTACACCACTACTATAAAATGTAGCTAACCACAGTACAACTTGTGCCCATTACATCACGACTATAAAATGTAGCTAACCACAGTACAACTTGTGCCCATTACATCACGACTATAAAATGTAGCTAACCACAGTACAGTTTGTGCCCATTACACCACAACTATAAAATGTAGCTAACCACAGTACACCACTACTATAAAATGTAGCTAACCACAGTACAACTTGTGCCCATTACATCACGACTATAAAATGTAGCTAACCACAGTACAACTTGTGCCCATTACACCACAACTATAAAATGTAGCTAACCACAGTACACCACTACTATAAAATGTAGCTAACCACAGTACAACTTGTGCCCATTACATCACGACTATAAAATGTAGCTAACCACAGTACAACTTGTGCCCATTACACCACAACTATAAAATGTAGCTAACCACAGTACACCACAACTACAAAATGTAGCTAACCACAGTACACCACAACTACAAATGTAGCTAACCACAGTACACCACAACTACAAAATGTAGCTAACCACAGTACACCACAACTACAAAATGTAGCTAACCACAGTACCCCACGACTCCTTCAGAATATTTCCTTTTCGGCCCCCATTTTTTTTTCTTACTTGCATCGCCTTTCGCTTGTCATTTGTCTGCCTTGTTCAACGATTCCCCCGTGGGCACACCACCTGCCATCTCTATTACAAGGTGTTCCGAAAGATAAGGCTACTATTCCTAGACAGTTTGTCTGTGACAAACCTGGGTCAGAATGGAGGGCCCATGCTCTCCGGGGCGTGCGTGTTCGAATTTCTGTCAGAGTACAGACATGTCTCTTATGTATGTCCATTAGGAGGTACAGTCCTTGCAGTGGCTTTTCAGTCCAAATGTAGAGATAAGTCACTAAATTTGGATTGACAAGGTATTTTCTGTAGGATTAACTGAAGCTTGGAAAAGTCTGGAAAATCATATATATATATCAAAAAAAAAAAAGGAAAAGCAATCCACCGTGAAGAAATAAATGTAATTCGGTAGTGTAAGTACGGATTTTCAAACTATGTGAAGTACAAATATATAAACGTATCACTAAGGCCAAATTTACCCGTAAATAGCTTCAAATTTGCTACGAAATTTTCTGTTTAAATATTTTGTTGTTGAAGTTTAACTTCCTCAGAAATGTATCCAAAATTACTTTGACTGTGGGCCCACTGATAACAATTAAAGTATCTTTAAACAAAACACATACATGTATTTATTTACAGAATAAAACAATCCACTATTTTAAGGGGCTAATAACCAGAAAGTAATCTATATATCTATATATATATAGATATAGATATATATATATATATACGAATGCTTTCACGCTTAGCGTCACTTATCGAAAATTTATTCATATATCTGCAGCGCCGGTAAAACTCAGGATGCCAAAATTCAGTCAATGAAATTCCCTAAATAATTTGAATTAAACGTAGCAGAAATACCTTTACAGCCGAAACTGAAGAACTTCAGAACAGAAATGGGCATTATAAGATGGTTAGTACTTTCTGCCGGCGTACTGCAACTGTCAGCTTGGTACTAACACGTGCCACCAAGTGTAAACATTTATACGGATTTCAGGAAAAACAGCAAATATTTTCCTATACAAAAATGTGAATATACGTTTCTACTCAATGCTCCCCGATATTCGAAAGAGCACTGCTTTTTGGAAGATTCTAAGCTTTAGTCCTTTTGCCCTTCTGGTCAGAGCAACGTGTAGATGAAGATGAGTATGGAGCATTGGTCGAATGATGCTGACAGGGGAAACTGAAGTACTTGGAGAAAAACCTGTCCCAGTGCCACTTTGTCCACCACAAATCTCACAAGGACTGACCTAGTTTCGAATAGGAGCCTCCGCGGAGACAAGCCTGATATATGGCGCGGTCTTTCGAATATATAACTGATTAGTTTTTGTAAACGAGATGAAGTGTGTTTACTGCGCGGTACGAGCTGGATATTTATGTAAAGTGTGTTTACTGCGCGGTACGAGCTGGATATTTATGTAAAGTGTGTTTACTGCGCGGTACGAGCTGGATATTTATGTAGTGTGTGTTTACTGCGCGGTACGAGCTGAATATTTATGTAAAGTGTGTTTACTGCGCGGTACGGACTGAATGTTTATGTAAAGTGTGTTTACTGCGCGGTACGATCTGGATATTTATGTAAAGTGTGTTTACTGCGCGGTACGAGCTGAATATTTATGTAAAGTGTGTTTACTGCGCGGTACGAGCTGAATGTTTATGTAAAGTGTGTTTACTGCGCGGTACGAGCTGAATATTTATGTAAAGTGTGTTTACTGCGCGGTATGGACTGAATGTTTATGTAAAGTGTGTTTACTGCGCGGTACGAGCTGGATATTTATGTAAAGTGTGTTTACTGCGCGGTACGGACTGAATATTTAAATGTAATTAGGGTTAACCTTAGAGTTTAGAGAATTCAAGTGATTTGCATAATGAAATTACGTAGCGAAAAAAATTGAAGGAAGGAAATGGATATAAGTAAGAAGAGAACGAGAGAAAAAAGACCGATAAATATGACAAAATAAATACGGAAGAATTTCTATACAGAAGAAAGAAGAGGATATACAGAATATGACAGAGCTCAATAAATCTGCCGCCCTAGCTCTGCTATTTCGCTCAATTTTGTTGCGGTATAAACTTACCGGCCCATATTGTGCACAAAAACATAAGGCCTGGCACCGTGCAAACTTATTTGCTCTTATCCGAAGGCGCTCTGAGACGGCCGAGCGTCACGTGGGCGTAACTGTACTGTGGGACGTCTGCAGGCAAATCGAGCAGAGCTGGACCTTCTGCAGGTCTGTGTGGTCGTATGGGTGTGAAGTGCGTCTTCTATTTGTGTCCATAGCTTCTGTTTAACAACATTTTTCGCCCAGATAAACTCTTAATAAGACACACACAATCTACATGTAGCTGTTGATGCAAAGTTAACTTTAGACGTAAATGTAAAGCAATCCCATTACAGGCCTGGACAGGCCCTTAGGGTTCCAGGAGGTTGAGGCTGTCAGATTTATAGACAATCGGCACATTAAGGTGGTAAGGTTGTCAGCCCTAAGCACCGGCCGCCTTTACCCCCCAGTAAATAATCCTGGTACTCATTTCTGTTAGAGGCTGAGTCGACCCCAGGGCCATAGTGCGACCGGAAGGATTATGTCAATGAAAAATTCCAATGACACCATAGGGGATCGAACCCGCGACCTTCCGGCTTGTAGAGTAGTGCTTCAACCAACTGAGCTACCGCGTGCCCCCTTTAAAGATCCAGTACCTAAATTAAATTTGAAATGACCCAAACTTTTTTTGTAAAACCGTCCCTCTTGGTAAAAAATATTATTAAAATTAGTTGATTATCTGTCGACTTAAAAGTTTCTGCTGACAATTCACATCTTCTGGGATGTTACGCTGTGTCGCCCGTATAGCTATTCCGACGTTTCGAAGGGACATGTGCCCTCATATTCAGGGTGAAGGTCTGACTGACCCTGGAGATGAAGGCACCATGTCCCTCCGAAACGTCGGTACGTAACATCTCCATGACACAGCATAACATCCCAGAAGATATAATCCCATCTGCATTCTCGAGTTGTTTCAAGCGCTACAGACAGACGGATGTAGTTTATGGGCGCACCACAGAGTTCCGAAGGGTCGTAACGATAAAGAAGAATAGAAACGTACAAAGCAATATAGAGGTACAGAAATACGATAAATAGAGGAAGGAGCCCCTGGCCGCTCTGCAACCGGCAGCACACTTACACGACAGCTGTGTTCAGGCCTGGAGGGTAAGAAGTGTCCGGGGATGAAGAATGGTGCTGTAGCACGCAGGCAGTCTGCCACTGCAGTGCAGGTGACCACTCTGTCACTCTGTCACTGACCCCAAGGCAAGCAGTGACTTCTAGTTCATATGTTTATGAAATTTGTTACGTCGCACAGTGCGTTGCGTTCGAACGGCTCCGCAGGGTCAGGTGTGTTTATGTAAAGTGTGTTTACTGCGCGGTACGGACTGAATGTTTATGTAAAGTGTGTTTACTGCGCGGTACGAACTGAATGTTTATGTAAAGTGTGTTTACTGCGCGGTACGGACTGAATGTTTATGTAAAGTGTGTTTACTGCGCGGTACGGACTGAATGTTTATGTAAAGTGTGTTTACTGCGCGGTACGGACTGAATGTTTATGTAAAGTGTGTTTACTGCGCGGTACGGACTGAATGTTTATGTAAAGTGTGTTTACTGCGCGGTACGGACTGAATGTTTATGTAAAGTGTGTTTACTGCGCGGTACGGACTGTATGTTTATGTAAAGTGTGTTTACTGCGCGGTACGGACTGAATGTTTATGTAAAGTGTGTTTACTGCGCGGTACGGACTGTATGTTTATGTAAAGTGTTTTTACTGCGCGGTACGGACTGAATGTTTATGTAAAGGATGTTTACTGCGCGGTACGGACTGAATCTTTGAGAAAGATCCGGGTTATTCATAGTCGTTACAATTACAACAGCATATATATATCCACTGCTTTTGCAATCTCTATTGTGCGCATTGGATGATCTGCCCGATGTATTCTTAGTCACTTCCATTATTTATGTGTACAAAGAGCAGCCGTATTACACACCCTCAATAAACTGCTAGTACTGTTACTCACAGCCGCACCGTCTACTCACACGTACCAACTTAACTCTCCTGATCACCTCGCATTCTAATTACTGCACTTCGCTGTCTCTGACGTCATCTTGACAGCCTTATGCTGTCAGCGACAGCTAGCAGCTTTGATGTAATCTTTCGTTATATTTATGCATATTACGAGACATCCTGGCACTCAGAATGTATTTTTAAGCATTCTGTGAACAAAGAGCGTAAATACATATTATAGGCCTACAGATATTTCTGTGTCAAAGCTTTCGAGTGTTTACTTCTACAAGATGTTTGAAAACTTTCAGTTAAATGATCTATTGACTGTCTCGACTGAAAGTGACTTATGTCACTTAATTCCGGCCTATTTCCAATGGAATGTAAATGAATGTGGAAAAAACTAAGGTAATGAGAATCTGAAGGCAACCGTCCGCAGTACAGAATGTGATAGCTCAAAAACAATTGGAGAATGTGGAATATTTCAATTATTTGTGTAGCATGATAACAAATGATGCAAGGTGTACACGTGAAATTGAATGTAGAATTGTCATGGCAAAAGCAGCATTCAACAAGAAGACTCTTTTGACCGGCAAACTGGACTTAAATTTAAGTAAGAAACTAGTAAAGTGCTACATTTGGAGCGTAGCTTTGTGTGGTGCTGAAACGTGGACACTTCGGAAAGTAGATCAGAAGTATCTGGAAAGTTTTGATATGTGGTGCTCGAGAAGACTGGAGAAGATCAGATGGACCGATCGTGTGAGAAATGGAGAAGTATTACAGAGAGTGAAGGAGGAGAGGAATATCGTACATACAATAAAAAGAAGAAAGGCTAACTGGATTGGTCACATCTTGCGTAGAAACTGCCTTCTGAAACACGTGATTGAAGGAAAGTTAGAGGGAAGGATAGAAATGACGGGAAGACGAGGGAGAAGGCGTAAGCAGCTACTGGATGACCTTAAGAAAAAGAGAAGATACTGTAAATTGAAAGAGGAAGCACTAGATCGCACTGTGTGGAGAACTCGCTGTGTAAGAGGCTACGGACCTGTCGTAAGACAGAATATTTCCAACCAAATTTTACCGACAGTATGTACCTACTGACAGTATGTACCTACCGACAGTATGTAACTACCGACAGTATGAACCTACCGACAGTATGTACCTACCGACAGTATGTACCTACCGACAGTATGTACCTACCGACAGTATGTACCTACAGACAGTATGTACCTACAGACAGTATGTACCTACCGACACTATGTACTTACCGACACTATGTACCTACCGACACTATGTACCTACCGACAGTATGTACCTACCGACAGTATGTACCTACCGACAGTATGTACCTACGGGTCTCACATTTGTTTTTACCAATTTAGCAAAAACCGTTTTTTGAGCAAACTACATGTAGAGTAGGCAATACGTTGACTTGAGATTTGTACATTTAGCTGTACATTTAGCTGTACATTTAGCTGTACATTTAGCTGTACATTTAGCTGTACATTTAGCTGTACATTTAGCTGTACATTTAGCTGTACACTTAGCTGTACATTTAGCTGTACATTTAGCTGTACATTTAGCTGTACATTTAGCTGTACATTTAGCTGTACATTTAGCTGTACACTTAGCTGTACATTTAGCTGTACACTTAGCTGTACATTTAGCTGTACATTTAGCTGTACATTTAGCTGTACACTTAGCTGTACACTTAGCTGTACATTTAGCTGTACATTTAGCTGTACATTTAGCTGTACATTTAGCTGTACACTTAGCTGTACATTTAGCTGTACACTTAGCTGTACATTTAGCTGTACATTTAGCTGTACCACACAGTGACTACTTAACGAATGCACGCAAAAATAAACTCGACTGTACAAGAGCCATGTGTAAATAACACGTTAACACAATTGGTTTCAATTCTGAAGTAGTCCTACGATGGTGTGAAAAATTGGACACCTTTCACAGTTTGCATGTGGCTCATTGCTCTCCTTTAAAGTTAAATTAAATCACGATATTTTGGGGACACGTTCCGTCTCTTTTCAGACAAAACAGCTGATATGGGCCTGTGAAAAAAAGTTTTAACACAAATTAAATGTAGTCTTCCCATCCTATTTCCGTAAAATCCATTAAAATATTACTTTTCTATCTACGCCTAGGTCTTCCAAGTAGTCTCTTTTCTTCAGGTTTCCCCATCAAAGCCCAGTAAGCATATTCATTTCCCCATAATGTCACACGCTGTATTCATGTTGTCCAAATTTATTCATATAAAAGAGAAATAAATATTACGTTTGTCACCAAATAACGTGAATAAGAGAAAGGAGATGGAAATTACATAAAAATCGTCTTGAAAACGGATATTGTCAATGTAATCAGAAGTTTATGGACACTATGTCAATGTAAACAGAAGGATGTGGATATTCTGTCAATGTAAACTGAAGTATATGGATATTCTGTCAATATAAACAGAAGTATATGGATAATCTGTCAATGTAAACAGCAGTATATGGATATTCTGTCAATGTGAACAGAAGTATATGGATAATCTGCCAATGTAAACAGAAGTATATGGATATTCTGTCAATGTAAACAGAAGTATATGGATAATCTGTCAATGTAAACAGAAGTATATGGATAATCTGTTAATATAAACAGAAGTATATGGATATTCTGTCAATGTAAACAGAAGTATATGGATAATCTGTCAATGTAAACAGAAGTATATGGATACTCTGTCAATGTAAACAGAAGAGTATGGATATTCTGTGAAAGTAAACAGAACATTGCCTATTCTAATGTGATAAAACCATTTGTTTCCAAGTATTTGTCTAGTAGCGTGGGAGACCTTTGTAAGTTATACGGGTGCCAACATGCACAGCGACAGTTTGGTTTTTCTTTATATTCTAATATCTATATGTTATATTAATCAACAACTTTTTTCAGAAAGGAAGTCCGCTGAATGCAAGGCTTCAACTGCAATGACAAGTCATAACGATAACAAAAGGGCCCCTATAATACGTGTTCGTTCTGAAATAACAAAAAATTCTGAACATGATTCTTGAATAACCTCCCATTACTACGTTTCATTAGTCAAAGTAGAGTAATCAGCTGGTTCAGCAACATTTCACGTCGCACATTTCGGTAAGCACTTTACGTTTATGTAACGGAGCAGGTGGGTTTGTTAGTGCTCAAATGTTTAGGAGTTCACAAGACATCTGCTCCGGTGTTCACAGTGTTTTGTCGGCAGAACACCGGCATTCCGCAAAGAAACTATGAATTCAGCAAAGGTGTCATTAAAACATAAAACTGACGGTTTAGTTATATTTATTATTATTATTATTATTTTAAAAAGTCAGTTAAAGTGATATTCAAGGTCATTTAAAAACAGTTTATTTTTTAAATATTTCTGAATTGCTGCAATATTAAATTAAATATAATAAAAATAATTCCAAAAATCGGTCTTTTTTATAGCGGGTTCTGTTTGAGATATGGCCCGGCGTTGCTGGATAAGTGATTCCCGACGTTTCGAAAAAATGATTTGCTCTCTTCTACAAGGGTTTAAGGTTAGAAAAGCCCATATTAAGACGCATTTTCAGTATGTGTGCTTGTAATCTTTTGTAAACACGTGCAAATACATAACACGTGTAACTGTCATAATTGTTTAACATTTATTTATTATAACCAAAAATTTCAGGGCAATAATTATTATCGCAAATTACTTGTTGTCCAGTATAAACAATGTACTGCGTCTCCCGTACAAACACCAAATCACACAACCTAAAAACTAATAACGACCCAAATAATTACACTCAATATTGCCGTTTCGAAATGAATATTTATAAAGACGGCCACATCAACAGCACTCGAACACTCGGCCCGCCAGTTCGTCTTTACTGCAATCTCACTCATATTTCTACAATCATAAACCGCGGCACGACTGAAGGTTCGAAAATTTTTGATTCAAACACGTTTTGTAACTGGCCTGAATGCTCAACAATAGACGCAATGTACGTAAAAACGTATTACTGAGGCGCGTTCTCGTAACCAATATTGCCGTAGACAAGCAATGAGTATCATATTCTGAATGTGTGTCTGTAGCCTTAGTTATCCAGCATGCAAAGCGCATGCGCCGTATTATATTGTCATCTGTGGCCTGTCTAGCTCTACCATATTTTTCCACATTATCTCACAAACGGCACGATTTTCGGAAAAATGTTATTGAACATAAAATGTGTGTTTTGATTTTATTTACAACTTTTGTCTGAAACATTTCTCATTTTAAGGAGAATTGAGCGAGATATTACCATAAATGTACATAGGTATTCATGTAAAGTACACTTTAGTCTTGTCAGATTTGAATCAAAGTTGAATTTTCTTGACAGGTTTGGAAAAATACCCAAATATCAAACTCCTTGAAAATCCTTCCACTGGGAGCCGAGTTGTTCCTTGCGGAAAGACGGACAGACAGACATGACGAAGCTAGTTGTCGTTTTTCGCAATTTTGCGAAGGCGCCTAAAATATATGCCTTCTCTATATATAAAGGTAAAGGTCAGCAAAAAAATAACAGAGAAAAATACAGTAAGAAAATGAAGTGAAATTTTAAATCCCATAATTTCAATGTATTTGGTCTTGGTACTAAGAGTATTACGTACTCTTAACGGCGTGTTTAATGTTAATTAATGCAATTAAGACAGTTTAAGTCCCTCGTGATAAGCCTCCTTGGTTCAGTGCGATGCAAAGTATCTTTCCGAGCGACTAAATTACTTGGCCAGCTGACCCTCAACAGTAAGTCACTCGATATTTCGAAACGTCGGCAAATATTGAACCAAAACGACAGCGTGTAACGTCCCAGAACACTCGAATCCTCAGCAACTCCGCTGTGACGATCTAAAATCCCTTACAAACCGCTAAAACCTTTATTACTTAAAACGGCCAGGATGTCGCCAGGAATTTCAAAATTATCCGTTTGTCAAGAGGAGACGCCTGCGCTGCACCGTGACGTCACGTCAGGTGCAGGAGCTCTGTAACGTGTGAACGAGGTGCATAGCGTGTCTTCCAACGACAGACTGCTATTCTCTGCACTTCCGGTGGCCGTCTTAACGCTTAACGACGCCAACTCCTTGTCTCTCCCCACAGGATGGACAAATCACACCAGCTGACTCGCACACACTGCTGTTCGCTTGGCTGCATACAGTGGAAACGTTTTGTCGACCTGGAGAGACGACATTACGTCTGCCTGTAGTTTTGTGCGGGTGTGGAACTTGGTATCACATGTGATGGCAAGAACACACACTGAGTGTGTTCGAGAATTGGGTAACGACGAAGATAATCGGGCTTAAGTGTCAGAAAGTGACAGAAGATTGGATAAAACTGCATAAAGGCGAGCTTCGTGATTTGTGTTTATCACGAGATATTATTCGGATGAGATGGGCGGTGTATGTAGCACGTATTGGGGAGAAAAATGCATAGTAGGTTTTGATGGGAAAAAGTGAAGTGAAGGAACATTTGGAACACCCAGTGGTGGATAAATGATATTATTAGCACGGTAATGAACCTTCAGGTTTCGTAAGATGTGGGAGTTTCTTGATTACCTGAGGAACTGTTGCATTACCAATATGGAGTCTGCTTTATGCAGTTGCCTAGTTACGTACTTAGACGGCCAAATTACGTAATTATATATGTCTAGCACTTTGCCGATATGATTTATCGCGTTTTGACGGCCTTTATTGAGTGGACGGCTGAGACACCGTGTGATCTGACAGGTGTATCAGATTGGTCACCTGTTTAGAACGTCCTGTATAACACAATTACAGCCTCACCTTACTCACTTCCACCCTGTAAAACACATTTACAGCCTCACCTTACTCACTTCCACCCTGTAAAACACAATTACAGCCTCACCTTACTCATTTCCACCCTGTAAAACCCAATTACAGCCTCACCTTACTCATTTCCACCCTGTAAAACACATTTACAGCCTCACCTTACTCACTTCCACCCTGTAAAACACAATTACAGCCTCACCTTACTCATTTCCACCCTGTAAAACACAATTACAGCCTCACCTTACTCATTTCCACCCTGTAAAACACAATTACAGCCTCACCTTACTCATTTCCACCCTGTAAAACACAATTACAGCCTCACCTTACTCATTTCCACCCTGTAAAACACAATTACAGCCTTACCTTACTCATTTCCACCCTGTAAAACACAATTACAGCCTCACCTTACTCACTTCCAACCTGTATAAACCGATCACAGCCTCACCTTACTTACTTCCAACCTGTATAAACCGATCACAGCCTCACCTTACTCACTTCCATCCTGTACAAACCGATCACAGCCTCACCTTACTCACTTCCATCCTGTACAAACCGATCACAGCCTCACCTTACTCACTTCCATCCTGTACAAACCGATCACAGCCTCACCTTACTCACTTCCATCCTGTACAAACCGATCACAGCCTCACCTTACTCACTTCCATCCTGTACAAACCGATCACAGCCTCACCTTACTCACTTCCATCCTGTACAAACCGATCACAGCCTCACCTTACTCACTTCCATCCTGTACAAACCGATCACAGCCTCACCTTACTCACTTCCATCCTGTACAAACCGATCACAGCCTCACCTTACTCACTTCCATCCTGTACAAACCGATCACAGCCTCACCTTACTCACTTCCATCCTGTACAAACCGATCACAGCCTCACCTTACTCACTTCCATCCTGTACAAACCGATCACAGCCTCACCTTACTCACTTCCATCCTGTACAAACCGATCACAGCCTCACCTTACTCACTTCCATCCTGTACAAACCGATCACAGCCTCACCTTACTCACTTCCACCCTGCACAAACCGATCACAGCCTCACATTACCCACTTTGCAGTACATTTCTCACACACTTTGCCACCTGCTACCACTGTGCATGTAAACACAAGTCAGAACACCAACATCTCAACTTGACATACAGTTTTAACTGTAACAAACAGTTTAGCATAGACTCTCTCTTTCTTCCGCTCTGTCTCTATAGTAATCTCAGTACATCGCTTACGGTTTAATGCATAAAGCGATATATTTTGATATATATGTGTATATATATATATATATACCAAGAAGCATCACGGCTAAAAGTAACGTAAGTATACATGTAACAATACATGTAACAATATATGTAACAATACATGTAACAATACATCCCTTAGATTTTACAATACAAATTTTATTACAAGTAAAACTGATGCAGCACGTCAAAAGTCAGCCTAAGAATTCTTCGTTACGTAATTTGTTAAAATCCTAATATGGTGCAATTTTAACTTTCGCAATTCCAATAACACAATAACACAAATGTGTTATTCGCAAAGCCCTCACAACTAAGACACAGTTTCATTACTTGCAGTCACGCCACTCATCCCGTTGTGTTGGTAAAGGTAAAGGTCACCCTAGAACAGGCCATGAAGGCCCAGAGGGGGAGTAAAGGTATAGATCTACTCTTTCTTTAACCTCGGCGCGAGATGGGGGTGGGTGGTCAACGCCACGCCCCGGCCGGATTACCGCTGGGAAAGACCCGGTACCCAATGAATAGGACTGTGTTGGTATATTGTTAAAGTAGTACATATATATATATCTGGCGAACACAGCTTGTACTTATTTTGACATGAAACCAAAAGTTTGCTAAAAGCCGAAACATATAGCAGTTGATTTTGTACCAAAATATTACATGTGTTTGAGGGATATATTTTTCATGCTTCGACGCCATTACTTCGCCACAGGTTGTGTTGAGAAGCCAGGACGACGCTTAGTTGTTCATAAATCTGTTTTATTACTATTACGACACAAAAACTTGAGTAATAGTCTTTCAATTTAATAGTATATGAAGCAACTGCAGTCAGCGTTCTGGACAGCGAAAACGTGACACAGACGTTATGGTTCGGGCCGACTTGAATGACAGAGCGTCCAACTCTTCTGTCTAAGTGCGCGCTAACAGAACGAACACATTTTACTTTATGAAGAGGAAGTTGTAAAGAGATTACGGTGACGCCGTGTAACACAGAGAATGATGAAAGAGTAATTCAATATACTGGCTAAAGTATGACATGGGTTAGAGCACTGGAGCATTACCGCTTTGTTAGACTGAGCGAGTGAAAGATGAAGTGTGCGAACTGTCCTGTTCGGAACCAACACTCTTTTGTCTTGATTATTTGAGCGAAAATATGTGCACACTTTAAAGGAACTGCTGGCTGTTGCAGGTAATGTTGATGTGCGGTACTGTTGTTACAGGTGAATTTATTTATAGATAATTAGCTCCTAAGAAATCCAGTGGTTACTATACGTACCACCATGTTTAACATTCAACAATTCTACGTTCTGTCCACACACTGTATTCATGTGTTTTGTGTGGATCTCAGGACAAACAGCGATTATTTCACTGTACAACATTAACTGACTGGTTTGTATAACTGAGACGGAGTGTGTTTACTGCGCGGTACGGACTGTATTTATGTGTTTTGTGTGGATCTCAGAACAAACAGCGATTATTTCACTGTACAACATTAACTGACTGGTTTGTATAACTGAGACGGAGTGTGTTTACTGCGCGGTACGGACTGTATTTATGTGTTTTGTGTGGATCTCAGAACAAACAGCGATTATTTCACTGTACAGCATTAACTGACTGGTTTGTATAACTGAGACGGAGTGTGTTTACTGCGCGGTACGGACTGTATTTATGTGTTTTGTGTGGATCTCAGAACAAACAGCGATTATTTCACTGTACAGCATTAACTGACTGGTTTGTATAACTGAGACGGAGTGTGTTTACTGCGCGGTACGGACTGTATTTATGTGTTTTGTGTGGATCTCAGAACAAACAGCGATTATTTCACTGTACAGCATTAACTGACTGGTTTGTATAACTGAGACGGAGTGTGTTTACTGCGCGGTACGGACTGTATTTATGTGTTTTGTGTGGATCTCAGAACAAACAGCGATAATTTCACTGTACAACATTAACTGACTGGTTTGTATAACTGAGACGGAGTGTGTTTACTGCGTGGTACGGACTGAATGTTTATGTAAAGTGTGTTTACTGCGCGGTACGGACTGAATGTTTATGTAAAGTGTTTACTGCGCGGTACGGATTGGATGTTTATGTAAAGTGTGTTTACTGCGCGGTACGGACTGTATTTATGTGTTTTGTGTGGATCTCAGAACAAACAGCGATTATTTCACTGTACAACATTAACTGACTGGTTTGTATAACTGAGACGGAGTGTGTTTACTGCGCGGTACGGACTGAATGTTTATGTAAAGTGTGTTTACTGCGCGGTACGGACTGAATGTTTATGTAAAGTGTTTACTGCGCGGTACGGATTGGATGTTTATGTAAAGTGTGTTTACTGCGTGGTACGGACTGTATTTATGTGTTTTGTGTGGATCTCAGAACAAACAGCGATTATTTCACTGTACAACATTAACTGACTGGTTTGTATAACTGAGACGGAGTGTGTTTACTGCGCGGTACGGACGGTATTTATGTGTTTTGTGTGGATCTCAGAACAAACAGCGATTATTTCACTGTACAGCATTAACTGACTGGTTTGTATAACTGAGACGGAGTGTGTTTACTGCGCGGTACGGACTGAATGTTTATGTAAAGTGTGTTTACTGCGCGGTACGGACTGAATGTTTATGTAAAGTGTTTACTGCGCGGTACGGTTTGGATGTTTATGTAAAGTGTGTTTACTGCGCGGTACGGACTGGATGTTTATGTAAAGTGTGTTTACTGCGCGGTACGGACTGTATTTATGTGTTTTGTGTGGATCTCAGAACAAACAGCGATTATTTCACTGTACAGCATTAACTGACTGGTTTGTATAACTGAGACGGAGTGTGTTTACTGCGCGGTACGGACTGAATGTTTATGTAAAGTGTGTTTACTGCGCGGTACGGACTGTATTTATGTGTTTTGTGTGTGGATCTCAGAACAAACAGCGATTATTTCACTGTACAGCATTAACTGACTGGTTTGTATAACTGAGACGGAGTGTGTTTACTGCGCGGTACGGACTGAATGTTTATGTAAAGTGTGTTTACTGCGCGGTACGGACTGTATTTATGTGTTTTGTGTGGATCTCAGAACAAACAGCGATTATTTCACTGTACAACATTAACTGACTGGTTTGTATAACTGAGACGTAGTGTGTTTACTGCGCGGTACGGACTGAATGTTTATGTAAAGTGTGTTTACTGCGCGGTACGGACTGTATTTATGTGTTTTGTGTGGATCTCAGAACAAACAGCGATTATTTCACTGTACAACATTAACTGACTGGTTTGTATAACTGAGACGTAGTGTGTTTACTGCGCGGTACGGACTGTATTTATGTGTTTTGTGTGGATCTCAGAACAAACAGCGATTATTTCACTGTACAGCATTAACTGACTGGTTTGTATAACTGAGACGGAGTGTGTTTACTGCGCGGTACGGACTGAATGTTTATGTAAAGTGTGTTTACTGCGCGGTACGGACTGTATTTATGTGTTTTGTGTGGATCTCAGAACAAACAGCGATTATTTCACTGTACAGCATTAACTGACTGGTTTGTATAACTGAGACGGAGTGTGTTTACTGCGCGGTACGGACTGAATGTTTATGTAAAGTGTGTTTACTGCGCGGTACGGACTGAATGTTTATGTAAAGTGTTTACTGCGCGGTACGGATTGGATGTTTATGTAAAGTGTGTTTACTGCGCGGTACGGACTGGATGTTTATGTAAAGTGTGTTTACTGCGCGGTACGGACTGGATGTTTATGTAAAGTTTGTTTACTGTGCGGTACGGCCTGAGCATTTAATACAATTAACTTTAGCATTAGTTTTCAAAGTTTTAAATTAGTTTTTGTCGTCATTTTACTGCCGTCACAAGCAATTAAAGGCTTGTAATATCACAACAGCTAATCTTCATTTCAAGGACGCTTCCATTTCGTGTCAGTATGTAATAAGGCCGTGATAGCATTTTGTTGGTTAAACACGAAAATTATGCCGAAAAATTCCGTAAAAATTAAAAAAAAGCAGCCGACAACCCACATCATCAAAGTAAACACAGGAAGTGCACAGAGCACTAGCTACGTCACAGAGCACTACGTTCTGACAGCTTCAACTTACGCTTGGTATAGCGACGTAAAGGCTCGGCCAAGTACAGTGTTGCCACACTCACCTGCAACAAAAAGAAAGTAACTGTAATGTAAAATACATGAAGCACATTAATACGTTTGTGCCTATACAAATAATGGCAACTCGGAAATGAGAGTCCAGCTTGTTACAATCACTCATGCAGACTTCTCTGTATGGATTTCGACACACACAAAGCAACATAACCTCGCACTGTACACACCGCGGTAAGACTTCGTACTGCTCGTCGTGTAAGTGCAAATTTATATGATGAAAAGCAACATTTTGGATAAAAATTTTCTTTTAAATAAGTTTTATAAATAAAGGACTGTGCTCCATAGAGTTAGTTAGTTAGTTAGTTAAGAGCCACCCTGCCATCTCTTGAACAGGTGGGATTTGTGGTTGACAAAGTGGGACTGTGACAGGTTCATCTCCCAGCACCTCTGTTTCCCCTGTCAGTAGCACTCACCAATGCTCCGTATTCATCTACTGCGTCCCGTAAAGTCAATTCTCAAAATGTTCTCCAACCCATACCAAAGTCGTTACGGTAGGTCAGTTCTTAGAACTAAGGCACAACTATGCAGTAAGTCAGACACAAATATTCATTTTGATCTCACTGTGATAGTGTCACGTCTCGCACCGCAGTTTAAGAAGTACTCATATACAGGGTGATACATCTTATACAGGGTGATACATTTTATACAGGGTGATACATCTTATACAGGGTGATACATCTTATACAGGGTGATACATCTTATACAGGGTGATACATCTCGGCTTTAAGCCATCAAGTCACTTTATATTGCTGATAGTCACCTTGAACATGTCTCACTTTATACAGTGGCCTATACTTCTAAAGCGACTCGCTACCAGCTGGACGGTCCGGGAATCGAATTCCGGTGGAGGCGAGATTTTCCGCAGCCGTCCCGCCCGGCCCTGGGGCCTACTGAACCTCCTGTACAATGGGTACCGGGTCATTCCCGGGGGTAAAGCGGCCGGGGCGTGGCGTTGATCATCCACCCCATCTAGCGGCGAGGTTAAGGAAAGAGTAGAGCAATACCTCTACTCCCCCTGTGGGCCTTCATCGCCTGTTATAGGGTGACCTTTACCTTTACCTTATAAGCTGCCCATGTTTTCATACAAACGTCCTAACACCAACACGTGTCAGTTACACTAAATGCCTTACCATAAGATCACGCAAGCCACTAATTAGTTAAGCACAATTTGTTACATGAATTTGTGTGACCTGCTGGCAAGTCTGATGGTATTGGGCCGAAACATGTCGCCGTTTTCAAGGTCGCTAATGCAATAAGGAGTTACGTACATAAAAAAAAAATATTCTCATGCATAAAATCTGAAAATCTGAGCCCAGTTAGAAGACACACACGTACAGTGACAGTGCAGCCAACATAGCCCAGTTAGAAGACACACACGTACAGTGACAGTGCAGCCAACATAGCCCAGTTAGAAGACACACACGTACAGTGACAGTGCAGCCAACATAGCCCAGTTAGAAGACACACACGTACAGTGACAGTGCAGCCAACATAGCCCAGTTAGAAGACACACACGTACAGTGACAGTGCAGCCAACATAGCCCAGTTAGAAGACACACACGTACAGTGACAGTGCAGCCAACATAGCCCAGTTAGAAGACACACACGTACAGTGACAGTGCAGCCAACATAGCCCAGTTAGAAGACACACACGTACAGTGACAGTGCAGCCAACATAGCCCAGTTAGAAGACACACACGTACAGTGACAGTGCAGCCAACTTAGCCCAGTTAGAAGACACACACGTACAGTGACAGTGCAGCCAACATAGCCCAGTTAGAAGACACACACGTACAGTGACAGTGCAGCCAACATAGCCCAGTTAGATACACACACGTACAGTGACAGTGCAGCCAACATAGCCCAGTTAGAAGACTCACACGTACAGTGACAGTGCAGCCAACATAGCCCAGTTAGAAGACACACACGTACAGTGACAGTGCAGCCAACATAGCCCAGTTAGAAGACACACACGTACAGTGACAGTGCAGCCAACATATGTAAACGAATTACTGTCATTACACTTACATGGACAGCAATAGAGTGCTAAAGAGATGTTGTGGCAGCAATGTAATGAGCAGAGCGGAAGGTAGTATAGCTAGAAGGGGGACGGACTCAAGGTCGTCAAGATATGGCTGTTTGTGGAAATGGAATGGAGGAATGATGAAAGGAGAAGGTCGAATACAACAAATATATTCTTCTATTTTCTTTTATATTGTTTTTATTGCTCGGTGTTATCTTGTGTTCCTATTTTTAAGTCCAGCTACTTAGCCTTCCCACTAGCACACTACGTCTAAGCATGCCTTAAGTCCAGCTACTTAGCCTTCCCACTAGCACACTACGTCTAAGCATGCCTTAAGTCCAGCTACTTATCCTTCCACTAACACACTAAGTCTAAGCATGTCTTAAGTCCAGTTACTTAGCCTTCCCACTAACACACTAAGTCTAAGCATGCCTTAAGTCCAGCTACTTAGCCTTCCACTAACACACTAAGTCTAAGCATGCCTTAAGTCCAGCTACTTAGCCTTCCCACTAACACACTAAGTCTAAGCATGCCTTAAGTCCAGCTACTTAGCCTTCCCACTAACACACTAAGTCTAAGCATGCTTTAAGTCCAGTTACTTAGCCTTCCCACTAACAAACTAAGTCTAAGCATGCCTTAAGTCCAGCTACTTAGCCTTCCCACTAACACACTAAGTCTAAGCATGCCTTAAGTCCAGCTACTTAGCTTTCCCACTAACACACTACGTCTAACCATGCCTTAAGTCCAGCTACTTAGCCTTCCCACTAGCACACTAAGTCTAAGCATGCCTTAAGTCCAGCTACTTAGCCTTCCCACTAGCACACTACGTCTAAGCATGCCTTAACAAATTTCTTGACCTCAGCTCTATTACCCCTCCTTAAGATTTACAATCCCCCCCCCGGACCGGAGTAATCCCGCCCAACTTTCGCCTCTTTACAATATTAGGTGAGAGCAACTTGAATCTGCAGACACACGTCGACGTTGCGATGTTACACTGTTTTGTTGCGTCAGTATCTTCCAGCGTTTCTAAAAAGAGTAATGCATTCGAAACGTTGGAAATTACTAACCTAGTAACACGGCGTCATATCCCACAAGGTATCTCCCAGTCTTTCTAATAAGAGTAGTGTTTTCGAAACGTCTGGAATTACTAACCCAGTTACACGGCGTCATATCCCACAAGGTATCTCCCAGTCTTTCTAATAAGAGTAGTGTTTTCGAAACGTCTGGAATTACTAACCCAGTTACACGGCGTCATATCCCACAAGGTATCTCCCAGTCTTTCTAATAAGAGTAGTGTTTTCGAAACGTCTGGAATTACTAACCCAGTTACACGGCGTCATATCCCACAAGGTATCTCCCAGCCTTTCTAATAAGAGTAGTGTTTTCGAAACGTCTGGAATTACTAACCCAGTTACACGGCGTCATATCCCACAAGGTATCTCCCAGTCTTTCTAATAAGAGTAGTGTTTTCGAAACGTCTGGAATTACTAACCCAGTTACACGGCGTCATATCCCACAAGGTATCTCCCAGCCTTTCTAATAAAAGCAGTGTTTTCGAAACGTCTGGAATTACTAACTCAGTTACACGGCGTCACGCCCCACGAGATCTGAATCCTCCGAAAACCGCTAAGAGCACCTCAAGTCTTCAGTTCGACCGTGCCTTGAAGGGCAGATCATTGTGTCTGCAAACAGTTTGGTATACAGTCACTTGTGCTTAATGTTACGGCGTTGTCAGAGGGACTTACTGCTCATAGCTAACTGCTATGACTTACTGCTCATAGCTAACTGCCATGACTTACTGCTCATAGCTAATTGCTATGACTTACTGCTCATAGCTAACTGCCATGACTTACTGCTCATAGCTAATTGCTATGACTTACTGCTCATAGCTAACTGTCATGACTTACTGCTCATAGCTAACTGCTATGACTTACTGCTCATAGCTAACTGCCATGACTTACTGCTCATAGCTAATTGCTATGACTTACTGCTCATAGCTAACTGCCATGACTTACTGCTCATAGCTAATTGCTATGACTTACTGCTCATAGCTAACTGTCATGACTTACTGCTCATAGCTAACTGCTATGACTTACTGCTCATAGCTAACTGCCATGACTTACTGCTCATAGTTAATTGTTATGACTTACTGCTCATACCTAACTGTCATGACTTACTGCTCATAGCTAACTGCCATGACTTACTGCTCATAGCTAATTGCTATGACTTACTGCTCATAGCTAACTGCCATGACTTACTGCTCATAGCTAACTGCTATGACTTACTGCTCATAGCTAACTGCCATGACTTACTGCTCATAGCAAATTGCTATGACTTACTGCTCATAGCTAACTGCCATGACTTACTGCTCATAGATAACTGCTATGACTTACTGCTCATAGCTGATTGCTATGACTTACTGCTCATAGCTAACTGCCATGACTTACTGCTCATAGCTAACTGCTATGACTTACTGCTCATAGCAATTGCTATGACTTACTGCTCATAGCTAACTGCCATGACTTACTGCTCATAGCTAATTGCTATGACTTACTGCTCATAGCTAATTGCCATGACTTACTGCTCATAGCTAACTGCTATGACTTACTGCTCATAGCTAACTGCTATGACTTACTGCTGATAGCTAACTGCTATGTAATGTTTCTCATCACGATTTACGAGCCATTCTAAGCCTTTTAAAGCAAAGCTACACAATCGCATTCCACGATAATCACCGCGCTATGCAATCACACGTCAACAGCAACATTTGTTGTGCAGCGGCTAACATCTTAATTTGAGTCTTAATTAAACTTTGTAAATCAACTCAACACTTTAACTTAAAATAATGGCTTTCGTGCCTAGTAAAGGATATCGAAATACGTGTAGATGTATTTAATTGGGGTCTGTGCGGAAGGCTGCCATATTTCAACTGTTACAGTTTATGACAGCATAAGCTGTTATACATGGCTCAGTCGAGGAAAAACAGGACTTCCGGATAAAGACATATTGGCAACCGATTTCTGAAACCACCTGCAATACCGGCTTCTTCTTTCCCAGCCTACAGGAAGAAGTCACTTTATGGCTCTAATTTCATATGGGGGTACTTTTAAGAGTTTTTATTGTCACTGAGCTGAGGATCTTACTTCAGTTGAAACAGAGAATTGTTTTAATTTCCTTCTGTCCGTCAATGACCCCGTCTTTCGAAACTTTTCCTTTATTCCCCATAACGTTATTTGTGCGACAAAGCTCAAGCGACATATTTGTTTACAAAACTTCCGGCAGCATTTTCCCCAAGACACGCACTTACCCTAAACACTGAACACAAACACAGTTAACGCATAGAAAGTTCTTAACGTAAATTTCGCATATGAAAACACAACATAGTGGGCCGCGATAGCTCAGTCGGTATAGCGACTCGCTACGAGCTGGACGGTCCGGGGATCGAATCCCGGTTGGGGCGAGATTTTCAGCACCCGTCCAGACCGACACTGGGGCCTACCCAGCCTCCTGTAAAAAGGGTACACGCTAGAACAGGCCATGAACGCCCACAGGAGGAGTAACCTCGGCGCTAGATGGGGGTGGATGGTCAACTCCACGACCCGGCCGCTTTACCCCCAGGAATGACCCGGTACCTATTGTATAAGAGGCTGGGTAGGCCCCAGGGCCGGTCTGGACTGGTGCTGAAAATTTCTCCCGCACCGGGATTCGATCCCCGGACCGTCCAGCTCGTAGCGAGTAGCTATACCGACTGAGCTATCGCGGCCCACAAACTGCCAGCATAGAATTCAAATAGGAGAAGTGAATTGTAACGGAGGATAATACTAAAGCAGATCTCAAACCTCGTTTACATTATGCTGTATTTAAGAATACAATTAGTAGCTCAGGCTATAGGTCGTGCAGGGACGAACGTTAGGACGATAAGTGATTAGAGAATTGGCAAGGGTTGGGAAGGAAGCGGTAGCTGTCGTAACCAAAATTTTATTTCAGTAACTGCCTAGGAGTACTGAGGGAAATCACGAAAGGCTCAAAACTTATAGCCTTTTTTCTGTGTAGATCTCTGAACCCACGGCCTCTGGAATATGTCAGACATGTCACTGACACATGTCACTGACTCATGTTATAAAAAGAGGATTGTTGAGTTCATTAACGCATAAGAACTGATGGTGGCAATAAGTGAACATTCTGAACGCACATTTTGATGGCAGGCAGGTGTGAGTGCGTCACGCAGGTACACGAACCACCGCGGTGACCAACTGATAGAAACATCGCAGTTTGGGTGGGAAGAAGACAAAGATATGGCATTCACAAACAAGTTATCTCCTGTTTCATCACCCACGACACGAGTGTAGGTGGTTTCTAGCCTTGAAACACCAATGCAGTGTTTCCCAACCAGGATTCCGCTAAAGATCGTGGAACAGATAATTAAAATTTTTGAAACACCGCAAAGAATTCCAAATGTCCTCCGAAGAACAGGGGAAATCCTCAACTTCTGCCTAGAGTGTAAGGTGACTAAATATATATATACAGGTATACACAAAATAATGGTGCGGTTTCCCTTTATTCACCATTGAAACCGCACCATTCTTTTGTGTATACCTGTATATAGCAGCTCTTTACAGCAAATGTTCTTGACAATAGCTGAAGTGTTTTGCCCGCTGTGAACCTTGTCTGGCCTGTAAAGGCTTTCATAGGCAGTGGTACCTCGGGATATGACAAATTGTTGTATGTGTCGCTCGATGGAATTGATGGGTTGGCCAAACAGCACTAATGTGACCAGATGGGCTGAGAACTCAGCACTAATGTAAACAGATAGGCTGGAAAATCAGCACTAATGTGACCAGATACGCTGAGAATTCAGCACTAATGTGACCAGATACGCTGGGAATTCAGCACTAATGTGACCAGATACGCTGGGAATTCAGCACTAATGTGACCAGATACGCTGGGAATTCAGCACTAATGTGACCAGATACGCTGGGAATTCAGCACTAATGTGACCAGATACGCTGGGAACTCAGCACTAATGTGAACAGATAGGCTGGAAACTCAGCACTAATGTGACCACTTACGCTAGAAACTCAGCACTAATGTGAACAGATAGGCTGGAAACTCAGCACTAATGTGACCACATATGCTGGGAACTCAGCACTAATGTAATAATATAGGCTGGGAAGTCAGCACTAATGTAATAGTATAGGCTGGGAAGTCAGCACTAATGTGACCAGATATGCTGGGAACACAGCACTAATGTAACCAGATATGCTGGGAACACAGCACTAATGTGACCAGATAGGCTGGGGACTCAGCACTAATATAATATAGGCTGGGAACTCAGTACTAATGTAATGATATAGGCTGGGAACTCTGCATTAATGTGAACAGATATGCTGGGAACACAGCACTACAAAGTGCTAGCTAGTGCTAGTGGCTTGTTCTGTATGGCTTTGTGTAATAGACTGCCTGGCCGATTGTCACAAGACTCTGACGCTAACTGACAGACGGACAGACTCATAGACAGGCGCCCTTTGTAACTTCGTAACAAGTCCTATAAACGAATAGAGCGTACTGAGACACTTAATGACGTCAAACGCGCTTGTCTGCTGAAAGTTGACTTGACGATGTGCATTTGTCGTAATTAATTATTGTGTAGCGTCTGCAGAAGTGACAGCTAGTTCTGTAATTGTGTAGCGTCTGCAGAAGTGACAGCTAGTTCTGTAATTGTGTAGCGTCTGCAGAAGTGACAGCTATTTCTGTAATTGTGTAGCGTCTGCAGAAGTGACAGCTAGTTCTGTAATTGTGTAGCGTCTGCAGAAGTGACAGCTACTTCTGTAATTGTGTAGCGTCTGCAGAAATGACAGCTAGTTCTGTAATTTTGTAGCGTCTGCAGAAGTGACAGCTAGTTGTGTAATTGTGTGGCGTCTGCAGAAGTGACAGCTAGTTCTGTAATTGTGTAGCGTCTGCAGAAATGACAGCTAGTTCTGTAATTGTGTAGCTTCTGCAGAAGTGACAGCTAGTTCTGTAATTGTGTAGCGTCTGCAGAAATGACAGCTAGTTCTGTAATTGTGTAGCGTCTGCAGAAGTGACAGCCAGTTCTGTAATTGTGTAGCGTCTGCAGAAGTGACAGCTAGTTCTGTAATTGTGTAGCGTCTGCAGAAGTGACAGCTACTTCTGTAATTGTGTAGCGTCTGCAGAAGTAACAGCTAGTTCTGTAATTGTGTAGCGTCTGCAGACGTGACAGCTAGTTCTGTAATTGTGTAGCGTCTGCAGAAGTGAC
Source organism: Reticulitermes speratus (assembly GCA_021186555.1). Lineage (NCBI taxonomy): Eukaryota > Metazoa > Arthropoda > Insecta > Blattodea > Rhinotermitidae > Reticulitermes > Reticulitermes speratus. Next base: position 900,183 of record JAJKFL010000026.1, read on the forward strand.
AGCTACTTCTGTAATTGTGTAGCGTCTGCAGAAGTGACAGCTACTTCTGTAATTGTGTAGCGTCTGCAGAAGTGACAGCTACTTCTGTAATTGTGTAGCGTCTGCAGAAGTGACAGCTACTTCTGTAATTGTGTAGCGTCTGCAGAAGTGACAGCTACTTCTGTAATTGTGTAGCGTCTGCAGAAGTGACAGCTAGTTCTGTAATTGTGTAGCGTCTGCAGAAGTGACAGCTAGTTCTGTAATTGTGTAGCGTCTGCAGAAGTGACAGCTAGTTCTGTAATTGTGTAGCGTCTGCAGAAGTGACAGCTAGTTCTGTAATTGTGTAGCGTCTGCAGAAGTGACAGCTAGTTCTGTAATTTTGTAGCGTCTGTAGAAGTGACAGCTAGTTCTGTAATTGTGTAGCGTCTGCAGAAGTGACAGCTAGTTCTGTAATTGTGTAGCGTCTGCAGAAGTGACAGCTAGTTCTGTAATTGTGTAGCGTCTGCAGAAATGACAGCTAGTTCTGTAATTGTGTAGCGTCTGCAGAAGTGACAGCTAGTTCTGTAATTGTGTAGCGTCTGCAGAAGTGACAGCTAGTTCTGTAATTGTGTAGCGTCTGCAGAAGTGACAGCTAGTTCTGTAATTGTGTAGCGTCTGCAGAAGTGACAGTTAGTTCTGTTCACACCGGCACAGACAGCAAATTGATTCATCACCACCGCAATAACACAAACATGGCGGCAGCGGCGAATTCTAAAAGCAGCTGAAAGACAAAGAATGAAGTTGGTTTGTAACGGCGAGCCATAAATCTTACTGCGGGCCGCTTGTGAGCCCTCTAAATCAGTGGTATTCAACCTGGGGTACGCGTACACCTGGGGGTACGCGAAGACATTTTAGGGAGTACGTAAAATTAAAAAAATAAATATATTATTTCACGATAAACACTGAATAATCAGGGCCAGATTTACGGTTAGCCACAAGAGACCGGACGTAAGGACATGCGATTTGGGAGCGCCATTTGTGTGTCTCTCTCTCTCTCTCTCTCTCCTTTATGCTATTCTTATCTGGCGGCTAGTTTCATTTTATTCCACACAGTGCATATAATTGTGCTTTGCTAAAATACATTTGTTCCTTTATTAATTTTTATACGATAGACAATAATATATTTGTTATTTAATAGCTTGACTCTCCTTTTTCTCATTTAAAACTTATTATTTAATACATTATTTTGGATGTAATTTATTTAACTTATTTTAGATGTAGATTATAGACTGTGTATAACTTGAATTGTGCACCAACAACTTTGGGGGTAAAAAGTTGAAGAGAAATTATATGTGGGGGTACGCGAACAAAAAGGGTTGAATACCGCTGATCTAAATGAAGCCTAGCAACGTCTGTGGATACATTTACACTTACATTTACATTTACATTTACATTTACATTTACATTTACATTTACATTTACATTTACATTTACATGCCCCCTCACACCTTTTACGTAAAAATGGGACCTCCACAAACCTATGTTTACCTATTTGTATTATACATATATATATCGTACATTTTAACAATTAATTAATTATTTCATTCCAACAAATGCACTACACTATTTTAGTGTTTTCTTGTCCCTACATATGTTTCGACACTCCTTGTGCCATCCTCAGGGGTGTCGTTGAGAGTTCAAAATTTTTTTGATAGTGAACTCTCGACGACACCCTGAAGATGGCACTATAAGTGCCGAAACATATGTAGGGACAAGAAAACACTAAAATAGTGTAGTGCATTTGTTAGAATGAAATAATCAATTAGTTATGTACACTTCATTTGTTAGTTTCTGTTCGGAGCAATTTTGAAGTGGAAAGCTAGCAGCTAGGCGCCGCCCACAGCGCAATGGTGGACCAAACAAAAAACGCCTGTCCTTGCCACATCACCTACCGTCCGCCAACTCCTCACCTACCAGAAATGTCTACAGATATAACTGTATATGCTTTATGACGAAGTGGGAAGAAGCAGGCAGATAACAAACGACGTCACACCGCGTCGTGGCCACACGGCGCTCGCCTTAAGCACAATTCCATTTACGCCCAAGCAAAGTGTGACATTCTCTGCGCCAATCATTACGAAATGCAATCTTGGTGAAACAATTTGTGTAAACCCCCCGTACCAAATTTCATCAAAATCCGGCTGACCTTTCAGTCTCTCACACTAGGTGTTACACACACAGACTGACAGACAGACAGACAGTTCTCCACAAAGCGCGTTCTGTTGACATCTTACAGAACGCCCAAAGACAACTATAAATTTATGACAGTCATATATATACCTAACAACAATAACAACAAAAGGCAACGGACAGTCATAGCAACAATTCAACTGACAGTAGCCTACTTTACGGCCAGCGGACAGACGCTGAGGGCACCTTTGTTATTCGGAATAGACTTAGGGGGTTTCGACCTAGTTTTACAGCCGAAAGACGAGTACAGTTCCTTCCCAAAATGTTGTGGTATCTTTACTTTCATTTTGCCTTCAAAACAGGAAACTGTGGCGCTGCTAACTACAAACGTGACACACCTTAGACAGAATTACACACGAGACAGCCACGGCTTTATAACACTCCTATAGAAAGCAAAACACTCCTGTACAAAACAAAACACTCCTGTAGAAAGCAAAACACTCCTGCAGAAAGCAAAACACTCCTGCAGAAAACAAAACATTCCTGTAGAAAGCAAAACACTCATACAGAAAGCAAAACACTCATGCAGAAAGCAAAACATTCCTGTAGAAAGCAAAAGACTCCTGTACAAAGCAGCCCGCATTCCTGTTTCCTCTAAATTATTATCACACTCGTCACGACGCTAGCGCCTCCACGCGCCATCAGTCAGCTCCAATATCTACAATCGATCCTATCGCCGTCCTACATGTAAGACCGGCACACGTCACACAGATATTACACTTCGTAATTTTTGAGAATGCTGTCATTTCTAAAAACGATCTTTGTAACAGAATTGTCTTCTGTTCTTCGGTGACGTAACAGACTGCAGTGTCCTGGTGCTGACGGTCCGGAGATCGTAACAGACTGCAGTGTCCTGGTGCTGACGGTCCGGAGATCGTAACAGACTGCAGTGTCCTGGTGCCTGACGGTCCGGAGATCGTAACAGACTGCAGTGTCCTGGTGCTGACGGTCCGGAGATCGTAACAGACTGCAGTGTCCTGGTGCTGACGGTCCGGAGATCGTAACAGACTGCAGTGTCTTGGTGCTGACGGTCCGGAGATCGTAACAGACTGCAGTGTCCTGGTGCTGACGGTCCGGAGATCGTAACAGACTGCAGTGTCCTGGTGCTGACGGTCCGGAGATCGTAACAGACTGCAGTGTCCTGGTGCCTGACGGTCCGGAGATCGTAACAGACTGCAGTGTCTTGGTGCTGACGGTCCGGAGATCGTAACAGACTGCAGTGTCCTGGTGCTGACGGTCCGGAGATCGTAACAGACTGCAGTGTCCTGGTGCTGACGGTCCGGAGATCGTAACAGACTGCAGTGTCCTGGTGCTGACGGTCCGGAGATCGTAACAGACCGCAGTGTCCTGGTGCTGACGGTCCGGAGATCGTAACAGACTGCAGTGTCCTGGTGCTGACGGTCCGGAGATCGTAACAGACTGCAGTGTCCTGGTGCTGACGGTCCGGAGATCGTAACAGACTGCAGTGTCCTGGTGCTGACGGTCCGGAGATCGTAACAGACTGCAGTGTCCTGGTGCTGACGGTCCGGAGATCGTAACAGACTGCAGTGTCCTGGTGCTGACGGTCCGGAGATCGTAACAGACTGCAGTGTCCTGGTGCTGACGGTCCGGAGATCGTAACAGACTGCAGTGTCCTGGTGCTGACGGTCCGGAGATCGTAACAGACTGCAGTGTCCTGGTGCTGACGGTCCGGAGATCGTAACAGACTGCAGTGTCCTGGTGCTGACCGTCGGCAACGCAAAACATTTTATTCCGTAATAAATGTAAAAAATCAAACTCTGACTTTATTGTGTTAATTAAGGATGCTATTAATTGCTGAACTTATACACCTTTGATGATGTAGCAATGTATGTAGCTATGTAATGTAGCTATGTATGTAGCTATGTATGTAGCAATGTATGTAGCTATGTATGTAGCTATGTATGTAGCAATGTATGTAGCTATGTATGTAGCTATGTATGTAGCAATGTATGTAGCTATGTATGATAGCAATGTATGTAGCTATGTATGTAGCTATGTATGTAGCTATGTATGTAGCTATGTATGTAGCAATGTATGTAGCTATGTATAGTATGCTATGTATGTAAGCAATGTATGTAGCTATGTATGTAGCAATGTAATGTAGCTATGTATGTAGCTATGTATGTAGCAATGTATGTAGCAATGTATGTAGCTATGTATGTAGCAATGTATGTAGCTATGTATGTAGCAATGTATGTAGCTAATTGTTATGTAGCTATGTATGTAGCTATGTATGTAGCTATGTATGTAGCTATGTATGTAGCAATGTATGTAGCAATGTATGTAGCTATGTATGTGCATGTATGTAGCTATGTATGTAGCTAATGTATGTAGCAATGTATGTAGCTATGTATGTAGCAATGTAATGTAGCTATGTATGTAGCTAAAGTATGTAGCAATGTATGTAGCATGTATGTAGCTATGTATGTAGCTATGTATGTAGCTATGTATGTAGCAATGTATGACTAATGTATGTAGCATATGTATGTAGCTATGTATGTAGCTATGTATGTAGCTAATGTATGTAGCTATGTATGTAGCAATGTATGTAGCTATGTATGTAGCAATGTATGTAGCTATGTATGTAGCTATGTATGTAGCAATGTATGTAGCAATGTATGTAGCTATGATTAAATGTATGTAGCTATGTATGTAGCTATGTATGTAGCATATGTATGTAGCAATGTATGTAGCTATGTATGTAGCTTATGTATATGTAGCAATGTATGTAGCTATGTATGTAGCTATGTATGTAGCAATGTATGTAGCTATGTAGTACATGTAGCTATGTATGTAGCAATGTATGTACTATGTAGCTATGTATGTAGCATATGTATGTAGCTATGTATGTAGCTATGTAATGTAGCAATGTACATGTAGCAATGTATGTAGCTATGTATGTAGCTATGTATGTAGCTAAAGTAATGTAGCAATGTATGTAGCAATGTATGTAGCAATGTATGTAGCAATGTTGACATATGTAGCAATGTATGTAGCTAATGTATGTAGCAATTATGTAGCAATGTATGTAGCTATATGTAGCTATGTATGTAGCATATGTATGTAGCAATGTATGTAGCTATGTATGTAGCTAGTATGTAATGAGTAGACATGTATTAGCATGTTGTAGCTATGTATGTACAATGTATGTAGCAATGTATGTAGCTGATGTATGTAATAGCTATGTATGCTAGCAATGTATGTAGCTAGTCTATGTAGCATGTATGTAGCAATGTATGTAGCTATGTATGTAGCATATGTATGATAGCAATGTATGTAGCTATGTATGTAGCTATGTATGTAGCAATGTATGTAGCTAATGTAATGTAGCTATGTATGTAGCAATGTATGTAGCTATGTATGTAGCTATGTATGTAGCATGTAGTACAGTAGTCAATGTAGTAGCTATGTATGTAGCATTATGTAGCTATGTATGTAGCTATGTATGTAGCTATAGTATGTATGTAGCATGTATGTAGCTATGTATGTAGCTAATGTATGTAGCTATGTATGTAGCTATGTATGTAGCTAATGTATGTAGCAATGTATGTAGCTATGTATGTAGCTATGTATGTAGCATGTATGTAGCAATGTATGTAGCATATGTATGTAGCATGTATGTAATGTAAAGCTATGTATGTAGCAATGTATGTAGCAATAGTATGTAGCTATGGTATGTATAGCAATGTATCATGTATGTAGCAATGTATGTAGCAATGTATGTAGCTATGTATGTAGCAATGTATGTAGCAATGTATGTAGCAATGTATGTAGCTATGTATGTAGCTATGTATGTAGCAATGTATGTAGCAATGTATGTAGCAATGTATGTAGCAATGTATGTAGCAATGTATGTAGCTATGTATGTAGCAATGTATGTAGCAATGTATGTAGCAATGTATGTAGCTATGTATGTAGCTATGTATGTAGCAATGACAGGCGAACTGAAGTCCTGCGAGCGGAACGTGTCCTAGAGATATTTCGTCCGCCACAAATTGGGGTTGAACGCGCGCCCCTGCAGTGACACGCTGGCAACTAACCGCCCGAACGCACGTCCCTGCAGTGACACGTTGGCAACTAACCGTCCGAATGCACGTCCCTGCAGTGACACGTTGGCAACTAACCGTCCGAACGCACGTTCCTGCAGTGACAGGCTGGAAACTAACCGTCCCAAAGCACGCCCCTGCAGTGACAGGCTGGCAACTAACCGTGTGAACGCACGTCCCTGCAGTGACAGACTGGCAACTAACCATGTGAACGCACGCCTCTGCAGTGACAGGCTGGCAACTAACTGTATGAACGCACGTCCCTGCAGTGACAGACTGGCAACTAACCGTGTGAACGCACGTCCGTGTAGTGACAGACTGGCAACTAACCGTGTAAACCATGGCACTGCTCGAGAGGAAATACAGTTAAGTTACAGACCACCACAACTGTACAATACAGTTAAGTTACAGACCACCACAACTGTACAATACAGTTAAGTTACAGACCACCACAACTGTACAATACAGTTAAGTTACAGACCACCACAACTGTACAATACAGTTAAGTTACAGACCAAACACAACTGTACAATACAGTTAAGTTACAGACCAACACAACTGTACAATACAGTTAAGTTACAGACCACCACAACTGTACAATACAGTTAAGTTACAGACCACCACAACTGTACAATACAGTTAAGTTACAGACCACCACAACTGTACAATACAGTTAAGTTACAGACCAACACAACTGTACAATACAGTTAAGTTACAGACCAACACAACTGTACAATACAGTTAAGTTACAGTCCACCACAACTGTACAATACAGTTAAGTTACAGACCACCACAACTGTACAATACAGTTAAGTTACAGACCACCACAACTGTACAATACAGTTAAGTTACAGACCACCACAACTGTACAATACAGTTAAGTTACAGACCACCACAACTGTACAATACAGTTAAGTTACAGACCACCACAACTGTACAATACAGTTAAGTTACAGACCACCACAACTGTACAATACAGTTAAGTTACAGACCACCACAACTGTACAATACAGTTAAGTTACAGACCAACACAACTGTAAAATACAGTTAAGTTACAGACCACCACAACTGTACAATACAGTTAAGTTACAGACCAACACAACTGTACAATACAGTTAAGTTACAGACCACCACAACTGTACAATACAGTTAAGTTACAGACCACCACAACTGTACAATACAGTTAAGTTACAGACCACCACAACTGTACAATACAGTTAAGTTACAGACCACCACAACTGTACAATACAGTTAAGTTACAGACCACCACAACTGTACAATACAGTTAAGTTACAGACCACCACAACTGTACAATACAGTTAAGTTACAGACCACCACAACTGTACAATACAGTTAAGTTACAGACCACCACAACTGTACAATACAGTTAAGTTACAGACCACCACAACTGTACAATCTCTGTCACTTTACACTAACTAAGTTCCAAGACTGTTCTGTGTAAAGCCACATCGTCATGGCGCATTTATCTATCGAGTTCAGCATGCGAAGAGCAGCCTATATTAGACGCCATATTCTTCAGTTGCCACAAAACGTTCTTTAGGCTAAAGCATATCGGTGTAGAACACAACACAGTAGACAATCGCACAAGTTTGGTTCATCACACAAACGACAAAAGAGCAAGCCTTTGTTAGCAAAGCAATAACAACCTGACGGTGAGGTCAGGGCACAGACGTAGATTTGGACCCAGAACAGGCCATGAAGGTCCAGACGGGGATTACAGGCATAGTTCTACTCTTTCTTTAACCTCGACGCTAGGTGGGGGAGGGTGGTCAAGGCCGCGGTCCGGCCGCTTTACCCCCGGGAATAAGCCGGTACCCATTGTACAGGAGGCTGGGTGGGGCCCAGGTCCGGTCTTGACAACTTATGGCTCTAAAAAACAGTTCAGTTTCTTGTATTTTAAGCGCTTTTAATATAACTACTGCAGGTCGTGTTACAGTTTAAAAGGACAAAGTGGAAGTACTTATCTATCCAATCCTCACCGATTTCCGAAAGATCATTGCGTTTGGAAGGCTCCAGGCTTCGCCGGTTAACTTTCCGGTAAGAGCAACATGTAGATGAAGATGAGTGTGGAGCGTTGGTGGAATTACATTGACAGGGGAAACGAAATTACTTGGAGGAAAAACCTGTCACAGTGCCACTTTGTACACCAAAAGTCTGACATGAAGTGAAGAGACCGGCGACTGGGTCGTGGTAAGGAATGTAGAAGGAAATTGACTTGAATTTTACATAAAGTTTCTACTCGTACCGCGCAGTAAAACACACTTTACATAAACATTCAGTACGTACCGCGCAGTAAACACACTTTACATAAACATTCAGTACGTACCGCGCAGTAAACACACTTTACACAAACATTCAGTACGTACCGCGCAGTAAAAACACTTTACACAAACATTCAGTACGTACCGCGCAGTAAACACACTTTACACAAACATTCAGTACGTACCGCGCAGTAAAACACTTTACACAAACATTCAGTCCGTACCGCGCAATAAACACACTTTACACAAACATTCATCCGTACCGCGCAGTAAAACACACTTTACATAACATTCAGTCCATACGCCAGTAAACACCTCCGTCTCAGTCGTATACAAACAGTCAGTTAATGTTGTACAGTGAAATAATCGCTGTTTGTTCTGAGATCCACACAAAACACATAAAACAGTCCGTACCGCGCAGTAAACACACTCCGTCTCAGTTATACAAACCAGTCAGTTAATGTTGTACAGTGAAATAATCGCTGTTTGTTCTGAGATCCACACAAAACACATAAATACAGTCCGTACCGCGCAGTAAACACACTCCGTCTCAGTTATACAAACCAGTCAGTTAATGTGTACAGTGAAATAATCGCTGTTTGTTCTGAGATCCACCACATAAAACCACAGTAAATACACTGTTCGTGGGGCAGAACTTAAGTGTTTGTGAATGTTAAACGTGGCGGCATAATAAAGTAAACTTGGGCTTTCTAAAATAATTCAATTAAAAACTTTTACCTAATACAGGCAACAAGTATTCAAAGAACATCGATGTTTGTAAACTACTCTTATTATTAAAAATTTAGGCCATTGTAATTGTTTAAATATTCCAATACCGAACACAAAACGCAAGTTCTAACTTTGCACTAATTTTTAAGGGTACTTAAAAAGAGTTACTGTTTGCATTTTACTGAAATCTGATCAGAATTACCCTAACGCGAGTTCAAATTTCTTTCACACAAGTTCGAGTGTTGCTCCCAGTGCCATGGCACATACTTCATTTTTGCCCTGACAGCCGGTACTTGCCCTTATAAAGGAGAGGCGGTCGAAAAGCTTTAATTTGTAATAACAACGGACTTGGCAGAGATGTCTTAATTTTGTGGGTCAAACACGGTAATCGGACGTTGGGCCGTAAATGATACAGTGACTGCAGTACGGCATGTCGTGGCAACACCTCCCAGACCGCAAGTGGCAGCACTCGGTTGTAGCTATAAGCTCGAGAAGAATGTTGAATTTATGATTACACCCAACTGTTACACTATGTTTCAGGTAAAGGTAAAGCTGCCCTGTCCACGCCAAGAACGCATAATAGATGGAATAGAGGTACAGCTCCACTAATTCTTAACTTGGGCGCTTTATGAAGTTGAGTAGACAACACCACGCCCGGGCTCCTTTAATCCAACAAAAGACCTCATCCATTGTATAGCAGGTGCAGTGGGCCCCACGGCCGATCCGGATTTTTCGGAGAAGAGAATCAATCCGTCGCCACTTCTGCAGATAGCTCAGTTAATGTAGAGATTGTTTAAGAAATCTGCGGGCCTCTGGGGTGTTACGCGGCGTCGTGTGGTAATTGTTTACCGACGTTTCGGGACAACGTATCGGTACCATCCTCACGGAGTCCGATTGGGAAAGAAAGCCTATAACGTAGATTCTGGAAAGTACGGCAGGGTAGCAATCAGTAGGCGTGAAGACAGCCAATAGGGTAGAACGAGGGTGAGAGAGGGGTGGATACAAACAGCGTAAAGCTGCTGGGGGTAGCGAGAATGCAAACAGCTAAGGCAATAGGAATAGAGTAAGAGTAAAGGAGGAAAATATAGGGATAAAGCTAGATAAATAAATTAAAAATAAACCAACAGTAAAAATGCAAATAAATAAATTTGAAGAATAAAGAATAAAAAGAGCTTGGGGGAGGGGAGGAGAGACACGTAAAGTTTACTGCGCGGTACGGACTGAATGTTTATGTAAAGTGTGTTTACTGCGCGGTACGGACTGAATGTTTATGTAAAGTGTGTTTACTGCGCGGTACGGACTGAATGTTTATGTAAAGTGTGTTTACTGCGCGGTACGGACTGTATTTATGTGTTTTGTGTGTTTACTGCGCGGTGACTTGGAGACGGTGATGTTTATGTAAAATGTGTTTACTGCGCGGTACGAACTGAGTCTTTGTATGTAATTCAGGTTAATCCCAAACACAATTGAGCCCAAATTCGCAAAATCTTCCGTCTGTTGCAGACGCCAAACGTCTCCTTCCCATCACCTTACCTTCTTCAGTCCCACAACTCCACCTGTTCCCGATCCACCTATGCCCGTATACACTCAGAGCAGTACAACTTATCTTTTCCGCTGCAGTGTTAGCCTAATGCAGTGCCTCTCTCTGTCTGTCTTAGCCTTAGTATCCAAAGTGTTACCGAAGTACTGACAGTCAACACATGTCAGTTGGCACTGTGTTCTACGTCAGGTAGCTTTGTTTTGCTAAAATATTTAGTATGACGTACTGTCGCACTGCAATTAGAAGCCCCACCCTGATAATAACACCCTACAAGCTACTGAAGCTTCCAAAACATATCGACACTACCGCCCCTATATTCACTGTTCAGAAACAGAATTACTAATTCTACAAATGTGCTATTAATTTTGTTCACAACGTAAAACCAAATTCGACTTATTTTCTATTTGATATCCTAAATTTGTCTCGATATTAATATATTGTAATCGACAGAATTTACATGTAAGTGCATACATTAATTATTTATTCTGTTTGTTAAATTTGCATGTTCTTTATATTTCGAGTGTAAAACTTGGTCTCTGACGTTAAGGGAAGGGCATATATTGAGGGTGTTCGACAGTAGAGTGCTGAGGATAATACTTGGGACTAAAAGGGAGGAAGTAACAGGGGACTGGAGAAAATTACATAATGAGGAGCTTCATGATTGGAAGTGCTGACGAGATATTGTTAGGGTGATCAAATCAAGAAGGGTGAGATGGGCCAGGCATGCAGCATGTATGGGGGGAGACAAGAAACAGATGCAGGGTTTTGGTGGGGAAATATAAGGGAAAGACAACACTTTGAAAATTTAAGACATATGAAATATAATGCTAACATACATTTTGAGGACGTGGGGACGGGAAATTGAGGAAGGAGAAAGCGGTGATAAAAATGTATTGAAAGGAAAAGGAATGAGATGCCTTTCAGAGAACAAGTGACAAGGGCAGATAAGCTGTACAGTGTTTACGAAGTCTTTTCTGAAAGATGTCCTGGTCAGGCTGTCCACAGGAACATGGGAATGGTCAGAGTGATCTCACGCCCAATTTGACTACTCGGCGACACATACCGTCCTGCTATCATAACATTCAGTATTACATCTGGTTGTTGCACACGAGGTTCTGATACAGCAGACAAACGAGTTTATGAACTTACTGATACGTAGCTTACATTATTTTAATTTTGTGTTCCTTTTCTTACGTCTAATGTGCTGATAACTGTGAATAATTAGTGCAACCGAATCCACAAAAAGAGATTCTATTTTGTTATAACTTTAAAGAACAGTGGTTACTATGTGTACCACCAGGTTTAACATTCACAAATTCTACGTTCTGCCCACACAGTGTATTTATGTGTTTTGTGTGGATCTGAGAACAAACAGCGATTATTTCACTGTACAACATTAACTGACTGGTTTGTATAACTGAGACGGAGTGTGTTTACTGCGCGGTACGGACTGTATTTATGTGTTTTGTGTGGATCTCAGAACAAACAGCGATTACTTCACTGTACAACATTAACTGACTGGTTTGTATAACTGAGACGGAGTGTGTTTACTGCGCGGTACGGACTGTATTTATGTGTTTTGTGTGGATCTCAGAACAAACAGCGATTATTTCACTGTACAACATTAACTGACTGGTTTGTATAACTGAGACGGAGTGTGTTTACTGCGCGGTACGGACTGAATGTTTATGTAAAGTGTGTTTACTGCGCGGTACGGACTGAATGTTTATGTAAAGTGTGTTTACTGCGCGGTACGGACTGAATGTTTATATATAATTTAAGTTAAATGTCGTCTTTCAAATGTTAAATTCATATCTGTAATTGCGCATTAAGCACAGTTCACTCCAACGTCTTACAAACAAATTTACTGTGCCACATTTCAAAGTCACAAACACGTTTTGAAGTCTTTTGCAATTAATAACGTACTTTGTCTAGGCCTACTTGTTTTAATATTTGAGACTTTGCAACATATTTCGTAACAATAAATGTGGTATGACGAACGTTTAAACCGAAGCTGGTGGGCACTGACCATCAGTGGTGTGTAATGGAGTTCCTTTAATTTCAGAAAGACAAACTTGTCGGTAATGTCAGAGTGCCAATTGACCGAGCCATTTCCAGAACGTTTATCACGATTCCAATTCTTTACTTTACTTCAGTGATCACAGATGTCAGATGAACAACTCGCCACGGAATAAAAATCTCAGGGATAAGAAATTCACCTTGCCACGTCAAGCATTCTCTGAAAGATTCTGTGCTTTTGTAAACACTGTCATGAACTTAATATTATTCATTCCGTACATTTTATCTGTATATTTATAGTCCGACAAATGTATATTTTAATCACATTAATTGTGAAATTTCACTGTGCTACACGTTTCGAACCCTTAATTTGAGATGATGAGTCCCTGAAGATGAACCAAAATTAAGGGTTCGAAACATGTAGGTCAGTGAAATTACACATATAATGTGATTAAATTGTACATTTATCGGGCTATAAATATACTGTCATGAACCTTGGAGTTCCAAATAAGTCTGATAATCTCACGACTAATCACTGACTATTACTCTAGCAATAGTCACGTTAACACGGTTACTTCACGCGTATTTCGCAGCAGCCTGGGCAACGAAATCTGAGTCGGTACAGTAGCGTCCGTTGTTACCTGCAGTGCCGTCACGTAGCGCTGTTTGAGCCTCCGTCGCTGCGAAACTGAGACAGACGAAGCGTGACACACTGAGTGCTGTGCATCGCCCTGTAGCCATTGGCAAGTAGCCAGCAGTGGCCTTTCTCTAATGAGCAGCGTAATTGGAGCACCGCAAGCCCCTTGGGGGGTCGATTTGGGTGTCGAGTTGTGCCAGGCCAGGGAAGGGGGAGCATATGATACCAGAGGCTGTCGCACTTGCCCCTCTGCTAGTCCAAATGCAATAGTTTTCGGAATTGGTGTAGGATTTATGGTATGACGTGACTAGCCGTCCATTTGGTGGAGCTGGAGAAATTAATGCAAGGTTTGGCCAGCACGTTGCGTAAGTGTCTTTCAGATTGCAACTCTAAAGCCCAGTGGTTACTATATGTACCACCATGTTTAACATTCAACAATTCTACGTTCTGCACACACAGTGTATTTATGTGTTTTGTGTGGATCTCAGAACAAACAGCGATTATTTCACTGTACAGCATTAACTGACTGGTTTGTATAACTGAGACGGAGTGTGTTTACTGCGCGGTACGGACTGTATTTATGTGTTTTGTGTGGATCTCAGAACAAACAGTGATTATTTCACTGTACAACATTAACTGACTGGTTTGTATAACTGAGACGGAGTGTGTTTACTGCGCGGTACGGACTGTATTTATGTGTTTTGTGTGGATCTCAGAACAAACAGCGATTATTTGACTGTACAACATTAACTGACTGGTTTGTATAACTGAGACGGAGTGTGTTTACTGCGCGGTACGGACTGTATTTATGTGTTTTGTGTGGATCTCAGAACAAACAGCGATTATTTCACTGTACAGCATTAACTGACTGGTTTGTATAACTGAGACGGAGTGTGTTTACTGCGCGGTACGGACTGTATTTATGTGTTTTGTGTGGATCTCAGAACAAACAGCGATTATTTCACTGTACAGCATTAACTGACTGGTTTGTATAACTGAGACGGAGTGTGTTTACTGCGCGGTACGGACTGTATTTATGTGTTTTGTGTGGATCTCAGAACAAACAGCGATTATTTCACTGTACAACATTAACTGACTGGTTTGTATAACTGAGACGGAGTGTGTTTACTGCGCGGTACGGACTGTATTTATGTGTTTTGTGTGGATCTCAGAACAAACAGCGATTATTTGACTGTACAACATTAACTGACTGGTTTGTATAACTGAGACGGAGTGTGTTTACTGCGCGGTACGGACTGTATTTATGTGTTTTGTGTGGATCTCAGAACAAACAGCGATTATTTCACTGTACAACATTAACTGACTGGTTTGTGTAACTGAGACGGAGCGTGTTTACTGCGCGGTACGGACTGTATTTATGTGTTTTGTGTGGATCTCAGAACAAACAGCGATTATTTCACTGTACAGCATTAACTGACTGGTTTGTATAACTGAGACGGAGTGTGTTTACTGCGCGGTACGGACTGAATGTTTATGTAAAGTGTGTTTACTGCGCGGTATGGACTGTATGTTTATGTAAAGTGTGTTTACTGCGCGGTACGGACTGGATTATTATGTAAAGTGTGTTTACTGTGCGGTACGGACTAAATGTTTATGTAAAGTGTGTTACTGCGCGGTACGGTCTGAAATACAATCCGAACTACAGTCTTCCCCTAAATTAACTTCAAAGTATCGTCAAAATAGATTCCTCTCAACGTGATCAAAATTTCCTTATAATGCTGCCCTCCAAACACAAAATTCGGCCCAAATGCTCAACTCCCCCTTCCCTCCACTCCCCATCAACTTACCTTCTTCACGTTTCAAAACTTTATTTTATTTCAGGACTACCTTTATCGGAAGGACGACTGGGCACTGCCAGCAAACATTTACAGCAGTAAACTTTTCTTGTTCTCCCCTCACCCCTCTGTCACTTCGCCCCTCTTTGTGCCTGTGTGCTTACGTGGCAATGTTAAAACACAACTTACTGTCTAAGAGTTCAACTGTACTTACGAGAGTACGTTTTTATAAATAATCAAAGGGCTTGGAAAAACAGTGCTACCAACGTCAAAACAGTGCTACCAACGTCAAAACAGTGCTACCAACGTCAAAACAGTGCTACCAACGTCAAAACAGTGCTACCAACGTCAAAACAGTGCTACCAACGTCAAATACATTCGCTTCATAGTGTTTCAGAGGGCGGCAGTTTACAGTAAGAGCTTTATTCTTTCAAGTCAGCACAGGCCCAGTCTATCGCTACTGAGTTTATTGCTACCCAGTCTATCGCTACTCAGTCTATCGCTACCCAGTCTATCGCTACTCAGTCTATCTCTACCCAGTCTATCTCTACCCAGTCTATCGTTACCCAGTCTATCGCTACTCAGTCTATCGCTACCAGTCTATCGCTACTCAGTCTATCGCTACCCAGTCTATCGCTACTCAGTCTATCGCAACCCAGTCTATCGCTACTCAGTCTATCGCTACCCAGTCTATCGCTACTCAGTTTATCAGCGCAAAATTTGCGTTAAGATACGCCGATACAACAGGACACGTGGTGTATAAATGTACTTACATTTGTTTAGGACAGCTTAGTTCAAACTGCAGTAGTGGTTACGTGACGTTACGTTACGTTACGTTACGTGACGTTACGTGACGACTGTACTGCGCTGATAAACAGTGACAGGCACGTGACGAGGGGCCGAAATGCACATGTCAGAAATGACACATGCTTCAGCAGTAACACTAGCAATAGTAGTAGTAGTAATTGTAGCTGATGCTAGTAGTAGTAATTGTAGCTGGTGCTAGTAGCAGTAGTAGTAGTAATTGTAGCTGGTGCTAGTAGTAGTAGTAATTGGAGATGGTGCTAGTAGTAGTAATTGTAGCTGGTGCTAGTAGCAGTAGTAGTAATTGTAGCTAGTGTTAGTAGTAGTAGTAGTAGTAGTAGCTGGTGCTAGTAGTAGTAGTAGTAGTAGTAGTAGTAGTAGCAGTAGTAGTAGTAATTGTAGCTGGTGTTAGTAGTAGTAGTAGTTGCTGGTGCTAGTAGTAGTAGTAGTAATTGTAGCTGATGTTAGTAGTAGTAGTAGCTGGTGCTAGTAGTAGTAGTAGTAGTAGTAGTAGTAGTAGTAGTAGTAGCTGGTGGTAGTAGTAGTAGTAATTGTAGCTGGTGTTAGTAGTAGTAGTAGTAGTAGCTGGTGCTAGTAGTAGTAGCAGTAGTAGTAGTAGTAATTGTAGCTGGTGCTACTAGTAGTAGTAGTAGTAGTAGTAGTAGTAGCTGGTTCTAGTAGTAGTAGTAGTAGTAGTAGTAGTAGTGGTGGTGTAGTTGCACTAAACATTTACAATCACAATTACAAAAAACCAAATGCACTATAAACGTGAAATACAGTGCATTTATTGGTTTTTTGTAATTGTGATTTGACATCAGAATGCACGGAGCATATAACGTGACAACATAACGTGACAATACAACGTGACAACATAACGTGACAACATAACGTGACAATTAACATTACGACAAATTTTGGCCATTTCCGAACCCTGCTACCTTTTCCACAAATGACCCTAAAACTGCCCCACTGCGGCAAATGCAAAAACGCCACGTAATCGCTACTTCATGAAACATGCACACACCGGAAAAGTTAGGAACTGCAATACTGACTAAAGAATGAGTACGTCTGCCTGCCGTTTGTTGCTGCAATTTTCGTGTCCTATTTGTAACTATTCGGGCTCTTGTGACTGCGGTAATGAACCTTCGGGTTCCATAAAACGTGGGGAATTTCTTGATTAGCTGAGGAACTATTAGCTTCTCAAGAAGGACTCTGCTCCATGGAGTTAGTTAGTTAGTTTGT
The DNA here is from genome assembly GCA_021186555.1 of Reticulitermes speratus. Taxonomy (NCBI): domain Eukaryota; kingdom Metazoa; phylum Arthropoda; class Insecta; order Blattodea; family Rhinotermitidae; genus Reticulitermes; species Reticulitermes speratus. Next base: position 917,507 of record JAJKFL010000026.1, read on the forward strand.
TTGTTTGTAACTGCTATCAGTTCCTCATATTCCTGCATATAACACTCATAAATTAGTACATAATTCAGCCATTAGTAATCCAATTTAATTCAAGTCAATTTACTGAAATTTTGTTAATTAAATTACTGAGTGAATAGTAAGAAGGCCAACAGCACAAACAGCACAACACAGACACAAATGAAAAAGGACAACAAAGAGGACACATAAACAAACTTAAACAAACATAAACAAACTTAAACAAACATAAACAAACAACAAAGTAATAATAACAATTTGACAATACCTACGAGGCGGATATGCAAGCCTAGTCAAAACGGCGGGGTCCAACGTAAATTTACACTTTTTTTTCAATGGCTCGACAGCCCCTTGGGGGCCTAGGCCGCCTCATTTTTCGAGGCTTCACGATCACACTTTTTAGACACACCACAGTCGATAGGAATCCTCTGGACTAGTGATCAGCCCGTCGCAGAGACCTCTACCTGACAACACACAACACTCACAACAGACAGACATCCATGCCCTAGGTGGGATTCGAACCCGCAATCCCAGCAAGCGAGCGGCCGTAGACCGACGCCTTAGACCGCACGGCCACTGCGATCGGCCATAACACAAATACAGAGCACAATTAAGTAAATGTGTGCTGTAGGCGCGATAAAGGCCTAAGGGCCAGCGGAGGTACATAGACAGTTATTCCTAACCTCAGCACTGGATGGAAGTGACTTAGCTTCACGTCCCGGCCGCTCTACCTCAACGAGTGTTGTGTCATATTATGCGGTAAGAATGTTTTAGAAGGCAGAACAAGGTGTTGCCCTTTCCGGGAATCGAAATACTATCCCTGCAGTTCGTTGAGCCTATAGCCTAGTCACTACACTGACTGAGCTATCTCAGCGGCATACTGTACATAATGAGAGACGACTTTAGCGAAACTTACAAATTACGTTGATAATAATTCTCTTGATATGACACGTGTGTAACAACTTGATATTACACGTGTGTAGCAAAATGCACCTTGAAGCGTTTTATAACTCTGAACACCGCGCTTTGTCCTGGTTATGTAACGGATTTTGTGGGTTATAAATGAACATCGAAAGCAATGACGTCATACACTCTTTTGCAATGTTTCAGGGTTTCATAAGAAAACTAAGGTTCGTCGTTAAACACAGGCCACATTGTGGACGGAATTCCTACACAGGGTTTTGCAAAATTTTGAAAATTACATAAAAAATAAAACTTCTGAACTCATTTATTTATATTTCATAAAAACAAAAAAAAAGGAAAATAAATCGTGTAACTTTTTTCTAACATATATTTCTGGGATTCGAGATAAAATATATATTTAACAAAGCGTTTCTTCTGCAGATTGCAAAGACTTCTGCATTACCGGCCTTCAATTTTGTAATACATATTTCAAAACGAGATACACTAAAACATCCATTTATAGTTGGCGTGTTTGGGTCTTTCCTTCAAAGAAAACACACCTGTCGTGACTTTACAAAACAAAATCCTTCTCTTCACCATGAGAAAAAAAAAATATATGTATAATACATAAGTGAAACAATAAATATCAAATTACGAGGTTTTCTTTATGAAGAGAATCCGAGGCGCAGTGGCGGGCATTACTGATGTATGCCCACAGTTCGTATGTGGCATTACTGATGTATGCCCACAGTTCGTATGTGGCATGTGAGTGGTCACGACGCACCGCAATGCCACTCCTCAATTATTCATGGCAACCAACATAAGCTGTCGTGACAGCGACTTGAAGTTAGTTCTACAAACACACGCTTGCTACGATCTGGCGCTAGTGTCGCCGGCTACAAACAAACTTGTGCAGGTTAACACAAAATTCCGCACAAAGCAATACCAACATTCCCAATAAAAAATTAAATATTAAATTTAAAGACACTTTTTGACGTTAGAAGCAAAACGCAACATATGTTATTCCTTTGCAAACGCGCTCACTTATTTAAACCACAAAACACAAATTACAAAGACATATCTAACAGCTTCTAACGGTCGAGCGTGTAGCATAACTGATTCACATTTAGGAGGCCATCAGTTCAGATCTCGGTCAGGGGACTGAAGAAAGTTAGGCGAGGCTCCCCGTGGTCTTGATCATTACCCTCAAAATACTCCCGAGATGTTAAATTACGTCACGTCCGCTTCCTTCTGCATTTTGTTCTAGTCATTACCACCAGAAGGCCCCACCTTTTGACACCACTGACAGAGCCGGTAAGTATACAATAAATAAGTTGATATAAGCGGCACAGAGCTAAGAAAGACGTCGTGAAATTGACATATGGAAAGGTAAAGTTACACCTGTGTAGGGGTGTAGGGGGAGAAAACGTACAGCTGCACTGATTGGTATAACTGGAGGGGAGTGGTAAGTGGTAAGTGGTAAGTGGTAAGTGGTAAGTGGCACAGGAAAGAAGCGTTCTGTAAGCGTAAACATGGGGCTGGGTGGGGCCCAGTAGCACTGAGAATGCTGTGGACACGAGAAAACATGGGGCTGGGTAGGCCCCAGTAGCAATGAGAATGCTGTGGACAAGACAAAATATGGGGCTGGGTGGGTCCCAGTAGCAATGAGAATGCTGTGGACAAGACAAAATATGGGGCTGGGTGGGGCCCAGTAGCAATGAGAATGCTGTGGACAAGACAAAATATGGGGCTGGGTGGGTCCCAGTAGCAACGAGAATGCTGTGGATACGAGAAAACATGGGGCTGGGTAGGCCCCAGTAGCAATGAGAATGCTGTGGACAAGACAAAATATGGGGCTGGGTGGGTCCCAGTAGCAATGAGAATGCTGTGGACAAGACAAAATATGGGGCTGGGTGGGGCCCAGTAGCAATGAGAATGCTGTGGACAAGACAAAATATGGGGCTGGGTGGGTCCCAGTAGCAACGAGAATGCTGTGGACACGAGAAAACATGGGGCTGGGTAGGCCCCAGTAGCAATGAGAATGCTGTGGACAAGAGAAAATATGGGGCTGGGTGGGTCCCAGTAGCAACGAGAATGCTGTGGACAAGACAAAATATGGGGCTGGGTGGGTCCCAGTAGCAACGAGAATGCTGTGGATACGAGAAAACATGGGGCTGGGTAGGCCCCAGTAGCAATGAGAATGCTGTGGACAAGAGAAAATATGGGGCTGGGTGGGTCCCAGTAGCAACGAGAATGCTGTGGACAAGACAAAATATGGGGCTGGGTGGGTCCCAGTAGCAATGAGAATGCTGTGGACAAGAGAAAATATGGGGCTGGGTGGGTCCCAGTAGCAACGAGAAAGCTGTGGATACGAGAGAACATCCTTTTACTGGCTGGGAATGAAATAAGTATTCCTCAGTTGCACAGCCCATAGATTAGGAACTATAGTGACTGAGCTACACCGGCTTCGGTTTGTTTAACACAGACGCACGTCTCTGTACCTGCCTTACACAATTCGTTTAACACAGACGCACGTCTCTGTACCTGCCTTACACAATTCGTTTAACACAGACGCACGTCTCTGTACCTGCCTTACAAAATTCGTTTAACACAGACGCACGTCTCTGTACCTGCCTTAGACAATTCGTTTAACACAGACGCACGTCTCTGTACCTGCCTTACACAATTCGTTTAACACAGACGCACGTCTCTGTACCTGCCTTACACAATTTGTTTAACACAGACGCACGTCTCTGTACCTGCCTTACACAATTCGTTTAACACAGACGCACGTCTCTGTACCTGCCTTACAAAATTCGTTTAACACAGACGCACGTCTCTGTACCTGCCTTAGACAATTCGTTTAACACAGACGCACGTCTCTGTACCTGCCTTACACAATTCGTTTAACACAGACGCACGTCTCTGTACCTGCCTTACAAAATTCGTTTAACACAGACGCACGTCTCTGTACCTGCCTTACACAATTCGTTTAACACAGACGCACGTCTCTGTACCTGCCTTACACAATTCGTTTAACACAGACGCACGTCTCTGTACCTGCCTTACACAATTCGTTTAACACAGACGCACGTCTCTGTACCTGCCTTACAAAATTCGTTTAACACAGACGCACGTCTCTGTACCTGCCTTACACAATTCGTTTAACACAGACGCACGTCTCTGTACCTGCCTTACAAAATTCGTTTAACACAGACGCACGTCTCTGTACCTGCCTTACACAATTCGTTTAATACAGACGCACGTCTCTGTACCTGCCTTACACAATTCGTTTAACACAGGCACGTCTCTGTACCTGCCTTACACAATTCGTTTAACACAGGCACGTCTCTGTACCTGCTTTACACAATTCGTTTAACACAGACGCACGTCTCTGTACCTGCCTTACACAATTCGTTTAACACAGGCACGTCTCTGTACCTGCCTTACACAATTCGTTTAACACAGACGCACGTCTCTGTACCTGCCTTACACAATTCGTTTAACACAGACGCACGTCTCTGTACCTGCCTTACACAATTCGTTTAACACAGGCACGTCTCTGTACCTGCCTTACACAATTCGTTTAACACAGACGCACGTCTCTGTACCTGCCTTACACAATTCGTTTAACACAGGCACGTCTCTGTACCTGCCTTACACAATTCGTTTAACACAGGCACGTCTCTGTACCTGCCTTACACAATTCGTTTAACACAGACGCACGTCTCTGTACCTGCCTTACACAATTCGTTTAACACAGACGCACGTCTCTGTACCTGCCTTACACAATTCGTTTAACACAGGCACGTCTCTGTACCTGCCTTACACAATTCGTTTAACACAGGCACTTCTCTGTACCTGCCTTACACAATTCGTTTAACACAGGCACGTCTCTGTACCTGCCTTACACAATTCGTTTAACACAGACACTTCTCTGTACGTGCCTTACACAATTCGTTTAACACAGGCACGTCTCTGTACCTGCCTTACACAATTCGTTTAACACAGAGGCACGTCTCTGTTCCTGCCTTACACAATTCGTTTAACACAGCGCACGTCTCTGTACCTGCCTTACACAATTCGTTTAACACAGGCACTCTCTGTACTGCCTTACACAATTCGTTTAACACAGAGCACGTCTCTGTACCTGCCTTACACAATTCGTTTAACACAGCACTTCTCTGTACGTGCCTTACACAATTCGTTTAACACAGCGCACGTCTCTGTACCAGCCTTACACAATCATTAGAAGCCACAAGCTTCAACACTGCTAACACAAATGCATGCTGTTGACCCACGATCAAACACTTCCAGCCATATAGGTCCTTACAACTTACGTTTCCAAAAACAACTTAACTGTTTAAAGCACAATGGTAACAATATTTACCACCTGCTGTAATATTAAAGAACTCTGTACTTTCTGCGCACTGCCTGCTAACACTTGTCACGTGACTCTCGCAGTAAACACCGCGTCACATCCCTAAACACGCTCTGTAATAAGCATGCATTGTGTTCTCTGTGAGGTAGAAACGGTGTACAGAGGCTCACACCGGTATCAGTATGCAAGTGGTTTAGCTGATCCTCGAAACGGCAGTATTTTGAAGGACTTCCCTTCAAAATTTTGTACCTTCTTCTTGTCTCCCTTATGGCCAAACACTGAATTTATTTCAAATAAACTTTCTTTGCCCAGTAACACGCACAAATCACAAAGTTACTCCTTAAGTGTTATCGTTAATTCTTCGCTTGCCTAATATTCCTTACAGTTAGAATAATTTCCTGAGGAAAGCACTAAAAATAAGACACGAAACTTCGGGTTTTAAAAAATTATAAGACTTGAGAAAGACAAAAAAATAACAATGGCGACTGTGACATAGACTTACTGACAAAGCTTGACTGATGACGTAGGTGTAACACAAAATAAAAATTACTAAAATGGATTCTTTCTTTAAACACTTCCGAAACAAATTATCTTAATAACGCGTCACTTTCGTCGTGCATGCTACATGCTAGGTTCATCCCTCCTTAGTTTCTTCAATTTAATCGTCCCAAAGCTGTCTTAAATACAACCCCAAAACACAGAAGTTCTCCTTAAGTATTTTCCTCCAGTTGCTGTTACACAGGTTGCTCCTACTAGGCCCCGCGACATTTCTCGGACACAAACAGGACTCAGACACAAAGATCGATACATTTTATGTCCGTGTTGACAAATTACCCGGACATGTAAAACTGCTACACGGACATTAACACAAATTACTACACGATGCATTTTCTTTAACCGTTTTTATTTTCTATTTTCTCTGGTTTTGCTGCCGTAACATGAGAGACTCAGAGAGAGATGTTTATCAGGATATAACTTATTCTATCGTATGGAGAACATGGCGGCCCACACTTCCCCTTCCCCCCCATTATATCACATTCCTGTTACACACGTGATAACAGCCTTAAATCAATTACCACCTTTCCACTGTAACTCCCTATGAGTAATGTCTAATTAATGCTACTGTGTTGGTAATAACGATGATGGGTGTTGTCTGTAATTAACAACATAATTCATATCCATCTCACGTTATTATAACTGTGTAACTAGTTCAAATATTATTATTTGTTTTAAATCTAAAAAAAAGTTCCTTGCTAATTATCATGTGGATGAGAAAATTTGCAATAGAATCCCATGCGAATTTTGTTAGCGCTCGTTGCTGTGGTTACAATGTCGTACAGCTTGCAATGTTACAATGTCGTACAGCTTGCAATGTTACAATGTCGCACAGCCTGCAATGTTACAATGTGCACAGCCTGCAATGTTACAATGTGCACAGCCTGCAATGTTACAATGTGCACAGCCTGCAATGTTACAATGTGCACAGCCTGCAATGTTACAATGTGCACAGCCTGCAATGTTACAATGTGCACAGCCTGCAATGTTACAATGTGCACAGCTGCATGTTACAATGTGCACAGCTGCATGTACAATGTGCACAGCCTGCAGTGTTACAATGTGCACAGCCTGCAATGTTACAATGTGCACAGCCTGCAGTGTTACAATGTGCACAGCCTGCAATGTTACAATGTGCACAGCCTGCAATGTTACAATGTGCACAGCCTGCAATGTTACAATGTGCACAGCCTGCAGTGTTACAATGTGCACAGCCTGCATGTTACAATGTGCACAGCCTGCAATGTTACAATGTGCACAGCCTGCAATGTTACAATGTGCACAGCCTGCAATGTTACAATGTCGCACAGCCTGCAATGTTACAATGTCGCACAGCCTGCAATGTTACAATGTGCACAGCCTGCAATGTTACAATGTGCACAGCCTGCAATGTTACAATGTGCACAGCCTGCAATGTTACAATGTGCACAGCCTGCAATGTTACAATGTGCACAGCCTGCAATGTTACAATGTGCACAGCCTGCAATGTTACAATGTCGCACAGCCTGCAATGTTACAATGTCGCACAGCCTGCAATGTTACAATGTCGCACAGCCTGCAATGTTACAATGTCGCACAGCCTGCAATGTTACAATGTGCACAGCCTGCAATGTTACAATGTGCACAGCCTGCAATGTTACAATCACACTCAATGTAATCGCACAGCCTGCAATGTCGTATGAATTGTAATGAATGGTTCATGACCTGAGTTACGGGAAGGACAGACAATGAGACTGAACGAATAACGAAGTGTGTAATTACATTACAATGTTAATTTGTGCTCCCTGAACTACTGTCTTATCACTTACGTGCAGCGAAATCTCAGCAGAAATTATTAGACTTGTGATCGCAAGCCTGATAAAGACATCTGACAGTGTCACGCCTGTCCTGTATACATGTCATTACTGCTACTGCCAAGACAACAGGAAAGACAGTCTGATATCTGTGGATGTTTCAGGATGCTATATCACAGCGAACGGTCACTCAATGTCCCATTAAATTATGACAGATAGATTAGGATTCGGTCTGTTTCTGTCACCAGTCGACACACAGTACAATACAGTGTGTACACAAAAGAATGGTGCGTTTTATATGTATATATACATATAAACCGCACCATTCGTTTGTGTATACTCTGTATAATACACTTTGTGTCTGTATAGACCAAAATAGGCCGATCTCAGTGGCCGCGCGGTCTAAGACGTCGGTCTGCGGCCGCTCGCTTGCTGGGATTGTGGGTTCGAATTACGCCGAGGGCATGGATGTCTGTCTGTTGTGAGTGTTGTGTGTTGTCAGGTAGAGGTCTCTGCGACGGGCTGATCACTCGTCCAGAGGAGTCCTACCGAGTGTGGTGTGTCTGAGTGTGATCGTGAAGCCTCGATAATGAGGCGGCCTAGGCCCCCAAGGGGCTGTCGAGCCATGGAGAGGAAAATATAGACCAAAATATGTTCGTTATGTAAGGTTGCTACCCGTACAGAAAGTACTGATTGTTTGCGGTCAGACACTTTGCTGGGGATAACACAAAAATGTAAAAGGAATTTTGTAGAAAAAAATTTGTGGCCGGAGATTTTAAACGATAAATAATGAGGGCCGTGCAATAAAGGGGATTTACCCTTGTGCTGAAATAAGGGCCGCACCACTGAGACGTGTCTGGGAGTGAAAGTCGAAGCAATCTTAATCTGTTCACAGACGTGAGGTATTGGGATCGTGACACGGGTGCTTTACTCCCCATATACACTGAGTACTAAAGCAGGTGGGTGGACTTCAGACACGGTCTGGACGTTTCGGAGAACAAAAGAAAATCGAATCCCGATTCAACATTTATCCAGGTCGCAGAAGAGTCACTATACCATCTGAGCTACTTAGGTGCTCCCGTGAAGGAGTGAAGTTAGAAGAGAAGGTACAGTACTTAGAGAAACAGGCCTAGCTGAAGGACGTGGAGTGGCTACGGGTGCAAGACAGATGTGTCTTGATGCATTTCAAGCAGTCTGTACACCATTACCTCTACTCTAATAAAGACTGTAGCCGATCTTTGTTAAACGTCAGTACACGTAGTATTGTACAGAACAATTGAATGTGCGGTAAATTGCGTGTGTAAAGGAGAGGTGAATTAAAGCGCTTAAAGACTGGATCTAAAATGAATTACATTTAAACATTTAGCTCGTACCGCGCAGTAAACACACTTTACATAAACATTCAGCTCGTACGGCGCAGTAAACACACTTTACATAAACATTCAGCTCGTACGGCGCAGTAAACACACTTTACATAAACACACAGTCCGTACCGCGCAGTAAACACACTTTACATAAACATTCAGTTCGTACGGCGCAGTAAACACACTTTACATAAACATTCAGCTCGTACGGCGCAGTAAACACACTTTGCATAAACACACAGTCCGTACCGCGCAGTAAACACACTTTACATAAACACACAGTCCGTACCGCGCAGTAAACACACTCCGTCTCAGTTATACAAACCAGTCAGTTAATGTTGTACAGTGAAATAATCGCTGTTTGTTCTGAGATCCAAACAAAACACATAAATACAGTCCGTACCGCGCAGTAAACACACTCCGTCTCAGTTATACAAACCAGTCAGTTAATGCTGTACAGTGAAATAATCGCTGTTTGTTCTGAGATCCACACAAAACACATAAATACAGTCCGTACCGCGCAGTAAACACACTACGTCTCAGTTATACAAACCAGTCAGTTAATGCTGTACAGTGAAATAATCGCTGTTTGTTCTGAGATCCACACAAAACACATAAATACAGTCCGTACCGCGCAGTAAACACACTACGTCTCAGTTATACAAACCAGTCAGTTAATGCTGTACAGTGAAATAATCGCTGTTTGTTCTGAGATCCACACAAAACACATAAATACAGTCCGTACCGCGCAGTAAACACACTACGTCTCAGTTATACAAACCAGTCAGTTAATGCTGTACAGTGAAATAATCGCTGTTTGTTCTGAGATCCACACAAAACACATAAATACAGTCCGTACCGCGCAGTAAACACACTACGTCTCAGTTATACAAACCAGTCAGTTAATGCTGTACAGTGAAATAATCGCTGTTTGTTCTGAGATCCACACAAAACACATAAATACAGTCCGTACCGCGCAGTAAACACACTACGTCTCAGTTATACAAACCAGTCAGTTAATGCTGTACAGTGAAATAATCGCTGTTTGTTCTGAGATCCACACAAAACACATAAATACAGTCCGTACCGCGCAGTAAACACACTCCGTCTCAGTTATACAAACCAGTCAGTTAATGTTGTACAGTGAAATAATCGCTGTTTGTTCTGAGATCCACACAAAACACATAAATACAGTCCGTACCGCGCAGTAAACACACTACGTCTCAGTTATACAAACCAGTCAGTTAATGCTGTACAGTGAAATAATCGCTGTTTGTTCTGAGATCCACACAAAACACATAAATACAGTCCGTACCGCGCAGTAAACACACTCCGTCTCAGTTATACAAACCAGTCAGTTAATGTTGTACAGTGAAATAATCGCTGTTTGTTCTCAGATCCACACAAAACACATAAATACAGTCCGTACCGCGCAGTAAACACACTCCGTCTCAGTTATACAAACCAGTCAGTTAATGCTGTACAGCGAAATAATCGCTGTTTGTTCTGAGATCCACACAAAACACATAAATACACTGTGTGGGCAGAACGTAGAATTGTTGAATGTTAAACATGGCGGTACATATAGTGACCACTGGACTTTAGTAACAACGCTGCCATCTGCCGTAATCCCATAACATCCTCACTACAACAATCAACAGCTCATATGTCCGTAACGTCCCAACACAGCGCACGCTGCCCCCCTCCCCCTATACACGACGCACAGTTCTGTGTCCAGTACTCCCCGCGGCGCCACTTTGACCTCTGTCCGCCACACTGCGGCCTCAAAACACGGAATGCAGTTCCCAAAAAGTATGCATACGTGTGGAATGTCCGTGTCGGCCTGCACTGCAGTCAGTCACAGGAACAAAGATACAGCAGCGCTTGTCCGTGCCATGCTCCCCGATATCAGAAATTTAATTGTTTATTTAGACGTTCCCTGGTTTCGCCCGCTTGTCCTGACTATAACGGTACTAAAACCAAGACGAGTATGGAGCACTGGTAGACTGACAGACAGCGAAAAAGCGAAGTGCTCGGAGAAAACCATTTCTCAGTGTCATTTTGCCAACCACAAACCGACGTGGTCTACCCTAGGTTCGAAATCGACACCCTGTGTTCAGAGGCCGGCCACTCACAGCTCAGTCCACGGCACGCCCCTACGCCAACAGCCCTGTTCATTTGTAATTCCCCGACACAAATTATGTAAATATGGACCAAGTATATCTGATACATGGCACGGCTGTGCAATGACATACAGTACAACACATACAGTACAACACTTACAGTACAACACATACAGTTGTATTCCGTAGGCTGTTTAACCCTTTAAACACGAAACGTAAACTGTTTCATATAAAGACCCAGTTCGTACCGCGCATTAAACACTTTTGAACTAGGTTAAAAAACAAATCAATTTACGTTATATAAGCCAAAATTCGCTGTTTGTTGTAATATAAATACAAAACACATAAATACAGTGTGGGCAGAATGTAGAATTTGTGAATATTAAATCTAGTGGTACATATAGTGACCGTTAGTAACCGGACTGTATGTTTATGTAAAGTGTGTTTAATTCGCGGTACGGACTGAATGTTTATGTAAAGTGTGTTTACTTCGCGGTACGGACTGAATGTTTATGTAAAGTGTGTTTACTGCGCGGTACGGACTGAATGTTTATGTAAAGTGTGTTTACTGCGCGGTACGGACTGAAATTTTTGTAAAGTGTGTTTACTTCGCGGTACGGACTGAATGTTTATGTAAAGTGTGTTTACTGCGCGGTACGGACTGAATGTTTATGTAAAGTGTGTTTAATTCGCGGTACGGACTGAATGTTTATGTAAAGTGTGTTTACTTCGCGGTACGGACTGAATGTTTATGTAAAGTGTGTTTACTGCGCGGTACGGACTGAATGTTTATGTAAAGTGTGTTTACTGCGCGGTACGGACTGAATGTTTATGTAAAGTGTGTTTACTGCGCGGTACGGACTGAATGTTTATGTAAAGTGTGTTTACTGCGCGGTACGGACTGAATGTTTATGTAAAATGTGTTTACTGCGCGGTACGGACTGAATGTTTATGTAAAGTGTGTTTACTGCGCGGTACGGACTGAATGTTTATGTAAAGTGTGTTTACTGCGCGGTACGGACTGAATGTTTATGTAAAGTGTATATTCGCTTTGGTATTCAAAGTGTTACAATGTTTGTAACTCATCTCTTTAAGAAACAGACGCAGTGTGAACAACCTTGTTGACACGATTAATAACAGAAGACAAAGCAGGACGGTAAAGAAGTAGTGACATTTACCGGCCGATATAGGGACGAAAGGCTGGCCATAAGAACTTGAAAACAAAAAAAACAAAATATATTAAAGCACTTTTCCCTCCATTTTTATGTCTGTTATCCTTTGAATTCATTAGAATATTACGAACGGTTGTGACAGTGCCATTACAAACACGACGGTTTGTGCAAAGCTGCAGTCACCGCTACAACAACCGCTGTGTGCCACTTTGCAGTTACGAAACGGTGATATTTTGTGCTGTTATGTCATGTTATTTGCAATTACATGCAATGTTGCACTTTGGAGGAGATGGTATTTCGAATTACGAACGACAGTGTGTATATACGAACAGGAGAGACTGGTTGCTTCGTAAAGTACAGCCACTGCAAAAACACACACACAGTTAGGGAGATAGCTTACATTAATTGAGTGTTTTGTTGGTTGAAAATTTATATGTTAATAAAATGAAGGTTTTTGCTAAGTGTAATACAAAGACTGCAGGAACAATAGAAGTCACGTTAGTGCATTACACAGCACAGCTGACATATTGCCAAAACTCTGTTTTATGTCGCTGTACCAACTCGTCGTGAGCATGAAAGTTGTATGCATGTCTAACAATTACACTGTCATATGCTCGTGCTTTGTGGATGCCATGGCCTACCTTACATAGTAGAAATTTTGTGTTTATCGTCTTGTGTCAGTTGTGACAAACACCGCCATTGCTTTAGCTGTGCTCTACCGTATTTAAATACTTCTTTTTGCTACGTGTTTCACTTGATCTGTGATTGAGTCAGTCACACTGGGTTGCCATGTTTACTATAGACGTAATCATGGAAATGACAGAGCTTTGTTGTCAGTGACGTCACAAGTGGTTACACGTAAAAAAATATGAGTCAGGCTTGTTGTATATCTGTTGCTAGGGCAAGGAGGAATCACACCGTTAATGAAGAGCTGAAGGCAAATTAATTTTTTTGGTAATTTATGTGACATTTCTCAATTAAAAATTGCGAGTTATAATTTTTTACTATAAAGTAATGACAGTATTTTACTAAATTCATCAAACATATTTACTCAGAAAACATTATGAAGCAGAACATTGTTTGAAGCGTCAATATTATGTTAAAGTATCACGTGACGGTAAATACTATGTTAATGTATCACGTGACGGTAAATACTATGTTAATGTATCACGTGACGATAAATACTATGTCAATGTATCACGTGACGGTAAATAAAATGTAAAAGTATCACGTGACTGTTAATAAAATGCTAAAGTATCACGTGATGGTAAACACTATGTTAAATTATCACGTGACGGTAAATAAAATGTTAAAGTATCACGTGACTGTTAATAACATGTTAAAGTATCACGTGACGGTAAATAAAATGTTAAAGTATCACGTGACGGTAAATAACATGTTAAAGTATCACGTGACGGTAAGTACAATGTTGAAGTATCACGTAACGGTAAATACAATGTTAAGGTATCACGTGACGGTAAATACTATGTTAAAGTATCACGTGACGGTAAATACAATGTTAAAGTATCACGTGACGGTAAATACTATGTTAATGTATCACGTGACGGTAAATACTAAGTTAATGTATCACGTGATGATAAATACTATGTCAATGTATCACGTGACGGTAAATAAAATGTAAAAGTATCACGTGACTTAATAAAATGCTAAAGTATCACGTGACGGTAAATACTATGTTAAATTATCACGTGACGGTAAATAAAATGTTAAAGTATCACGTGACTGTTAATAACATGTTAAAGTATCACGTGACGGTAAATAAAATGTTAAAGTATCACGTGACGGTAAATAACATGTTAAAGTATCACGTGACGGTAAGTACAATGTTGAAGTATCACGTAACGGTAAATACAATGTTAAGGTATCACGTGACGGTAAATACTATGTTAAAGTATCACGTGACGGTAAATACAATGTTAAAGTATCACGTGACGGTAAATACAGTGTTAAAGTATCACGTGACGGTGAATACAGTGTTAAAGTATCACGTGACGGTAAATACAATGTTAAAGTATCACGTGACGGTAAATACTATGTTAAAGTATCACGTGACGCTCCCGTTTGTAGTAATATATTAAATACATATATTGCTTTGTGAAATAATTGTAAGGAAGCAGATACAAAGTAAATATCACTGAGTCTGTAGACGTCAGCAGTTGGTGCATCAGTTTTAAAGCTACAGAATTCAGAGAAAACGAAAACTCTAGAATCCTAAACTCTCGGTCTCTGTACAAGCCGCACACACGTACGTACAGTTTATTTTGTATTCTGAATCAATTACAGTGACGATTTTAGTTCAGCCGTCTGTAATTGCCCACTGCAGTTAATGAACCGCCCTAAACTGTATAATTAAAACATTTCGTCACGCTAAGTGTGACCGATATTTTTTCCTCTACAAGCGGTGGATAAATTTTTTTATATATCCGTTATACTTCAAATATTAAGGCGAATAAGTGCACAAAAGCAATTAATGTTAAGACACGCCGCGTCTGTCCGTCTGTCCACATGTTTTAGCTCTCAAAACACGTAATGATATTCGATGAAATTTGGTATGAGGAGTTTTGAAACGAATGTCTTAATGTGAAGTGCATTTTGATTCAAATCGCTTTACCGTAACAATGACATATTTCTTAAATGATGACGTAATCCGATCTGTAACTAATAACTAACTAACTAACTAACCAATCAAATTCATGAAAGAGTACTTGGTGAAAAGTTAAAAAGTATCACGTGACGCTCCCGTTTGTAGTAATATATTAAATACATATATTGCTTTGTGAAATAATTGTAAGGAAGCAGATACAAAGTAAATATCACTGAGTCTGTAGACGTCAGCAGTTGGTGCATCAGTTTTAAAGCTACAGAATTCAGAGAAAACGAAAACTCTAGAATCCTAAACTCTCGGTCTCTGTACAAGCCGCACACACGTACGTACAGTTTATTTTGTATTCTGAATCAATTACAGTGACGATTTTAGTTCAGCCGTCTGTAATTGCCCACTGCAGTTAATGAACCGCCCTAAACTGTATAATTAAAACATTTCGTCACGCTAAGTGTGACCGATATTTTTTCCTCTACAAGCGGTGGATAAATTTTTTTATATATCCGTTATACTTCAAATATTAAGGCGAATAAGTGCACAAAAGCAATTAATGTTAAGACACGCCGCGTCTGTCCGTCTGTCCACATGTTTTAGCTCTCAAAACACGTAATGATATTCGATGAAATTTGGTATGAGGAGTTTTGAAACGAATGTCTTAATGTGAAGTGCATTTTGATTCAAATCGCTTTACCGTAACAATGACATATTTCTTAAATGATGACGTAATCCGATCTGTAACTAATAACTAACAACTAACTAACCAATCAAATTCATGAAAGAGTACTTGGTGAAAAGTTAAAGAGTTTCTCAGGTAGTGACGAAATTCCTCGCATTTATGAAGCCTGAATGTTCATCACAGTGCTAACAACAACCCGAAACTTGTCGCAATCTTGAAAAAGATTAAACCATTCCAAGTCCTCCCATTTGTTTTACTAACATCCACTGTAATAGTTACTTTTCCATCTAAGCTTAGACCTTTCAAGTGAACAATGTTTTTTTTTCAGTTTTCCCACCAAAACACTGAACGCATTTCTTTTCTCCCATACATAAATGCCACATGCTCCGTCCATCTCATCCTCCTTGATTTGATCACCCAAATATTACTTGTAAGTACAAATTATGAACTTCCAAGCTACGCAATCTTCTCCATTTTCCATCAATCTACTTCCCGTTTGGCCTACATAGAATCCTGAGCACAGTATTATCGCATATACTCAGTTATGTTCGTCCCTTAACGTGGGATACCAAGTTTCACACCCATGAAAAAACTCTGATGTCACACGTATTTAAAACTGTGCACGGTATAAAACAGAAGCTCATTAAGACCGTGAGCTAACAACGTTCTGACGTCGTACAGAGCTAGTTACAAAATGAAGTAACAAACGCTAAATTCTCCGTGCATATTCACGATAAGTGCGACTAGTCAAGCGGTGCTGATTGGCGCTCTTTAGAGTGCCGCAGTATGTATGTCCGTCTGCAGCATCGTCTGTAGTGCTGAACATAAACGTCAATAAAACGATTGACTAAAATTTCAAAAATAAACAAAATGAAAAAATATTTTCAAATTCTACTCTCAACATGTTTCCTGTCTTGATTACTAACAGAAAGTAAGCAACATATAATTATCGCAACTGTCGCAAGTAATTTTTCAAAGCAGTGTCCAAAGAGGTAATGGTTATAAGGTCGAACAAGTAGTAAGCAGAAGTTTGTACCTGCCAGTGTTGCACAAACACAACTCTCGATACACTGCAGCGTGAATAAAATTTCAGAGCGTACCGCTGCATTAGCCTGCTCATACATCAAGTTGCAGCACCAATCTATTATCTGAGACGAACAGCGAGATCAACTAGAAACACAGTAGAACTATAACGGAAGTAATGCTTAATGAAGGCATGTACATGCAACGAAACAAGAGATGCAAACAACTTAGTCACAAACCCGAACAAATGAAAAAAAAAAGCTGGATAGAAATCATACAATGAGTGGTTTGACTGGTACCTTGGATGGGTACACTGGGACGAGTACACGTTGGATGGTACGTGGACTGGGGTACCGTTGAGGGTTGGGGACACCGTTGACGGATACACGTTCGTGGACTGGAGTACACGTTAGGACTGAGGTACACGTGTGGATAGGAAACACGTTGTGGACTGAGTACACGTTGTGGATGGGGTCACGTGTGGCTGGGGTACACGATGAGGACTGGGGAAACACGTTGGATGGGGTACACGTTTGACTGAGGTACAATGTCGAACTGGAGTAACACGTTGTGACTGGGTAACACGTGTTGGACTGAATAACACTATTGACTGGGGTACGTTTGTGGACTGGGGTACACGTTGTGGACTGAGGTACACGTTGTGGACTGAGGTACACGTTGTGGACTGGGGTACACGTTGTGGACTGGGGTACACGTTGTGGACTGGGGTACACGTTGTGGACTGGGGTACACGTTGTGGACTGGGGTACACGTTGTGGACTGGGGTACACGTTGTGGACTGGGGTACACGTTTAGAATATTTGTGTATTCTGATGTCGCGTACAAATCTATAAAGTTTTTGGCGTTTCGGCGGAACATAATGCCTCCATTTTCTGGGTAGGTGTAATGATAATAATATGTCAAAATAAGTCAGACCTATACAAGCAACATAAGCGATCGACTAATCGCTAACAAGCACCTTTCAGAAGTCACAATTACCGCGAAAACTTTATACTTTACACGGAATGCCACACAGCTAGTTCGAACGGTAACGTTTTGACTTGTCTTAGGAAGACGTACATGTCGGATATTGGCTGGGAACAAAACGATACCGAAAGGTTTTTGTTCTTCTTCAGACACTACATACAAGAGTAACGAGGTAAAGGTAAAGTTGTCCCTGCGCCCGACATGACGGCATAGGTCTGAGTGGAGGTACTGTTCCACTCATCCTTTTCTTGGGCGTTAAATGTGGTAAGAATTCGGCAACGGTATTTTAAATTGGCCACGAACGATTCACTTCTCACATGGACTCTCACGTGGACTCCACGCACAGCGACGAAACGTCCGTAACAGCAGAAAACGTTAGACCAATTGAATGACCACCAGCTTGCAGAACAAAGCTCTGTGCCGTGCTGCTAATCACCTCCTTCCTTCACCATGTCATTATTTTCGCCGTGTCAGTCTCCATGAAATAACGAATTTGAAATCCCCGAGCCATTGCAAAGAACAAGTTGGCGACAGTTTATACAGTGTGTATCGTCTTCAGTACGCAGTTTATACAGTGTGTATCGTCTTCAGTACGCAGTTTATACAGTGTGTATCGTCTTCAGTACGCAGTTTATAGAGTGTGTATCGTCTTCAGTACGCAGTTTATACAGTGTGTATCGTCTTCAGTACGCAGTTTTATACACGAACAGTAAATGTTGCAGGCTGCCAACAACATTAGGTTATTAGGGCCAGCGGTATGAAGATATATGAAAGGCTATATTAGGGCTGGAGTACCACCTCCTCCCTTTGTGTCAGGGGTTGTGTTGAAGGCTCGGATCACAACCCTGCTAATTAGAAGCGGAGACACTAGGGGTGCAAGTTGAGGACTCACCATATCTGCACGTTACACTTCCGTAAGTCATCGTGCAAGATTGTACTAAGGGACCAAATCTCGAATGAATGACCGTCTAAAAAAAAAGGAACTTTCTAATGCATTTGGATAAAAATCTGGCTTAAATCCAAACCTTCCACCTGCACCTAAATACCGATATGAGCGAAACGAGTGTAGAGTAATTTACGGTCTTAAATTAATAACTGTTTAATAAAGCATTATGCTTCGAAAGTATAAATAATTTGCGGAGACAATCATTGCATAATAAATCAGTCGCTTTATTGTCATAAAATATCGCTTCTTTATATTTGTGTGTTTTGTGTGGATCTCAGAAAAAACAGCGATTATTTCACTGTACAACATTAACTGACTGGTTTGTATAACTGAGACGGAGTGTGTTTACTGCGCGGTACGGACTGTATTTATGTGTTTTGTGTGGATCTGAGAACAAACAGCGATTATTTCACTGTACAACATTAACTGACTGGTTTGTATAACTGAGACGGAGTGTGTTTACTGCGCGGTACGGACTGTATTTATGTGTTTTGTGTGGATCTCAGAACAAACAGCGATTATTTCACTGTACAACATTAACTGACTGGTTTGTATAACTGAGACGGAGTGTGTTTACTGCGCGGTACGGACTGTATTTATGTGTTTTGTGTGGATCTCAGAACAAACAGCGATTATTTCACTGTACAGCATTAACTGACTGGTTTGTATAACTGAGACGGAGTGTGTTTACTGCGCGGTACGGACTGTATTTATGTGTTTTGTGTGGATCTCAGAACAAACAGCGATTATTTCACTGTACAACATTAACTGACTGGTTTGTATAACTGAGACGGAGTGTGTTTACTGCGCGGTACGGACTGTATTTATGTGTTTTGTGTGGATCTCAGAACAAACAGCGATTATTTCACTGTACAGCATTAACTGACTGGTTTGTATAACTGAGACGGAGTGTGTTTACTGCGCGGTACGGACTGTATTTATGTGTTTTTGTGTGGATCTCAGAACAAACAGCGATTATTTCACTGTACAACATTAACTGACTGGTTTGTATAACTGAGACGGAGTGTGTTTACTGCGCGGTACGGACTGTATTTATGTGTTTTGTGTGGATCTCAGAACAAACAGCGATTATTTCACTGTACAACATTAACTGACTGGTTTGTATAACTGAGACGGAGTGTGTTTACTGCGCGGTACGGACTGTATTTATGTGTTTTGTGTGGATCTCAGAACAAACAGCGATTATTTCACTGTACAACATTAACTGACTGGTTTGTATAACTGAGACGGAGTGTGTTTACTGCGCGGTACGGACTGTATTTATGTGTTTTGTGTGGATCTCAGAACAAACAGCGATTATTTCACTGTACAACATTAACTGACTGGTTTGTATAACTGAGACGGAGTGTGTTTACTGCGCGGTACGGACTGTATTTATGTGTTTTGTGTGGATCTCAGAACAAACAGCGATTATTTCACTGTACAACATTAACTGACTGGTTTGTATAACTGAGACGGAGTGTGTTTACTGCGCGGTACGGACTGTATTTATGTGTTTTGTGTGGATCTGAGAACAAACAGCGATTATTTCACTGTACAACATTAACTGACTGGTTTGTATAACTGAGACGGAGTGTGTTTACTGCGCGGTACGGACTGTATTTATGTGTTTTGTGTGGATCTCAGAACAAACAGCGATTATTTCACTGTACAACATTAACTGACTGGTTTGTATAACTGAGACGGAGTGTGTTTACTGCGCGGTACGGACTGTATTTATGTGTTTTGTGTGGATCTCAGAACAAACAGCGATTATTTCACTGTACAACATTAACTGACTGGTTTGTATAACTGAGACGGAGTGTGTTTACTGCGCGGTACGGACTGTATTTATGTGTTTTGTGTGGATCCTAGAACAAACAGCGATTATTTCACTGTACAACATTAACTGACTGGTTTGTATAACTGAGACGGAGTGTTTACTGCGCGGTACGGACTAAGTGTTTATGTAAAGTGTGTTTACTTCGCGGTACGGACTGTATTTATGTGTTTTGTGTGGATCTCAGAACAAACAGCGATTATTTCACTGTACAACATTAACTGACTGGTTTGTATAACTGAGACGGAGTGTTTACTGCGCGGTACGGACTAAGTGTTTATGTAAAGTGTGTTTACTGCGCGGTACGGACTGTATTTATGTGTTTTGTGTGGATCTCAGAACAAACAGCGATTATTTCACTGTACAACATTAACTGACTGGTTTGTATAACTGAGACGGAGTGTGTTTACTGCGCGGTACGGACTGTATTTATGTGTTTTGTGTGGATCTCAGAACAAATAGCGATTATTTCACTGTACAACATTAACTGACTGGTTTGTATAACTGAGACGGAGTGTTTACTGCGCGGTACGGACTAAGTGTTTATGTAAAGTGTGTGTACTGCGCGGTACGGACTGTATTTATGTGTTTTGTGTGGATCTCAGAACAAATAGCGATTATTTCACTGTACAACATTAACTGACTGGTTTGTATAACTGAGACGGAGTGTTTACTGCGCGGTACGGACTAAGTGTTTATGTAAAGTGTGTTTACTGCGCGGTACGGACTGTATTTATGTGTTTTGTGTGGATCTCAGAACAAATAGCGATTATTTCACTGTACAACATTAACTGACTGGTTTGTATAACTGAGACGGAGTGTTTACTGCGCGGTACGGACTAAGTGTTTATGTAAAGTGTGTTTACTGCGCGGTACGGACTGTATTTATGTGTTTTGTGTGGATCTCAGAACAAACAGCGATTATTTCACTGTACAGCATTAACTGACTGGTTTGTATAACTGAGACGGAGTGTTTACTGCGCGGTACGGACTAAGTGTTTATGTAAAGTGTGTTTACTTCGCGGTACGGACTGGGTGTTTATGTAAAATGTGTTTACTGCGCGGTACGAGCTGTGTCTTTAAAAATCCTGGTTATTTTAGTGTTTAAATGTTTAATCACAGACAGACTAGTGTAGTAATTGCTTAAGGCCCAAATGAAAGCAGTTTTAACGAAGTCTGAAATAAAGCATATTTTGCTGCGGGCTGTAAAACTAAAAGCACTGAGAAACCGGAAGCTAACAAACAAAGCAAAATGCTAATAGGCAATATATTCTTATCAAAATTGAAACAAGTTGTATTTACTTGGTGTTTTAAATTTAATTTTATACATGCCTGTACTGACACGCATATCAATTACGCGTACGCACCTTACCACGAGTGTGACTAATGAGAGTGCGTATGGAGTGAATATGGATTATCATTACAGCTAAGAGTTAACGCACAATCTTTCTCACGCACTATCACACATTGTCAAAATCTGTACCGATACGATAACCCAAGGCACTCTAAGATCTTGAGGCATGCACAAACGTGGATCGAACTGTAATTACACTCAGTAGGCTAACTTCTTTGATAGTTGATTGAATATGGGAAAAAGGACGGTTCTTGTTAATTGCTTCTCGGTATAATTTTAAGAAAGTATAACGAGAATTGGGAGAAAAGCTAATTCTAATTACTTTCACGTAAAACTGGATGTACTTAGTAATTCTTTTTAGAACAGCCACAAAAATTACAGGACGGGTGACAATAAAATTTTAATCAGGACTCACAAGTTTTTTTCTCCAGAAGAAATATTTTTAATTTTTTTAAGTGTCTGTAATTTTTTTTCACTTCTTTGGTTTATGTTTTAGAGTAAGACAATAGGACAAACAGTATAAACACTCAGAAGTTGGCACACAGCGACATTTGCCTAACCTTGACTTGTGCTGTAAGAGATTAATGTGTTTCATCACCGAAATAAAAAATCCTAGCTCTGGAGGATATGTTAGTTCAATCCAATCGAATGTCAAAAAGTATAGTCTGTTTACATTCCTAAGGTTTAATATTCAAAATTATAAATTTCACACTGTTCACACCGTGCATCTTCGTCATATTAAATCAAGTTATAAACCAACCGATGCACACTAAAACCACTTTTTAAGTAGCTTTGTTATAAAATTGTTAAAATTGTACCCCTACACGTGTTTCGATCCTAGGATCATCGTCAGGGGGGTTTATTGCTAAAAGCTACATTCACTTCAACACATGATTTAAAATATTCTATCTGCACTTTGAAACATAAGTTAAAATCTTGTAAAAAGATTCGCTAACAGTTGTAAAATTATAAAAGCACTGTAGATGGTAGAATTGTGGAACTGCTGGCGTGTGGTATTAAAAGCATATGAAATGTTTTTGCGTGGAGCGGAGTGTACTACGTGTTGTGCGGTGAGGAGTACACGGTGGAGAGTACTACGTGTTGTGCGGTGAGGAGTACTACGGTGGAGTGTCTGGTTCGGGAGGTTGTGTAGCTTTTAGCAATAAAACCCCCTGACGATGATCCTAGGATCGAAACACGTGTAGGGGTACAATTTTAACAATTTTATAATAAAGCTACTTAAAAAGTGGTTTTAGTGTGCATCGGTTGGTTTATAACTTAATTTAATTCAAAATTATGTTCTGTTATCTTCCTGTACCAAAATTACGCACAGCCCAATTTTTGGTCACACACGTAAATTATACAATAAAATACAATACAGTATACAACAGAACGCACAATATGTTAGTACATAGGTTTTGCATTTGAAACATTATAATTCCGACATGTTTCGCTCCAGTATGGAACATCTTCGTGGAGAATCACATCAAGTAATAAGCATAAAAAATGAAATAAAATTAAAATTAACTTGAAAATTAAAATTAAAACTGATATTTTTATGAGTGTTCGAAAAAATATGCCATTACAAAGAATCCATGAATTTCCTATGCTTCGATTGGCATTGAAGAGTCCTACTTTGCCGACAATTATAAATTTTTATATTAAAAAATTTTAAAATTCTTTGAGTGAATATTCCGTGAAAGTGCGTCCTCAATGTAGTCCTGTAGGACTCTAATGTACAGGAATGGAGTAGTTGAAGTTTTATTTATGGAAATCAAAGCTAGATACAGGAATTGTCAAAGTTTCTTACAACGTATTTAAAGCAGCCGTGGAGAGACGCGTGATTGTGACGTCACAAGACTTATGACTGGCTCTGTGCTGGTCTGCAGCAAACTGTTAGTGAGCGCTCAGATATAATTACATTCGTGCTGTAAAAATACACACTGCGCATCGTCTTCTGCGCATCTAACTTCACACACAGTTGTGTCATAGGTCATGAGGATGCGGAAATCGAAATGGGTTGCTTTATTACGTAAGGTCGCGTACTGACGATTGAGTGATGAATATACTTCAAATTTGTGCATTAACGCTTTATACCCAGTGGTTACTATATGTACCACCAGTTTAACATTCACAAATTCTACGTTCTGCCAACACAGTGTATTTATGTGTTTTGTGTGGATCTCAGAACAAACAGCGATTATTTCACTGTACAGCATTAACTGACTGGTTTGTATAACTGAGACGGAGTGTGTTTACTGCGCGGTACGGACTGTATTTATGTGTTTTGTGTGGATCTCAGAACAAACAGCGATTATTTCACTGTACAACATTAACTGACTGGTTTGTGTAACTGAGACGGAGTGTGTTTACTGCGCGGTACGGACTGTATTTATGTGTTTTGTGTGGATCTCAGAACAAACAGCGATTATTTCACTGTACAGCATTAACTGACTGGTTTGTATAACTGAGACGGAGTGTGTTTACTGCGCGGTACGGACTGTATTTATGTGTTTTGTGTGGATCTCAGAACAAACAGCGATTATTTCACTGTACAACATTAACTGACTGGTTTGTATAACTGAGACGGAGTGTGTTTACTGCGCGGTACGGACTGTATTTATGTGTTTTGTGTGGATCTCAGAACAAACAGCGATTATTTCACTGTACAACATTAACTGACTGGTTTGTATAACTGAGACGGAGTGTGTTTACTGCGCGGTACGGACTGTATTTATGTGTTTTGTGTGGATCTCAGAACAAACAGCGATTATTTCACTGTACAACATTAACTGACTGGTTTGTATAACTGAGACGGAGTGTGTTTACTGCGCGGTACGGACTGTATTTATGTGTTTTGTGTGGATCTCAGAACAAACAGCGATTATTTCACTGTACAGCATTAACTGACTGGTTTGTATAACTGAGACGGAGTGTGTTTACTGCGCGGTACGAACTGAATGTTTATGTAAAGTGTGTTTACTGCGCGGTACGAACTCTATGTTTATGCAAAGTGCGTTTACTGCGCGGTACGGACTATATGTTTATGTAAAGTGTGTTTACTGCGCGGTACGAACTCTATGTTTATGTAAAGTGTGTTTACTGCGCGGTACGGACTAGATGTTTATGTAAAGTGTTTTTACTGCGCGGTACGAACTGTATGTTTATGTAAAGTGTGTTTATTGCGCGGTACGAACTGTATGTTTATGTAAAGTGTGTTTACTGCGCGGTAAGAACTATATGTTTATGTAAAGTGTGTTTACTGCGCGGTACGGACTGAGTATTAATGTTCGTGTTTAAGATTTGAAATATGTTATAAAAACAGCAGAGAAGGAGAAGGGAAAGTAATGGGCAAATACTTGTAAATTGGTCAGACTACGATAACTCATGTCCGCTAAATTAAAAACACTGCTTTATGAAGAACTCCAGAGACTTAGTGCTTCAACCTGGCAGTGTGCATCCTGCATGGAGACACGATATTAATATTCTTGTAGGAGCGTTAAGCTACTGCGTACTCTAATAACACGGCCGCGAAAGGAATAGACCCTGATGTGGGTCGAAGTAATGCCCTTACAAATAAAACCCCTCTGAAATAAAGATATTTTAATCATCAGAAACAAAGAATGTTGCGTATACAAAAATAGCATAAATTATTCAAACATAGTTTTGTCTCTCAGAAGCAACAGCCTCGCTAATACGTGCAACACGACATGCAATTGTTTCGGGCGGTAATTAGTAATTAGTGTCGTAGTCGAGCATGTCGATGTATCGATACTCACCTCGATTATTCATGAGGCCGTGTGTAGCAGTAGCAAACAAAACAAAACACGACACATTCAGTCTCTCGAACGCTAGTGTTCCCACAAACGACCAACTTACATACAAAAAACAATTGTTTACACAATTCCAATGTACTTATTTATATTGCCTTGTTTGTACCTTAACTGCTGTCTAACCACTTAATCGAACAAGCTGCGAGCCGAGATAGCTCAGTTGGTGTAGTGTTCAGGCTACGGACTGGACACTACACCAGCTGAGCTATTTCAGGCAGTGAAATATATTTTTTATATTTTTATAAACTTAATATTATTCATTCCGTACATTTTATTTATATATTTAAAGTCCGACAAATGTACAATTTAATCACATTAATTGTGTAACACACTGCTACATGTTTCGAACCCTTTATATGGGTTCATATTCAGGGACTCATTATCTCAGTGTGTGATTTGAGATGATGAGTCCCTGAAGATGAACCCAAATTAAGGGTTCGAAACATGTAGGACAGTGTTACACAATTAATGTAATTAAATTGTACATTTGTCGGACTATATATATATTTTCATCCTTTCCAAAAGCTTGAGCCTGGCTCTGAATTTCTATCAGTGGGAAACAGGCGTTCCTTCAATGAGCGTAAAGCGGCGGGAACGTGAGGCTGACCACCATCTAATGTTGAGGTTAGGAATGAGAGGCGCTACGGGCTCCTGATATTCGTGTATACAAATTTGCCCTTTCTTTTTTTTGAAGCTGGTGGGCCCAAGGGGCAAGGAAATTTTGGAAAGTGAGAAGTTTGCGGAAGCAACAGATTCAATGTGGTAAGGATACGGCCGCTTGCTTGCTGGGATTGCGGGTTCGAATTCCGCTGGAGGAATGGATGTCTGTCTCTTGTGAGTGTTGTGTGTTGTCAGGTAGAGGTCTATGCGACGGGCTGATCACTCGTCCAGAGGAGTCCTACCGAGTGTGGTGTGTCTGAGTGTGATCGTGAAGCCTCGAGTCTGTTTTGTCCTCAAGCAGATTTCTTGACGCTCGAAGGTGAAGGCCCTATGTTCTTTCGAAACGTCGCGAATTAATACACTGCTTCTCAGAGTAACAACCCAGAATACATGAATCCTCCACAACACTGCCGAAACGTCACTTCCTTCCGTTATATTCAAACCTCACTTTCGCTTTACCTATCCGCTTATCTAAGCGGTGCAGTGCTTAACGTAGTCCTGGACTTCTTTTCCAGGTTTGGAAAAGATTAAGGATACATGGAGCTTGACCTCCACTGTCGCTATGCACCTTTATTGGATGGTGCATGTATAGAGGAGAAAATTTTATGTAAATGACAAATTGTGGTTGTGGCACTCCTCAAAATGCTCTAATACGGTAATAATATAACACTTTAAACAGACGTTTCTGTTTCAGGAACTGTAAAATTTACGTCTAATTAAAGCTGGTCAATGCGATCGCACTAAAGCTGTTTGTCTGACGTATTGCAGCCCTTAAACTTCGTGCCTAACTACAAAATTTGTACTCACAATAAATAACACAGCTCACACATGTCAGTAAACTGTGAGTCATAGTTTTTATACACACAAAAACACCAACTTCTATAACAAACACAATTACATTTAACAAATAAAGGCTTCATTCTTTTTGTTTGCACACACAAACTAAAACAGAACACAGCAGCAACAGCACTGCTGTGTGGCATGACGAGTATAAAACTGGAGATTGAACGATACGACGACCTACACCGCACGTCAGGCTATGTACAACATATCATTTCTCTGTAATTATCACACATGGGACTTCGTGTAATCGACATATGAAATAAAACCCTGCCAAGGTCGGCATAAATTTTAAGATAGCTAACTGATAATTATGAAATATATTCCTGAACGAGGAATATTTTCTGGAATGAGCTTTGAACAAAACTGCTTCCTTTGTTTGTACGCAGTTTTCACTGTATTTTGATACGATTATCGTTGACAAAATCTCAACAATGTACCAACAAACACCGATGGACGAAATGCAGACACAACTAACTCATTAAACAGCTACCTAACCAAATAGCTACCTAACCAAACAGATACCTAACCAAATAGCTACCTAACCAAACAGCTACCTAACCAAACAGCTACCTAACCAAACAGCTACCTAACCAAATAGCTACCTAACCAAACAGATACCTAACCAAACAGCTACCTAACCAAATAGCTACCTAACCAAACAGCTACCTAACCAAATAGCTACCTAACCAAATAGCTACCTAACCAAACAGCTACCTAACCAAATAGCTACCTAACCAAACAGATACCTAACCAAATAGCTACCTAACCAAACAGCTACCTAACCAAATAGCTACCTAACCAAATAGCTACCTAACCAAACAGCTACCTAACCAAACAGCTACCTAACCAAACAGCTACCTA
This sequence comes from Reticulitermes speratus, assembly GCA_021186555.1. Classification (NCBI taxonomy): domain Eukaryota; kingdom Metazoa; phylum Arthropoda; class Insecta; order Blattodea; family Rhinotermitidae; genus Reticulitermes; species Reticulitermes speratus. The sequence goes on from JAJKFL010000026.1 coordinate 945,459, forward strand.
ACCAAATAGCTACCTAACCAAACAGCTACCTAACCAAACAGCTACCTAACCAAATAGCTACCTAACCAAACAGCTACCTAACCAAATAGCTACCTAACCAAATAGCTACCTAACCAAACAGCTACCTAACCAAACATCTACCTAACCAAATAGCTTCATGGAGCAGAGCACATCTCGAGAAGTTAGTTGCTCAGAAATTCCCCAAATTTTATGTAACCCGAATGTTCATTACCGCATTCACAACAGTCCACCATCTGTCTCTATACTGAGAGACACTCACCCAGGCCATTTCGTCCCATCCCGTTGCTTTAAGGTTTGTTTTAACACTATCACGCCATCCAAGCCTTGGTCTTCCAAGTGGTCTCTTTCCTTCTGCTTCCCCCACCATAACGGTACATGTCAGCAGACTCATTCTCCTTGATTTGATTAAACTATATAAAATTTAATGACGGATACCGCGTCCCTTTCCCGGGACCTGGCGCTGACCCCCACCTCCTTCTAGCGGCGAGGTCGGCTATGGGTGGAGCTATACCTCCACCTCCCCTTGTGCCAGCTTGGCGCGTAACGGGACAGATTTACAGTAACATTTCTTGACAATTACAAATCATGAGGCTCCTCAGTAGTCTTGTCACTTCTTTTTAATGTAAGACACAAAGTTGTCCGTGTGGGATTTGTGGTGCACAAAGTGGCACTGGGACAGGTTTTTCCCCCTAGCATTTTGGTTTTCCCTGTCAATTTCACTCCACCGGTGCCCCATTACTTGGAAAAACGAAAAATATAACCATCTTCATCACAGGGTTGCACAATAAGCCTTAAGGCTGCGGTGCGTCTGTAGCTTCTGCTGCGGGACCCTTCACCATAAAAAAAAGACACCAAGTTTCACACCCACACAAACGTCAGGCACAATAGTGGACTTTAACTTTTAAATTCTTAGACAGGTAAAGGAGAGCAGAGCAACTCATTAGGCACAGAATGAGAGTAGGCATTGACCGAAATTATTCTGCTCTTAATTTCTTCACGCATCTTTTCTAAGCCATCTCTGCTCCGGCCCACAAAGCTGATTGCATCCTAAGACAACTCAATACGCACATTTGCTGTCACGCTACTCCCTCCGATACCCAATTTACACACAGGCTACCACCTGCTCAGTAGCTGCTGGCACATCTTGTAGCTGCACATGATAGCCACAACACACGATGTAAGGACAAAACTGCCTCAGACCTGCGATCAGGGCCAATCCACGCGGTCTGCGGTCTCTACGTCAATTCAGTGTGCTGCGTGTTCGTGTGTTTGACGCCGACAGCCAGTAGCACGTAGCTTATTGACACAGCGAACTGTGGCATGCCGTGTTGTGTCGGTCTTTTATTGGGTCGTGTTCTTGCGTCTCTTTGATTGGCCCACTTTGCAACCTCAGATAAACTTGTCATGTCACTTCATTGTCCCTCCAAACGTATAAAGTTATTGTACATTATACATTATGCTGTGTTATATGTATCCAAACGTATAAAGTTATTGTACATTATACATTATGCAGTGTTATATGTATCCAAACGTATAAAGTTATTGTACATTATACATTATGCAGTGTTATATGTATCCAAACGTATAAAGTTATTGTACATTATACATTATGCAGTGTTATATGTATCCAAACGTATAAAGTTATTGTACATTATACATTATGCAGTGTTATATGTATCCAAACGTATAAAGTTATTGTACATTATACATTCCCATTGCCATTACTGCTTCGAACGTTTTTTGTGATACATTTTTACATTTATTTAATAAACTATTTTTGCTTGAATTATACTTCCGGTTTGTACACATGCAAACTGTAAATGTGCCCGCGGGTTGTAGCTGGAGGGTCCGAGATTTGAGACGAATTTTGGTAGAGGTTTGAGGAATTACAGAAAATGTGTAAGGCTTGAGAAATTATTATCAAAATTTTTCCTGTGCAAGTTTGTTCTGAAGAGGTATGGGGAGTGGAGGTATACCTCCAAGTGCTCTTCAGTTAGCTTTAGTATGACGTAAGTGGATTAGGTTCAGGCTCCGGCCTCTTTACTTCAGGGAAAACGGGACTTGCTATCTACTTAATAAGCGCTTGGATGGGCCTCAAGGCAGTTGTGGAGGACAACTCCCTTCAAAATAACTGGATAATAAAAGAAGGACGAGGAGAAGACTGATAAAGCAGGGTGTGGGCAGGAGGAATCGAAGAAAGACGACAGGACATCAACGACGCCTCTACTGACACACCGTTCACAGCACCCAGAAATATACAGATCAATGGAGAATTGCAATCGACGTCGACGCCTTAACCATAGCCTGCGTCGCGACGCAAGTTCTCCAGACGCTGAATTCATATGATAAGGTGTCAAAGTCGTCAGGATGTCACGCGTTGACGAGACGTCGCATTGCGAGTAAAATGTGTGTCCACACCAAGGTAGCTCAGTCAATCAAAGCTTCTAATAAGCAATAAGAATTACACGTGTCATTGCACGTGCTGTATGCAGCATTAATGCAGTCTGTGCTTCAACAAGTCACATGACATCAGTACTTCCCCGGAAGCCCCATAACACACAATTGCCTTCCCACTCTAATTACTCAGTGGCTGTAATAAAGTTCACAACTCACAAATCACACACCAACTAAATGCACTATATTTTTCTTTATATTATTCAACCCCTACATATGTTTCGGCCTTTACAAGGCCATCTTCAGGGGGCTCGTAATGTACATTTACTTTACATCTAATGTTTATGTCTGCTGTTATGTTATATATATCACATGTATTCAAGTTTCATAATAATATGTATTACAGATATTTACAATTTCTGTATTTAAATATATAAAACACAATATAAAATCCTTAAATAAAGTTCGTCAATATTTTCGTAGTAAAAACATAAAATAAAGATATATGTTTTGTTAAGATGTATTTTGTACATTAGCTTGCTATTGGCTGTTGGTTATGTATATATATATATATAGGTAATGGGTTAAGTACAACAGGTCCTGTGAAAGAATTATCAGATATCAGCATCTTAGTTATCCCCCTGAAGATGATCCTGTAAGGGTTGAAACATATGTAGGGGTTGAAGAATAAAAAGTGAAAATATAGTGCATTTTGTTGGTGTGTAATTTGTGAGTTGTTAAAAAATGTACGGTGAAGATAATACAGGGCGTACACAAACGAATGGTGCGGTATCAATTGAATAAACCATATAAACCGCACCATTCTTTTGTGTATGCCCTGTATAATACAAAAATGCACTATATTGGATGCAAATGTAATTATTTTGTATCTTACAGCCTGTCAGATAATAGCGTCACTTTCTGTTCTGCGCCTGCAATGCTCTCCACCCTGTACAGTTATGCAGTACGATCAACACGGCGTCACGTCTGATAGGCGCCGTGATGCTAATGTGATAGTACACGCATGCGCATAAAAAACAGAATATTGCGAGATTTAAACTTTCCGCAGCCGTAGGTCAACATTTTGTGCATCCGGTACACGACGCTGCATTTCTTTCAGCGTTTCGATTTTTCCAGGTGAGGTTATTATGTTCTCTCGAAACGTCGGAAACATATTACGCAGTCATGCCAGCTCGCGTCCGAGAAAAAAAAAATGTAATTCTCGAATTGAGTCGTGACTATCCACGTCTCAGTCTTATGACGGGTTGTCACAATATTAACGCGCTGCTCCACGGCAATATTATGCACGCCATCAGCGTCACAATCACGCAAAGAGTCGCCACGTTGCGTCATTCACCTGCGTCGCTATTCCACGCATCTACCTCGTGACGTCAGTGAATTGAAAAAGAAATGGAAGGCCCCGTGTGCCGACAGATCCCCTCTATCAGTCAAGGCCCCCCAATTTCCAATTTCACGCCACCACGGTTTGTACAGCCAGCGACTGTCTTCTTGCTCTGTGCTTCTGTTTGGCGTCGCGTGCTACAAGGGCACAACTCCACAGTCACGGTTGGCATCGTCATACTTACAAACTGAGCTGCACAATTGTGAAACTGATTTATCGTTATCAACTGTAGGTTGCTGACCGATTGACTGCACAAAGGAGCAGTCATAGGAGCAGTCATAGGAGCAGTCATAGGAGCAGTCATAGGAGCAGTCATAGGGGCAGTCATAGGAGCAGTCATAGGAGCAGTCATAGGAGCAGTCATAGGAGCAGTCATAGGAGCAGTCATAGGAGCAGTCATAGGAGCAGTCATAGGAGCAGTCATAGGAGCAGTCATAGAAGCAGTCATAGGAGCAGTCATAGGAGCAGTCATAGGAGCAGTCATAGGGGCAGTCATAGGAGCAGTCATAGGAGCAGTCATATCTGGCAGTAAAGTAGCGATCAATAAACTTCATAATATACAAATCTATGTATGTATGTATGTATGTATGTATTTATGTATATATATGTATATATGTATGTATGTGTGTATGTTTGTGTACATGTATGTATGTATGTATGTGTATATGTATTTATGTGTATATGTATGTATATATGTATTGATGTATGTATGTATTTATGTATGTATGTATTTATGTATATATTTATGTATCTATTTATGTATGTATTTATATATATATGTATGTATGTCATCTTGACAACTCAAATCTAGCGCGAAGAAAGCTACAGAATTTAAAATTATTTGTTTCAGTTTCAAATTTCCTCTCTTGGTTCAACGAACTTTAAGGCTGCGAACTCAGTACTTCGAAATACGTCTTCGCATGAAGTAACTGTGAACACGTGGCCAGACGTTTCGTACACGTTGCTTTCATTACTCCTCATTTCCACCCCCAAATAATCACAGTGTTAGCCGAACGTGTAACACTGGACACAAGACAAGCCTAATCTTACTGCCAACAGGACTTACATGTAGACTACACGGTAGACTTACATGTAGACTACACGGTAGACTTACGTGTAGACTACACGGTAGACTTACGTGTAGACTACACGGTAGACTACACGGTAGACTTACGTGTAGACTACACGGTAGACTTACGTGTAGACTACACGGTAGACTTACGTGTAGACTACACGGTAGACTTACGTGTAGACTACACGGTAGACTTATCAAAGTTAATAAACAGTGAACAAGAAATTGACATTTGAGTTCGAGTTAACATTTTGATGTTGTTTTAAGGAATGTTATTTTCCGCCGATACGCAGTCAGTCGACGTGGCACAACAGCGGAAACACACTGAGAGGGAAAACTAGACTTACTGGACGACGACAATTTCCCAGCGCTATAATGTCCATAACAAATAGCACGTGGACTACCCTGGGATCGAACACGACCTCTGCGTTAAGAAGCCGACAACTGACCACCTAAACACAATCTTCGGTACAAATTATACGTGTCGGGGGGGGGGGGGGAAGGGGGGTTGGGACTTGTGTCGCTTTTGTTCAAGAAAGTAGCCATGTAATTTTGTTATAACGGCAACAATAAAGCAAAATGAGTGAGGAGAGGGGAGCACGACTGGCGAGAGATTCCTTTGATGGGAGAATTCCAGTAGCGCCTTGCGTGGGTTCGGATTGGTTCCGAATTTGTTACGGTGTCACGTGATAGGGTCACAGTGATGAATTTGATTGCATACGATCGGAACATTGGTACAAAATGAAGTGGCGAGATGGCGTTGCTTGTTTGGTCGAAATAACGTCCATATAGCTGTGTACTGACATGGGTGTAGCTGTGTACTGATATGGGTGTAGCTGTGTACTGACATGGGGTGTAGCTGTGTACTGACATGGGGTGTAGCTGTGTACTGATATGGGGTGTCGCTACAGACAGCAACTTGAGTCTGCGTGGCGATTTGCCAGGGCAGCGATTTCTTGAAAAGCTTTGACCACAAAATTTAAGGCAAATTACATTTAAACAATCAGTCCGTACCGTGCAGTAAACACACTTTACATAAACATTCAATCCGTACCGCGCAGTAAAACCACTTTACATAAACATTCAGTCCGTACCGCGCAGTAAACACTCTTCACATACACATTCAGTCCGTACCGCGCAGTAAATACATTTTACATAAACATTCAGTCCGTACCGCGCAGTAAACACACTTTACATAAACACTTAGTCCGTACCGCGCAGTAAACACACTCCGTCTCAGTTATACAAACCAGTCAGTTAATGTTGTACAGTGAAATAATCGCTGTTTGTTCTGAGATCCACACAAAACACATAAATACAGTCCGTACCGCGCAGTAAACACACTCCGTCTCAGTTATACAAACCAGTCAGTTAATGTTGTACAGTGAAATAATCGCTGTTTGTTCTGAGATCCACACAAAACACATAAATACAGTCCGTACCGCGCAGTAAACACACTCCATCTCAGTTATACAAACCAGTCAGTTAATGTTGTACAGTGAAATAATCGCTGTTTGTTCTGAGATCCACACAAAACACATAAATACAGTCCGTACCGCGCAGTAAACACACTCCGTCTCAGTTATACAAACCAGTCAGTTAATGCTGTACAGTGAAATAATCGCTGTTTGTTCTGAGATCCACACAAAACACATAAATACAGTCCGTACCGCGCAGTAAACACACTCCGTCTCAGTTATACAAACCAGTCAGTTAATGTTGTACAGTGAAATGATCGTTGTTTGTTCTGAGATCCACACAAAACACATAAATACAGTCCGTACCGCGCAGTAAACACACTCCGTCTCAGTTATACAAACCAGTCAGTTAATGTTGTACAGTGAAATGATCGCTGTTTGTTCTGAGATCCACACAAAACACATAAATACAGTCCGTACCGCGCAGTAAACACACTCCGTCTCAGTTATACAAACCAGTCAGTTAATGCTGTACAGTGAAATAATCGCTGTTTGTTCTGAGATCCACACAAAACACATAAATACAGTCCGTACCGCGCAGTAAACACACTCCGTCTCAGTTATACAAACCAGTCAGTTAATGTTGTACAGTGAAATAATCGCTGTTTCTTCTGAGATCCACACAAAACACATAAATACAGTCCGTACCGCGCAGTAAACACACTCCGTCTCAGTTACACAAACCAGTCAGTTTATGTTGTACAGTGAAATAATAGCTGTTTGTTCTGAGATCCACACAAAACACATAAATTCACTGTGTGGGCAGAACGTAGAATTTGTGAATGTTAAACGTAGTGGTACATATAGTGACCACTGGGCTTTACGTCTTCCTAATGTCCTACTCTTAAATTCTTGACGTCTAAACACACTGTGCTCAGTGCAAGAGATCCACAATTGCGTTAACACAAATGTGGATCGAACTTCAAACTGCCTAACAAAGCCTTTGAAAGTAGGACGATGTTCAAATATTTGGGAAACACAAAGAAATAAATGAGACGTGGAAAAACACAGAATGCATTGTTGTATTTCCACTGCAACAATGGTTATACGAACAAGCCACAATGTTACGTCATAACTTGCCTGTCCTGTTTCTTGTTCTTTCCCAGAATGCAAAGACCAGAATATAAAAATTGTAACTTAGCCTGTTTCTTGGTTTGGACGTGAAAATTGGTCTTTTTGTTAAGGGAAAGACATGGCGTGCTGAGAAAGGTATTTGGGTTAAGAGGGACGGGGCAACAGGGGACTGGGGAGACTGCATAATGGTCAGATTAGTGATCTGTGCTGCTCACTAAATATTATTAGAGTGATCAGATGAAGCAGGATGAGATGGATGGGGCATGTAGCACGTATGGGGAGGCCAGCAATGAACACAAAGTTTTGGTGGGGAAACCTGAAGGAAAACGACCACTGAAGACCTAGGCGTAGATGTGAAAATAATATTAAAATGCATCTTACTGAAGTAAGATTGGAGGACCTGGATTGGATTAATCTGGCTCAGGATAGGGAGATATGACAGGCTGTTGTGAAATACGTAAGGAATGTTCCGAGTTCCATAAAGCGCATGTAATTTCTTGACTGGCTGTAAAACTATCAGCTTTGTAGAAGGACCTGCTGCGTACAATTTGTGTTCGTCAAGTACAGTGTCTGTTTTTAACTAACTAACTAACTAACTAACTAACTCCATGTAGCACAGTCCTTCTTGACAAGCTAACAGTTCCTCAGCTAGTCAAGAAATTCCCCACGTTTTATGGAACCCGAAGGTTCATTACCGCACTCACAAAAGACCGCCACCTGTCCCTATCCTGAGCCATATCAATCCAATCCATGCCCCCCATCCCACTTCTTGAAGATCCATTTTAATATTATCCTCCCATCTACGTCTGGGTCTTCCAAGTGGTCTCCTTCCCTCAGGTCTCCCTACCAAAACCCTGTATGCACCTCTCTCCTCACCAATACGTGCTACATGCCCCGCCCATCTAATTATTCTTGACTTGATCACCCGAATAATAATTGGTGATCAGTCCAGATCATTAAGTTCCTCGTTATGTAGTCTTCTCCACTCCCCTGTTACCCCGTCCCTCTTAGACCCAAAATATCCCCCTCAGCACCCTATTCTCAAACACCCTCAGCCTATGTTCCTCCCTCATGCGACAGACCAAGTTTCACACCCACACAAAACAACAACACAATTACAGTTCTGTATATCTTAATGTTTGTATCATTGTACAGCAAACTGTAAGACACAAGATGCTGCACGAATGACAACAAGCATTACGTGACTTCAATCTGCTCTTAATTTCTTACTGAATGGAATTTCGATTTGTCACGGCTGTTCCAAGGTATTTGAACTGTTCCACCATTTCGTACCTTTAAATTTAATCGCCCGAACAAAATGTCTATTGTTAGGGCGATTAAATTAAAATTTAAGTAAGAGCAAATGTGCGCCAAACAGAGATGTGTAGCTTTATGGTCGACAATATGAAGACTTACTTGGGAAACCTACGGTGAAATCAGAGAAAAATACTGGAATGCAATAAGTATACAGTGTATGAGAGGACGGATTGATTTGAACTGGCTCGAGCTAAAGAACTAGCAAAACGTCAGTAAGAATTAGAAAAATACAGCACTATTTACATTCTATTTCTTAATTTGCTTACAAATTTTATCTCACCTTACTTACATTAAGTACAGTCATTACTTTATCTGACAAACAAAGTTCGTCTCCTCGCACTCCGTCACTACGGTTTGTACGACCAGCAAGCCGCAAGGACCTAACAACACACGGGAGAACAATTGTGAAGTTGTATCACGTGACTACGAAGTGTTAAAACATGGTCGTGGCATATTTTACGACGGTACGTCAGGAGCTGCTCGCCACGTGATGATCTACACGTAGTATATCTGTGAGGTCACGTGGCCTACTGAACCAGATAGCCAACCACCACGCTGCTATCTGCTTACCGTGCCGACTGCTGCTAAGAGAGCCCAGACAGCGCCTTCTGCAGGCCAGTTCGATGGGCAATTGGCTTCCTAACCTCCCTCCCCCCTGATGATGCCAGCACATGGGTCATAAATTTTCTATTAACTACTGACTATGCAGTACATTATACAGCAGAACACTGTCCCCTCCCCCTGCGACCCCAGCACCACACAGAAGGGGCGTCAACGGACATCATAGCAGTGCGGGATATGGACGGAGTTATCTGAATGAGGAGCGAAGTGCTGGCACTGGTCACTAACAATAAACTGAATTATATATAAACACTCAGTCCGTACCGCGCAGTAAACACACTTTACATAAACATCCAGTCCGTACCGCGCAGTAAACACACTTTACATAAACATACAGTCCGTACCGCGCAGTAAACACACTTTACATAAACATCCAGTCCGTACCGCGCAGTAAACACACTTTACATAAACATCCAGTCCGTACCGCGCAGTAAACACACTTTACATAAACATCCAGTCCGTACCGCGCAATAAACACACTCCGTCTCAGTTATACAAACCAGTCAGTTAATGTTGTACAGTGAAATAATCGCTGTTTGTTCTGAGATCCACACAAAACACATAAATACAGTCCGTACCGCGCAGTAAACACACTTTACATAAACATCCAGTCCGTACCGCGCAGTAAACATACTTCACATAAACATACAGTCCGTACCGCGCAGTAAACACACTTTACATAAACATCCAGGCCGTACCGCGCAGTAAACACACTCCGTCTCAGTTATACAAACCAGTCAGTTAATGCTGTACAGTGAAATAATCGCTGTTTGTTCTGAGATCCACACAAAACACATAAATACAGTCCGTACCGCGCAGTAAACACACTCCGTCTCAGTTATACAAACCAGTCAGTTAATGTTGTACAGTGAAATAATCGCTGTTTGTTCTGAGATCCACACAAAACACATAAATACAGTCCGTACCGCGCAGTAAACACACTCCGTCTCAGTTATACAAACCAGTCAGTTAATGTTGTACAGTGAAATAATCGCTGTTTGTTCTGAGATCCACACAAAACACATAAATACAGTCCGTACCGCGCAGTAAACACACTCCGTCTCAGTTATACAAACCAGTCAGTTAATGTTGTACAGTGAAATAATCGCTGTTTGTTCTGAGATCCACACAAAAACACATAAATACAGTCCGTACCGCGCAGTAAACACACTCCGTCTCAGTTATACAAACCAGTCAGTTAATGTTGTACAGTGAAATAATCGCTGTTTGTTCTGAGATCCACACAAAACACATAAATACAGTCCGTACCGCGCAGTAAACACACTCCGTCTCAGTTATACAAAGCAGTCAGTTAATGTTGTACAGTGAAATAATCGCTGTTTGTTCTGAGATCCACACAAAACACATAAATACAGTCCGTACCGCGCAGTAAACACACTCCGTCTCAGTTATACAAACCAGTCAGTTAATGCTGTACAGTGAAATAATCGCTGTTTGTTCTGAGATCCACACAAAACACATAAATACAGTCCGTACCGCGCAGTAAACACACTCCGTCTCAGTTATACAAACCAGTCAGTTAATGTTGTACAGTGAAATAATCGCTGTTTGTTCTGAGATCCACACAAAACACATAAATACAGTCCGTACCGCGCAGTAAACACACTCCGTCTCAGTTATACAAAGCAGTCAGTTAATGTTGTACAGTGAAATAATCGCTGTTTGTTCTGAGATCCACACAAAACACATAAATACAGTCCGTACCGCGCAGTAAACACACTCCGTCTCAGTTATACAACCCAGTCAGTTAATGTTGTACAGTGAAATAATCGCTGTTTGTTCTGAGATCCACACAAAACACATAAATACAGTCCGTACCGCGCAGTAAACACACTCCGTCTCAGTTACACAAACCAGTCAGTTAATGTTGTACAGTGAAATAATCGCTGTTTGTTCTGAGATCCACACAAAACACATAAATACAGTCCGTACCGCGCAGTAAACACACTCCGTCTCAGTTATACAAACCAGTCAGTTAATGTTGTACAGTGAAATAATCGCTGTTTGTTCTGAGATCCACACAAAACACATAAATACAGTCCGTACCGCGCAGTAAACACACTCCGTCTCAGTTATACAAACCAGTCAGTTAATGTTGTACAGTGAAATAATCGCTGTTTGTTCTGAGATCCACACAAAACACATAAATACAGTCCGTACCGCGCAGTAAACACACTCCGTCTCAGTTATACAAACCAGTCAGTTAATGTTGTACAGTGAAATAATCGCTGTTTGTTCTCAGATCCACACAAAACACATAAATACAGTCCGTACCGCGCAGTAAACACACTCCGTCTCAGTTATACAAACCAGTCAGTTAATGTTGTACAGTGAAATAATCGTTGTTTGTTCTGAGATCCACACAAAACACATAAATACAGTCCGTACCGCGCAGTAAACACACTCCGTCTCAGTTATACAAACCAGTCAGTTAATGTTGTACAGTGAAATAATCGCTGTTTGTTCTCAGATCCACACAAAACACATAAATACACTGTGTGGGCAAAACGTAGAATTGTTGAACGTTAAACGTGGTGGTACATATAGTAACCACTGGGCTTTAGGTTTCGATCACTGACAGCAACGTATAATGTACACACGCCCATTTCTGACGTTTAGTTACAATCTGCAGCTGACTGACCTTGGCCGTTACAGGATGCACCGACATTTAACGTGTAAGGGGAAAGATGAAAGTAGTTATGTTTTGGTCAGACTATTTCATCTAACACAACAATTAGATGTACTAGTGGAACCAGAATTTAGCAAGGACATGTCGTGTTGCAGTGCTGTGTAAAGTTAGATGCGTCTTCCCGCAACAAACAAGAAACAAACAAAACAAAAAAAGATTTTAAACACGTAAAATCCCAAATTTCACGTTGGTTAAAATAAATCCTCAAACGTAAAATCCCATTTCCTGCAATAAAATAAACGAAAAGTAACTTAGGATTAATTCCGTAAGAATTACATTTGGGACGATTAGGATGTTATATGAATGTGTGGTATAAATATTGTGATTGGTACAGCAGTACTGGTACTGCTGTACAACGTGTTAACCCTCTAAAGCCCAGTGGTTACTATATGTACCACCAGTTTAACATTCAACAATTCTACGTTCTGCCCACACAGTGTATTTATGTGTTTTGTGTGGATCTCAGAACAAACAGCGATTATTTCACTGTACAACATTAACTGACTGGTTTGTATAACTGAGACGGAGTGTGTTTACTGCGCGGTACGGACTGTATTTATGTGTTTTGTGTGGATCTCAGAACAAACAGCGATTATTTCACTGTACAACATTAACTGACTGGTTTGTATAACTGAGACGGAGTGTGTTTACTGCGCGGTACGGACTATATTTATGTGTTTTGTGTGGATCTCAGTACAAACAGCGATTATTTCACTGTACAACATTAACTGACTGTTTTGTATAACTGAGACGGAGTGTGTTTACTGCGCGGTACGGACTGTATTTATGTGTTTTGTGTGGATCTCAGAACAAACAGCGATTATTTCACTGTACAGCATTAACTGACTGGTTTGTATAACTGAGACGGAGTGTGTTTACTGCGCGGTACGGACTGTATTTATGTGTTTTGTGTGGATCTCAGAACAAACAGCGATTATTTCACTGTACAACATTAACTGACTGGTTTGTATAACTGAGACGGAGTGTGCTTACTGCGCGGTACGGACTGTATTTATGTGTTTTGTGTGGATCTCAGAACAAACAGCGATTATTTCACTGTACAACATTAACTGACTGGTTTGTATAACTGAGACGGAGTGTGTTTACTGCGCGGTACGGACTGTATTTATGTGTTTTGTGTGGATCTCAGAACAAACAGCGATTATTTCACTGTACAACATTAACTGACTGGTTTGTATAACTGAGACGGAGTGTGTTTACTGCGCGGTACGGACTATATTTATGTGTTTTGTGTGGATCTCAGTACAAACAGGGATTATTTCACTGTACAACATTAACTGACTGTTTTGTATAACTGAGACGGAGTGTGTTTACTGCGCGGTACGGACTGTATTTATGTGTTTTGTGTGGATCTCAGAACAAACAGCGATTATTTCACTGTACAACATTAACTGACTGGTTTGTATAACTGAGACGGAGTGTGCTTACTGCGCGGTACGGACTGTATTTATGTGTTTTGTGTGGATCTCAGAACAAACAGCGATTATTTCACTGTACAACATTAACTGACTGGTTTGTATAACTGAGACGGAGTGTGCTTACTGCGCGGTACGGACTGAGTGTTTATGTAAAGTGTGTTTACTGCGCGGTACGGACTGTATGTTTATATATAATCCAAGATGTTCTAAGACTTCAAACAGCTTAACACAGTTCAATCTTGCAGTCGCACCAAACATAAATACTCTATCTGCGATCGCTCCAAGCATGTCTTGCAACGACCTTGGCTGAACTTCTTCAGTAGTGTAATTTCAATTACGTGTGAAAACCCGGAAACACTTTTTAATCGCCCACATTAGACTCAGTGAAGCGGGTTATCAGCCAGCAAGGCAACCTTGAAACAGTCAAGCCGTCAACCACCCAGTAAACAAAGCAGCCGCAGTCAACAGACCAGCCAGTGGCAAAGCGATCTGATCGCCGACGTGACTGTCTGCAAGTACGGGCGTCAGTTGTCGGGAATGTGAATCAACTGCGGTCGTCGGTGGCAGTCAGGCCGCCAGAGATTGAAGCAAGCACTCGGTAAATCGGCCATTAACTGAATCACTCGTTCAATATGCCATTCAGAGGCTCTGTCGGTAAAGGAGTCAGTCAGTGAACCGACCAATCAGTAAATGAATCAGACAGCCTGTCGGTCAGTAGGAAGGCAGAGTGTGGGCCCAGTGACAGTGGGCCTGGGCCCCGTGACCGTGACTCCACATCACGCTCGTGTGCGTGGTACCGCGGGTCGTGACGTCTCTTTGTTTGCGTGCGCAGTCCGGCCGCTTTCTTTCGTTTCCAGGAAAAACTCCGCCCAGGTTTCGCAACGCCAGTTCCTCGTTTTCTTTACATTTCAAGTTGCTGGTGTTTTTGTTTTGTTTCGCTACTGTTGTTTTTGTCTCCCCCAAGAGAAAAAGTTTAAATTCGCAACTTCTTAATTCTGTACTGCTTGTCCAACTACCAATCGTTACGGTGGGCCGCGATAGCTCAGTCGGTATAGCGACTCGCTACGGGCTGGACGGTCCGCGGATCGAATCCCGGTGGAGGCGATATTTTCAGCACCCGTCCAGACCGGCCCTGGGGCTCACTCAGCCTCCTGTACAATGGGTACCGGGTCATTCCCGGGGGTAAAGCGGCCGGGGCGTGGAGTTGACCACCCACCCTCATCTGGCGCCGAGGTTAAAGAAAGAATAGAGCTATACCTCTACTCCCTCTCTGGGCCTTCACGGCCTGTTCTAGGGTGACCTTTACCTTTACCTTTACCTTACCAATAGTCACTATCGCTCTAACACACCTCAATTGCTTACCGTCAACACAAGTAACGGTAAGATGCATTACCACTTCTGCCCATGTTACTGTCATGGTATAAGAAGAATCCCAACGCCGTCTTCACGTTGCCTGTGCTGCTCTCTGTCATTGTCCATTGTACTAATTAACTAACTAACTAACTCCATAAAGCAGAGTCCTCCTTGAAGGTTCATTACCGCACTCACAACAGCCCGCCACCTGTCCCTATCCTGAGCCATATCAATCCAATCTACGCCCCCATCCCACTTCTTGAAGATCCATTTTAATATTATCCTCCCATCTACTCCTGGGTCTTCCAAGTGGTCTCCTTCCCTCAGGTCTCCCCACCAAAATCCTGTATACACCTCTCCCCTCACCCATACGTGCTACATGCCCCGCCCACCTCATTCTCCTTATTTCACCACCCGAACAACTTTCGATGCCAATTGTGCTGCAACGTCAGACATTCGTCTTTAAGCACAGTTCGTGGATACTAAATTACTTACTCGACGGAACAGAGTTCGATTTGAGACACCGGTAGTGGCTCAGCTGGTCAGGAATATTATTTCTCTAATGAAACCCGAAGGTTCAATACCTTCTGCACAAAAGTAGTCACTAGACTCTTGTTGTGAGCCAGTTTAATCTATCAAACCCAGACTGGAGTGTGGAAAGCAGGCGAGCGTTTAATTGTCTTGCTGCCTTCAGAAACACCGATTATGGCGAAATTCTGACATTAAACTGCGGAGTGTGATCATAAAACGGACGGAGCCGTCGTGAAATTTGAGGGCCAGTTCAGCTTTTCGTCTACAACCGAAGACAGCCACACAAAACCTTACTCGATCTGACCGGTCGCAGAACCTTGCTCACGAATACCGTCTTCTACCAATCAGCCTGGCATTTACGTACACAGTGACATCTGTCTACCAACGAGAACATCTCTGACCTTGGCAGCGGTTTTCGTAGGAGAAGCAACGTCGTATTTACTTACTGCCAGTAACTGATGTATACCATTTGCAAATACATTGGAATGAAGTGCAGTTGTGTCTCTTGCGTGCGAGTTAATTCCACTATTTGGGCCGTGCCATGGCTCAGGCGGTTAGTAGCCGGCCTCTCACCGCGGAGGCTCGGGTTCGGTCCTGGGTCAGTCCATGTGGGATTTGTGGTGGACAAAGTGCCAATGGGACAGGTTTTTCCCCGAAGACTTCGGTTTTTTCCTGTCAATTTCATTCCACCGGTGTTCCATTACTTGGAAAAATAAAAAACTAATCATCTTCATCACAGGGTTGCACAAAAAGCCTCAAGGCTGCGGTGCGTGCGGGGCCCTTCACCACAAAAAAAATCCACTATTTCGTCTTGTGTTCCACGTGGTCAGAATTGCACATAATTTTGACTTTAAACTGGCTATTAACTGAACAGCCCAAAAATGAGCGATTAGTGCAAACCGAAGGATAGTGTCGCATACACTTTAATTTTGAAAAGCCTTACTCTCCGTAAGGGCAATTTTCATATTAAAAATCCGCCACACGCTGTCAAGGTCAAAGTTGTTCTCGTGAGTAGCTGACTATTCTTTTTTATTTCTGTTGCGAATGGTGGCACATACCTGTGTCTGAGTGAGTCCCAGGCTGGCCGCCAACTCGGCCCGTTCAGGTAGCGCCAGGTACTGCGTCCGTTGGAACCGTCGGTTAAGTTGCTGCAGCTGCAAGCTCGAGTAGATCGTCCGCGGCTTCCGCATCTTCTTGCCTTTACCATTGACGCGCAGTGACCCGTCGTCGACACATTTGTCTGGAACAAAGCACAGTGCAAAGCTAGTGAACAAGCCGGACGTAGCCACCTTGTCAAGGGCCTACTGGATAGCTGAAGAACTACTCAAGTCAACTGAATCTATCGCGAGTCTTCACTTCTTCACACAAGAGACTGAGTAACTTGGAATATCTACGGTGTCTTTTGGTAAAGGTAAAGGTAAAGGTAAAGGTAAAGCTGAAGGTGAAGGTGAAGGTAAAGGTAAAGGTAAATCAATCCCATTACAGGCCTGGACAGGCCCTTAGGGTTCCAGGAGGTTGAGGCTCACAGATTTATAGACCATCGTCACATGAAGGTGGTAAGGTTGTCAGCCCTACGCACCGGCCGCCTTTACCCTCCAGGAAATAATCCTGGTACTGATTTCTGTTAGAGGCTGAGTCGACCCCAGGGCCATAGTGCGACCGAAACGATTATGTCAATGAAAAATTACAATAACACCATCGGGAATCGAACCCGCGACCTTCCGGCTTGTAGCGCAGTGCCTGAACCACAATCTTTCGAAACGTAGGTAACCACTGGCCCAATTACACAACGTAACATCTCCGAAGACCTGAATCCTCATTAACTCCGCCAAATATCGCACAAGTATTGCACGTAGCTTAATTCAGTTCAATTACAGTAAGATATTTGCAACGCACACAGCTTACAGTTGCTCAGCTAGACAATAAAATCGAGACCAGTTTAGGATTTGTGCTGTCGACTTAAACTCTATTCCCATCTTCGGGGCTAAAAGGTGGCGTCGCCAAGTCAGTGATTAGCCTAAAAACTAGACGATTCTGAGTTCAAATCCCGGTACAAGCAAAATAATTTTCCTCTTCTCCAAAATGTCTGGGCCGGCGCTGGGGCCCACTGAACATCATATTCAGTGCGTATCGGTGTTCTTTCTTGGGGGGGGGGGGTAAGTGGGTGGGCATGAAATTAACCCATCACTTCCATCTGGTACCAATAATAAGAATAAGTGGAGTTATACCTCTACTTGATCTCTAAATCTTCATGGCATAGACAGGTAAAATTTTATCTTCACGTTTCTTTTCATCTGCGGTCCCGTGATGACCACATGACAACACACAATGTCCAATATCGATTCTCAATTCTCTTCCACTCATTTGTTTCAAGAACAATACAAAAGAATTGAGGCCATTCCACCGCCTTCTGTGAACAGCTTCCTCGCCTGCTGCCTGCATGTCCTGTTTTATCCTGAGTGACAAGCCGGAAACGTGATAAAGCCGGCTACAAAAAAGAGTCATCGCCATTGCTGTCATTTATTTACTGATAGAATTATTTGTAATAACAATAAAACTGTCACATTTCGGAAGTGCAAATGGAAACAGCGCGAGCGACTGCGCGGATGTTGTAGGCCATCTACAGGGGCCTGAGTGCGGGACAGAGACTTAGGCTACTTGCAAAAAAATAGATAAATAGATAAAAAATAAATATCATTACAAACGTATAATTACGAAAAGGTAAATCCTCTAAAGCCCAGTGGTCACTATATGTACCACCAGTTTAACATTCACAAATTCTACGTTCTGCCCACACAGTGTATTTATGTGTTTTGTGTGGATCTCAGAACAAACAGCGATTATTTCACTGTACAACATTAACTGACTGGTTTGTATAACTGAGACGGAGTGTGTTTACTGCGCGGTACGGACTGTATTTATGTGTTTTGTGTGGATCTCAGAACAAACAGCGATTATTTCACTGTACAACATTAACTGACTGGTTTGTATAACTGAGACGGAGTGTGTTTACTGCGCGGTACGGACTGTATTTATGTGTTTTGTGTGGATCTCAGAACAAACAGCGATTATTTCACTGTACAACATTAACTGACTGGTTTGTATAACTGAGACGGAGTGTGTTTACTGCGCGGTACGGACTGTATTTATGTGTTTTGTGTGGATCTCAGAACAAACAGCGATTATTTCACTGTACAACATTAACTGACTGGTTTGTATAACTGAGACGGAGTGTGTTTACTGCGCGGTACGGACTGTATTTATGTGTTTTGTGTGGATCTCAGAACAAACAGCGATTATTTCACTGTACAACATTAACTGACTGGTTTTTATAACTGAGACGGAGTGTGTTTACTGCGCGGTACGGACTGTATTTATGTGTTTTGTGTGGATCTCAGAACAAACAGCGATTATTTCACTGTACAACATTAACTGACTGGTTTGTATAACTGAGACGGAGTGTGTTTACTGCGCGGTACGGACTGTATTTATGTGTTTTGTGTGGATCTCAGAACAAACAGCGATTATTTCACTGTACAACATTAACTGACTGGTTTTTATAACTGAGACGGAGTGTGTTTACTGCGCGGTACGGACTGTATTTATGTGTTTTGTGTGGATCTCAGAACAAACAGCGATTATTTCACTGTACAGCATTAACTGACTGGTTTGTATAACTGAGACGGAGTGTGTTTACTGCGCGGTACGGACTGTATTTATGTGTTTTGTGTGGATCTCAGAACAAACAGCGATTATTTCACTGTACAGCATTAACTGACTGGTTTGTATAACTGAGACGGAGTGTGTTTACTGCGCGGTACGGACTGTATTTATGTGTTTTGTGTGGATCTCAGAACAAACAGCGATTATTTCACTGTACAGCATTAACTGACTGGTTTGTATAACTGAGACGGAGTGTGTTTACTGCGCGGTACGGACTGTATTTATGTGTTTTGTGTGGATCTCAGAACAAACAGCGATTATTTCACTGTACAGCATTAACTGACTGGTTTGTATAACTGAGACGGAGTGTGTTTACTGCGCGGTACGGACTGTATTTATGTGTTTTGTGTGGATCTCAGAACAAACAGCGATTATTTCACTGTACAGCATTAACTGACTGGTTTGTATAACTGAGACGGAGTGTGTTTACTGCGCGGTACGGACTGTATTTATGTGTTTTGTGTGGATCTCAGAACAAACAGCGATTATTTCACTGTACAGCATTAACTGACTGGTTTGTATAACTGAGACGGAGTGTGTTTACTGCGCGGTACGGACTGGTTGTTTATGTAAAGTGTGTTTACTGCGCGGTACGGACTGTATTTATGTAATGTGTTTACTGCGCGGTACGAGCTGAATGTTTATATGTAATTCATATTAATTTTATACTTTCAAGTGCCAAGCGATCTCCCAATAATCAAGCCCGTCAGACTGAAGCACAAACAGTGTAGCCACACTCTTATTAACTATCTTACATTACAAGCTCCAGCTAAACACCACAGAGTGTCTCAATGCAATATATCAACCTTTGACCCAATAACACCATAACAAGTGCCATAAGAAATCGTAACATAAAGAACATGCCATTGGAAGAAAAGACTGTTATAATAATGCTACTATCAGCAGTAGCCTATTTGTAATATAAAGAACTTAAATATTCAGCCACATTTCGTCATTGGGCCATTAGCAACTTTTTTTTCAGCACCGAAGCAAAATGTTAGCGCCACAAATTCAAACAGTTTCGACACGATGGCTGATAACACAGAACAGCGACTGATATCGACAGGGGATAGAACTGGCACACGATATGATAAAAGTCTCAGTTGTGGCGAGGACTACGTGAAAATGCAGTGTGACACCTGTACAATTGCATGTGAACTTTAACGTTCACAAATTTTAGTCGCCAAACATTCGATAAATCTTGTCCAGAGTCGGATTTACGTCGTTTTCGCTAGCAGCTGGTGGGATTTACATCGGTCAAACTGGTAGCTAATTTAATTACATATCACGGGAAACAAAATGCTTCGTTTTACTTTGTTTCGCTCAACACTGCTATCTTCAGGAAAGTGACCGAAGCTCTCAACGACGGTTTCCTGTGTCTACCAGCGGGTTATCAATGACGTCCCTTTAAATCTGCTGATGGCTGCAGAGGATAAATGGAAAGTACGTTGGGGAAATGGTCGTGGTTTACTTTAAGTCACTGTCGCAAAATTGTACATATCTTGTCAGTTGACTTACAGACGACGGCCACACTCGAGGCTATTGAATAGAACTGGTCATGTTGAGCGCTTTGAAAAGCAATTGGGAAAGCAACTGCTAGTTGCATATCCGTCCGTCCTTTCGCCCGAATGGAAGAACTCGGTTAAAACTGGAAGTATTATATCAGGTAAAGGCAAAGCAATCCCATTACAGGCCTGGACAGGCCCTTAGGTTTCCAGGCACCGACCGCCTTTACCCCCCAGGAAATACTCCTGGTACTCATTTCTGTTAGAGGCTGAGTCGACCCCAGGGCCATAGTGCAACCGGAAGGATTATGTCAATGAAAAATTACAATGACGTAATCGGGAATCGAACCCGCGACCAAAATTCAAATTTATTTAAAAAAGGACGAAACGAAGAGGCATTTGTTTGAAGATGTGTGTGAATTTGTGACTGCTATATTTGCTAGCGTAACTGTGTTTACCTTCATGGCCAAAGTTATGAAGTTTTATATGGTTAATGTAAATGGTTGTATGGTTTTCATGGTTACAAAGAACACATGTTTCAATACCCGTTTTGCCAACATTCTTATCAAAGCCTATTGTTCACTATGGTTTATTATTATTATTATTATTATTATTATTATTATTTACTGCAATTGGGTTTTCACCCGGTGGCAGTAGGCGAAAGCAACACAAAGTTCTACTGTCTTATTATTCAGTTAACCAACAAACGCACAAACATAAACTACTTTATAGTTTTATTAATATCGATGTATTCCCCTACACGTGTTTCGGTCCGTAGACCATCTTCAGGGCGGTAACAAGCTACTACACTACACATCGCATGTTAAAAGGGCCCGAAGAACACAATTGTCTTAGTAATAAGTTATAAAAACATTTGAATTTTTAAAATATGTACAACTGTATAGTAACTTATAATTTTATCGTATAATTTAAAGTCAAAATTTAAAACAGCAGTGATGTCACTTGGTGCACACAATTGTGATATTGTACAGGGTATACACAAAAGAATGGTGCGGTTTCCCTTTATTCACCATTGAAACCGCACCATTATTTTGTGTATACCCTGTACATGGTGGTGAGTATAAGCTGTTGTGTGGAGTGGTATGAGCTGAATGTGTAGCGGAATGTATCGATATTAGTAAAAACTATAAAGTAGTTTATGTTTGTGCATTTGTTGGTTGCTCAATAATAACAATAATAATAACCATGCCTCAACAGCTCTATATGGGCTCGGGCCTCCTCGTTTCTCCTCTTTCCGAGGCTACTAAGTCGTGTGCATTCGTGGCAGTTGCTGACTGGCCAACTGGCCGCGCTAGTAGTCAGTAGTCAGTAGTCAGTCAGGAGACTTGGGTGAGAAATGGCTTTGAATTTAGCTTACGTAACATCTTTATTCATTCTTTTACATGCCGTAAATCTACGACATGGGACCGACGGCTTTACTTCCCCTCCGAAGGAAGTTGTGCTCCGGATTTTTATCACTCTTAAAAATCCATCGACCTCGGTCGGGATCGAACCCGCGAACCTTGGGTCCAGTGGCGAGCACGCTAACCACTAGTCCACCGAGGGCGACTGGTTGCTGAATACTAAGTGGAAATGCTCTGTGAATGCAACACAAAATTTCTACAGTCTTGTAATGTTGCAGGCTGAAACAAGCAAATTTATAAAGTCGACGTTTTGCGCTGTTCTGTGCTTGACAAGTCTTACTGCTCGCTTTATAACGACAAATGTTTACAAATTTAAAAATAGGTGTTTTCTATTGTTAGTCATGAACTCATGTTATCATGCTCAGTGCACAATGTGTGAACACATCCGCTGCTATTATGAACATAAATCAATTATTTTCTGCAACAACTAACAGCTTACATTAACAATGGTAACTGTAGGACACGCCGGTACACTAGGGTCGCGAGCACCACCCCATCGCGTGGTGGACGGTCGTGGAACTAAACTACGTGATGGGTATCCAGCTGGAAAGTTTTAGCAGCAGCTCTGTTCCTCTGACGGTTCGCGGTCGTCCGACGGTTGTTCTTTACGTATCAGTGGCGGTTTCTGGCAATGCGTATAGACCAGGTTTGTTTTAAAACACTGCCCAATTTTCAACAGTTGGTATGAACGACGTCCTTCTGCGGTCTCATTAATGTTGCAGTACCAACTTTACCAACAGCAGTTCAGTTCACAAAGCGTCAAAACAGAGGATGGTGACGGAATGCCTCTCACCTTGAACAGTGGCGGCGGCTTAAGTACGGGTACTAAGCCGACATGTGCTGGTGGTGGCGTAAGTACGGGTACTAAGTAGGCATGTGTTGGCGGCGGCGTAAGTACGGGTACTAAGCCGGCATGTGTTGGTGGCGCCGTGTTCACAAGGCATCACCAAACACCAGTGTACCGAGCGCTACTTCCGTTGTGTTTCGCTGATATATAAATCCGTAGAGCTGAACACGGTAAGACTTTAAATACATTTGTACTTAGTGATACACTGTGCCTTGTATTGTGTAACAGTTGTGTAGAGATGTGCAGGAAACGTACCGTGGAGAAATGCAAATCTTATAAATGTTTATAGATGTAATAAGAATCTTGTGGAGCCTTAATATTTCAACACTAAAATTAATCTGAAATTTATATAAAAACCCAGTCCTTATGGCGCAGTAAACACACTTTACATAAACACTCAGTCCGTACCGCGCAGTAAGCACACTCCTCAGTTATACAAACCAGTCAGTTAATGTTGTACAGTGAAATAATCGCTGTTTGTTCTGAGATCCACACAAAACACATAAATACAGTCCGTACCGCGCAGTAAACACACTCCGTCTCAGTTATACAAACCAGTCAGTTAATGTTGTACAGTGAAATAATCGCTGTTTTTCTGAGATCCACACAAAACACATAAATACAGTCCGTACCGCGCAGTAAACACACTCCGTCTCAGTTATACAAACCAGTCAGTTAATGCTGTACAGTGAAATAATCGCTGTTTTTCTGAGATCCACACAAAACACATAAATACAGTCCGTACCGCGCAGTAAACACACTCCGTCTCAGTTATACAAACCAGTCAGTTAATGTTGTACAGTGAAATAATCGCTGTTTGTTCTGAGATCCACACAAAACACATAAATACAGTCCGTACCGCGCAGTAAACACACTCCGTCTCAGTTATACAAACCAGTCAGTTAATGCTGTACAGTGAAATAATCGCTGTTTTTCTGAGATCCACACAAAACACATAAATACAGTCCGTACCGCGCAGTAAACACACTCCGTCTCAGTTATACAAACCAGTCAGTTAATGCTGTACAGTGAAATAATCGCTGTTTTTCTGAGATCCACACAAAACACATAAATACAGTCCGTACCGCGCAGTAAACACACTCCGTCTCAGTTATACAAACCAGTCAGTTAATGTTGTACAGTGAAATAATCGCTGTTTTTCTGAGATCCACACAAAACACATAAATACAGTCCGTACCGCGCAGTAAACACACTCCGTCTCAGTTATACAAACCAGTCAGTTAACGCTGTACAGTGAAATAATCGCTGTTTGTTCTGAGATCCACACAAAACACATAAATACAGTCCGTACCGCGCAGTAAACACACTCCGTCTCAGTTATACAAACCAGTCAGTTAATGTTGTACAGTGAAATAATCGCTGTTTGTTCTGAGATCCACACAAAACACATAAATACACTGTGTGGGCAGAACGTAGAATTGTTGAATGTTAAACTGGTGGTACATATAGTAACCATTGGACTTTAAGAGGGCTAATTATGTTCACCACATTTTGTACATGTGTATGTGTGTGTAGTGAGTTAGATCTAAATCCATATGACTTAAATCAAAACTTATACTACTACTACTAAATAATAATAATTAATTTATTATTATTATAACACCCACTAGTACTAATAGCAGTAGCAGTAGTAGTAGTAATAGCAGCAGCAGTAGTAGTAGTAATAGCAGCAGCAAACCTAATGTACATATATATTCTTACAGCAATCGCACGATGTACAATAGCGTGAATATCTGCAAAAATTATGACAGCAGAATTACTGATGCTCCATGGCGCCGTGGGAAGTAGCACAGGCTGTACTCGTAGTTCAAATTACTGGGTGGCCAAAGGAGGCAGCCGGACATTCCGTAGCTGTGCTTTGTAAAATAAACATAGACTACTTTCAAGGAAGATGGACGAAGTTTGTGCGGTCATAATACATTTAGACACACTGCTTCTTTTAAATTTCGTATTTTGCTAAGAGGAAAGGATTTCTAACCAAAAAAAGTCAACTTACAGGTTTCAACTACAACATTTTCGTTTTTTTGTGTTCTCTTATTTAAAATTAAACCCGTCTGACGTTTCCATGTCACAAAGCGTACCGGTATTTAAACACTCGGTGGACGTCACAACGACATCTGATTTGTTACTGGGACGTTTTATCATTCCAGACAAATTATATGTTTCATTACGTAAGTTGACATGTGCGCCGCTCAACGGCACGAAACGGAACTAGTGTTGTGACACACGGAGCGCCCTGAAGGCCTGCCATCAGCGACAAAACTAGCTTCGTGCTGCTCTCTTCTTTTATTTCATTTTCTTTCCAATGGGAAAAGAATCAAATGTCCAGGGTGGTCTACACCAGCGGTACTTAAACACGTCCAAGCGGATAAGGGCTCAACGCAAAAGTGCTCTAAGTTGCTAATGTACATTAAAAGATTTTTCTTGTTTAAAGACTTGAAGACCAAATTAACCTAAACTCTACACAAATATTCCCTTTGTAGCAACATTATGTATGTTTATCTGCCGGGACACCGAATTGGAGACTGGCTGGGCATTCTAAGGGATGCATATAAGTATGCCGTCAGCTTCAGACTCCGTCCGCTTTATCACTAGGGAAACAGCCTCCGGTAACACCGAATACGAGACTGGCTGGGCATTCTAAGGGATGCATATAAGTATTCCGTCAGCTTCAGACTCCGTCCGCTTTATCACTCAGGAAACAGCCTCCGGTAACACCGAATACGAGACTGACTGGGCATTCTAAGGGATGCATATAAGTATGCCGTCAGCTTTAGACTCCGTCCGCTTTATCACTCGGGAAACAGCCTCCGGTAACACCGAATACGAGACTGGCTGGGCATTCTAAGGGATGCATATAAGTATGCCGTCAGCTTCAGACTCCGTCCGCTTTATCACTAGGGAAACAGCCTCCGGTAACACCGAATACGAGACTGGCTGGGCATTCTAAGGGATGCATATAAGTATTCCGTCAGCTTCAGACTCCGTCCGCTTTATCACTCAGGAAACAGCCTCCGGTAACACCGAATACGAGACTGGCTGGGCATTCTAAGGGATGCATATAAGTATGCCGTCAGCTTTAAACTCCGTCCGCTTTATCACTAGGGAAACAGCCTCCGGTAACACCGAATACGAGACTGGCTGGGCATTCTAAGGGATGCATATAAGTATGCCGTCAGCTTCAGACTCCGTCCGCTTTATCACTAGGGAAACAGCCTCCGGTAACACCGAATACGAGACTGGCTGGGCATTCTAAGGGATGCATATAAGTATGCCGTCAGCTTCAGACTCCGTCCGCTTTATCACTCGGGAAACAGCCTCCGGTAACACCGAATACGAGACTGGCTGGGCATTCTAAGGGATGCATATAAGTATGCCGTCAGCTTCAGACTCCGTCCGCTTTATCACTCGGGAAACAGCCTCCGGTAACACCGAATACGAGACTGGCTGGGCATTCTAAGGGATGCATATAAGTATGCCGTCAGCTTCAGATTCCGTCCGCTTTATCACTCGGGAAACAGCCTCCGGTAACACCGAATACGAGACTGGCTGGGCATTCTAAGGGATGCATATAAGTATGCCGTCAGCTTCAGACTCCGTCCGCTTTATCACTCAGGAAACAGCCTGCAGTAACACCGAATACGAGACTGGCTGGGCATTCTAAGGGACAGAACATTTTCATCTCTCCGGCAATGAAATGCCAACCTCTCGGTCGTCCACACGTGCCGCCTTCTCAGCAGCTACTGAGCTATCCCGGAATTACAGCTATGTGCGTGGACAAAGGCCACTGTTAGCTCAGTCCGCCGTGTGCAGTGCGTGGCTGTGCCTGTCGGCATCAACGCACTGCAGAAACTGCCAGGTCGGATGTTCGTTAAGACTGCTACGTCTTGAGCTGACGAGTGTGGTGAGACGGCATTTGGCACAAGAGCGTCGTTCGTAGTGAGACGTCTGTTGGGACACTAGCGTCGTTCGTAGTGAGACGTCTGTCGTGGTGAAGATGTGTGGGGAGAGAGGAAACTGCACTGTGACAGGCTTAGTGATTGGTCCTACTTAACAAGTGTTGTCAGAGCGACTGAGTAAAGGGACTGTGATGGGCAGGTCATTTAGCAAGGATGGAGAGAACAGAAATGCACCGAGGATTTGGTGGGGAAAGCTGATGCACTTGGAAGACGTAAGTTTATGTGGGAAAATAGTATTAACGTGTATGTCACAAGAAATAATGTTAGGTTTAGGAGTGGATTAATATGGCTCAGGACAGCAACAATAGACAGTCTGTTCTTAAAACGTTAAAAAAAACTTCAAACTCAGTAAAATGTAGCGAATTTTTTGACTGGCTGAGAAAGTATCAGCGTCTCAAGAAGGATCCTCCTCCATGGGCATACTTAGTTAGACAGTAGTCAGGGGTGACCAACACTCACATGACACTCCCACTGATATTTTAATCCAATCACAGAACGTGGCCAGGCTCACATATACAACAGTTGTTCATTTAAAATGTCTTTTAATCAAGAGACAAGAATTTGGTGTCCGTGGAGAGTAACGTAAAACTATACAGCAGCCAACGTAAAACTATACAGCAGCCAACGTAAAACTATACAGCAGCCAACGTAAAACTATACAGCAGCCAACGTAAAACTATACAGCAGCCAACGTAAAACTATACAGCAGCCAACGTAAAACTATACAGCAGCCAACGTAAAACTATACAACAGCCAACGTAAAACTATACAGCAGCCAACGTAAAACTATACAGCAGCCAACGTAAAACTATACAGCAGCCAACGTAAAACTATACAGCAGCCAACGTAAAACTATACAGCAGCCAACGTAAAACTATACAGCAGCCAACGTAAAACTATACAGCAGCCAACGTAAAACTATACAGCAGCCAACGTAAAACTATACAGCAGCCAACGTAAAACTATACAGCAGCCAACGTAAAACTATACAGCAGCCAACGTAAAACTATACAGCAGCCAACGTAAAACTATACAACAGCCAACGTAAAACTATACAGCAGCCAACGTAAAACTATACAGCAGCCAACGTAAAACTATACAGCAGCCAACGTAAAACTATACAGCAGCCAACGTAAAACTATACAGCAGCCAACGTAAAACTATACAGCAGCCAACGTAAAACTATACAGCAGCCAACGTAAAACTATACAGCAGCCAACGTAAAACTATACAGCAGCCAACGTAAAACTATACAGCAGCCAACGTAAAACTATACAGCAGCCAACGTAAAACTATACAGCAGCCAACGTAAAACTATACAGCAGCCAACGTAAAACTATACAGCAGCCAACGTAAAGCTATACAGCAGCCAACGTAAAACTATACAGCAGCCAACGTGAAACTATACAGCAGCCAACGTAAAACTATACAGCAGCCAACGTAAAACTATACAGCAGCCAACGTAAAATTATACAGCAGCCCAGAGACGTAATACAGTTTCAGATTCAAAAATCACATTTTGATTTTATTATTAAATTATGAACCATTCTTAATGGCGTGTACAATTGTAATGATATCACTGACCATTTTCAATGCTTAAGCTAAGGGTTGTCTGCCTCAGGTTTAAAAATTGTTTGGCCCTCGTATTTTAGTTTAGTCGCCGTCTTCGTCTTAAGGTACGTCCATGCCTACCAGACCTCACGACGTCACATCACAAACTAAACTAACTTCAACAGACGCCGCCTTGAAAAGCTCACGTAAATGTAAGTTTGTCCCTGTTCACGAAATGAAGGCGTATGGATGGATAATGGTTTAGCTCCACTCATTACATGCAGATAAGTCACCAGCCTCACAGTCCGGCCTCTTTACTCCCGTGACAAGAGACCATAGCACCGTTTTGTGGGCCCCATAGCTAGTGCGGACGTTTCGGAGGATATAAATAACTCCTGACACTATTGGGAAACGAACTCCTGGATCATCCAAAGCACTGTCCAGTCACTGTACTGACTGAGCTACCCAGAACTCAGTCGCCGCTGTCACAACCTCAAATCATAAAATGTTCTCTAAATGTTATCACTAAACCCACAAAAAGTATTAAGTGCTTAGTAAATTTTGATGCCCATATTTTAAGAAAGAAATATTGTCGGAAATAAAGCACTGGGCGGACATAGTAGACGATGGCTTTACGTTGTCCGTTAATTCACTGTGGACAAGTTGTGACCCTTTCTGCAGTGTAGAGGAACAAGTTTGATTCCGTGAACGACAGTGGAACTGGTTCTGACTTCCAAACACGCAATCGTACAAACGAAACACGCAAAAACAAGACATGTGTTTGTCTATACTGTTTGGACTTCACGATCACGACCCCCTCCGTCCCCCCGTCCCCCCGTCACCCCATCAAAACGTGACTCTGTACATAAAAATCTATACACAAAATAAGCCAACTATATTACAGTCCGAACATAAAACAAACTTTATTTCCCCTTTTCCTGATACAAAATTCCCTTTCACAAACCCTTCCATTATTCCCAGGCACACAAATTTCCCCCCCGTAACACAGCAATTCACATTTTGAACCTGGTTTCCTACTTCTTACGTTACTGAATTGGTTCATCTTTTGTGATACGGTAATTGTGTTTGTTCGATTTGTCCAGACAACAGCTATTGCTGTGATGTGATTGCATTTGACGAGCTGTTATCAGAAGAAAGCACAAAACATTCGAACTGATAAGCGATAACAATCGACTTGCACTGGGGCATTAGTTGACTTTGTAGAAGTTCTGTTTTTGTGACGTATTTATATGGCAGTGCGTCTTAAGACAAGAGACGTGGAAGGAGAAGAGTTGGTGACGTTACGAACTGCAAGAAACTACACACTGTATATACTGACGTTACGAACTGCAAGAAACTACACAATGTACATACTGACGTTACGAACTGCAAGAAACTACACACTGTATATACTGACGTTACGAACTGCAAGAAACTACACACTGTATATACTGACGTTACGAACTGCAAGAAACTACACACTGTACATACTGACGTTACGAACTGCAAGAAACTACACACTGTACATACTGACGTTACGAACTGCAAGAAACTACACACTGTACATACTGACGTTACGAACTGCAAGAAACTACACACTGTATATACTGACGTTACGAACTGCAAGAAACTACACACTGTACATACTGACGTTACGAACTGCAAGAAACTACACACTGTACATACTGACGTCACGAACTGCAAGAAACTACACACTGTATATACTGACGTTACGAACTGCAAGAAACTACACACTGTACATACTGACGTTACGAACTGCAAGAAACTACACACTGTACATACTGACGTTACGAACTGCAAGAAACTACACACTGTATATACTGACGTTACGAACTGCAAGAAACTACACACTGTACATACTGACGTTACGAACTGCAAGAAACTACACACTGTACATACTGACGTCACGAACTGCAAGAAACTACACACTGTATATACTGACGTTACGAACTGCAAGAAACTACACACTGTACATACTGACGTTACGAACTGCAAGAAACTACACACTGTACATACTGACGTTACGAACTGCAAGAAACTACACACTGTATATACTGACGTCACGAACTGCAAGAAACTACACACTGTACATACTGACGTTACGAACTGCAAGAAACTACACACTGTATATACTGACGTTACGAACTGCAAGAAAATACACACTGTATATACTGACGTTACGAACTGCAAGAAACTACACACTGTATATACTGACGTTACGAACTGCTAGAAACTACACACTGTACATACTGACGTTACGAACTGCAAGAAACTACACACTGTATATACTGACGTCACGAACTGCAAGAAACTACACACTGTATATAATGACGTTACGAACTGCAAGAAACTACACACTGTATATACTGACGTTACGAACTGCAAGAAACTACACACTGTATATACTGACGTTACGAACTGCAAGAAACTACACACTGTACATACTGACGTTACGAACTGCAAGAAACTACACACTGTACATACTGACGTTACGAACTGCAAGAAACTACACACTGTATATAACTTGCCTCATGAATTTAAAATTTGCAATGTGATAAATTATATAAAAACGAACGAGGAATTTTCCTTCTGCATGTCTAACTAAGCGATATTTTTTAAACATAAAGCCATGAAACATAACTTATCACACAATTTTACAACTACTACCAAGGACATACCGTGTTATATCTGCAACTCGCAGTGTTATACCGTGTTATATCTGCAACCCGCAGTGTTATACCTCTAACTTTTGACGTAACACGAACACAAACTGCATTAGAAACTGAACAGAAGCTACAAAAACACTGTGATGACGTGATAATACCAAATGAACGAGTGACAGTGAGGTGAACATACTGGTGTACCGTGATGATGGCTGGACCACAGCCGAAACATGTGTAGGGTAAAAATGTAACAGATATACAAAAAGTGTGTTTATTGGTTATAACACAGCTAAAAGTGTTACGGTGTTTGTGAGCCTGTAATATTGTAGGTCGTCGCCTAAGTTTCTGCATTCAATTTCAGGGTATAAAAAAATGTGTGGGCCAAACTTGTCGGAAACCTGAAACTTTACAATCTGAGAAGTAGTTGAAGGAAGTTAGCAGCGAACCCGTATACACACCCACTGCTGATATCGATATCACTGGCCATTTTGGATGAGTGGCTTCGTACCTACTTATCGCCAAAAGTAGCGATAAGTCGCATGCAAGGTAACTTTTTGTTTTCTAGGAAGTGTGAGGTTTCAGGGCGTACATTGGCACCGAATTGCCGCCGTATATATCAAAGAGTATCAGCACTGATACTGTCTTGTGCTATTCACTCTACAGACCTATGTTTTAGCTACGTGTACGAAAAAATATATATAGTTACATTTCTAACCCTCCACCAAACCTAAAACAAATTCATCTTCCGGCTTGTAACGCAGTGCCTCAACCAACGACGCCACCGCGTGCCCCCCACTCCCCTTATTTCTCTTAAATGTAAATAAATTTGAAAATTCTTATACGCTTATTCGCAGAATACTCTGCGGGGAGTTACGGATATATTTGCTGGTTAGTGTGTTGAGTTTTGTCGTTAAATAAAATTGCGTGTGTTATGTTGGCTGAACTGCTCTAAATATGAAGACTGATAAAGTTCATTGCTAAGAAGTTCCCAAATTAAAATTTGCGACTACAAAGGCACGGATATGACCTCCACATAAGGCGTTGTCTGTTGCATCTCGCTAACGAGTTTTTTTTACGTCGCAAAATTCCGCTGTAACAATAAGTCGTTAAATAAAGGTAATTAAAATGGTAATAAAATGTTTAATTTATCAAAATATTCCATTTAAGATACGAGCCGATTTCGTAAAACTGGTTTTTATTTCCAAGGAAACCAGGATAACAATGGATAGTTAGTTAAAGAAGCCTTCCTGATTCCAGGACTAAGTGACAGTACAACAATTGTTGGGACTGCAAACACACGGATTTGTGCGTTGCGATTTCTGAGCCACTTTGCATTAACTTGTGTACAAAGTCACAATAAATGCCGGCAGTGTTGCCACACTCACAGAAATTGCAATTAGAAGACGTCATTGTTTGAGAACCAGTCACTTGTGTGTAACAAAGTGAAACTAGCCGCTGCGTCTGAAATACAGCTTGGCCGTTCTTACCGCTTTGCTGCATGGCTGGCGGTTCAGTATCGTGCAGGCGTGAGAATTCTAAAATGTTACTGACATTGTAACAGGATTTTTGCATCCTACTTTATTTGCCGTGTAGAAGATACTGCCATCTAACGACATGGAGACTTACTGCCATCTAACAACATGGAGACTTACTGCCATCTAACAACATGGAGACTTACTGCCATCTAACAACATGGAGACTTACTGCCATCTAACAACATGGAGACTTACTGCCATCTAACAACATGGAGACTTACTGCCATCTAACAACATAGAGACTTACTGCCATCTAACAACATGAAGACTTACTGCCATCTAACAACATGGAGACTTACTGCCATCTAACAACATGGAGACTTACTGCCATCTAACAACATGGAGACTTACTGCCATCTAACAACATGGAGACTTACTGCCATCTAACAACATGGAGACTTACTGCCATATAACGACATGGAGACTTACTGCCATATAACGACATGGAGACTTACTGCCATCTAACGACATGGAGACTTACTGCCATCTAACGACATGGAGACTTACTGCCATCTAACAACATAGGGACTTACTGCCATCTAACAACATGGAGACTTACTGCCATCTAACAACATGGAGACTTACTGCCATCTAACAACATGGAGACTTACTGCCATCTAACAACATGGAGACTTACTGCCATATAACAACATGGAGACTTACTGCCATCTAACAACATGGAGACTTACTGCCATCTAACAACATGGAGACTTACTGCCATCTAACAACATGAAGACTTACTGCCATCTAACAACATAGAGACTTACTGCCATCTAACAACATGGAGACTTACTGCCATCTAACAACATGGAGACTTACTGCCATCTAACAACATGGAGACTTACTGCCATCTAACAACATAGAGACTTACTGCCATCTAACAACATGGAGACTTACTGCCATCTAACAACATGGAGACTTACTGTCATCTAACAACATGGAGACTTACTGCCATCTAACAACATAGAGACTTACTGCCATCTAACAACATGGAGACTTACTGCCATCTAACAACATGGAGACTTACTGCCATCTAACAACATAGAGACTAAAATACAAAACAAAAAACTAATTTTGCATAACTCACAATTTCACAAAACCAACAAATGCACTACATTATCAAGTATTGTTCAATATCCCCTACACATGTTTCGGCTCCAGTTGAACCATCTTCAGGGGTCAAGGTTACATTCATATTACATCCGCTAGTTAATCAGACGATATATATATACTACAATATAAAGTCAAGTTACTGTCACAGTAACACGCTACAGTACTTAAAATTACGTTGTATAATCTTTTTAGATTGTGACACGCATTGTGACTGCTTTAAAGTATATAAAGTATATAAAGTATATAAAGTATATAAGAAATATAAAACTGTAGACTCTTCAGTAGATAAGAAGAAGATGGTTCAACTGCAGCCGAAACATGTGTAGGGGATATTGAACAACTCTTGGTAATATAGTGCATTTGTTGGTGTTTGTAATTGTAATTTTGAGTGTTTTTTTATGGGTAAAAAATTGGCCTCACTTGTTAGGGAAAGGACATAGGCTGAAGTTGTGCGAGAAAAGGTTGCTGAGGAAGATATGTGGGACTGAGCTGGAGGGACTGGAGGGGACTGGAGGGGACTGGAGAGGACTGGAGAGGACTGGAGGGGACTGGAGAGGACTGGAGAGGGGGGACTTCATAATTTGTTGTGGTCACAAAATGTTATTCTTTGATCAAAGTGTCGCGATGAGACAGTTGGAACACGTGACGTGTATGGGCAGAAAAACAAAATGGCCTACCGTGTGTGTAAAAGTCGAAAAGAATGCCACCGCTCAGAAGGTCTAGCGTAGGTTGGATAATAATATTGAAAAGAATATCAAAGACATGAAATGGCAGGAGGTGCAGTAGATTTATTTGGGTCAAGGTAGGACATGTGGAGGCCTTTTGTTCGCACGGTAATGAAACTTCAGTTTAGATATTATGCACGGAATTTCTTGACTACGTAAAGAACTGTTCGCTTCTCAAGGACTCTGCTCCATGAAGTTAATTATGTAATTATTTAGTTAATTAGGCTTACTGTATAATTAAATCCGTGTGTCTCTTTCCGTAATGAAAACCTAGCAATCAATGGACACATTTACATAAAACTTGTTACCACTAACATGCACGTATCAACTTTGTGCCACTAGTAGTACCAGCAGTAAGACAAACCGAAATTTGATCGGCAGAGTTACCGTGTTACCTAACACGTCTTTGAAGTGTATGTGAATCTGTTGAAGTATTTATTTTGTACAGCGTGAAATACATATATGACGTCTAAACGAAACGTTTAGCCTACGTACATTTAGTGACACTTCGGCTGCTGGTAACGAAAAGGCAATGAACGTTAAGTTGAATGCAGTTGACTGTAGATTGTCTAGGCTGAATACAGGGAGCTACAGCGGAGACTGAGAGAAACTGGAGAGCGATCAACACAACGTGTGCTTACTGATGCATTAAGCACTGAGTGAATTACATTTAAACATTCAGTCCGTACCGCGCAGTAAACACATTTTACATAAACATTCAGTCCGTACCGCACAGTAAACACACTTTACATAAACATTCAGTCCGTACCGCGTAGTAAAAACACTTTACATAAACACCCAGTCCGTACCGCGCAGTAAACACTTTACATAAAGACTCAGTCCGTACCGCGCAGTAAACACACTCCGTCTCAGTTATACAAACCAGTCAGTTAATGTTGTACAGTGAAATAATCGCTGTTTGTTCTGAGATCCACACAAAACACATAAATACAGTCCGTACCGCGCAGTAAACACACTCCGTCTCAGTTATACAAACCAGTCAGTTAATGTTGTACAGTGAAATAATCGCTGTTTGTTCTGAGATCCACACAAAACACATAAATACAGTCCGTACCGCGCAGTAAACACACTCCGTCTCAGTTATACAAACCAGTCAGTTAATGTTGTACAGTGAAATAATCGCTGTTTGTTCTGAGATCCACACAAAACACATAAATACAGTCCGTACCGCGCAGTAAACACACTCCGTCTCAGTTATACAAACCAGTCAGTTAATGCTGTACAGTGAAATAATCGCTGTTTGTTCTGAGATCCACACAAAACACATAAATACAGTCCGTACCGCGCAGTAAACACACTCCGTCTCAGTTATACAAACCAGTCAGTTAATGTTGTACAGTGAAATAATCGCTGTTTGTTCTGAGATCCACACAAAACACATAAATACAGTCCGTACCGCGCAGTAAACACACTCCGTCTCAGTTATACAAACCAGTCAGTTAATGCTGTACAGTGAAATAATCGCTGTTTGTTCTGAGATCCACACAAAACACATAAATACAGTCCGTACCGCGCAGTAAACACACTCCGTCTCAGTTATACAAACCAGTCAGTTAATGTTGTACAGTGAAATAATCGCTGTTTGTTCTGAGATCCACACAAAACACATAAATACAGTCCGTACCGCGCAGTAAACACACTCCGTCTCAGTTATACAAACCAGTCAGTTAATGTTGTACAGTGAAATAATCGCTGTTTGTTCTGAGATCCACACAAAACACATAAATACAGTCCGCACCGCGCAGTAAACACACTCCGTCTCAGTTATACAAACCAGTCAGTTAATGCTGTACAGTGAAATAATCGCTGTTTGTTCTGAGATCCACACAAAACACATAAATACAGTCCGTACCGCGCAGTAAACACACTCCATCTCAGTTATACAAAACAGTCAGTTAATGTTGTACAGTGAAATAATCGCTGTTTGTTCTGAGATCCACACAAAACACATAAATACAGTCCGTACCGCGCAGTAAACACACTCCGTCTCAGTTATACAAACCAGTCAGTTAATGTTGTACAGTGAAATAATCGCTGTTTGTTCTGAGATCCACACAAAACACATAAATACAGTCCGTACCGCGCAGTAAACACACTCCGTCTCAGTTATACAAACCAGTCAGTTAATGCTGTACAGTGAAATAATCGCTGTTTGTTCTCAGATCCACACAAAACACATAAATTCAGGCCGTACCGCGCAGTAAACACACTCCGTCTCAGTTATACAAACCAGTCAGTTAATGCTGTACAGTGAAATAATCGCTGTTTGTTCTGAGATCCACACAAAACACATAAATACTTTCCGTACCGCGCAGTAAACACACTCCGTCTCAGTTATACAAACCAGTCAGTTAATGTTGTACAGTGAAATAATCGCTGTTTGTTCTGAGATCCACACAAAACACAAAAATATAGTCCGTACCGCGCAGTAAACACACTCCGTCTCAGTTATACAAACCAGTCAGTTAATGCTGTACAGTGAAATAATCGCTGTTTGTTCTGAGATCCACACAAAACACATAAATACAGTCCGTACCGCGCAGTAAACACACTCCGTCTCAGTTATACAAACCCAGTCAGTTAATGCTGTACAGTGAAATAATCGCTGTTTGTTCTCAGATCCACACAAAACACATAAATTCAGGCCGTACCGCGCAGTAAACACACTCCGTCTCAGTTATACAAACCAGTCAGTTAATGCTGTACAGTGAAATAATCGCTGTTTGTTCTGAGATCCACACAAAACACATAAATACAGTCCGTACCGCGCAGTAAACACACTCCGTCTCAGTTATACAAACCAGTCAGTTAATGTTGTACAGTGAAATAATCGCTGTTTGTTCTGAGATCCACACAAAACACATAAATACAGTCCGTACCGCGCAGTAAACACACTCCGTCTCAGTTATACAAACCAGTCAGTTAATGCTGTACAGTGAAATAATCGCTGTTTGTTCTCAGATCCACACAAAACACATAAATTCAGGCCGTACCGCGCAGTAAACACACTCCGTCTCAGTTATACAAACCAGTCAGTTAATGCTGTACAGTGAAATAATCGCTGTTTGTTCTGAGATCCACACAAAACACATAAATACTTTCCGTACCGCGCAGTAAACACACTCCGTCTCAGTTATACAAACCAGTCAGTTAATGTTGTACAGTGAAATAATCGCTGTTTGTTCTGAGATCCACACAAAACACAAAAATATAGTCCGTACCGCGCAGTAAACACACTCCGTCTCAGTTATACAAACCAGTCAGTTAATGCTGTACAGTGAAATAATCGCTGTTTGTTCTGAGATCCACACAAAACACATAAATACAGTCCGTACCGCGCAGTAAACACACTCCGTCTCAGTTATACAAACCAGTCAGTTAATGCTGTACAGTGAAATAATCGCTGTTTGTTCTCAGATCCACACAAAACACATAAATTCAGGCCGTACCGCGCAGTAAACACACTCCGTCTCAGTTATAACAAACCAGTCAGTTAATGCTGTACAGTGAAATAATCGCTGTTTGTTCTGAGATCCACACAAAACACATAAATACTTTCCGTACCGCGCAGTAAACACACTCCGTCTCAGTTATACAAACCAGTCAGTTAATGTTGTACAGTGAAATAATCGCTGTTTGTTCTGAGATCCACACAAACACATAAATATTAGTCCGTACCGCGCAGTAAACACACTCCGTCTCAGTTATACAAACCAGTCAGTTAATGCTGTACAGTGAAATAATCGCTGTTTGTTCTGAGATCCACACAAAACACATAAATACAGTCCGTACCGCGCAGTAAACACACTACGTCTCAGTTATACAAACCAGTCAGTTAATGCTGTACAGTGAAATAATCGCTGTTTGTTGTGAGATCCACACAAAACACATAAATATAGTCCGTACCGCGCAGTAAACACACTCCGTCTCAGTTATACAAACCAGTCAGTTAATGCTGTACAGTGAAATAATCGCTGTTTGTTGTGAGATCCACACAAAACACATAAATACAGTCCGTACCGCGCAGTAAACACACTCCGTCTCAGTTATACAAACCAGTCAGTTAATGCTGTACTGTGAAATAATCGCTGTTTGTTCTGAGATCCACACAAAACACATAAATACAGTCCGTACCGCGCAGTAAACACACTCCGTCTCAGTTATACAAACCAGTCAGTTAATGTTGTACAGTGAAATAATCGCTGTTTGTTGTGAGATCCACACAAAACACATAAATACAGTCCGTACCGCGCAGTAAACACACTCCGTCTCAGTTATACAAACCAGTCAGTTAATGCTGTACAGTGAAATAATCGCTGTTTGTTGTGAGATCCACACAAAACACATAAATATAGTCCGTACCGCGCAGTAAACACACTCCGTCTCAGTTATACAAACCAGTCAGTTAATGCTGTACAGTGAAATAATCGCTGTTTGTTGTGAGATCCACACAAAACACATAAATATAGTCCGTACCGCGCAGTAAACACACTCCGTCTCAGTTATACAAACCAGTCAGTTAATGTTGTACAGTGAAATAATCGCTGTTTGTTCTGAGATCCACACAAAACACATAAATACACTGTGTGGGCAGAACGTAGAATTTGTGACTGTTAAACGTGGTGGTACATATAGTAACCATTGGGCTTTAGAAGTTAATTTGTTGTATTTGCTGGTGTCATCATGTAAAAAGGCTTCACAACGCAATGTTTTTGCATCTGCTTAACCTTGTACGTGTCTGCTATAATAATATTTTAACCAATATAATGATAATAATCCTATTCTTTTGATACGATCGGCCACGTCGTGTGTAGCCACATGGTGTGTAGCCACATCGTGTGTAGCCACATCGTGTGTAGCCACATCGTGTGCTACCTCACACGATACGGACAATGTGCAAAGGCACAAAACTTAATTGTCAAGCTACTAATAACAATGATTCCTCCATGCTCTTTTGTCCTACGCCCCATTATGACCAAAGACTGTCTTGCTCTCCACGTCACCACACGCCCTCTATTCATGACATATTTTTGTCTCAATGTAGCATTCTGATCTTGCAATGACACGCAGTACCAATCTAGGTTAACGATTTCTGTTTTGCGAATGGTGACAGTGTGTTCAGTGTTTAACACACTGGCAAGCTACAAGAACTAACATTCTGCTTAGGTTCAAACGTTCTGCGCGGTTTTCTTTATTTTTAAACGCTTTTGAATATTTTTTCTAAAATTTCACGAGATAATTTCCAAAATGTATAAAAAAAGATACCGACAAATTCCTTATCCTTAATACATTTCTTTACAAATACAGAATTTAATCAAATTGTTTTTAGAGATAACGTGACAGAATTACGTCTATTATAAATAGCCTGCTAATAGATATCTAAGACAGGCGGCAGGATAAACAACGTTTTTGAGCCACGCAATACCACCCCCCCCCCCAACACACGCACTTGAATATCATAAATATATTTTTCATATTATTATCACCGTAAATCTTTACAACTCACAAATAACACACAACAACATGCACTATATTTCCACTTTATATGCTTTATTCTGCAACCCCTACATATGTTTCGGCCTTTATATGGCCATCTTCAGGGGGCTCGTAAACAAAACAGACAAAAACATTGGATGTGAGGTGAAAGTACATTACGAGCCCCCTGAAGATGGCCATATAAAGGCCAAAACATATGTAGGGGTTGCAGAATAAAGTATATAAAGTGGAAATATAGTGCATGTTGTTGGTGTATAATTTGTGAATCGTAAATATATTTTGACAATAATTCTGCAGCCTCTGTATAAGAATCTGCGAAACATCGAGCCTGTTTATAAGGACTAGAGAAGGGCTTACACAGAGGACACAAGTCTGTTGCGATCTGACGTTGTGCCGATGGACTAGTGGCACCCGACGTTTCGAAAAATCGTGTGACCTTCATTGCCAAGGGTAATTTTCCTTTCATTCCTTTCCCTTAAAGATAAATGCCACACAATTATTCGAAACGTCGGTAATAACACAGCTGTCACATCCTAAGCTACACCGCTGTAAGAACGTCAAATGTCACAGATAAGTGTACAGACATAGGCGGCGGTGGGCGTCGTGTTCTTTACTGAAAAGAGGAGCCACTGAACAAGACAGCCAGTCAGTCCATTCTGCGCTCTGGCTTAACGTAATTGTACTGACAGCGTACGTGCTGTGCTGACAGGCTGGGCAACTGCAGTGTGTTACTGGAAACATGTTCGTACTTTAACACTTTACAGACGAAGTGTAAACTGTTTCATTTAAAGACACAGTTCGTACCGCGCAGTAAACACACTTTACATAAATATTCAGTCCGTACCGAGCAGTAAACACACTTTACATAAATATTCAGTCCGTACCGCGCAGTAAACACACTTTACGTAAACATTCAGCTCGTACCGCGCAGTAAACACACTTTACATAAATATTCAGTCCGTACCGCGCAGTAAACACACTTTACATAAATATTCAGTCCGTACCGCGCAGTAAACACACTTTACATAAATATTCAGTCCGTACCGAGCAGTAAACACACTTTACATAAATATTCAGTCCGTACCGCGCAGTAAACACACTTTACGTAAACATCCAGCTCGTACCGCGCAGTAAACACACTTTACATAAATATTCAGTCCGTACCGCGCAGTAAACACACTTTACATAAATATTCAGTCCGTACCGCGCAGTAAACACACTTTACATAAACATCCAGCTCGTACCGCGCAGTAAACACACTCCGTCTCAGTTATACAAACCAGTCAGTTAATGCTGTACAGTGAAATAATCGCTGTTTGTTCTGAGATCCACACAAAACACATAAATACAGTCCGTACCGCGCAGTAAACACACTCCGTCTCAGTTATACAAACCAGTCAGTTAATGCTGTACAGTGAAA
The DNA here is from genome assembly GCA_021186555.1 of Reticulitermes speratus. Classification (NCBI taxonomy): domain Eukaryota; kingdom Metazoa; phylum Arthropoda; class Insecta; order Blattodea; family Rhinotermitidae; genus Reticulitermes; species Reticulitermes speratus. The sequence goes on from JAJKFL010000026.1 coordinate 986,895, forward strand.
TAATCGCTGTTTGTTCTGAGATCCACACAAAACACATAAATACACTGTGTGGGCAGAACGTAGAATTTGTGAATGTTAAACGTGGTGGTACATATAGTAACCACTGGACTTTAAAGGTTTAAGACTGTCAAATGGCTCAATTACGTTTAACTCTGGGCCAGTTCTGTGTCGAACTCAGTAAAAGGACTTCCGTCTTCTGGATTCTGGTAGCATGCCTCTCGGAAGAACTTACTGCCTTCTTCTTCAGGGTTGAAACTTGAGGTCAATATACCATATTGGTGGGAAAATTGGTGTCGAGACACAAGACTACAAGATGTCAGAACTCAGGAGTCACACAGTCGAAATCACCGCGCCTAAATAATATGCAAATGAACATGACTGTTGTGTGACTTTCTCGTTTGTACCAATAAACACGCGACTGATCAGACTAGGCAGTCCGAGTCACGAATTGACCGTGATTACGAAGAACATTCAGCCAGAAACTAAAAGTTAAAACACAAGCTCTTGAAATCTGCGGTCTTCTGGGGTGTTACGCCACGTAACACCCCAGAAGACCGCAGATTTCAAACAACATCGCGGCGGAAGCCTGAAATGAACACAGGCTCTATAATCGCCAGATTTTCAAAGCGCTGCCCCCCGGTTATATTGCCAGTTCATTCCACTTCAAATTTGTGGTAGACGAAGTGGGCACTGGGACAGGATTTCCTCCTAGTAATTCAGTTTTCCCCTGTCAGTATCATTCCACCAATGCTCCACACCCGTATTTCTTTCATCTGTCACCGTTTCAATATAACTGTTTAGCAACAAACAGCGTCATTAAATAAAACATTTAAATACACACGCTAATTTTTTTTTTTCGTAAAATAAATCAGTTTTCAGGCGATAAACAATTGTCACTGCGTGCTAAAGACGTGTGTCTCGACAGAGACTTCAAAACACAAAGCATCTCTACTTACTTGGACTGGAGCTGTTTAGATCATTCCACCTGAGAGCGGAGTAGCTAACGGTGTGGCCGAACAGCGAGCTCTTGCTTTCGTAACGCCGTGTATCGTCCCCTCCCCAATCTGCCGACAGAGTACCCATGGTTCAAACATCGAAACACAACTGACACTTGTACTAGGGTTCTCTAAAAGTGAATGCAGTGACGTGAGTTTGGAATCTGCAGCTACTTACTGGACTTCCGACACTACAGGGTGTTATTTCTACTGTCAAGGTGATAAGTGCAACAGAAAAACGAACAGGTTTAAGTCCGTGGTGATGGAACGTGAGAAGCTAAATAAGTAAATTAAATTAAGCACTGTCAAAAGCCACATTTCGTAAAAATCAATCAGTCTGAAGGTCGCTATCTCATTATGTCTACAGTCGCAGTTTGGTTAACAAAACGCGCTTCATGAAAATCGAGTGAGAGGTCAGGTGATCTCGGTGGCACAACTTGTAGCAGTCGGACCCGCGTACTTCAGACAGATTTCAATTTAAAGAAATTCTACCTCACAGGACGCTTATTCTGTTTCGGAAGCCATTTTGCGATACTGAAGACACAGCCACCTTGCGGCCAGAATTCACACTACACTGAAAATATATGCAAAGGTCTAGGCATCTTTAAGGGCCGAATTCAAACCTTGAAGATGAGACTATAAAGTTGTTTCGAAACGTCTAAACAAGAATTATTTCTTCCATAATGGACTTTACGTCGAGTTTATAGAGTTTATTTTTAATTTTCGGAAATTTACGTCTTTCTGCGAGTTGCTATAAATTTAGGGAGGTGGTCGTGGGGGTGGGGGGGGGTTTTGGAGGTCTTCGCACGTGTGAAAGTAATAGCAGATGGTGCGTAACCAAAGTAGGGCCTTATGTGGCCCGATAATTGCGTATAAACACGTGTACTGTGTGCAGACCTGCGGTACTGACTTGCAGACAAACAGCGTCACAAATGTCGAAAGTATGGATACGAATTCCTTTACTCAGACTTGTGGACAAACTCCAGTACTAACAACTTCACAATTCCCTCCCAGACACCAAAGTTACCACCTCTGCTGCGCTCTCAAACAGCACACTTCTCTGCACTTCATATTTGGCACTTCCCAAAACTCTACCAGCAATGCATATCAATATTCGTTCCCTCGAATTCAGGCTTCCGCCGCGATGTTGATACCGAGAAGCCACTTTGCGTGCCTCTACCTCCCCCCACCCTCGCTTTCTTTTTATTCTTCATTCTTCTAATTTATTCATTTACATTTTTACTGTTGGTTTATTTTTAATTTATTTATCTAGCTTTATCCCTATATTTTCCTCCTTCACTCCCACGCTATTCCATATCGTTTTTCCAACTGTCTTAGCTGTTTGCATTCTCGCTACCCCCAGCAGCTTTACGCTGTTTGTATCCACCCCTCTCTCACCCTCGTTCTACCCTATTGGCTGTCTTCACGCCTACTGATTGCTACCCTGCCGTACTTTCCAGAATCTACGTTAAAGGCTTTCTTTCCCACTCGGACTCCGTTAGGATGGGACCGATACGTTGCCCCGAAACGTCGGTAAACAATTACCACACGAGGCTGCGTAATACCCCAGAAGACCGCATATTTCATTTGTCCCCTTCGTCCCGTAAGTTCCCGTGCCCCCTGACTATCATTCACCTGCATTAAGAACTTTACTTTTTAAAATGTTAAACAAAAAACTATTTGTGAAGGCTTAGCCTTACGTTGCGCTCGAACGTGCCCGAACATGCCCGAACATGCCCGAACATGCCCGAATATACCCACGTTACAGCTGTCCCTGTACTTACAGACTTTCCCCTTTTGTCGTGTGGTCCTGAGTTTTCCTTTCAAAAAATAGTTGGCTCCATTTTAAATCAATAGACATGCGACGTGCATCGTGATACAGAATTTTATCGTGAACTATAAAATATTTATGTGACTTATACATTTGTTATAAAGAGGTTTGTATAGACGGTTATATTCTGTGAAAAAAAAGAAACTACTGTGAAGTTCGTGACAGCAGAGTGAAGAGTGAAGAGTGAAGAGTGTGTACGGTAAACTTGCACGGCGACTGGAAATAAAATTAAGTTTCAGAGAGAAAATATTTAGTGTGGTAACTTATGTGTAATGGTAAGCTATGTGTAATGGTAACTTATGTGTAATGGTAAGCTATGTGTAATGGTAAGCTATGTGTAATGGTAAGCTATGTGTAATGGCAAGCTATGTGTAAAGGTAAGCTATGTGTAATGGTAAGCTATGTGTAATGGTAAGCTATGTGTAATGGTAAGCTATGTGTAATGGTAAGCTATGTGTAATGGTAAGCTATGTGTAATGGTAAGCTATGTGTAATGGCCGGCGAGTTTCATGAAATAAACTAGCAATAAAATTAGCTGAACACATTGTGCAGAGAGATGAAAAGATTGAGTAGACAGTGCGGTTATGTTGCAAATGTGTTTGTGTTTATGTTGTGATCCTGTGACATAAATGTGTTTATGTTGTGATCCTGTGACATAAATGTGTTTATGTTGTGATCCTGTGACATAAATGTGTTTATGTTGTGATCCTGTGACATAAATGTGTTTATGTTGTGATCCTGTGACATAAATGTGTTTATGTTGTGATCCTGTGACATAAATGTGTTTATGTTGTGATCCTGTGACATAAATGTGTTTATGTTGTGATCCTGTGACATAAATGTGTTTATGTTGTGATCCTGTGACATAAATGTGTTTATGTTGTGATCCTGTGACATAAATGTGTTTATGTTGTGATCCTGTGACATAAATGTGTTTATGTTGTGATCCTGTGACATAAATGTGTTTATGTTGTGATCCTGTGACATAAATGTGTTTATGTTGTGATCCTGTGACATAAATGTGTTTATGTTGTGATCCTGTGACATAAATGTGTTTATGTTGTGATCCTGTGACATAAATGTGTTTATGTTGTGATCCTGTGACATAAATGTGTTTATGTTGTGATCCTGTGACATAAATGTGTTATGTTGTGATCCTGTGACATAAATGTGTTTATGTTGTGATCCTGTGACATAAATGTGTTTATGTTGTGATCCTGTGACATAAATGTGTTTATGTTGTGATCCTGTGACATAAATGTGTTTATGTTGTGATCCTGTGACATAAATGTGTTTATGTTGTGATCCTGTGACATAAATGTGTTTATGTTGTGATCCTGTGACATAAATGTGTTTATGTTGTGATCCTGTGACATAAATGTGTTTATGTTGTGATCCTGTGACATAAATGTGTTTATGTTGTGATCGTGTGACATAAATTTTTTACGTTTTGATTGTGTAACATAAATTGTTGGGCTTTGTTTATTCATCACAGGTCTAAACATTTCTCTGCAAAGTTTGTAAACGTCACAATAAAACGCTAACAATGCACTTTCACACACACAACTCATCTCTGCAACTACCTACCTACCTATCTACCTACCTACCTACCTACCTAAATAACTCTACTCAGCAGATTCCTTCTTCAGCACCTGACGATTCCCCAACTACCCAAGATTTGCCTATATCTTATGGGAATCCTAATTTTCATTTCCATGTTCAAAACAGCTAGGAACTTATTCGTATCCTGAGCCAGATTAATCCATTCCATGGCATCCTATCCCGTTTAATATCCATTTTAATATTACTACACATTTAAGTCCACCAAAATTCTGTAAGCATTTCTGTTTTCCCAAGTATGTGCCACAAAACTTCTCCTTGATTTCCTCGCCTCAGTAACAGTCAGTGAAAATTACAAATGATGAAAAGGGGCGTTATTGAATTCTCTCCAGTTTTTCTCATTTCCTCCCTCTTAGGCCCAACAATTCTTTCTCCACACTCTATTTGCCATAAGCCTAAACCAATTTCTCTTTCTGATAGAACACAATACAAATAAAAGGGTAACTGACCTGACCAGGTAGTCTATTGGTGATATTCATTCAACTGTTTTTAGACAATTCGTAAACTTAAAGTTTAGATGTATTTAAGGTACTACAGTTTGCTACAGGAGACCTACAGACTGCAGTAAGACAGACTGCAGTAAGGCAGACTGCAGTAAGACAGACTGCAGTAAGACAGACTGCAGTAAGGTAGACTGCAGTAAGACAGACTGCAGTAAGGCAGACTGCAGTAAGACAGACTGCAGTAAGGCAGACTGCAGTAAGACAGACTGCAGTAAGACAGACTGCAGTAAGACAGACTGCAGTAAGACAGACTGCAGTAAGGTAGACTGCAGTAAGACAGACTGCAGTAAGACAGACTGACTCTGCCTACGACGAAAATCCAATTCAATTTTTATAACACAATTTCATAAAGCTGACAGTTATACAGATAATTCCTTGCTACATGCTCTGATAATAGCACTTCTTTTAAACAGCAGATAAAACTGGATAAACGTCGGTCAAACAAACAGAAATCGTCGTAAATGTCTCAAGGATGAAGCATTACAGGCCTACTTTTTTCTACAATTAATTTCTACTCATAGAAAATTAAATTGACAAAGGAGAGAAGAAAAGGACGTCGAAGTGACAATATATTACCACAAAACAGGTTCAGAAGAGTCAACTTAAATGCTGAAATTGATCACAAAACGAAATTATAGGCTAAGATACTAGAAGTATCAAAGGCAGGCACAGCGAGTGTCTCTGGTATGTGTCTCTTAAAGTAACCAAGACAAATGTAATCTGTGGTCTTCTGGGTAATTACACGTCGTCGTGTGGTAACCAAGGTTAACCAAGACAAATTAGCACTACTGGCTTTAACTTGACAGTGGTCAGTTTATTTCAGCATTTCCGGTATCATCGGACAAGTTGACCCAGTGAACGCCATTTGTGACCAATTGCACAGTCACCAAGACCCCTAAAGTACCTCAAAGTGCTCTCGTTTTGAATCTGACCTTCCATTAGGCTTTGAACTGAGTTATTGTTTAACGTAAATCAGTTCTGAACACGATGCTGTGTATTAAATGACGCCTTTTGTCAAAACTCACATGTGTGTTAGAACTGCGACTATTACAGTACAGTTGAGCAGGTCAGTGCGAGCAGAACATACAGCGCCACATTTAGTGGCAAAAAGCAGCGATTTATGGTAATACAAATTTAAAAGCCTAGGACTCAAAAACAGAAGTTTAACCTCCTGAATTCATCTCGCAAGTGAACACTCCGTGCGACCTGCTTATCACGAACACAAATTGTACACACACACACACAGAAGTCAGCGTTTATCACGTCTGTCATCAAGCTGACATACGCTCGCTCCAGTCTATATGACAATATCAGCGACATCGTACAGTACTGACATGAATTATTTGTTGACATTACGCATGCAAACATAACAATGACAAGCAGAAACCAAACTACACGGACCAAAATAAGCGTGTGAATAAAAATATGTTATATCGTTTAAATCTTCCTTGTATATGCTACATTGTACATACTGACATACAGTTCGTGTGAAATATAACAAGACGAGACTGATCATGGTGCGTGTGTATGAAAAGTGCGTTACAGTGCGTTATATGATGATGGCACAACTTGTGTAAAAGTGCGATACAGTGCGTCATATGATGATGGCACAACTTGTGTAAAAGTGCGATACAGTGCGTCATATGATGGTGGCACAACTTGTGTAAAAGTGCGATACAGTGCGTCATATGATGATGGCACAACTTGTGTAAAAGTGCGTCATAAGATGATGGCACAACTTGTGTAAAAGTGCGATACAGTGCGTCATATGATGATGGCACAACTTGTGTAAAAGTGCGATACAGTGCGTCATATGATGATGGCACAACTTGTGTAAAAGTGCGATACAGTGCGTCATATGATGGTGGCACAACTTGTGTAAAAGTGCGATACAGTGCGTCATATGATGGTGGCACAACTTGTGTAAAAGTGCGATACAGTGCGTCATATGATGATGGCACAACTTGTGTAAAAGTGCGTCATAAGATGATGGCACAACTTGTGTAAAAGTGCGATACAGTGCGTCATATGATGATGGCACAACTTGTGTAAAAGTGCGATACAGTGCGTCATATGATGATGGCACAACTTGTGTAAAAGTGCGTCATAAGATGATGGCACAACTTGTGTAAAAGTGCGATACAGTGCGTCATATGATGGTGGCACAACTTGTGTAAAAGTGCGATACAGTGCGTCATATGATGATGGCACAACTTGTGTAAAAGTGCGATACAGTGCGTCATATGATGGTGGCACAACTTGTGTAAAAGTGCGATACAGTGCGTCATATGATGGTGGCACAACTTGTGTAAAAGTGCGATACAGTGCGTCATATGATGGTGGCACAACTTGTGTAAAAGTGCGATACAGTGCGTCATATGATGATGGCACAACTTGTGTAAAAGTGCGATAAAGTGCGTCATATGATGGTGGCACAACTTGTGTAAAAGTGCGATAAAGTGCGTCATATGATGATGGCACAACTTGTGTAAAAGTGCGATACAGTGCGTCATATGATGATGGCACAACTTGTGTAAAAGTGCGATACAGTGCGTCATATGATGATGGCACAACTTGTGTAAAAGTGCGTCATAAGATGATGGCACAACTTGTGTAAAAGTGCGATACAGTGCGTCATATGATGATGGCACAACTTGTGTAAAAGTGCGATACAGTGCGTCATATGATGATGGCACAACTTGTGTAAAAGTGCGTCATAAGATGATGGCACAACTTGTGTAAAAGTGCGATACAGTGCGTCATATGATGAGGCACAACTTGTGTAAAAGTGCGATACAGTGCGTCATATGATGATGGCACAACTTGTGTAAAAGTGCGATACAGTGCGTCATATGATGATGGCACAACTTGTGTAATCAAAACGTGAGTGAAATATTAAACGAATGAAAATCAGGACAAATTGTTAAGCCACAAAGACAGTACAAAAGTGCAGCATGAATTTGGGCTATAGATCGGTAACTTGTACCGCATTCTTGGCTCTTTAGAGCCCAGTGGTTACTATATGTACCGACATGTTTAACAGTCACAAATTCTACGTTCTGCCCATACAGTATGTTTATGTAGAGGACAAAGACTAAGGAAACGGCTCCGTCCATCGACATGGCGTCGCCTTCAAGACGACGGCGTCATTCTTAACCGTATATGGTTCACGGTTCAGAGACAAAATGTCGTCTGGGAAATCTAAATACTTTTCTGGATACATTATTTCTTCTCTTTTAAAGGATGTAATTCCGTTGTTATTTATAACAGAATAAAGATAAAATCCGTCTAAACACAACTACGTTACATTTATTTACTGAGCAACGTGTTTCGACCGATTTAGGTCATCTTCAGATTAACAAATATTATGTTTAAAACCATATTGGGGAAAGATAAAAAATACAGAGATTTTATACATTTTTATTCCTTCCACAATGTATTTAAAAAAAGTTTGTAAAGCTGAAGATGACCTAAATGGGCCGAAACGTGTTGCTCCGTAAATAAATGCAATGTAGTTGTGTTTAGAGGGATTTTATCTCGACTATCTTTCTAGTTTGCGGATTACAAATTACACTGCTGTACGAGTTTACCTCGGTGACAGTCATGGCCGGAATTATAAATTAAATTAACTGCAATTTGCTATGACCTCTGACCTCTGATTCATAGTAAAGCCGTCTTTAATTACATTAGATGAGCCATTAACAAAATAAACAATTAAAACATGACAGAATGGCAATTAACTTATAAAGAGAAGGTCTTTATGTGTTACAACATTCATAACTGCTGCATGTTCTTAAATGATGATGGTACAAATCACATAAACACCATGACACAAATCACATAAACACCATGATACAAATCACATAAACACCATGACACATCCGTTCGTTCCCCTCCTTGCTACGATCGCACCAATGTAGGCAGAACAATGCAGCAAAAGCTCAAACACAAATAAACAGAATTACGCACGGTAATTAACCGAATTCCGTCACTCGCAAGTTTATACCATTATTTACGCACACAAAGTACAGTCACCACGAAACGTATTATTTACGCACACAAAGTACAGTCACCACGAAACGTATTATTTACGCACACAAAGTACAGTCACCACAAAACGTATTATTTACGCACACAAAGTACAGTCACCACAAAACGTATTATTTACGCACACAAAGTACAGTCACCACAAAACGTATTATTTACGCACACAAAGTACAGTCACCACAAAACGTATTATTTACGCACACAAAGTACAGTCACCACAAAACGTATTATTTACGCACACAAAGTACAGTCACCACGAAACGTATTATTTACGCACACAAAGTACAGTCACCACGAAACGTATTATTTACGCACACAAAGTACAGTCACCACGAAACGTATTATTTACGCACACAAAGTACAGTCACCACAAAACGTATTATTTACGCACACAAAGTACAGTCACCACAAAACGTATTATTTACGCACACAAAGTACAGTCACCACAAAACGTATTATTTACTCATACAAAGTACAGTCACCACAAGACGTATTATTTACGCACACAAAGTACAGTCACCACAAGACGTATTATTTACGCACACAAAGTACAGTCACCACAAGACGTATTATTTACGCACACAAAGTACAGTCACCACAAAACGTATTATTTACGCACACAAAGTACAGTCACCACAAAACGTATTATTTACGCACACTAAGTACAGTCACCACAAAACGTATTATTTACGCACACAAAGTACAGTCACCACAAAACGTATTATTTACGCACACAAAGTACAGTCACCACGAAACGTATTATTTACGCACACAAAGTACAGTCACCACGAAACGTATTATTTACGCACAAAAAGTACAGTCACCACAAAACGTATTATTAACGCACACAAAGTACAGTCACCACAAAACGTATTATTTACGCACACAAAGTACAGTCACCACAAAACGTATTATTTACGCACACAAAGTACAGTCACCACAAAACGTATTATTTACTCATACAAAGTACAGTCACCACAAGACGTATTATTTACGCACACAAAGTACAGTCACCACAAGACGTATTATTTACGCACACAAAGTACAGTCACCACAAGACGTATTATTTACGCACACAAAGTACAGTCACCACAAAACGTATTATTTACGCACACAAAGTACAGTCACCACAAAACGTATTATTTACGCACACTAAGTACAGTCACCACAAAACGTATTATTTACGCACACAAAGTACAGTCACCACGAAACGTATTATTTACGCACACAAAGTACAGTCACCACGAAACGTATTATTTACGCACACAAAGTACAGTCACCACGAAACGTATTATTTACGCACACAAAGTACAGTCACCACAAAACGTATTATTTACGCACACAAAGTACAGTCACCACAAAACGTATTATTTACTCATACAAAGTACAGTCACCACAAGACGTATTATTTACGCACACAAAGTACAGTCACCACAAGACGTATTATTTACGCACACAAAGTACAGTCACCACAAGACGTATTATTTACGCACACAAAGTACAGTCACCACAAAACGTATTATTTACGCACACAAAGTACAGTCACCACAAAACGTATTATTTACGCACACAAAGTACAGTCGCCACAAAACGTATTATTTACGCACACAAAGTACAGTCCCCACAAAACGTATTATTTACGCACACAAAGTACAGTCACCACAAAACGTATTTTGATTTGTCTAAAGATATAGTGAAATATGGCGGTATGGCTCTTGGTATCTGTTGACGTCTGTCGGATGTGAATCATATCTTTATGGGTTTGTTTCTTGTACGTCTGTCTGTCTGTTTGTCTGTCTCTCTGTCTGTCTGTCTCTCTGAGTGTCTGTCTCTCTGGGTGTCTGTCTGTCTCTCTCGGCGTCTGTTCATCTGTTTCACGACTACCATTCCGTCTAGCAAAGTCACTAAAACTGTCTAAGTTTGCAACAGTCAGTATTTACAAAATCACGGCGTGTTACAATTTTGAAACTTTCTTTTTTGAATTCTTATAAATCATATAAATTAATAAATCCATATTTTATCACCAATATAATTCGGTCTATTCTACAGAATTCTCAAAATGGTGTATAAAAGTAAAAACACGATGGGCAGAGTCTGTAGAAAGGACAGAGCTTAGAAGTGTTTCGTTCTTTTTGCATTCGTCCGAAAACACCAAACAAAATTAGGCTAATTATTTTGAAGGAAAACTTTTAGATTAAAGGGGAAAAGAATTCAAATTGCATAAATATTCAGGTCAATTTTAATCTCTAACAGTTCAGCAAATGTTCAATGTATTACCGCAGCAGTGTTAAAGGCTTCGCCCTCTCTGACCCCAAGCAGGCTCATAAACACGCGCTGGACTGTGTAACCTGAGAGGCGCTTCGGAACTTTTGACGTTTTGAGTCCCAGAGAAGATCGAGTGTTTATTGTCGGGCTTTTGTGAGCTAGGCAATGAACATGTGGATACCGTATGACATTTGTGAAGTCCTGTTAATCATGGCGACTGGAAGACTCTGCTCCATGGAAAGTCCAGCACGGACAGCAGCCTTATACAGCAATCCGTCACATTTCGACATGACTGTAGCCACTACACAGGTACAGTCTGTGCGGATCACAAGGCGAGCCTTTGTCTTACTCTTCATAATTCGGCTTCGAACTTTAAATATACTTTTTTCTAATCACAAATCACACACCAACAAAATGCACTATATTTTCATTTTATATTATTCAACCCCTACATATGTTTCGGCATTTACAAGGTCATCTTCAGGGGGCTCGTAATGTACATTTACTTTACATCTAATATTTATGTCTGCTGTTATGTTATATATATCACATGTAGTCAAGTTTCATAATAATATGTATTACAGATATTTAAAACTTCTGTCTTTAAATGTATAAAACACAAATTATAAAATCCTTAAATAAAGTTGATCAATATTTTCGTAGTAAAAAGACGAAATGGAGATATATGGATTTTTTAAAGATGTATTTTGTACATAATGAAACTTGACTACATGTGATTTATATAACATAACAGCAGACATAAACACAGATGTAGAGTAAATGTACATTACGAGCCCCCTGAAGATGGCCTTGTAAGGGCTGAAACATGTGTAGGGGTTGAAGAATAAAAAGTGAAAATATAGTGCATTTAGTTGGGGTGTGATTTGTGAGCTGTGAAAATGTACGGTGAAGATGATATAAAAATATTTTTCCTGTTTTCTGTATTTTCAGCTCACAGTAATAATTTTCGTCAGTCTGTTACTAACACTGGCACATTTCGTCAGTCTGTTACTAACACTGGCACATTTTGTCAGTCTGTCACTAACACTGGCACATTTCGTCAGTCTGTTACTAGCACTGGCACATTTCGTCAGTCTGTTACTAACACTGGCACATTTCGTCAGTCTGTTACTAACACTGGCACATTTCGTCAGTCTGTTACTAACACTGGCACATTTCGTCAGTCTGTTACTAACACTGGCACATTTTGTCAGTCTGTTACTAGCACTGGCACATTTCGTCAGTCTGTTACTAACACTGGCACATTTCGTCAGTCTGTTACTAACACTGGCACATTTCGTCAGTCTGTTACTAACACTGGCACATTTTGTCAGTCTGTCACTAACACTGGCACATTTCGTCAGTCTGTTACTAGCACTGGCACATTTCGTCAGTCTGTTACTAACACTGGCACATTTCGTCAGTCTGTTACTAACACTGGCACATTTCGTCAGTCTGTTACTAACACTGGCACATTTCGTCAGTCTGTTACTAACACTGGCACATTTCGTCAGTCTGTTACTAACACTGGCACATTTTGTCAGTCTGTTACTAGCACTGGCACATTTCGTCAGTCTGTTACTAACACTGGCACATTTCGTCAGTCTGTTACTAACACTGGCACATTTCGTCAGTCTGTTACTAACACTGGCACATTTTGTCAGTCTGTCACTAACACTGGCACATTTCGTCAGTCTGTTACTAGCACTGGCACATTTCGTCAGTCTGTTACTAACACTGGCACATTTCGTCAGTCTGTTACTAACACTGGCACATTTCGTCAGTCTGTTACTAACACTGGCACATTTCGTCAGTCTGTTACTAACACTGGCACATTTTGTCAGTCTGTTACTAGCACTGGCACATTTCGTCAGTCTGTTACTAACACTGGCACATTTCGTCAGTCTGTTACTAACACTGGCACATTTCGTCAGTCTGTTACTAACACTGGCACATTTTGTCAGTCTGTCACTAACACTGGCACATTTCGTCAGTCTGTTACTAGCACTGGCACATTTCGTCAGTCTGTTACTAACACTGGCACATTTCGTCAGTCTGTTACTAACACTGGCACATTTCGTCAGTCTGTTACTAACACTGGCACATTTCGTCAGTCTGTTACTAACACTGGCACATTTTGTCAGTCTGTTACTAGCACTGGCACATTTCGTCAGTCTGTTACTAACACTGGCACATTTCGTCAGTCTGTTACTAACACTGGCACATTTCGTCAGTCTGTTACTAACACTGGCACATTTCGTCAGTCTGTTACTAACACTGACACATTTCGTCAGTCTGTTACTAACACTGGCACATTTCGTCAGTCTGTCACTAACACTGGCACATTTCGTCAGTCTGTTACTAACACTGGCACATTTCGTCAGTCTGTCACTAACACTGGCACATTTCGTCAGTCTGTCACTAACACTGGCACATTTCGTCAGTCTGTCACTAACACTGGCACATTTCGTCAGTCTGTCACTAACACTGGCACATTTCGTCAGTCTGTCACTAACACTGGCACATTTCGTCAGTCTGTCACTAACACTGGCACATTTCGTCAGTCTGTTACTAACACTGGCACATTTCGTCAGTCTGTCACTAACACTGGCACATTTCGTCAGTCTGTCACTAACACTGGCACATTTCGTCAGTCTGTCACTAACACTGGCACATTTCGTCAGTCTGTCACTAACACTGGCACATTTCTTACCACAACAAAGTTACCACACAAACACAAGAATGCATTTAAACATAACAACAGACATAACGCTATGACGTATGTAGCGTAGGCAGTAACGCTGCTTCAGTGACATAAATAGTCGTAGGTCTATTTGTTACGTCACACGTTCCGAATTACTGACAAACAACTTTGCTATAGTGACATCACTTTTAACATTAAATTACATGTCATGTAAAGAATGTTTCTTTTATCGCGGCGCCGAGAATGGCAGCTTTGCCGTACAGAAAGCCTGCATCCGCCGCGACGCCTTGATACAGCTGTTAGGCTCAAGGCAGCGATGAAATGAGTTCAGTGCATAAGTGTATTAAGTCAGTCCCAAAATGTTCTACGTGTTCTCACAAACAGGTTACTGAAATCAAATAAATACAGGGTGTTTCAAAAAAAGAGCTTTACAACTTTGAAAGAGTATACAAATTTATACAGAGGACAAACACAAAGTTTCGAACTGTCATAATGTAGCAAAACACTGCAAGTTTTTTGCGCCCTCAGCAAACAAAGAGTGTACGGCCCCTTCTTCTTCATGGAGACGACCATTAGCGGTATCGTGTATCTGGACATGCTCCAACAGTTCCTCATTCCACAGTTACACAAAGATGACCAAGAAGGACGCATTTACTTCCAGCAAGACGGCGCACCCACTTCATTACCTTGGAGAAGTACGCGAGTACCTCAACACCCGTTTCCCAGGTCGGTGGATTGGTAGAGCGTCGCCGATAGCATGGCCACCTCGTTCCCCGGATCTTACACCCCTGGATTTTTTTTCTTGTGGGGATTCGTTAAAGATCGAGTGTTCGTACCAACTTTGCCGGCAAATGTCGTTGAGCTCCGAACTCGGAATTACTGCAGCAGTTGCAGAAGTGACGCCAGAGATGCTACGTAGCGTGTGGCAAGAAATTGACTGCAGGTGGGACGTCTGCCGCGTTGCCAGTGGAAGTCACACTGAACCATAAATATGCGAGGTAAAACTTGCAGTGTTTTGCTACATTATGACACTTCGAAACGTCGTGTATGTCCTCTGTATAAATTTGTATAATTTTTCAAAGTTGTAAAGCTCTTTTTGAAACACCCTGTATAGCAATTATAATGGAGTGTAATAGCGAGTAGCTATATCAAGTTCTTAAAGCAATCAGATATTAGCTATAGCGATTAGAACTACGAGATTAGTTGTGCTGGAATGTGTAACGAGAATGAAGAATTAGATAATTATGGAACAGTTGACTGGAGCGGGATAAGGAGGAAGGGGAAAATAACGTAGCTAGATGACGCCGTGACTCAGACGGTCAGTCGCCAAAATCTGACGTCTGTGATGTGAATTATACTCCAGGCCAAGCCATGTGGGATTTGTGGTGGGCTAAAGGGGAAATTCGGCAACGGGTTTTTTCCAAGCACTTTTGCTTCTCCAGCCATCATCGTTCCAGCAATGTTCCATACTCATTCATCTGTCACTGACGGACGCTATCAGACAGTGTCAGTGGCTGACAGTGTCGCTAATTCATTCATTCATCCTGTAGTCTGTCTTACGACAGGTCCGTAGCCTCTTACAAAGCCAGTTCTCCACACAGTGCGATCTAGTGCTTCCTCTTTCAATTTACAGTATCTTCTCTTTTCCTTAAGGTCATCCAGTAGCTGCTTACGTCTTCTCCCTCGTCTTCCCGTCATTTCTATCCTTCCTTCTAACTTTCCTTCAATCACGTGTTTCAGAAGCCAGTTTCTACGCTAGATGTGACCAATCCAGTTAGCCTTTCTTCTTTTTATTGTATGTACGATATTCCTCTCCTCCTTCACTCTATGTAATACTTCTTCATTTCTCACACGATCGGTCCAACTGATCTTCTCCAGTCTTCTCCAGCACCACATACCAAAACTCTCCAGATACTTCCGACCCACTTCCCCAAGTGTCCACGTTTCAGCACCACACAAAGCTACGCTCCAAATGTAGCACTTTACTAGTTTCTTACTTAAATTTAAGTCGCTATTATCACACTTACAATAAACTTGACGTAATAAACAGAATAATGAATTTCGATGAGGCAGGCCAAGGTCCTGTATGGATGTTAGTGTCAGTAAGTGTCAGTCAGATAGTGTGCAAGTTTTAGTGTCTAAAATCGCCCCACAAACCACAGCACTTATCCCCTGTCCCTAGCAGTGTTACAGGCCCGCACGCCCCGCGCAGCGAGCCGCGGACACCAGCGCTGTCGGCAGCGGCTGGCGGCGCGACGCGGTGCGTTCCGTGACTTTGCCCGGTACTACGGAGTCTTTGAGGTTCCTTGCTTGTCTGTCGTTATGTCCACAGGACGATAGTCAATAGAAAATGTGTCTATTACACTGCCTTGTACTTCACTTAGAACGTAATTTTCGAGAATATGACGCCGAGAAATCTGGTAGGAGATAGTTATAGGGCCTGTATCTTCTAAGGCGTTTATTAACGTCTACCAGACTATACGGTGTCGATACCAGAAGGCCGTATTACCCACAAAACTAACAATATATAAATTCTCAATCAGTATTTCTAAATGTATCCTGCACCACGTGACATATTACGAATCAAATTTATATATTTTCCGAAAATGCCTCTACTACTGTATATTGTGAGCCCAAATGAGGAAGGCTCCACCTGTCTTTAACCTGAACAATGGTACCGTTCACATCCACGCAGCGGAATGTTTTATTTTAAACAATTAAATTTGTCCCTGTTTATACCAAGGAAGCAAATAAGGGGAGCAGAGGTATAGCTCCACTCTTTCTTAAGTTTTTATACTACTTGGAGTTGAGTGTTTGTTCAGCTTCACACCCCGGCCGCTTTCACTCCGGGGAAAAGCTCCATTGAATAGAAGGTCGGGTGTGCCCTAAAGGCGGTCTGCGGTTAAGGAGATGGGAAAAACGTCTTGCGTTTGATAGGAATTGACCACAGGGTCGTGCAAATCGTAGCTCAGTCACTATAGTGACTGAGCTACCCAACTCACGGTTTACATTGACTTTTTGTTATTTTTAGCACGAGACGATGGACGAAGTCTATCAAATAATTACTTAGTTAAGTCCAATATCCGACTGTTTTACGGCTTAAATGAGATCTGGGCTCTTCTGGGACTTTACGAAGCACCGAACGGCAGTTTGTTACCGACGTTTCGGGAGATCCTGTCGGTTTTATCTTTCTTGGACTGCTTGACCTTTGAAGGTGGGACCGATGTCGTCCCGAAACGTCTGTAAAAAAACTACTAATCTACGCAGCGTAAAATCCCAGAAGAGTGCAAATTTCATGACTACGCATCAGACACAAGTTTGACTGGCTGTACAGTCAGCACTTCTGACAACAGACCTAAGTGTGTTTTCCACTTGAACAAATTTACACGACGCTTAGATTTCGTAAACTGCTTACTTAAGCACGGATTACAAAGCTGCTTTAGAACAAGCAACGTGTAATGTTAGGACAACTGCTTTAGAACAAGCAACGTGTAATGTTAGGACAACTGCTTTAGAACAAGCAACGTGTAATGTTAGGACAACTGCTTTAGAACAAGCAACGTGTAATGTTAGGACAACTGCTTTAGAACAAGCAACGTGTAATGTTAGGACAACTGCTTTAGAACAAGCAACGTGTAATGTTAGGACAACTGCTTTAGAACAAGCAACGTGTAATGTTAGGACAACTGCTTTAGAACAAGCAACGTGTAATGTTAGGACAACTGCTTTAGAACAAGCAACGTGTAATGTTAGGACAACTGCTTTAGAACAAGCAACGTGTAATGTTAGGACAACTGCTTTAGAACAAGCAACGTGTAATGTTAGGACAACTGCTTTAGAACAAGCAACGTGTAATGTTAGGACAACTGCTTTAGAACAAGCAACGTGTAATGCTAGGACAACTGCTTTAGAACAAGCAACGTGTAATGTTAGGACAACTGCTTTAGAACAAGCAACGTGTAATGTTAGGACAACTGCTTTAGAACAAGCAACGTGTAATGTTA
The DNA here is from genome assembly GCA_021186555.1 of Reticulitermes speratus. NCBI lineage: Eukaryota > Metazoa > Arthropoda > Insecta > Blattodea > Rhinotermitidae > Reticulitermes > Reticulitermes speratus. Next base: position 1,004,864 of record JAJKFL010000026.1, read on the forward strand.
GGACAACTGCTTTAGAACAAGCAACGTGTAATGTTAGGACAACTGCTTTAGAACAAGCAACGTGTAATGTTAGGACAACTGCTTTAGAACAAGCAACGTGTAATGTTAGGACAACTGCTTTAGAACAAGCAACGTGTAATGTTAGGACAACTGCTTTAGAACAAGCAACGTGTAATGTTAGGACAACTGCTTTAGAACAAGCAACGTGTAATGTTAGGACAACTGCTTTAGAACAAGCAACGTGTAATGTTAGGACAACTGCTTTAGAACAAGCAACGTGTAATGTTAGGACAACTGCTTTAGAACAAGCAACGTGTAATGTTAGGACAACTGCTTTAGAACAAGCAACGTGTAATGTTAGGACAACTGCTTTAGAACAAGCAACGTGTAATGTTAGGACAACTGCTTTAGAACAAGCAACGTGTAATGTTAGGACAACTGCTTTAGAACAAGCAACGTGTAATGTTAGGACAACTGCTTTAGAACAAGCAACGTGTAATGTTAGGACAACTGCTTTAGAACAAGCAACGTGTAATGTTAGGACAACTGCTTTAGAACAAGCAACGTGTAATGTTAGGACAACTGCTTTAGAACAAGCAACGTGTAATGTTAGGACAACTGCTTTAGAACAAGCAACGTGTAATGCTAGGACAACTGCTTTAGAACAAGCAACGTGTAATGTTAGGACAACTGCTTTAGAACAAGCAACGTGTAATGTTAGGACAACTGCTTTAGAACAAGCAACGTGTAATGTTAGGACAACTGCTTTAGAACAAGCAACGTGTAATGTTAGGACAACTGCTTTAGAACAAGCAACGTGTAATGCTAGGACAACTGCTTTAGAACAAGCAACGTGTAATGTTAGGACAACTGCTTTAGAACAAGCAACGTGTAATGTTAGGACAACTGCTTTAGAACAAGCAACGTGTAATGTTAGGACAACTGCTTTAGAACAAGCAACGTGTAATGTTAGGACAACTGCTTTAGAACAAGCAACGTGTAATGCTAGGACAACTGCTTTAGAACAAGCAACGTGTAATGTTAGGACAACTGCTTTAGAACAAGCAACGTGTAATGTTAGGACAACTGCTATAACTGCTAATAACAATTGCGTTATAAATAGACCAAGTGGCTGGCTACTGCACTGCAGGTCTGCAGGGAATTTCCTTATTGTGGCAGACAGACAGCCTGCAGTCTGATATATCAACTGCGATAGCCCTTAGAGTTCCAGGAGGTTGAGGCTCCCAGATTTCTAGACAATCGGTACATGAAGGTGGTAATGTTGTTAGCCCTACGCACCGGCCGCCTTTACCACCAGGAAATACTCCTGGTACTCATTTCTGTTAGAGGCTGAGTCAACCCCAGGGCCATAATGCGGCCGGAAGGATTATGTCAATGAAAAATTGTAATGACGTCATTGGGAATCGAAAATTAGGGAAGGCAGAAAGTGACTTAGTTCTCACGAAAGTTAAGGCTACAGTTTAAATTCATAGGCGCAAGCAGACAAGGGCATAGACATAGGGGTACAGTTACGATCATGTAGACAGTCACAGTGTGCAGTATGCAACTGTCAGCGTGCAGTAACAGGGCACGCTATTGTCATGGCGATTATTAACAACAAAACAGAGAAGTTCTTGAGAGCTAATTGGTTTTTAGACTTTGTCCGTCGTCCGGAAATGTAAAATAACTCGATAACACGACGTTTCGGAAGCTGTATCTGCTTCCGTCTTCAGGTGATGGTGGGAGGAAGACGCCTTCTTGACCAACTAAGCAATTACGACCAATTTCAACATGGATCAATTCGGCACCAAACATTTTGCGAGATTTCAGTCTGTCACAGCAGACCGCTTAAGGTTCAGTTCTTCTGGGATATGACGACGTATTCGTGGATGCTTCCCGACGTTTCGAAGAACCTATTACCTTCATCTTCAACTACTGAGTGATCCAAAATTTTTTTTGTAGCAGCCGTGTAGCAGGACACACTGCTGTGTAACAGGACACACTGCTGTGTAGCAGGACACACTGCTGTTCAACCTCACGTGTCAAATGGCGCTAATGCACGGGCGGGGGGCTCCTAGTGCCTTTCTAATTTACAAAATTATCAAATACGTCATAGACGCTGCTTTGCTTCGTATTTGTGACGCCTACGAATTTTATACTTCACAGACTGCCTGCACAGTCTTAGTATCACAGTAACTAAGTATCACAGTATCTAAGTATCACAGTATCTAAGTATCACAGTATCTATGTGTCACAGTATCTAAGTATCACAGTATCTAAGTATCACAGTATCTAAGTATCACAGTAACTAAGTATCACAGTATCTAAGTATCACAGTATCTAAGTATCACAGTATCTAAGTATCACAGTATCTAAGTATCACAGTATCTAAGTATCACAGTAACTAAGTATCACAGTATCTAAGTATCACAGTATCTAAGTATCACAGTATCTAAGTATCACAGTATCTAAGTATCACAGTATCTAAGTATCACAGTAACTAAGTATCACAGTATCTAAGTATCACAGTATCTAAGTATCACAGTATCTAAGTATCACAGTAACTAAGTATCACAGTATCTAAGTATCACAGTAACTAAGTATCACAGTATCTAAGTATCACAGTATCTATGTGTCACAGTATCTAAGTATCACAGTATCTAAGTATCACAGTATCTAAGTATCACAGTATCTAAGTATCACAGTAACTAAGTATCACAGTATCTAAGTATCACAGTATCTAAGTATCACAGTATCTAAGTATCACAGTAACTAAGTATCACAGTATCTAAGTATCACAGTAACTAAGTATCACAGTATCTAAGTATCACAGTATCTAAGTATCACAGTATCTAAGTATCACAGTATCTAAGTATCACAGTAACTAAGTATCACAGTATCTAAGTATCACAGTATCTAAGTATCACAGTATCTAAGTATCACAGTATCTAAGTATCACAGTATCTAAGTATCACAGTAACTAAGTATCACAGTATCTAAGTATCACAGTATCTAAGTATCACAGTATCTAAGTATCACAGTAACTAAGTATCACAGTATCTAAGTATCACAGTAACTAAGTATCACAGTATCTAAGTATCACAGTATCTATGTGTCACAGTATCTAAGTATCACAGTATCTAAGTATCACAGTATCTAAGTATCACAGTATCTAAGTATCACAGTAACTAAGTATCACAGTATCTAAGTATCACAGTAACTAAGTATCACAGTATCTAAGTATCACAGTATCTATGTGTCACAGTATCTAAGTATCACAGTATCTAAGTATCACAGTATCTAAGTATCACAGTAACTAAGTATCACAGTATCTAAGTATCACAGTAACTAAGTATCACAGTATCTAAGTATCACAGTATCTAAGTATCACAGTATCTAAGTATCACAGTATCTAAGTATCACAGTAACTAAGTATCACAGTATCTAAGTATCACAGTAACTAAGTATCACAGTATCTAAGTATCACAGTATCTAAGTATCACAGTAACTAAGTATCACAGTATCTAAGTATCACAGTAACTAAGTATCACAGTATCTAAGTATCACAGTATCTAAGTATCACAGTCATTCTTAGGGAAGGTCAGGACACTGAGGGTAATGTTTGGGCCCGAAACAGGGGAGGGAATAATGTTATAAGAACTGCGCAATGTTTAATGTTCACTATATGAGTGAAAAGGTAAAGGTCACCCTAGAACAGGCCATGAAGACCCACAGGGGAGTAGAGGTATAGCTCTACTCTTTCTTTAACCCAGGCACTAGAAAAAGGTGGGTGGTAAACTCCACGCCCCGGCCGCTTTACCCCCGGGAGTGACCCGGTACCCATTTATAGGAGGCTGGGTAGGCCCCAGGGCCGGTCTGGACGGCAGCGGAAAATCTCGCCCACACCGGGATTCGATCCGCGGACCGTCCAACTCGTAGCGAGTCGCTATACCGACTGAGCTATTCCGGCCCACCACTATATGAGTACGATGATAAAATGGGATTGGCAGGATATGTAGCACGCTCGGTAGATAGGAGAAATTCGTGCAAAGTTTAGTTCGTGAAATTAAGAGAAGAGAGTAGTTGGGAAAAGCAAAATTTACATAAACCAGACAAAATGAAAGATGGTTTTAAGGACTACATCTGGTGGTAGGAGACACTAGAGTGGCTTCATCTGGCATAGGATACGGACCACCGGCAGTCTGTTTTGCATCTTCGGGTTGCGTGACTTCAAAATATGTTTGCAGTTCAGTTGCGATCAGCTTCTAACAATCCTACAATCGCAGGACGCACAGAACGTCGTCTGTCTCTCTCCATAAGACGACGCACAGCCTTCTAAATGCTGTGACGTGCCTGCACTGTCGTAAGAGTTTTGTGGCCCATCCTAACGCGTCCAAATATATCTGGCCTTACGATAGGCCGTGGTCTTGCTACTTTCATTATTCAACAGACATTCCACCCAATCACACCTCCTTGTTCATAAGTTAACTCAGCGTGTTAAGCTAGACACTCCACGGACACTTGGGCAGCCCTGTGATAAGCTAGACACTCCACGGACACTTGGGCAGCCCTGTGATAAGCTAGACACTCCACGGACACTTGGGCAGCCCTGTGATAAGCTAGACACTCCACGGACACTTGGGCAGCCCTGTGATAAGCTAGACACTCCACGGACACTTGGGCAGCCCTGTGATAAGCTAGACACTCCACGGACACTTGGGCAGCCCTGTGATAAGCTAGACACTCCACGGACACTTGGGCAGCCCTGTGATAAGCTAGACACTCCACGGACACTTTGGCAGCCCTGTGATAAGCTAGACACTCCACGGACACTTGGGCAGCCCTGTGATAAGCTAGACACTCCACGGACACTTGGGCAGCCCTGTGATAAGCTAGACACTCCACGGACACTTTGGCAGCCCTGTGATAAGCTAGACACTCCACGGACACTTGGGCAGCCCTGTGATAAGCTAGACACTCCACGGACACTTGGGCAGCCCTGTGATAAGCTAGACACTCCACGGACACTTGGGCAGCCCTGTGATAAGCTAGACACTCCACGGACACTTTGGCAGCCCTGTGATAAGCTAGACACTCCACGGACACTTGGGCAGCCCTGTGATAAGCTAGACACTCCACGGACACTTGGGCAGCCCTGTGATAAGCTAGACACTCCACGGACACTTGGGCAGCCCTGTGATAAGCTAGACACTCCACGGACACTTGGGCAGCCCTGTGATAAGCTAGACACTCCACGGACACTTGGGCAGCCCTGTGATAAGCTCATATAAATATAGAATGAAAATTAATCTTTGAAGATAACAGCAATTAATTGGCCTCTAATAAAGGGACAAAACTGAGGCGTCGTGTTCAAGTTTGAATAAGCAATAGACCAATTAAGATTGCTCCAACTGTCAGAGAAGCTTTGCGCCAAGCAATAATTCTGCACTCTGCTAAAGCCGGTTGACTTCTCTCATTATAAAATTACGAACAGTCTTGTGTCAATATCAGGCACATGGCACAATCCGATGGCACACTGCAGCATGCACATAGACCTATTCAGCAATGTTTTGCGTCGAGATTACTACTATTATTATTATGTCGTCTCCTGTCACAGGCCTTTCCCCTCCCCTGACACTCCACTTGAACCAACAGCGATCCCCACCGCTCACACTTCAAGTTTCAGACTGCAGTACCGTCCGTATTACGTGTGACGTTACAAGTACAGCTGTCTTTTGTAGTGAATATGTTGACTGTTTTACTGCTGTGGCTTATAGATTTGTCTTTAAACCTTCTGTTACTATTCCGATGGCTCCAGTTACCACCGGTTTAACACTGTAAACACGAAACGTAAACTGTTTCATTTAAAGACCCAGTTCGTACCGCGCAGTAAACACTTTTCATCTCGGTTACAAAAACAAATCAATTTATGTTATATAAGGCAAAAGTCGCTGTTTGTTGTAATATAAATACAAAACACATAAATACAGTGTGGGCAGAATGTAAATTTGTGAATGTTAAATGTAGTGGTACATATAGTGACCGTTAGGCTTTAAACGGTTACTGATGTATACGTACATTATTAATTTACTGAATTAAATATGATAAAATTGTTGTGTCTGCTGGAAATTTATAAATTATCGTCAGTAAATTTCTACACAACGCGATAAATCCTATCAAAACAATTTTGGTGTTGAAATGTCGTCACTTCTAAGTTGTCAGCTTGTCAACAAAATTACGTGTCACGTCGTGTTCGTCGTGAATCTTGTTACTAATTGAAAGTATTGTTATACCAACACATTCGCTGTATCACTATACATAAACTCTTGTATTAAATTTCTTTTCTGCTTCCTTCTGTGTGACATTTCTGTCCGCTGTGTTGCCACATCTATCAGTGTGCATGTTTTTATTATTATTATTATTATTATTATTATTATTCGAACTGTCTCTGAAGCAACAAAATCTCCTCTTCTCCAAAGTACCCAAACCAGCTGTGACCCACAAAACCTCCTATTATCTCCGTACCAGGCAGATTTCTCCGGTGGCAAGACGTCGCGGCGCCAATCCAAAGGCTGCCCCATGCAGCGCCCAATGTCTTCGCTGTACCACCAAACTATGCAGGTGGGAAAATTTAAATTGCGAATTTAGGTGAGTCAAATTTGAATTCTTTTGACGGAGACTGAAGGTTTCTGCGATGTGACAACTGCAACATCGTGGATATGTGTCGACGTTTCGGTAGAAATATTGCCTCCATCGCCAGAATAGAATAGGTGTGCCATCCTGGAGTTTAAGTCACTAAGTTCCTCCGAAAAGTCTGAATATTTATATCGAAGCATTCGACGTCACATCTCATACAATATCGATTTTAAAATTTACGTGAAAAATATGCAATAGGCTAATTCTAGGCTATATTAGTGTCATGGACTGGGTATGTAGAGGGCAGAGCAGGGCCCATTTTAAACAGGTGAGATGGTTATGGTAAGAAATATTCCTCATGTTTCATTTTTGGAAGTGTTATATATTTCGATATTCCGTGATGGATCTATAGATCCTATGGTTATATATAACAGCGTGGCAAACTTCAGTGGAAAGACAAAAATGTAAATATTTATCATATAATTTTGAAAAAATAAAAACAAGCCGCGCAAAGACACAATACAGCATGCAAAGAATTTTAAATATTTTAAAGTATAAATTTCTTACCTCGGGCAGCTATCTGCACAAACAGTGATTATAATGTGAACTGCTGTTACGTTGCTGAGGAACAGAGATATTCGGTGATGTCTAAATTTGTGAAATAAATTAAATATTCTTTATTTATATCAGCTACCGACGGCTCTGGAGCCTCATTAAGACTTTAAAACTAAGTGAAAGTGCTTACATCTCCACCGTTTCCCGATTTCTGTTAGAGCATTCCTTTTTGGAAGGTTCGCAGGCATCGCCCGTTTGTCCTTCTGGGAAGAGAAACGTACATCAAGATGAGCATTGGTGGAATGATAGTGGCAGGGAAAAACCTAAGTACTCCGAGAAAAATCTCTCCTAGTGTCACTTTATCCACCACAAGTCCGACATGGAATGACCTGGTATAGAAACCTGATCTCCGCAAGGAGTACTTGACGACTAACCGCCTGAGCCATGGCACGGCCTTTGAAACTAAGATTAACCTGAATTATATATAAAGATTCAGTCCGACCGCGCAGTAAACACACTCCGTCTCAGTTATACAAACCAGTCAGTTAATGTTGTACAGTGAAATAATCGCTGTTTGTTCTGAGATCCACACAAAACACATAAATACAGTCCGTACCGCGCAGTAAACACACTCCGTCTCAGTTATACAAACCAGTCAGTTAATGTTGTACAGTGAAATAATCGCTGTTTGTTCTGAGATCCACACAAAACACATAAATACAGTCCGTACCGCGCAGTAAACACACTCCGTCTCAGTTATACAAACCAGTCAGTTAATGTTGTACAGTGAAATAATCGCTGTTTGTTCTGAGATCCACACAAAACACATAAATACAGTCCGTACCGCGCAGTAAACACACTCCGTCTCAGTTATACAAACCAGTCAGTTAATGCTGTACAGTGAAATAATCGCTGTTTGTTCTGAGATCCACACAAAACACATAAATACAGTCCGTACCGCGCAGTAAACACACTCCGTCTCAGTTATACAAACCAGTCAGTTAATGCTGTACAGTGAAATAATCGCTGTTTGTTCTCAGATCCACACAAAACACATAAATACAGTCCGTACCGCGCAGTAAACACACTCCGTCTCAGTTATACAAACCAGTCAGTTAATGCTGTACAGTGAAATAATCGCTGTTTGTTCTGAGATCCACACAAAACACATAATACAGTCCGTACCGCGCAGTAAACACACTTTACACATACATTCAGTCCGTACCGCGCAGTAAACACACTCCGTCTCAGTTATACAAACCAGTCAGTTAATGTTGTACAGTGAAATAATCGCTGTTTGTTCTGAGATCCACACAAAACACATAAATACAGTCCGTACCGCGCAGTAAACACACTACGTCTCAGTTATACAAACCAGTCAGTTAATGTTGTACAGTGAAATAATCGCTGTTTGTTCTGAGATCCACACAAAACACATATAATACAGTCCGTACCGCGCAGTAAACACACTCCGTCTCAGTTATACAAACCAGTCAGTTAATGTTGTACAGTGAAATAATCGCTGTGTGTTCTGAGATCCACACAAAACACATAAATACAGTCCGTACCGCGCAGTAAACACACTACGTCTCAGTTATACAAACCAGTCAGTTAATGTTGTACAGTGAAATAATCGCTGTTTGTTCTGAGATCCACACAAAACACATAAATACAGTCCGTACCGCGCAGTAAACACACTCCGTCTCAGTTATACAAACCAGTCAGTTAATGTTGTACAGTGAAATAATCGCTGTGTGTTCTGAGATCCACACAAAACACATAAATACAGTCCGTACCGCGCAGTAAACACACTCCGTCTCAGTTATACAAACCAGTCAGTTAATGTTGTACAGTGAAATAATCGCTGTTTGTTCTGAGATCCACACAAAACACATAAATACAGTCCGTACCGCGCAGTAAACACACTCCGTCTCAGTTATACAAACCAGTCAGTTAATGCTGTACAGTGAAATAATCGCTGTTTGTTCTGAGATCCACACAAAACACATAAATACAGTCCGTACCGCGCAGTAAACACACTCCGTCTCAGTTATACAAACCAGTCAGTTAATGTTGTACAGTGAAATAATCGCTGTTTGTTCTGAGATCCACACAAAACACATAAATACAGTCCGTACCGCGCAGTAAACACACTCCGTCTCAGTTATACAAACCAGTCAGTTAATGTTGTACAGTGAAATAATCGCTGTTTGTTCTGAGATCCACACAAAACACATAAATACAGTCCGTACCGCGCAGTAAACACACTCCGTCTCAGTTATACAAACCAGTCAGTTAATGTTGTACAGTGAAATAATCGCTGTTTGTTCTGAGATCCACACAAAACACATAAATACAGTCCGTACCGCGCAGTAAAACACACTCCGTCTCAGTTATACAAACCAGTCAGTTAATGCTGTACAGTGAAATAATCGCTGTGTGTTCTGAGATCCACACAAAACACATAAATACAGTCCGTACCGCGCAGTAAACACACTCCGTCTCAGTTTATACAAACCAGTCAGTTAATGTTGTACAGTGAAATAATCGCTGTTTGTTCTGAGATCCACACAAAACACATAAATACAGTCCGTACCGCGCAGTAAACACACTCCGTCTCAGTTATACAAACCAGTCAGTTAATGCTGTACAGTGAAATAATCGCTGTGTGTTCTGAGATCCACACAAAACACATAAATACAGTCCGTACCGCGCAGTAAACACACTCCGTCTCAGTTATACAAACCAGTCAGTTAATGTTGTACAGTGAAATAATCGCTGTTTGTTCTGAGATCCACACAAAACACATAAATACAGTCCGTACCGCGCAGTAAACACACTCCGTCTCAGTTATACAAAACCAGTCAGTTAATGTTGTACAGTGAAATAATCGCTGTTTGTTCTGAGATCCACACAAAACACATAAATACAGTCCGTACCGCGCAGTAAACACACTCCGTCTCAGTTATACAAACCAGTCAGTTAATGTTGTACAGTGAAATAATCGCTGTTTGTTCTGAGATCCACACAAAACACATAAATACAGTCCGTACCGCGCAGTAAACACACTCCGTCTCAGTTATACAAACCAGTCAGTTAATGCTGTACAGTGAAATAATCGCTGTGTGTTCTGAGATCCACACAAAACACATAAATACAGTCCGTACCGCGCAGTAAACACACTCCGTCTCAGTTATACAAACCAGTCAGTTAATGTTGTACAGTGAAATAATCGCTGTTTGTTCTGAGATCCACACAAAAAACACATAAATACAGTCCGTACCGCGCAGTAAACACACTCCGTCTCAGTTATACAAACCAGTCAGTTAATGCTGTACAGTGAAATAATCGCTGTGTGTTCTGAGATCCACACAAAACACATAAATACAGTCCGTACCGCGCAGTAAACACACTCCGTCTCAGTTATACAAACCAGTCAGTTAATGCTGTACAGTGAAATAATCGCTGTGTGTTCTGAGATCCACACAAAACACATAAATACAGTCCGTACCTCGCAGTAAACACACTCCGTCTCAGTTATACAAACCAGTCAGTTAATGCTGTACAGTGAAATAATCGCTGTTTGTTCTGAGATCCACACAAAAACACATAAATACAGTCCGTACCGCGCAGTAAACACACTCCGTCTCAGTTATACAAACCAGTCAGTTAATGCTGTACAGTGAAATAATCGCTGTTTGTTCTGAATCCACACAAAACACATAAATACAGTCCGTACCTCGCAGTAAACACACTCCGTCTCAGTTATACAAACCAGTCGTTAATGTTGTACAGTGAAATAATCGCTGTTTGTTCTGTGATCCACACATAAATACTAATACAGTCCGTACCGCGCAGTAAACACTCCGTTCAGTTATACAAACCAGTCAGTTAATGTTGTACATGAAATAATCGCTGTTTGTTCTGAGATCCACACAACACATAAATCAGTCCGTACCGCGCAGAAACACACTCCGTCAGTTATCAACCAGTCAGTTAATGCTGTTACAGTGAAAAAATCGCTGTTTGTTCTGAGATCCACACAAAACATAATACAGTCCGTACGCGCAGTAAACACACTCCGTCTCAGTTATACAAACCAGTCAGTTAATGTTGTACAGTGAAAAATCGCTGTTTGTTTGAGATCCACACAAAACCACATAAATACAGTCCGTACGCGCAGAAACCATCGTCTCAGTTATACAAACCAGTCAGTTAATGTGTACAGTGACATAATCGGCGTTTGTTCTGAGATCCACACAAACACATAAATACAGTCCGTACCGCGCAGTAAACACACTCCGTCTCAGTTATACAAACCAGTCAGTTAATGTTGTACAGTGAAATAATCGCTGTTTGTTCTGAGATCCACACAAAACACATAAATACAGTCCGTACCGCGCAGTAAACACACTCCGTCTCAGTTATACAAACCAGTCAGTTAATGTTGTACAGTGAAATAATCGCTGTTTGTTCTGAGATCCACACAAAACACATAAATACAGTCCGTACCGCGCAGTAAACACACTCCGTCTCAGTTATACAAACCAGTCAGTTAATGTTGTACAGTGAAATAATCGCTGTTTGTTCTGAGATCCACACAAAACACATAAATACAGTCCGTACCGCGCAGTAAACACACTCCGTCTCAGTTATACAAACCAGTCAGTTAATGCTGTACAGTGAAATAATCGCTGTTTGTTCTGAGATCCACACAAAACACATAAATACAGTCCGTACCGCGCAGTAAACACACTCCGTCTCAGTTATACAAACCAGTCAGTTAATGCTGTACAGTGAAATAATCGCTGTTTGTTCTGAGATCCACACAAAACACATAAATACAGTCCGTACCGCGCAGTAAACACACTCCGTCTCAGTTATACAAACCAGTCAGTTAATGCTTGTACAGTGAAATAATCGCTGTTTGTTCTGAGATCCACACAAAACACATAAATACAGTCCGTACCGCGCAGTAAACACACTCCGTCTCAGTTATACAAACCAGTCAGTTAATGCTGTACAGTGAAATAATCGCTGTTTGTTCTGAGATCCACACAAAACACATAAATACAGTCCGTACCGCGCAGTAAACACACTCCGTCTCAGTTATACAAACCAGTCAGTTAATGTGTACAGTGAAATAATCGCTGTTTGTTCTGAGATCCACACAAAACACATAAATACAGTCCGTACCGCGCAGTAAACACACTCCGTCTCAGTTATACAAACCAGTCAGTTAATGTTGTACAGTGAAATAATCGCTGTTTGTTCTGAGATCCACACAAAACACATAAATACATGTTCCGTTTACGCGCAGTAAACACACTCCGTCTCAGTTTACAAACCAGTCGTTATGTGTACAGTGAAAATAATCGCTGTTTGTTCTGAGATCCACACAAAACACATAAATACAGTCCGTACCGCGCAGTAAACACACTCCGTCTCAGTTATACAAACCAGTCAGTTAATGTTGTACAGTGAAATAATTGCTGTTTGTTCTGAGATCCACACAAAACACATAAATACACTGTGTGGGCAGAACGTAGAATTTGTGAATGTTAAACATGGTGGTACATATAGTGACCACTGGGCTTTAAGTTTTAACAACAAGTGCTGTTCATTTGCACTTCTGTTCAAGTGCGTTGCATGTCGATTACCTTAAACGCATTTTTAAAGACGTAAGTCCAACTCCAATCAACACGTAAATTTTCCCCACCCAACTAGCTCCTGCCAACTTTACCTCTCTTTGTACACAGAACTAACAGCAAAGCCCTCCATGTGCCATAATTGTCTTCCCAAACATCTATAAAAGCACAGCTGTTCTTATTATCAATGATTAGTTTTTGTTAGAACAAAAAGAAGTTGTAAAGCCAGCACAAGCTGCCTCTACTTACGCAGTGCCACACATCGCAGTGCTGACCGATAAAGACGTTTGACTGTAATCAGTCTGCGTGCTTACTTCTACAGGAAGAAAAAAAACTTTACTTTTAAAAAGTGAAGTTTTACGAACTTTTTTGTCTTTAAAACAAATAATCAATTGCTGGGGGAACGAAAGTTACTGTAAAGTTAAAAACCACGTGATACGTAGTAGAGACAGCTGAATACTTCACTGATGTGATGCAGTGAAATATATACGGCAGGAGAAAGAATTTGAACAGAATATTAAACTATAAGAAACTGAAAAAAAATACACGAAAGGAAGATTATTAAGTATTGTATGTACATTTTTCTTTGTGCTCAACGATTACCCAAAAAAGGTCACATTTTGAAATACCCCCAGCCTTTGATAATTGTCCTGCTGTTAGGTCAGCCTTGCAAAGAAAATTATTAAGTATTGCTGAAATGATAAAGAGAGGAGGAGACTGAAGCTGTAAGCGGTACTTACGGTTTTGACTGGGTTTTAAACGTTTAAGATGGAAATATGTGTGTTGTCGTGTGGCGGAGATGGAAGGAAAATTTTTGAATAGGTTTACTGAGTAAACTAACTGCTGGATATCACAAGCAAAGACAGGCGCAGCGAAATAGCCATGTGCATAGCATTACGGAACGTAGATGGGGACGTAAAATTAAAATACTTCCGGTTTATGACGCCGTGTATTGTAGTCAGTCAACACCAAGTTTAGCTTCTACCAGAAACCATTTTTTTAACTTCGTTAATTTCTGCCTTGAGAATGGAGGCAAAATATTCCTCCGAAGTGTCAGTACCTACGCACCAGACTACATCAACACATAACTTACTTAAAAGGCGTTAAAACGTGAAACACCAGCAAACTGGTGCCACAATCTTGGCACAAATTTAGGCCGCATATGAAGCCCATGATAAAAGATGTTCCTTTAAATGCGTCTAAAATTCCTCAGCCTTTGCACAAATTTCCTAATTTGGGGCGGGGGTCCAAATACTACCTGTGAGTTCATAAATAATCCTCTTATTCCGAAACTCTAAAATACAGTCCGTACTCTGATATTGTATTTTGCTGTGATTTACAGCACACGACATGACTACTCGCACCTCTGACCAGACCGCTACGTCTGTTCCATTAATATTTTCAGACAAAAAGATCTTTCAAAACTAATCATGTTACCTACATAGCTGCAAAAGGGTAGCCTATAGGCTCGACATCAACATAGATAGATTATTTGTGGGCTATATTTACAGTCATGTGTCACTTGATGTAACTTGATTGCAGCTTTACTCACACTTACAAGACAAAGTTAACCTGGATCATATGTAAAAACATTCAGTCCGTACCGCGCAGTAAACACACTTTACATAAACATTTAGTCCGTACCGCGCAGTAAACACACTTTACATAAACATTCAGTCCGTACCGCGCAGTAAACACACTTTACATAAACATCCAGTACGTACCGCGCAGTGAACACACTTTACATAAAAATTCAGTCCGTACCGCGCAGTAAACACACTTTACATAAACATTCAGTCCGTACCGCGCAGTAAACACACTGCGTCTCAGTTATACAAATCAGTCAGTTAATGCTGTACAGTGAAATAATCGCTGTTTGTTCTGAGATCCACACAAAACACATAAATACAGTCCGTACCGCGCAGTAAACACACTTTACATAAACATTCAGTCCATACCGCGCAGTAAACACACTGCGTCTCAGTTATACAAATCAGTCAGTTAATGTTGTACAGTGAAATAATCGCTGTTTGTTCTGAGATCCACACAAAACACATAAATACAGTCCGTACCGCGCAGTAAACACACTCCGTCTCAGTTATACAAACCAGTCAGTTAATGTTGTACAGTGAAATAATCGCTGCTTGTTCTGAGATCCACACAAAACACATAAATACAGTCCGTACCGCGCAGTAAACACACTTTACATAAACATTTAGTCCGTACCGCGCAGTAAACACACTTTACATAAACATTTAGTCCGTACCGCGCAGTAAACACACTTTACATAAACATTCAGTCCGTACCGCGCAGTAAACACACTTTACATAAACATCCAGTACGTACCGCGCAGTGAACACACTTTACATAAAAATTCAGTCCGTACCGCGCAGTAAACACACTTTACATAAACATTCAGTCCGTACCGCGCAGTAAACACACTGCGTCTCAGTTATACAAATCAGTCAGTTAATGTTGTACAGTGAAATAATCGCTGTTTGTTCTGAGATCCACACAAAACACATAAATACAGTCCGTACCGCGCAGTAAACACACTTTACATAAACATTCAGTCCATACCGCGCAGTAAACACACTGCGTCTCAGTTATACAAATCAGTCAGTTAATGTTGTACAGTGAAATAATCGCTGTTTGTTCTGAGATCCACACAAAACACATAAATACAGTCCGTACCGCGCAGTAAACACACTCCGTCTCAGTTATACAAACCAGTCAGTTAATGCTGTACAGTGAAATAATCGCTGATTGTTCTGAGATCCACACAAAACACATAAATACAGTCCGTACCGCGCAGTAAACACACTCCGTCTCAGTTATACAAACCAGTCAGTTAATGCTGTACAGTGAAATAATCGCTGATTGTTCTGAGATCCACACAAAACACATAAATACAGTCCGTACCGCGCAGTAAACACACTCCGTCTCAGTTATACAAACCAGTCAGTTAATGCTGTACAGTGAAATAATCGCTGATTGTTCTGAGATCCACACAAAACACATAAATACAGTCCGTACCGCGCAGTAAACACACTCCGTCTCAGTTATACAAACCAGTCAGTTAATGCTGTACAGTGAAATAATCGCTGATTGTTCTGAGATCCACACAAAACACATAAATACAGTCCGTACCGCGCAGTAAACACACTCCGTCTCAGTTATACAAACCAGTCAGTTAATGCTGTACAGTGAAATAATCGCTGTTTGTTCTGAGATCCACACAAAACACATAAATACACTGTGTGGGTAGAACGTAGAATTTGTGAAAGTTAAACATGGTGGTACATATAGTAACCACTAGGCTTTAGAGGCTTTAGAGGTTATGTGGAAATAAAATGTGCCTGGCGGCTAAAGAGTGTAGAAAATTTTCGGTAAATAAAGAGTTATTTGTAAATTGTGTTACATATTTCGTAGTTAATTACTTTGTGGACCATAGAAAAGAAATTGAAAGTTCTTTAAGTAGGCCTGCGTGTTGAATGCATTTCTGGTTGCATTTCCTGAAGTTTTGTATTAACAATCGTTTTCAAGATTACTCAAGTCGCTTACAAACTATTCAGTCTACACTTGCATGCTGCAATTCATCTAAAATTCTGTTAGTGAAATGTCAGCATTTCCTGTCAAAATTCTGCTACACAAATGTGTTTAAATGCAGTAACAACACAATGCAGTGCAGATACCATCACGTGACGCTCGATGTCGAATACAGTTTACGATGAACGTATTGAAAGAAGATAAACGTTAAGCAGAGCGAACAAACAGTCTATAGAGCGACTGTTCGTGATCTGCTGCGTGTTTCGGCTGCTGTCTGATAACCGACATTCTGACTTACTGTTTATTGGACTTGATACAAAGTTAAAACTGTCATAAGAAGCACTAAGAATTTAAGATTACATTCGTGTTATTCGTGTGGATTTTCGAAACTATAATGGCTTATTATGCATATCGTCTGTAATTACCAGAATCTACGATGTCACAATACATGAGAACAGGTTATGAATACCCGCCGCCTTCAAAATTTCAAATTTCACAAATTACACCCCAACAAAATGCACTATATATTCACTTTATATTCTTCAACCCCTACACATGTTTCGGCCTTTACAAGGCCATCTTCAGGGGGCTCGTAATGTACATTTACTTTACATCCAATGTTTTTATTTTTGTCTGCTGTCACATTTAGTGAATGTAAAGTAAATGTAGTTTATGAGCCCCCCTGAAGATGGCCTTGTAAAGGCCGAAACATGTGTAGGGGTTGAAGACTAAAGAATATAAAGTGAAAATTAGTGCATTTTGTTGGTGTGTGATTTGTGAGTTGTGAAAATGCACGGTGAAGATAACATAAAAAAATCTTATATATATCACAACTGTAACATAACTCAACATTTGTATATATATATATATATATATATCACAACTGTAACATAACTCAACATTTGTATATATATAATCACAACTGTAACATAACTCAACATTTGTATATATATATATATCACAACTGTAACATAACTCAACATTTGTATATATATATATATCACAACTGTAACATAACTCAACATTTGTATATATATATATATATATATATCACAACTGTAACATAACTCAACATTTGTATATATATATATATATATTATATATATATATATATCACAACTGTAACATAACTCAACATTTGTATATATATATATCAAACTGTAACATAACTCAACATTTGTATATATATATATATCACAACTGTAACATAACTCAACATTTGTATATATTATATATATATCACAACTGTAACATAACTCAACATTTGTATATATATAATATATATATCACAACTGTAACATAACTCAACATTTGTATATAATATATAATATATATAATATCACAACTGTAACATAACTCAACATTTGTATATATATATATATATCAAACTGTAACATAACTCAACATTTGTATATATATATATATATATATCACAACTGTAACATAACTCAACATTTGTATATATATATATATATCACAACTGTAACATAACTCAACATTTGTATATATATATATATATATATATATATATCACAACTGTAACATAACTCAACATTTGTATATATATATATAAACTGTAACATAACTCAACATTTGTATATTATATATATATCACAACTGTAACATAACTCAACATTTGTATATATATATATATATCACAACTGTAACATAACTCAACATTTGTATATATATATATATATATATATATCACAACTGTAACATAACTCAACATTTGTATATATAATATATATATATATATCACAACTGTAACATAACTCAACATTTTATATTATTATATATATCAGAACTGTAACATAACTCAACATTTGTATATTATATATATATATATCACAACTGTAACATAACTCAACATTTGTATATATATATATATATTCACAACTGTAACATAACTCAACATTTGTATATTATATATATTATCACAACTGTAACATAACTCAACATTTGTATATATATATATATATATATATATCACAACTGTAACATAACTCAACATTTGTTTTAATATATATATATATATCACAACTGTAACATAACTCAACATTTGTATATTATATATATTATATATATATATATCACAACTGTAACATAACTCAACATTTGTATATATATATATATATCACAACTGTAACTAACTCAACTTTGTATATATATATTTATATATATATATATATATATATCACAACTGTAACATAACTCAACATTTGTATATATATATATATATATATATATCACAACTGTAACATAACTCAACATTTGTATATATATATATATCACAACTGTAACATAACTCAACATTTGTATATATATATATATATATCACAACTGTAACATAACTCAACATTTGTATATATATATATATATATATCACAACTGTAACATAACTCAACATTTGTATATATATATATATATATATCACAACTGTAACATAACTCAACATTTGTATATATATATATATATATATCACAACTGTAACATAACTCAACATTTGTATATATATATATAATATTAATTATATATATATATATATATATATCACAACTGTAACATAACTCAACATTTGTATATATATATATATCACAACTGTAACATAACTCAACATTTGTATATATATATATATATCACAACTGTAACATAACTCAACATTTGTATATATATATATATATATATATATAATCACAACTGTAACATAACTCAACATTTGTATAATAAATATATATATATATTCACAACTGTACACTAATCGAACATTTGTATATATATATATATATATATCACAACTGTAACATAACTCAACATTTGTATATATATATATATATATTATATATCACAACTGTAACATAACTCAACATTTGTATATATATATATATCACAACTGTAACATAACTCAACATTTGTATATATATATATATCACAACTGTAACATAACTCAACATTTGTATATATATATATATATATATCACAACTGTAACATAACTCAACATTTGTATTATATATATATATATATCACAACTGTAACATAACTCAACATTTGTTTTATATATATATATTATATATATATCACAACTGTAACATAACTCAACATTTGTATATTATATATATCACAACTGTAACATAACTCAACATTTGTATATATATATATATCACAACTGTAACATAACTCAACATTTGTATATATATATATCACAACTGTAACATAACTCAACATTTGTATATATATATATATCACAACTGTAACATAACTCAACATTTGTATATATATATATATATATATCACAACTGTAACATAACTCAACATTTGTACTTCCACACCACAAAGTACGAAAGTACTTGAGGAGAGTCTTGTTACACTATCGTGACACAGCTAACTGCACAAGCCTACCGAGAAGCTACAGAATTATTTTACCAGAATAAAATTTCAGATAAGACGTTAAAAATAAAACTGGGCTAAAATTTGTCGACTTTTGTCGTGTGTTGTTCCGTGCCATTAGCGTAGAATTTTGTATGGGTGCAGAACTTGGTCTGTCACATTAGGGGAAAACATAAGCCGAGGAGATTCGAAAATGGGGCGCTGATGAAGATATTTGGGCCTAAGTGGGAGTAAGAGGGGACTGGAGAAAATTACATAAATTACAGCTCTAATTCAAGCTCCCTTCGCACAGTTTTAAGGGCACGAACATTATTACGTGCCCCAAAATAACAGCACAAACACTGTGACCTAACACTTCAGCCCTACAGCTCTAATTCAAGCTCCCTTCGCACAGTTTTAAGGGCACGAACATTATTACGTCACCCAAAATAACAGCACAAACACTGTGACCTAACACTTCAGCCCTACAGCTCCAATTCAAGCTCCCTTCGCGCAGTTTTAAGGGCACAAACATTATTACGTGCCCCAAAATAACAGCACAAACACTGGACCTAACACTTCAGCCCTACAGCTCTAACTCAAGCTCCCTTCGTACAGTTTTAAGGGCACGAACATTATTACGTGCCCCAAAATAACAGCACAAACACTGTGACCTAACACTTCAGCCCTACAGCTCTAATCAAGCTCCCTTCGCACAGTTTTAAGGGCACGAACATTATTACGTCACCCAAAATAACAGCACAAACACTGTGACCTAACACTTCAGCCCTACAGCTCCAATTCAAGCTCCCTTCGCGCAGTTTTAAGGGCACAAACATTATTACGTGCCCCAAAATAACAGCACAAACACTGGACCTAACACTTCAGCCCTACAGCTCTAACTCAAGCTCCCTTCGTACAGTTTTAAGGGCACGAACATTATTACGTGCCCCAAAATAACAGCACAAACACTGTGACCTAACACTTCAGCCCTACAGCTCTAACTCAAGCTCCCTTCGCACAGTTTTAAGGCACGAACATTATTACGTGCCCCAAAATAACAGCACAAACACTGTGACCTAACACTTCAGCTCTACAGCTCTAATTCAAGCTCCCTTCGTACAGTTTTAAGGGCACGAACATTATTACGTGCCCCAAAATAACAGCACAAACACTGTGACCTAACACTTCAGCCCTACAGCTCTAATTCAAGCTCCCTTCGCACAGTTTTAAGGCACGAACATTATTACGTGCCCCAAAATAACAGCACAAACACTGTGACCTAACACTTCAGCCCTACAGCTCTAACTCAAGCTCCCTTCGCACAGTTTTAAGGGCACGAACATTATTACGTGCCCCCAAATAACAGCACAAACACTGTGACATGATTTGCTACACAATCCTCGTCTCTCAGTGTGAGGAAAACAGTTGAACGAATTTCAAAATCACATTTCACAAAATAATTTAAGGAAATATAAATTAGCTCATCTTCATCACAGAAGTAAAAATTGTCAGATTTAAATACTGAAGAAGCATACTTAAGAAACAAGTATGCCTCGCAAATATTTTGATCCTAATCGATGTGTTTATAAAGCAATTATCATAACTTCAAATTTTACAATACGTAACATAACTGTTTTACAACAACAGCAGTAACATCACACATAAACATAATGTCCATAATCATACTTCTTACAAACAAACAAACAAACAAACAAACATACAAACAAACATAAAATAAACAAATGACACGCAGTCCTTACACAGAAGTTAAGGGCCTCTACTCTTTGTTTCACGCTCACTAATACTGACTTGCTAACATTTCCCATTTTCCTTGACATTTCCACCAGTTTCCCATATTCAGATCACCTGCTCCAGTCTGGCCTGGACCTGCTATCGTTGCCTACTTAACTTGCTTCTTTTAATCGACATCAAACCGTGATTTAAGCCACTTCCGTTGACACAGAGCCACAAGATCTTACCTGACGTTTTGTCCCAGTTCTATCTGTGTGTCATTTTACGTCTAACTCCATACAGCACAGTCCTTCTTGACAAGCTAACAGTTCCTCAGCTAGTCAAGAAATTCCACGCGTTTTGCGGAACCCGACAGTTCATTACCGCATTCACAACAGCTCGCTACCTGTCCCTATACTGAACCAGATCAGTCCAATCCTTACCTTCCCATCCCACGTTTGAACATCAACATAATTGCATTATTAGCCCATAGAGAGTACATGTGGAAGCGCGCGGTCGTGGCCTATTTGAAGATAATTTCCGGCGTTAAAGAATTTGTGTCCTCAGGGTTGTGATGCTGTGTCGCCGAGTTATGTTTGCCGACGTTTCGAAAGAAAGTAGTGCCTTCGTTTTCGAGCGTTGGGGCGGAAGGAGGGGTGGCGGCCAGAAGACCGCTAAACACGGATAACAGATCCCCGTCTCCCCACGTTCTCTTCAAAGCCCGCGAACACTAACACTAACACTAACACTAACACTAACACTAACACTAACACTAACACTAACACTAACACTAACACTAACCCGGCCACAAGGCTTCACAACATGGAAGAGATTAATTCTTTAACAATACCGCTGAGAGAACCTCAAATATCGCATCGCAGCATTTGATGGGGAGAAGTGACTTGATGGTGAGACGTGACTTGATGATGAGACGTGACTTGATGGTGAGAAGTGACTTGATGGGGAGACGTGACTTGATGGTGAGAAGTGACTTGATGGTGAGAAGTGACTTGATGGTGAGAAGTGACTTTATGGTGAGAAGTGACTTGATGGTGAGAAGTGACTTGATGGGGAGAAGTGACTTGATGGTGAGAAGTGACTTGATGGGGAGACGTGACTTGATGGTGAGAAGTGACTTGATGGTGAGAAGTGACTTGATGGTGAGAAGTAACTTGATGGGGAGAGGTGACTTAGATCGAGATAAATAAAACAACTGATGCCTCGGCCGAGGTTCCAACTCACGTATACCGATTAGATTCAGAAACCGATCTGCTAGATTTCTCCGTACTGAAGAAGGGACTTCGAAAGTCGAAACATGTAATAAATAGACCGTGACAAAATACAGACGTCACTCAGTCTTGTTAGTAATTCTGTCTCCTTGGTTATAACTCCGAATAGTCTAGTATGTTAGTTTGACGTTTCGGGCGCACATTCTGCAGCCATCTGTTACACTGAACATGAAGACAGCATGGTCCGACCAGACTACACGGTGTCATAGTCAAGAAGACCATAACGTGTACCTTCAGCTCATAAGAGAATATATTTACACGTGTCCGATAAAATTAAACAGTAATTTTGTCGCCGTCGTTTTGGTGCGACCTAAAAACGACACACAATTTCTATACAGGCTCACGGGCCTGAGTTTTGTGTGTGTTGTTAATTGGGAATATGTGCTTTAATTTGTGTGCTGTAATGTATGTGCTTTAATTTGTGTGCTGTAATGTATGTGCTTTAATTTGTGTGCTGTAATGTATGTGCTTTAATTTGTGTGCTGTAATGTATGTGCTTTAATTTGTGTGCTGTAATGTATGTGCTTTAATTTGTGTGCTGTAATGTATGTGCTTTAATTTGTGTGCTGTAATGTATGTGCTTTAATTTGTGTGCTGTAATGTATGTGCTTTAATTTGTGTGCTGTAATGTATGTGCTTTAATTTGTGTGCTGTAATGTATGTGCTTTAATTTGTGTGCTGTAATGTATGTGTTTTAATTTGTGTGCTGTAATGTATGTGCTTTAATTTGTGTGCTGTAATGTATGTGCTTTAATTTGTGTGTTGTAATGTATGTGCTTTAATTTGTGTGCTGTAATGTATGTGCTTTAATTTGTGTGCTGTAATGTATGTGCTTTAATTTGTGTGCTGTAATGTATGTGCTTTAATTTGTGTGCTGTAATGTATGTGTTTTAATTTGTGTGCTGTAATGTATGTGCTTTAATTTGTGTGCTGTAATGTATGTGTTTTAATTTGTGTGCTGTAATGTATGTGCTTTAATTTGTGTGCTGTAATGTATGTGTTTTAATTTGTGTGCTGTAATGTATGTGTTTTAATTTGTGTGCTGTAATGTATGTGTTTTAATTTGTGTGCTGTAATGTATGTGTTTTAATTTGTGTGCTGTAATGTATGTGCTTTAATTTGTGTGCTGTAATGTATGTGCTTTAATTTGTGTGCTGTAATGTATGTGTTTTAATTTGTGTGCTGTAATGTATGTGCTTTAATTTGTGTGCTGTAATGTATGTGCTTTAATTTGTGTGCTGTAATGTATGTGCTTTAATTTGTGTGCTGTAATGTATGTGCTTTAATTTGTGTGCTGTAATGTATGTGCTTTAATTTGTGTGCTGTAATGTATGTGCTTTAATTTGTGTGCTGTAATGTATGTGTTTTAATTTGTGTGCTGTAATGTATGTGTTTTAATTTGTGTGCTGTAATGTATGTGTTTTAATTTGTGTGCTGTAATGTATGTGTTTTAATTTGTGTGCTGTAATGTATGTGCTTTAATTTGTGTGCTGTAATGTATGTGCTTTAATTTGTGTGCTGTAATGTATGTGTTTTAATTTGTGTGCTGTAATGTATGTGCTTTAATTTGTGTGCTGTAATGTATGTGCTTTAATTTGTGTGCTGTAATGTATGTGCTTTAATTTGTGTGCTGTAATGTATGTGCTTTAATTTGTGTGCTGTAATGTATGTGCTTTAATTCACTGCACAAAACAAAACAAAATTATGTAGCCTTTGTACTGCTTCCTGTTTCGCAGTTAAACCGACGACATAGCAGTGTAGAGTAAAGATGTGTTTGTTGTGACTGAGTGATTAGTTGACGATAAAGGTTATGTTATTTGTACCGTACATTTATGTTATTTGTACCGTACATTTATGTTATTTGTACCATACGTTTATGTTATTTGTACCGTACCTTTATGTTATTTGTACCGCACATTTATGTTATTTGTACCATACGTTTATGTTATTTGTACCGTACCTTTATGTTATTTGTACCGCACATTTATGTTATTTGTACCATACGTTTATGTTATTTGTACCGTACCTTTATGTTATTTGTACCGCACATTTATGTTATTTGTACCATACGTTTATGTTATTTGTACCGTACCTTTATGTTATTTGTACCGCACATTTATGTTATTTGTACCATACGTTTATGTTATTTGTACCGTACCTTTATGTTATTTGTACCGTACATTTATGTTATTTGTACCGCACATTTATGTTATTTGTACCGTACATTTATGTTATTTGTACAGTACATTTATGTTATTTGTACCGTACATTTACGTTATTTGTACCGTACATTTATGTTATTTGTACCGTACATTTATGTTATTTGTACCGTACATTTATGTTATTTGTACCGTACATTTATGTTATTTGTACCGTACATTTATGTTATTTGTACCGTACATTTATGTTTTTTGTACCGTACACTTATGTTATTTGTACCGTACATTTATGTTATTTGTACCGTACATTTATGTTATTTGTACCGTACATTTATGTTATTTGTACCGTACATTTATGTTATTTGTACCGTACATTTATGTTATTTTTACCGCACATTTATGTTATTTGTACCGCACATTTATGTTATTTGTACCGTACATTTATGTTATTTGTACCGTACATTTATGTTATTTGTACCGTACATTTATGTTATTTGTACCGTACATTTATGTTATTTGTACCGTACATTTATGTTATTTGTACCGTACATTTATGTTACTTGTACCGTACATTTTCTTGATTACATAAAACCGTGTTCCGACAAATGTACACCCTTTATTATCTGCTATTTAATACAGTTTATATTAAACACAGTCCAACGTGTTTCGAACTGTGTTAGTTCATCTTCAGGGACTGCTAACTACGTACGGTACTCATTACAATATATACGTTAGGTACACAAAATGTTGTTAACTGTGTTGAGTTAAATTTTAGTGTTGTTTTGTATCTTAAATATCTTAGCTTTAAAATGTTTTAATGCTGTTTTCACTGTCCAAAACCCAACACAGTTAACAACATTTTGTGTACCTAACGTATATATTGTAATGAGTACCGTACGTAGTTAGCTGGTGTGATAACAGTTGAGTTCCTGAAGATGAACTAACACAGTTCGAAAAACGTTGGACTATTTTTAATATAAACTGTATTAAATAGCAGATAATAAAGGGTGTACATTTGTCGGAACACGATTTTATATAGTTGACGTTGATTACACTAGATGACAGTTGTTACGAATCAGTGGAGACGTACCTATGCTTCAGTCGATATTGCAGCGTGGTACTTTGCCGACAATATCAAGTTGCCTCTTTAAAAAAATTTCAAATTCGTGGCGTAATATTCGGCGACATTGTGACGTCATGTTACCCCTTTAGGGGCTATGACAACCACAAAATGATTATTTGAAGAGTTATTTGTGGGAAGCACAGTTTGAGATGCTGTGCGTTTAGTGCGTGTATATTGCGTTAACGCGTCATACGACTGAGCCTACTCCAGCTATCCACATGTAATGAGCATCACGTGACACAATTACAGCTGCAATATGATCCGCAATACGACACACTACTGTCTGCTTACAGCAGTACTCATGAAACCGACGGCACAATACTGAAACTGACCGCGATGAAACGCACTCGACGTTTCGTTAATTGCATTTTCATCCACACGAACTCGGTCAGTTTAAAGAAAGCGATAAGTGAACAATGTTGGTATAATAGTAATTAACGAAACGTCCGACACAGAACACACTGCAGAATTTAACTTCACTTCCTGTATTTGTTCACAATGCTTTTTCCGATGTATTGCTCGCTCATCCTTAGTGAAATCATTTATAGAAGTGCGGAACTGCTGCTGTGTACGTAACTGCCGAGCGAAAGTCGAAACCACCATTCACAAAAACAACCCTCTAGCACAGTGGTATTCAACCTGGGGTATGCGTACCCCTGGGGGTACACGAAGACATCTTAGGGGGTACGTAATATTTTTAAAAAATAAATATATTATTTCATAATAAACACTGAATAATCAGGGCCAGATTTACGGTTAGCCACAACAGACCGGACGTAAGGACATGCGATTTGGGAGCGCCATTTGTGTGTCTCTCTCTCTCTCTCTCTCTCCTTTATGCGATTCTTATCTGGGCGGCTAGTTTCATTTTATTCCACACAGTGCATATAATTGTGCTTTGCTAAAATACATTTGTTCCTTTATTAATTTTTATACGATAGACAATAATATATTTGTTATTTAATAGCTTGACTCTCCTTTTTCTCATTTAAAACTTATTATTTAATACATTATTTTGGATGTAATTTATTTAACTTATTTTATATGTAGATTATAGACTGTGTATAACTTGAATTGTGCACCAACAGCCTTGGGGGTACAAAGTCGAAGAGAAATTATATCTGGGGGTACGTGAACAAAAATGTTTAACACCACTGCTCTAGTACACAGGGGTGGTGTTTATTTAACTGTCGTTATACATTTGTTAATAGTAAATATGAACAATTTTAAAAATATAGTTATAAATTTTGCTTTGCTAGCCCAAAATTTACTGTCTGTTGTTTAGCAAACTTTACGAAGTACCAAATAAAGTCCCATTGTTACTTAACGGCACAGCTCGCTACTCAACGCACAGAGACGTTCGCTATTTAAATATTTCCGCTTCCTCTTTCAAAAAGCTGTAACCTATGAAGTTATTTCGGACGTTACGTTACGTTACGTTACGTTACGTTACGTGTTTGTGTCCGATCCAGGGATGTCCATATTTTTTCGTCTCTGTGCACGCCGTCTAGACCTAGCGACATTTTATTTGTAATATGTGTTCTTTCACATTATCAGAATTTACTGTGAATTTCACTTTACAAGCTCAATATATTGAGATTATACCGCATTTACACGCTCAATATATTAAGATCAAACCGTATTTACACGCTGAATATATTAAGGTCAATTGATAATTACACGCTCAATATATTGAGATTAAAACATATTTACACGCTCAATATATTAAGATCAAACCGTATTTACACGCTGAATATATTAAGGTCAATTAATAATTACACGCTCAATATATTGAGATTAAAACATATTTACACGCTCAATATATTAAGATCAAACCGTATTTACACGTTCAATATATTAAGATCAAACCGTATTTACACGCTCAATATATTAAGGTCAATTGATAATTACACGCTCAATATAGTGAGATTAAACCATACTTACACGCTCAATATATTAAGATCAAAACCGTATTTACACGCTCAATATATTAAGATCAAACCGTATTTACACGTTCAATATATTAAGATCAAACCGTATTTACACGCTGAATATATTAAGGTCAATTGATAATTCCACGCTCAATATATTGAGATTAAAGCATACTTACACGCTCAATATATTAAGATCAAACCGTATTTACACGCTCAGTAAATTTAAGATCAAATCATTTATACACGCTCAATATATTAAGGTCAATTGATAATTACACGCTCAATATATTGAGATACACCGTATTTACACGCTCAATATATTAAGATCAAATCATATATATACACGCTCAATATATTAAGGTCAATTGATAATTACACGCTCAATATATTGAGGTCAAATCATAATTAAAAACTCAATATATTAAAATAAAATCTCATTCACACACTCAATAAAGTAAGTCATATCCCATTTAAACCCCAACATACTTGCTCAATAATCTCAATTCTACTCTCGACGCCTACCGTCGCAGCACTCTAAGCCCCAACAACACTAACGCTAGGCCTAACGCTTTCAATAAGCCGTGTTGACTGTAACACACGAAGTGTCAAACTGTTAGAACAAGTGCAAACAGTTGATACAGTCTTATTACAACTATAAACAGCCTGTCTGAAGCACATAAATGTACACCAGTCACGTGTGTTTAGACGTCTAATTTAGGTCGTAATGAATTAAGTAATGAATAAAGTGCTGTTGATTTTGCTTTACAAATTAAGTTCCAAGGATGTCTGAAAATAATAATCAGAGTTGCAAAATGAGTTTAAATAAGAATATAAAGCCAATATTGCCAGAAAGTTGTTAACTAAGGTAAGGACTGTAATTGTGCGTCGAAACGCTAAGATTGGTAACTGCGTGGTTGTAATTACTGTAAGGATGACTGCTAGCGTATATCTTAACATTAACATAATGTTGGTCGTGCATGTTGACTGATTCTGAGTCTTCAAACTTGGTTTTGACAAATTTCTATTTGTGAACTCTATCTTTACTGCATTAAGTTACGTTTGCAGACACACACACATACACACACACAATTCATAAACATGACGCTGCATAAATTCGTAAATTAATAATGGGGACAATATTACAGTAATTAATTGCCCTAACTTCCGTAAGTTCTATTGGTTCTATATCGCTGATGATAACAATCGCTGTCTTGTAAGTAGAATTGCGTAACTGTAAAATGAAGGCTTTAAAAGTCAGCGTTTTCCTGGATTATATATAAACATTCAGCTCGTACCGAGCAGTAAACACAATTTACATATACATTTAGTCCGTACCGCGCAGTAAACACACTTTACATAAACATTCAGTCCGTACCGTGCAGGAAACACAATTTACATAAACATTTAGTCCGTACCGCGCAGGAAACATTTTACATAAATATTCAGTCCGTACCGCGCAGTAAACACACTTTACATAAACATTCAGTCCGTACCGCGCAGTAAACACACTTTACATAAACACTCAATTCGTACCGCACAGTAAACACACTCCGTCTCAGTTATACAAACCAGTCAGTTAATGTTGTACAGTGAAATAATCGCTGTTTGTTCTGAGATCCACACAAAACACATAAATACAGTCCGTACCGCGCAGTAAACACACTCCGTCTCAGTTATACAAACCAGTCAGTTAATGTTGTACAGTGAAATAATCGCTGTTTGTTCTGAGATCCACACAAAACACATAAATACAGTCCGTACCGCGCAGTAAACACACTCCGTCTCAGTTATACAAACCAGTCAGTTAATGTTGTACAGTGAAATAATCGCTGTTTGTTCTGAGATCCACACAAAACACATAAATTCAGTCCGTACCGCGCAGTAAACACACTCCGTCTCAGTTATACAAATCAGTCAGTTAATGCTGTACAGTGAAATAATCGCTGTTTGTTCTGAGATCCACACAAAACACATAAATCAGTCCGTACCGCGCAGTAAACACACTCCGTCTCAGTTATACAAATCAGTCAGTTAATGCTGTACAGTGAAATAATCGCTGTTTGTTCTGAGATCCACACAAAACACATAAATACAGTCCGTACCGCGCAGTAAACACACTCCGTCTCAGTTATACAAACCAGTCAGTTAATGCTGTACAGTGAAATAATCGCTGTTTGTTCTGAGATCCACACAAAACACATAAATACAGTCCGTACCGCGCAGTAACCACTCGTCAGTTATCAACCAGTCAGTTATTGTACAGTGAAATATCGTTTTGTTTGAGATCACCAAACACTAATACGTCGCCCGCGCAGTAACACACTCCTCTCAGTTATACAAACCAGTCAGTTAATGCTGTACAGTGAAATAATCGCTGTTTGTTCTGAGATCCACACAAAACACATAAATACAGTCCGTACCGCGCAGTAAACACACTCCGTCTCAGTTATACAAACCAGTCAGTTAATGTTGTACAGTGAAATAATCGCTGTTTGTTCTGAGATCCACACAAAACACATAAATACAGTCCGTACCGCGCAGTAAACACACTCCGTCTCAGTTATACAAACCAGTCAGTTAATGCTGTACAGTGAAATAATCGCTGTTTGTTCTGAGATCCACACAAAACACATAAATACACTGTGTGGGCAGAACGTAGAATTTGTGAATGTTAAACTGGTGGTACATATAGTAACCACTGGGCTTTAGAGGGTTATCAGGAGGCAGTTAGACCTCTATTCGCGCAATAATCTTCATCATTCTTCTCACACAGACTGTACCATATTCATTACATCGCATCTCACACACCAGAGACCACAAAAACCCAAATTCCGTCATGACACTGATGTCAATTTTGCCAGTCAATACAGTTCGGTCTGTAGTCCTATGAAAGGGGGGAGACTTGGGGAAAATATATTAACATTTTGTTGCTGGTTCTCAAAATATGATAACGAATGATTAACACACAGTCCCTGGGAAATGCGTAGCCTAGAAGTTTCTACAGTTTTGTAATTCAAATTATTTAATTGTGACCCAAAACTTGACTATAAAAGCACATAGCCTCGTCCACAGTGTCGCCAGCAAGTACGACACTGCTTGGTGTTAAACACAGTTAACCGCCTACACCACTATTCAGCGAATAAATGTTAATTTAACTACGAATTCATACATGGGTAAAGATCGTCTTTATTTGCCTCAAGGCTGTATGTTTCGGCCAACAGAGTGTTCAGACATCAGAAGGCAATTACTGAACTGCATTTAAACATCGTTTTAACATCACGTGGTTATTGTAGCTCTAAATGACATCAATAAGGTAATGTAGTTCTTACATTAATAAAATTGTGTGTACTTCATCCTGTGTTACAATTACGTAATATTGACTTGAGTGTGCGCCTTGAATTAATGTCTGCCTGCGACGAAATACGTTGATGTAGGTCGTGCGGTTTTATTATCGAATTCTGACTGCATTAAGATCTCCACATGATGACTGCCACAAATATTTCACAAACACAAGCTAAAATTCGTCCCCAGATTTCCATATATACATTCACAGTCGTGAAAAGGCAAACAGAGCGGTAGTGAATGTGATGTGAAAGTGGATAGGGCCTGGGTAACATACTGATGGCAATTACCTACAGCTTTATGAAAACTTTAAAGCCCAGTGGTCACTATATGTACCATCAGTTTAACATTCAACAATTCTACGTTCTACCCACACAGTGTATTTATGTGTTTTGTGTGGATCTCAGAACAAACAGCGATTATTTCACTGTACAACATTAACTGACTGGTTTGTATAACTGAGACAGAATGTGTTTACTGCGCGGTACGGACTGTATTTATGTGTTTTGTGTGGATCTCAGAACACACAGCGATTATTTCACTGTACAACATTAACTGACTGGTTTGTATAACTGAGACAGAATGTGTTTACTGCGCGGTACGGACTGTATTTATGTGTTTTGTGTGGATCTCAGAACAAACAGCGATTATTTCACTGTACAATTAACGACTGGTTTGTATAACTGAGACGGAGTGTGTTTACTGCGCGGTACGGACTGTATTTATGTGTTTTGTGTGGATCTCAGAACAAACAGCGATTATTTCACTGTACAACATTAACTGACTGGTTTGTTAACTGAGACGGAGTGTGTTTACTGCGCGGTACGGACTGTATTTATGTGTTTTGTGTGGATCGCAGAACAAACAGCGATTTTTCACTGTACAACATTAACTGACTGGTTTGTATAACTGAGACGGAGTGTGTTTACTGCGCGGTACGGACTGTATTTATGTGTTTTGTGTGGATCTCAGAACAAACAGCGATTATTTCACTGTACAACATTAACTGACTGGTTTGTATAACTGAGACGGATGTGTTTACTGCGCGGTACGGACTGTATTTATGTGTTTTGTGTGGATCTCAGAACAAACAGCGATTATTTCACTGTACAACATTAACTGACTGGTTTGTATAACTGAGACGGAGTGTGTTTACTGCGCGGTACGGACTGTATTTATGTGTTTTGTGTGGATCCAGAACAAACAGCGATTATTTCACTGTACAACATTAACTGACTGGTTTGTATAACTGAGACGGAGTGTGTTTACTGCGCGGTACGGACTGTATTTATGTGTTTGTGTGGATCGCAGACAAACAGCGATTATTTCACTGTACAACATTAACTGACTGGTTTGTATAACTGAGACAGAATGTGTTTACTGCGCGGTACGGACTGTATTTATGTGTTTTGTGTGGATCTCAGAACAAACAGCGATTATTTCACTGTACAACATTAACTGACTGGTTTGTATAACTGAGACGGAGTGTGTTTACTGCGCGGTACGGACTGTATTTATGTGTTTTGTGTGGATCGCAGAACAAACAGCGATTATTTCACTGTACAACATTAACTGACTGGTTTGTATAACTGAGACGGAGTGTGTTTACTGCGCGGTACGGACTGTATTTATGTGTTTTGTGTGGATCTCAGAACAAACAGCGATTATTTCACTGTACAACATTAACTGACTGGTTTGTATAACTGAGACGGAGTGTGTTTACTGCGCGGTACGGACTGTATTTATGTGTTTTTGTGTGGATCTCAGAACAAACAGCGATTATTTCACTGTACAACATTAACTGACTGGTTTGTATAACTGAGACGGAGTGTGTTTACTGCGCGGTACGGACTAAGTGTTTAAATACAAGTCAGCTCAATGACTACAGCTCTGTACAGCAGCCTGCCGGTCCAAACCCGCTCCGTAATCTCGAGCAGTAAACAGGCCTACAGCATCAATTTGAACAGAATTAAGTGCAAAGTTCTGACAGTTTTCTGCAGATGCTCCGAGAGGCTGGACAAAGACTGGAGCCAAGCATCGCAAGTGACCATTCCCGCAGTTTCGTGGCCTATCTCACTTTCTCAATATTAGGCCTGCATGTACCAGACGGTACCGCAGTGCCCGACCTATTGCAGGCTTCTGAAAATCTGGCTGCAATAAAGCAGGATCAACTGTTCCAACTGCGTAATGCGGACTATCAATTGCTGACTGCAGTGGGGGCTCCTGGCACACTCTTTAGACTGTATGCACCCCACAGGGAAAAATGTATCTGTCAAGCGAGGGGAAAATTCTGCTTAAGGAATGTGTCCTATCTTGCAATTAACTGGTCTGGAAATGGCCATGCTTCGCCCTGCCGCGCGGGTCATTATGCCGTGCATGATGCTCAGATGAGTATGGAACATTGGTGGAATGATACTGACAGGGGAAACTGAAGTATGGGAGAGAAACATTATACAGCGTTGGTGGTAGATGTATGAATGAGTATGGAGCATTGGTGGAATGATACTGACAGGGGAAACTGAAGTACTGGGAGAGAAACATTATACAGCGTTGGTGGTAGATGTGATGAATGAGTATGGAGCATTGGTGGAATGATACTGACAGGGGAACTGAAGTACTGGGAGAGAAACATTATACAGCGTTGGTGGTAGATTGTGAATGAGTATGGAGCATTGGTGGAATGATACTGACAGGGGAACTGAAGTATTGGGAGAGAAACATTATACAGTGTTGGTGGTAGATGGATGAATGAGTATGGAGCATTGGTGGAATGATACTGACAGGGGAAACTGAAGTACTGGGAGAGAAACATTATACAGCGTTGGTGGTAGATGTGTGAATGAGTATGGAGCATTGGTGGAATGATACTGACAGGGGAAACTGAAGTATGGGAGAGAAACATTATACAGCGTTGGTGGTAGATGTTGAATGAGTATGGAGCATTGGTGGAATGATACTGACAGGGGAAACTGAAGTACTGGGAGAGAAACATTATACAGCGTTGGTGGTAGATGTGTGAATGAGTATGGAGCATTGGTGGAATGATACTGACAGGGGAAACTGAAGTATGGGAGAGAAACATTATACAGCGTTGGTGGTAGATGTATGAATGAGTATGGAGCATTGGTGGAATGATACTGACAGGGGAAACTGAAGTACTGGGAGAGAAACATTATACAGCGTTGGTGGTAGATGTATGAATGAGTATGGAGCATTGGTGGAATGATACTGACAGGGGAAACTAAGTACTGGGAGAGAAACATTATACAGCGTTGGTGGTAGATGTGTGAATGAGTATGGAGCATTGGTGGAATGATACTGACAGGGGAAACTGAAGTACTGGGAGAGAAACATTATACAGCGTTGGTGGTAGATGTGTGAATGAGTATGGAGCATTGGTGGAATGATACTGACAGGGGAAACTGAAGTACTGGGAGAGAAACATTATACAGCGTTGGTGGTAGATGTGTGAATGAGTATGGAGCATTGGTGGAATGATACTGACAGGGGAAACTGAAGTACTGGGAGAGAAACATTATACAGCGTTTGGTGGTAGATGTGTGAATGAGTATGGAGCATTGGTGGAATGATACTGACAGGGGAAAACTGAAGTACTGGGAGAGAAACATTATACAGCGTTGGTGGTAGATGTGTGAATGAGTATGGAGCATTGGTGGAATGATACTGACAGGGGAAACTGAAGTACTGGGAGAGAAACATTATACAGCGTTGGTGGTAGATGTGTGAATGAGTATGGAGCATTGGTGGAATGATACTGACAGGGGAAAACTGAAGTACTGGGAGAGAAACATTATACAGCGTTGGTGGTAGATGTGTGAATGAGTATGGAGCATTGGTGGAATGATACTGACAGGGGAAAACTGAAGTACTGGGAGAGAAACATTATACAGCGTTGGTGGTAGATGTATGAATGAGTATGGAGCATTGGTGGAATGATACTGACAAGGGAAACTGAGGTACTGGGAGAGAAACATTATACAGCGTTGGTGGTAGATGTATGAATGAGTATGGAGCATTGGTGGAATGATACTGACAAGGGAAACTGAGGTACTGGGAGAGAAACATTATACAGCGTTGGTGGTAGATGTATGAATGAGTATGGAGCATTGGTGGAATGATACTGACAGGGGAAAACTGAAGTAATGGGAGAGAAACATTATACAGCGTTGGTGGTAGATGGATGAATGAGTATGGAGCATTGGTGGAATGATACTGACAAGGGAAACTGAGGTACTGGGAGAGAAACATTATACAGCGTTGGTGGTAGATGTATGAATGAGTATGGAGCATTGGTGGAATGATACTGACAGGGGAAACTAAAGTACTGGGAGAGAAATCTGTCACAGTGCTACTTTGTCCACCACAAATCTGACATGGACTGACCTGGGCTCAAAATTAACCTAAATTATGTATAAACATTCAGTCCGTACCGCGCAGTAAACACACTCCGTCTCAGTTATACAAAACAGTCAGTTAATGCTGTACAGTGAAATAATCGCTGTTTGTTCTGAGATCCACACAAAACACATAAATACAGTCCGTACCGCGCAGTAAACACACTCCGTCTCAGTTATACAAACCAGTCAGTTAATGCTGTACAGTGAAATAATCGCTGTTTGTTCTGAGATCCACACAAAACACATAAATACAGTCCGTACCGCGCAGTAAACACACTCCGTCTCAGTTATACAAACCAGTCAGTTAATGCTGTACAGTGAAATAATCGCTGTTTGTTCTGAGATCCACACAAAACACATAAATACAGTCCGTACCACGCAGTAAACACACTCCGTCTCAGTTATACAAACCAGTCAGTTAATGCTGTACAGTGAAATAATCGCTGTTTGTTCTGAGATCCACACAAAACACATAAATACATTCCGTACCGCGCAGTAAACACACTGTCTCAGCTATACAAACCAGTCAGTTAATGTTGTACAGTGAAATAATCGCTGTTTGTTCTGAGATCCACACAAAACACATAAATACAGTCCGTACCACGCAGTAAACACACTCCGTCTCAGTTATACAAACCAATCAGTTAATGTTGTACAGTGAAATAATCGCTGTTTGTTCTGAGATCCACACAAAACACATAAATACAGTCCGTACCACGCAGTAAACACACTCCGTCTCAGTTATACAAACCAGTCAGTTAATGCTGTACAGTGAAATAATCGCTGTTTGTTCTGAGATCCACACAAAACACATAAATACACTGTGTGGGCAGAACGTAGAATTGTTGAATGTTTAACGTGGTGGTACACATAGTAACCAGTGGTCATTTAATGCTTAATTTCGCAGAGTTACGCAGAAATTCACGGTGCGGTGACGGCAACATATCGACAGTTACTGTTGCCATCTTTAAACATTATCTTCAAACATTGCCCTCTGCACACTCAGCTGCAATCTTCACGGTACTTAACTAGTTACAACCTCACCAATTTATTTTCCTGCCTGTCTCAGCGGTTCCCGTCACAAGATCACGTCCCATCCCTTAGCGCACTGATGTACCTTTATTACAACAAAGACCAGACATCAAAATTGACCTGTCTGTAAGGCCAGTAATGCAGACCCACAGCCCTGCGTGTTTAAAATGAAGTTCGTCACAATAAGCTCGACCGACACTCCGAATTTCGACGTCCTTTTGAATTTATCATACAGACTGAATGTGTGTGTATCTTCAGTTGAAATCTGCGAGGTGGATCCTAGTCTACGGCTACGGACTATGTCCTAAACTATTTTCAAGCCTATTTAATAGCCTATAACATAGTTAGAATTCCGCAGATTTGGAGGTGGTATGTTGGTGTGCGTTACATGCAGTTTGCTACACAACTGAGACACTTGGCCCTTACCGTCTTTGGGCGGCGAGGGGCACTGCGGTGCGTAAGACCCCAGATGGTATCCCGTGTACGTGTTCTGGTGCATCGGCGGGAACGGGTAGGCCCCCAGTGCGGCGCGCGGACTGCCGAACCCCGCTGGATCCACGGCGGAGTGATGGTGACTGGGGGGGCCACCTCCGGGCTGGGGTCCTCCCTGGTTGAAGTGGTGTGCCCCAGGGTGGTGGTGCTGGCTGTAAGCCGCCGCTGCCGCCGCCGCCCTGATGGGGTTGTACGCCACCCCCGGGTGTTGCTGGAGCTCGATAAACGCGGACTTGTTCACACCAGCCACACTTCCTGCGGTGTTCGTCGCCGTCGTGCTGTTGGAAGATGTCGTCGTGTCCTGGTGCGACGTTGGCGTCAGACCGGCACCGCTCGTTAAATGGTGGTGGTGATTATGGTGGTGACCAGGATTATCGAGGGCGTCTGCGGCAGCCATGCTTCCTGTTGGCGTCGGTGTGTTTGATCCACCACCACCTACACTCCCGGCGTTGCCTGAACCGCCTCCACCGCTTCCTCCACCCCCACCGGCACCACCCCCCGATCCGAAGGGGCTGCCGAGGTCCGTAAAATTCAGCGTTGTGGCGGTTGATCCAGTCACAGGGGCGGTAATTGTGAGCGCGGGTTTCCAGCAACCACCTGGCGAATTTGGGGTTGCTGGCGTTGTAGATGGAGATGGAAAAGGGTGGTGGTGATGGGGGTGGTGGGGGTTGAAGCCGAATCCTGCCGTCGCGACTAGTGTGGAGGCCAAGCTTACGACGTTAGGTTTACGGACAAGAAGGTGTGTAATGTCTGTCGTGAAGAGAGCCACTAGCAGTGACGGCTGCTACCTCATTGTGGCGTCGCGCGGCGTCTTGCACACAGACACGAAGTACAGCGGTAGCCAGACCCTCTCCTTCTGTATCCCTGCACACTAGCTGCTGTATCTGACTCTACACACGAACAACTTACGTCACAAGCGACATCTTCCAACTGTAATTCAATATTTGTTCTAAGTGTTTTAAATTTCTTCCAAAAATATCTTAAAATTAAATAAATCCGTCGTCACTCTGTCTACATGCACACTGCATCATCATTGTCTAGTACACTACAGTAATGTATTTTCCTCTCCGCAAAAGAAATTTTAAAAAATAAATTTATCCACTTAAATATTCAAACGTTAATTCTATTTAAAGGCGACGTTCCTTTCTTTTTGCTTCGTAATATACAGTATCAGCTTTACTGACAATAATTCAACTTAGATGTCCGCTTTAAACAATTCACTTCAGTAAATATTACAACAATAAATTCCACACCGCTATGTTTAACAATGATACATAAAAACAACTTCACAGATGCACAATAATAGCCGTCATTATTTCGGAATATAAACGACGGCAATTAGAGATGACGCGATTGGGTCAATTACACTGCGGATGGAGATACAAAACAAAACAAAAAATACCAAATCACACTCGCTGATGACAGAGACGGAAGAATCGTGTTTGTTGTTAGCACTGCACACATCGGGGTCTGTAATTGTTGCTATCTAAATACACAACTGCTGAATCACAACAATACGACATAATACCCTAACAATACTCGCACAAATCTTCCTCCTTTTTATCGTAAACTCAATTAAATGTGTAACGAAACCGCGTCACATTCCAATTCTTAATATCACTCGTCTCTGCTAACCACAAACAAAAAAAAAAAAGACTATAGCAAGCACAAGACGAAAATTGTCGTGTTGTAAGAAGGCTCCTGAAGATTATGACAGATAATAATGTACAATTGGCAGTGTGTAATGGCCGCCCTCGCTCGCTCCGCTCCTGCCACGCACTATCACACAACTACTTCCCTCTACAACGACTGCCTAGATCGTACTACTAACTCGCCTTAACTTCGCGTTACTCCCGCAAAGATACCGCCACCGTCCAACGGAGGCGGGGCTTCCTGCGTCCTGAAAGTTGTTTCTCCTCAAATCCGTGACGTTTTTACATCTCATTGGTTACAACGATTTACTTCGATTGGTTCGTATAGTTACCATTCTCTCCGCCCATTATGACGGGGCCAAGTGGAACTGCCTTTGTTAGACTTTGTGTCTGCCAAGGCGGGACGGAGGGAGAATATTTATGTAGAGGATCAGAGAATAGCGGAAAGGGCTTTAGGGATGTAGCGAGATGAACTGCCTGAGGTCATGACGGCTGCAGCGTTATTTATGCAGCTGCCAAACGGTACATCAGAAACACGCCTGCCTACATATTTGTCACACACAGGGCATTTCAAACCTGACAAGGTCGTTCCTCTGGGACATGACACTGCGTCCTGTGACCTATTGACCTTTGAACATGACGCCACTACGTTGCCTCGACAAGTCTGCGTCAGGCCACAAACTGAGAAAAAGGGTCTTACCCCTGAATAATGAAATCCTCGTTTACAAATCACGAAAACTTTAAACCTTAAAAAATTAAAGTTTTTCCCAGCCCACGCCATGAAGGCGCATGGGGAAAATGGAGGTACAGTTATGTTAAAAATTCTTAACCTTGGCTGTAGACCGCGGTAATTGTCCTTCGTAACCCCTGGGCAAAGAACACAGTGCCTATTGTTCTGGGCGTGTAGTAGAAGAGAAACGGCAATCAAACCCCGGATCGCCCCGCCCGTAGCTTAGGCGTTCTACCGACTGAGCTATCGTGGCTCTACTTAATATTTCATTAGTTTTATTAGCGTTATTTAAAGTTAGAAAATGGTACTTAAAAATAAAAAATATGCAGTTTCCGTACGTATTGGTAGACTGATAAACACAGTGACAGTATAACGAGCCTGCAACACATGTAGATGGAGTGAGGTCTGTGACAGTGCGGGTTGTGTGACCTCAAGGGGAAATATGGCGAAGGTAAGAGGAGCCTGAACCTTGCGTTGTTAGAGAGGAAATTAAAAAACAAAGGGAAACATAAATTTTGGATATATCATTTGCTGAATTCAAGGTATAAATGTGGCAAGATTACATTTTATTTAACCCTCTAAAGCCCAGTGGTTACTATACGTACCACCAGTTTAACATTCAAAATTCTACGTTCTACCCACACAGTGTATTTATGTGTTTTGTGTGGATCTCAGAACAAACAGCGATTATTTCACTGTACAACATTAACTGACTGGTTTGTATAACTGAGACGGAGTGTGTTTACTGCGTGGTACGGACTGTATTTATGTGTTTTGTGTGGATCTCAGAACAAACAGCGATTATTTCACTGTACAACATTAACTGACTGGTTTGTATAACTGAGACGGAGTGTGTTTACTGCGCGGTACGGACTGTATTTATGTGTTTTGTGTGGATCTCAGAACAAACAGCGATTATTTCACTGTACAACATTAACTGACTGGTTTGTATAACTGAGACGGAGTGTGTTTACTGCGCGGTACGGACTGTATTTATGTGTTTTGTGTGGATTCTCAGAACACACAGCGATTATTTCACTGTACAGCATTAACTGACTGGTTTGTATAACTGAGACGGAGTGTGTTTACTGCGCGGTACGGACTGTATTTATGTGTTTTGTGTGGATCTCAGAACACACAGCGATTATTTCACTGTACAACATTAACTGACTGGTTTGTATAACTGAGACGGAGTGTGTTTACTGCGCGGTACGGACTGTATTTATGTGTTTTGTGTGGATCTCAGAACAAACAGCGATTATTTCACTGTACAACATTAACTGACTGGTTTGTATAACTGAGACGGAGTGTGTTTACTGCGCGGTACGGACTGTATTTATGTGTTTTGTGTGGATCTCAGAACAAACAGCGATTATTTCACTGTACAACATTAACTGACTGGTTTGTATAACTGAGACGGAGTGTGTTTACTGCGCGGTACGGACTGTATTTATGTGTTTTGTGTGGATCTCAGAACAAACAGCGATTATTTCACTGTACAACATTAACTGACTGGTTTGTATAACTGAGACGGAGTGTGTTTACTGCGCGGTACGGACTGAGTCTTTATATAAAGTGTGTTTACTGCGCGGTACGAGCTGAGTCTTTATATATAATTCAGGTTAATCTTAGTGTTTAAAGTGTTAACGTATTTATATTGCTTCGTTCTTTCCAAGCATTTTCATTATCCAGTCAATGAATCAGCGGTACATTAATCCGTATATTCATAGTGTATTCACACCTCCTTCGCTTGCTAATATTTTGTGGCAAATAAAACTAAAACTACTGAATTAAGCGTTTTGAAACGAATTATAGCAACAACTGTGCTGTCGCCTTGACACTGCGCGGTCCCGCAGTGAAGCTACTTAAACCAAGATTGGAATAATCTGGGTTAATAACGAGATCAGTGTCAACGCGCTGTTCGTTATGCAGAAGTAAGCAGTAGTCTGAAGGTCGTGGAAACAGACTGGCATAGGCGACGATGTGTCTGTGGTTGTGGCGCGGCAAATTTGTGGCGCGACTGGTAGGTTGACAGCGTAATATTCCCTGACGCGCCACTGTGTCGGATAAGTCCCATTGTGAGGGATGTGTCCGCTGTGTCGCGCCGTCTTGTGTGGCGCCACACGCACGCCGCTGTCTTCACAGACAACTCAAGCCTCTTAATTTGCACAAATTCGACGTACGTGTTCAGGTCTATAAACTTCCAAAAAATTAAGTTACCTGAAAAGTTGTCGAATATGACTCACAGTCTGTTGGTATGCTGACAATGCTGAGGTATGCCATTTCCTCCTACTCTCATTTACAGAGTAAAGGTAAAGGTCACCCTAGAACAAGCCATAAAGGCTCAGAGGAGGAGAAGAGGTATAGCTCTACTCCTTCTTTAACCTCGGCGCAAGATGATGGTGGGTGGTCAACGCCACGCCCTGGCCGCTTTACCCCCAGGAATGACCCGGTACCCATTGTACAGGAGGCTGGGTAGGCCCCAGTGCCGGTCTGGACAGGTGCTGAAAATCTGGCCCCCACCGGGATTCGATCCCCGGACCGTCCAGCCCGTAGCGAGTCACTATACCGACTGAGCTATCGCGGCCCGCCATTTACAGAGTTTCCATAAACATGTTATAACTATAAACGAGAATCAAAAGCATACGTTCATCGCCCGGGGTAGGCCTATGTTTGCCTAGACGTGATTCTTGCCGCAGTTTGTTCGTTTTGTTCCCGCATTAACCGCAGACCCTTTCGGTCGCACTATGGCCCTGGGGTCGACTTAGCCTCTAACAGAAATGAGTACCAGGAATATTTCCTGTGGGGTAAAGGCGGCCGGTGCGTAGGGCTGACAACCTTACCACCTTCATGTGCCGATTGTCTATATATCTGTGAGCCTCAACCTCCTGGAACCCTAAGGGCCTGTCCAGGTCTGTAATGGGATTGCTTTACCTTTACCTTTACCCTTCTACAGCGTCGAAAGATAGCGTGACATTGAACACAGAACTGGAAGTGGTGGTGGCCTGTCTGACGTACGTCGTCTGGAGAAACTGAGGAAGAACACAATGACGTCAGTGAGGCTAGTGGATACCAGACGGAGGTTTGATGCCAGGAGCTGTAAACTACGGGGCAGGAAACGGGCAGGAAACGTGTACCTTGAACAGCAAAGTTTGTATTTTGTAGTCGGAACAAAAGGACATAAGGCACAGATTGCGTGGGGACAGGGAGGGTGTAGGGAGGGCGCGTAGGCAGCAGGGACTTAAGGACCAGGTCTTACCGACGATACATGCATGGAAAATTAGTCTATGAAAATCCGCAGTAGCTCAGTCAGTGTAGTGCCTAAGCTGGGGATGGATGATTGACGGTTCGTGGTTCTGTTCCGGGCAGAGTCAACAAAAGCCTCTCTGCCCCAAATATTCCACAACCGCTGTGGGGCCTACTTATCCTCCTACTCATGGTTGCCGGGTTCTATTTGCCGAGAGTAAAGCAACCGGAGTGTAAAGCTAAATACTTACCTCAAGACAGTGTCAAGGTTAAGAATGAATGGAGTTATACTTCCACTCCCCGAAACACTTTCATAGCGTGGTGCTTAATCAAGCAATTAAGCATACGGACAACAAAACCCTTCTTAGCCTGGCTATTATAAAGGCAGACCTAGCCCAGGCCCAGTACGTCGGAACCCTAAGGCGCTCCGCCAGTACCAATGTCTCGTTAGCTCTCGTTTTACGACAGCAATAAACGTCTTTACGACAGCTACAGCAGTCAGTGCGTGTTGCTGCTGGAGAGGCTAAGATGCAGATCTTACCGGAAGTAACAGGACCACTTCAAAAATGTGACGTCTGTCTACGTCCAGTTACGTTCCGTCGCTTAGCAACCGGGCGAGGCGCCAAACCTTGGCTGAGTGTCGCGACGTCTGTAACTGACGGACTACGGGATTGATTCTCACTTTCTGCATCATTTGTTTGCTCGGCGCTAATGTAGCATGCATTTATATAGCTGGCGTGGTAAAGACACTTAGTTGAACTGCTACTTTAAAAGCGCGGGAAAGAGGACGGGCACTGTAGCTAATCTTAGCCTGCTTAGAGGACGGAGCCTGTAGCTAATCTTAGCCTGCTTAGAGGACGGAGCCTGTAACTAATCTTAGCCTGCTTAGAGGACGGACCTGTAGCTAGTCTTAGCCTGCTTAGAGGACGGAGCCTGTAACTAATCTTAGCCTGCTTAGAGGACGGACCTGTAGCTAGTCTTAGCCTGCTTAGAGGACGGAGCCTGTAACTAATCTTAGCCTGCTTAGAGGACGGACCTGTAGCTAGTCTTAGCCTGCTTAGAGGACGAAGCCTGTAACTAATCTTAGCCTGCTTAGAGGACGGACCTGTAGCTAATCTTAGCCTGCTTAGAGGACGGAGCCTGTAACTAATCTTAGCCTGCTTAGAGGACGGAGCCTGTAGCTAGTCTTAGCCTGCTTAGAGGATGGAGCCTGTAACTAATCTTAGCCTGCTTAAAGGACGGACCCTGTAGCTAATCTTAGCCTGCTTAGAGGACGGAGCCTGTAACTAATCTTAGCCTGCTTACAAGACGGATTCTGTAACTAATCTTAGCCTGATTAGAGGACGGATCCTGTAGCTAATCTTAGCCTGCTTAGAGGACGGACACTGTAGCTAATCTTAGCCTGCTTAGAGGACGGAGCCTGTAACTAATCTTAGCCTGCTTAGAGGACGGGCCTGTAGCTAGTCTTAGCCTGCTTAGAGGATGGAGCCTGTAACTAATCTTAGCCTGCTTAAAGGACGGACCCTGTAGCTAATCTTAGCCTGCTTAGAGGACGGAGCCTGTAACTAATCTTAGCCTGCTTAGAAGACGGATTCTGTAACTAATCTTAGCCTGCTTAGAAGACGGATTCTGTAACTAATCTTAGCCTGATTAGA
The DNA here is from genome assembly GCA_021186555.1 of Reticulitermes speratus. NCBI lineage: Eukaryota > Metazoa > Arthropoda > Insecta > Blattodea > Rhinotermitidae > Reticulitermes > Reticulitermes speratus. The sequence goes on from JAJKFL010000026.1 coordinate 1,049,425, forward strand.
GGACGGACCCTGTAGCTAATCTTAGCCTGCTTAGAGGACGGAGCCTGTAACTAATCTTAGCCTCCTTAGAAGACGGATTCTGTAACCAATCTTAGCCTGATTAGAGGATGGACCCTGTAGCTAATCTTAGCCTGCTTAGAGGACGGACCCTGTAGCTAATTTTAGCATGCTTAGAGCTTATTCTGTGCTTAGCACTTTTCTTTGGACGAAATTTCATAAACGTTTGCGAACAAATACAAAAATTAAGTTATAACCAAATAGGCCTACACAAATTACGTGAACTAACATCTGCAAGCATTTTGTGTGTCGCTAGTCACGTGGCTGAGTTAAGCACTGCAGCAACAGACTGTTTTAAAGTCGCTTTACGGGAAGACTGAAGTGCTGAGCTTGGTGCAGCTGCCTGTCAATCTGTGCTTAGAAGTTGCGAGATATGCACTAAACATGGTAGAAAATATTTTGAAAAATTTCCGTAGCCCCTCACTGTCACTTTGTATTTGCGGTCAGTTGCCAACACATTTCTTCCCCCTGGAAAGTATAATCTCGGTACAGCGACTTGTGGCACACCCTGTATAAACACACGCCGAACAATATGAATCACGAAACTTCTCACTATGCAGTTCTGTCCAACCCCCCCCCCCCCCCCCCCCCCCCCCCCCCCGGGTCCAAATATTTTACTCGGCAGTTTATATTCCGCCTTTCCCAAGCAGCAACGCTGTACCAGACACAAATGACATTCATTTAAGCACGGACTGTGAACACCAAACGTTCCTTTACCCTGCGCCCTTAATAAGGTCCATATCTGTACCTTGTAAACAGTGTTGTGTCTGTTTACACCTGAATGGTCACGTCCCCTACTGTTACAATGACCAGGGTCAACAGAACACCTTGAAAGTTTCCTCAGAACCGCTGTGGAAACACATAACAAAGCCGTCTTCCTCTAAGGTAAAGTAGAGTTGTCCGGCACGCCATGAAGTGACGTGGGGCACTGGAGGTGTAACACCACTAATTCTTAACTTCGGCCCCGGCCGCTTTATCGCCCTATTGTAAATAGGAGCTACCGAAGTTAAGTGCAAGAAAGTTCTTCACATTAAGTAACATAGGTGAGTGGCTTATTGCCTGACCTTTTGAACTGCTGACGTCGTCACTGTCAGACATCTTGCAAACTCAGTTTACAATAACGTGACCAATCACGAGCAAATAGAATGCAACTCATCACAAATATTTCCCTGAGCGCTAAGGCTCCAGTCTTGCACTCGGCAGAAGCACCGACTGTCCTGTCCTGACGTGAGGATCACAGTGACCGCCATGGGGCCCTAGTGCTTAGACGGGGCTACAGACTTTACTGGCATAACTTGTGCAATTTGTGCTTCACTAGATACACTGCCGCGCACACAGGACAGATGATCTTAACACTGTAAACACGACGAATACCGTGACTTATATTTAAACATCCAGTCCTTACCGCGCAGTAAACACACTCCGTCTCAGTTATACAAACCAGTCAGTTAATGTTGTACAGTGAAATAATCGCTGTTTGTTCTGAGATCCACACAAAACACATAAATACAGTCCGTACCGCGCAGTAAACACACTCCGTCTCAGTTATACAAACCAGTCAGTTAATGTTGTACAGTGAAATAATCGCTGTTTGTTCTGAGATCCACACAAAACACATAAATACAGTCCGTACCGCGCAGTAAACACACTCCGTCTCAGTTATACAAACCAGTCAGTTAATGTTGTACAGTGAAATAATCGCTGTTTGTTCTGAGATCCACACAAAACACATAAATACAGTCCGTACCGCGCAGTAAACACACTCCGTCTCAGTTATACAAACCAGTCAGTTAATGTTGTACAGTGAAATAATCGCTGTTTGTTCTGAGATCCACACAAAACACATAAATACAGTCCGTACCGCGCAGTAAACACACTCCATCTCAGTTATACAAACCAGTCAGTTAATGCTGTACAGTGAAATAATCGCTGTTTGTTCTGAGATCCACACAAAACACATAAATACACTGTATGGGCAGAAAGTAGAATTTGTGAATGCTAAACATGGTGGTACATATAGTAACCACTGGGCTGTAAAGTGGTATCCTACAGTGTGGACTATGTAACAACCATCAAGCAAGCAGCCATACACAGGCCATGCAGCACAGTGCCTGTCATCACTACACACAGAACACGGGCGCAGCGAAAGCCGTGTAACTGACCGCAGTGTGCGTACCGCACGCACTACGCACTGTGTTCTTGATACACGCGCCCTCGCATTCTGCCCTTAGCAGCAGCTTGTCTTTACTTTGCAGCATGCAGGAGAGGCATCGGTCTCGGGGCGGCGGCGACTGTCTTAACTCCTGTAACAGTTATTTCTATTCTCACTAAGTTCTCTTTAACCTTTGACCCCATCCTGAGAGCGGACACAGTCACAGTCACAGTCACAGTCGCAGTCACACATTAACACTGTCCCTCCATCCCCGTAGAAATTGAACCCTGCCCCCAAATTTTTCGACTAAAATCCTTCGAGCATTTCTCAAATCCCCGATGCCTGCCAAGCTGCATTATTTCATCACCATGACTAAACATAGAGCTACGGTTCGAAATTTGTGGGTCGCGGACCCTCTGGAGGGCACAAGGTATTGCCTAAGTGGCCGTAAGGTTACCGAAATCGCCCTCAGTTTTCACGTAAGGTCACATCAAGCCTAGCTTCCTGTTGTTATTATTATTAACAATAATAATCTTATTATTGTTAATATTGTCGCGAAAAAATTGTGAATCCCTTTACAGCTGTTAAGGCTATATACAGTAGGCCCTGGATTTAACGGACTTATTGGGGGAAGGTGTGTCCGCTATTGCCGAAAGTCCGTTAAATTGAATGTATTTTAAAAACATATATTAATAACAAACTTACAATGTACAGGGTGTATCAAAATGTTATTATAATGTACATTCAGTAATTTATACACGTCACTAAAACAACTGTTACAAATACAAAAATAAATTTACGGCTGGAACCAAACTTTATTTCAATTTAAACACGTCAAATTTTTTGTCCGTTAAATCCAAATTCCGTTAAATCGAGGGCCTGCTGTATGAAAATTCTGTCATATTTTTTTCCGCACTAATGGGACTTAGACCTTGGAAACTAAACTACGTATCTATTGGAGGTCCATGAAAATTTGTTAATTTGAAAAACGGTCCTCACATTAGAACACTTCGGGTGAAGATAACAAATTATGATACTGATCGTTATGTTGCCCACCCTGCGCCTTAGTTGTCTCTTCGCTCCACATATTCTCTTAGTCAAACACAGCGGTACGCACATGTCCTGTCAGAAACTGGAATATCCACAGCAATGAGGCAGTGGAAATGGCTTTTCGTGAACGGTTGTTAAGAGCAAAGCCAGCATTCTACAGCGAGGATATTTTAAGCTCGTACGAAGAAAGGATGAATACTTCAGTGCGTCGTACATTGCGCTGAAAGTGATGATGATTGAGTATGATTATTGATTATGATGATTGAGTAGGATTATTGATTATGATGATTGAGTAGGATGATTGAGTATGATGATTGAGTAGGATTGAGTAGGATGATTGAGCAGGATGATTGAGTATGATTATTGATTATGATGATTGAGTATGATTATTGGTTATGATGATTGAGTAGGATTGAGTATGATGATTGAGTATGATGATTGAGTAGGATGATTGAGCAGGATGATTGAGCAGGATGATTGAGTAGGATGATTGAGCTACATGTAACCTTGTTAAGACCTACGGAGCCTTACGTAACGACATCTCTCGTGCAATCACAGCCAGAAACTATTTTCGCATTGATATTACTAACCAACTAACTAACTAACTAACTCCATGTAGCACAGTCCTTCTTGAGAAGCTAACAGTTCCTCAGCTAGTCAAGAAATTCCCCTCATTTTATGTAACCCAAGGTTCATTACCGCACTCACAACAGCCCGCCACCTGTCCCTATCCTGAGCCATATCAATCCAGTCCATGCCCCCCCCATCCCACTTCTTGAAGATCCATTTTAATATAATCCTCCCATCTACGTCTGGGTCTTCCAAGTGGTCTTCTTCCCTCAGGTTCTCCCACCAAAACCCTGTATGCAGCTATCGTATTGATATTACACAGCACGTAAAGTGACATGAACTATGCGGTCTTCAGGAGTATTACCGACGTTTCGGGACAAATGGTTTTCTTTCCTACTCGGACTCTTGATGCGTGAAGATGGGACCGATACGTTGTCCCGAAACGTCGGTAAACATTTACCGCACGACGCCGCGTAATACCCCAGAAGAACGGAGATCTCATCAACATCTCGGCTGAAGCCTGAATTCAAAGTAAAGTGACACGTGTGTAAAGTGACACGTGTGTAAAGTCTAACACTTGTGTTTCGTTTAACACAGTGTGTTGATATCGTACCTGCAGCAACTCCTGCTCAGTCGTACCGCCCGCAGTACTTGTGCCACTGTTCCCCGCACCGACACGTCGTCAGGTGAAGCCAGACGCCGTGCCGCTCCGCCCAGTGGCGCCAGCACTGACGATCCACCTCGGGGGTTGTGGTGGCCCTTCTGTGGCCGCTCTGAGGCCCTCCTATAAAAAATGACGCACTTTTAAAGTCTGCTTCATTCAGCTCGATGAAAAAGCATATAATGGAGCATAGTGCTGAGTTGAAGTGGGACAGCAACAGGCTAAGTCAGCGGTCGCTACACTTCTACAGACTTCAGCATATAATGGAGCAAAGTGCTGAGTTGAAGTGGGACAGCAACAGGCTAAGTCAGCGGTCGCTACACTTCTACAGACTTCAGCATATAATGGAGCAAAGTGCTGAGTTGAAGTGGGACAGGAACAGGCTAAGTCAGCGGTCGCTACACTTCTACAGACTTCAGCATATAATGGAGCATAGTGCTGAGTTGAAGTGGGACAGCAACAGGCTAAGTCAGCGGTCGCTACACTTCGACAGACTTCAGCATATAATGGAGCATAGTGCTGAGTTGAAGTGGGACAGCAACAGGCTGTCAGCGGTCGCTACACTTCTACAGACTTCAGCATATAATGGAGCATAGTGCTGAGTTGAAGTGGGACAGCAACAGGCTGTCAGCGGTCGCTACACTTCTACAGACTTCAGCATATAATGGAGCATAGTGCTGAGTTGAAGTGGGACAGCAACAGGCTGTCAGCGGTCGCTACACTTCGACAGACTTCAGCATATAATGGAGCATAGTGCTGAGTTGAAGTGGGACAGCAACAGGCTGTCAGCGGTCGCTACACTTCGACAGACTTCAGCATATAATGGAGCATAGTGCTGAGTTGAAGTGGGACAGCAACAGGCTAAGTCAGCGGTCGCTACACTTCGACAGACTTCAGCATATAATGGAGCATAGTGCTGAGTTGAAGTGGGACAGCAACAGGCTGTCAGCGGTCGCTACACTTCTACAGACTTCAGCATATAATGGAGCAACTATAGGAGGGTGAGATGGGTAGGACATGTAGCACGCATTGGGAAGAAGAGAAATACCTACAGAATTTTGTTGCTGAAATTGACGGAAAGGGACCAGTTGGAAGATCTAGGATTAAGTGTGACGATAATTTTAGAATGGATCTGAAATTGATAAGATAGGTGTGCATGATTGGATTAAACTGACCGAGAAATAAAGAGAAGAAGTATCGTGGGTTGAACCGCACTGTTGACAAGTACGAATAGGTTTGATGAAGCAAGGCTTCCTAGGATACAGTTATAATAGACGTCATTACAACGTTACATTGACAAATTTATGCCACTGAATTGTCGTCACTTTTCTACAAAACCCCTGAGGACAGAAGCAGTTCTCTTTGTCACATCTTGCAGTCAAATATTTCACTCTGACATTCGCAAAAATTCACGAACAGCAACTTCCACTTACTCACTATTTTCCGATTTTCAAAGATAATAAAACCACATTACTGTGCTACAAGCGATTATTCTGAAAGTCTGGTAGTGTTTTTTTTTTCGGTTACTCTGTTTTTTCACTACAATTACAATTATATGTGCCTATTACATGACGGTCAGGACCTTGCTCTGTGTCAAATTGTTCCTGGATGTTGGTTAAGGGCACAACGATTCAATAATGATGTGTATATGCATTGCTGTACTTGCTGTTGTACATAATACAGTTGTATTATTATTATTAGTATTATTATTATTATTATTATTATTATTCTGAAAGACACTGTCAGTGACATGCTTGTGAACTAATTGGGTCATGTCGAACACTGTCATGGCAGTTTATTTAACACTGTAAACACGAAACGTAAACTGTTTCATTTATAGACCCAGTTCGTACCGCGCAGTAAACACTTTTCATCTCGGTTACAAAAACAAATCAATTTACGTTATATAAGTCAAAAGTCGCTGTTTGTTGTAATATAAATACAAAACACATAAATACAGTGCGGGCAGAATGTAGAATTTGTGAGTGTTAAATGTAGTGGTACATATAGTGACCGTTAGGCTTTAAAAGGTTAAGTTTTATGACACACGGTACCTTATCCCATGTATATCCGCGCCTTTTCAAGCCAGATGGAGGCTTTGGTACTGGCCGACACCCCCTAGACAAGGAGTCCTACCAAATGTGTATAACAATGGTGTAGAAACTCGGTCCTTAGACCACGCATTGACACGTGTGTATTTAAGGCTACTTACGTACTGTACAAAGGCAAGTTTGTATGAAGATATAGAGTTAGATCAGCGGTACAGATACATTTATGCTTATCTTGGCACTAGTTGGCGCCCCGGCCGCTTTACCACCTGCGAGGTACCCTGTTACTCAATGCCTACTTACTGCACGTATCAGCAAGCACGTATCAAATCCTCTGTCCACTACAGCACGTACCAACAAACATAACTACAGTCGCTACGTTCTCGTATAAAGTACCGGAGATATATTTGGTTTCAGGCTTCCGCCGAGATGTTGATGGGATTTGCGCCCTACGCAGCGTGCAATGATAATCCTTTACCGACGTTTCGGGACAACGTATCGGTCCCATATTCAAGTGTCAAGAAGTCTTTTTATTCTTAACCCTTCTTGACTGTGCGCAGAATCACAAATGTTCATCCCTGCTTTGGCTCAGTAAACTTACTTACAACCCCTCTTACAATACAAAAGTACACTTGTTACACTCTTGCTTCACAGTAACCACGATAAATAAAAATCAGAAATTCCGCAGTACAAAATGGCAGGCCTTAGCGAGACAGATCGTCTACACTTGTGGTCGCAGCTCTTTGTGACTTGTGTTTTGGTGTGTCACTGTACAATTTGCAAGCTATAAGACACTGCCGTCTTTAATATTGTTAGGCGGATTTTAATATTATCCTCCCATCTACGCCTGGGTCTTCCAAGTGGTCTCCTTCCCTCAGGTCTCCCCACCAAAATCCTGTATGAACCTCTCCCCTCACCAATGCCTGCTACATGCCCCGCCCCACTCATTCTTCTTTATTTGATCACCCGAATAATATTTGGTGATCAGTACAGATCATTAAGTTCCTCGTTATGTAGTCTTCTCCACTCCCCTGTTACCCCGTCCCTGTTAGGCCCAAATACCCCCCTCAGCACCCTATTCTCGAACACCCTCAGCCTATGTTCCTCCCTCATGTGACAGACCAAGTTTCACACCCACACAAAACAACAACACAATTACAGTTCTGTATATCTTAATGTTTGTATGTTTGTACAGCAAACTGTAAGACACAAGATGCTGCACGAATGATAACAAGCATTACGTGACTTCTGTCTGAGCGCAAGAAGATCCTTAAAAGAATTAAGGTCGAATTTCTCTTAAATTTATTCGCTCCAACAAATTTTTAAAGCATGTTAACCAAAACATATACTACTGTAAACATATGCTGTAACATATACTACATATACTACTGTAAACATATGCTGTAACATATACTACATATACTACTGTAAACATATGCTGTAACATATACTATTGTAAACATATGCTGTAATATATACTACTGTAAACATATGCTGTAACATATACTACATATACTACTGTAAACATATGTTGTAACATATACTACATATCCTACTGTAAACATATGTTGTAACATATACTACATATCCTACTGTAAACATATGCTGTAACATATACTACATATACTACTGTAAACATATGCTGTAACATATACTACATATACTACTGTAAACATATGCTGTAACATATACTACATATACTACTGTAAACATATGTTGTAACATATACTACATATCCTACTGTAAACATATGCTGTAACATATACTACATATACTACTGTAAACATATGCTGTAACATATACTACTGTAAACATGTGCTGTAACATATACTACTGTAAACATGTGCTGTAACATATACTACTGTAAACATGTGCTGTAACATATACTACTGTAAACATGTGCTGTAACATATACTACTGTAAACATGTGCTGTAACATATACTACTGTAAACATGTGCTGTAACATATACTACTGTAAACATGTGCTGTAACATATACTACATATACTACTGTAAACATACACTGTAACATATACTACATATACTACTGTAAACATACACTGTAACATATACTACATATACTACTGTAAACATAAACTGTAACATATACTACATATACTACTGTAAACATATACTGTAACATATACTACATATACTACTGTAAACATACACTGTAACATATACTACATATACTACTGTAAACATATGCTGTAACATATACTACTGTAAACATGTGCTGTAACATATACTACTGTAAACATGTGCTGTAACATATACTACATATACTACTGTAAACATACACTGTAACATATACTACATATACTACTGTAAACATACACTGTAACATATACTACATATACTACTGTAAACATACACTGTAACATATACTACATATACTACTGTAAACATATGCTGTAACATATACTACTGTAAACATGTGCTGTAACATATACTACTGTAAACATGTGCTGTAACATATACTACATATACTACTGTAAACATACACTGTAACATATACTACATATACTACTGTAAACATACACTGTAACATATACTACATATACTACTGTAAACATGTGCTGTAACATATACTACATATACTACTGTAAACATACACTGTAACATATACTACATATACTACTGTAAACATACACTGTAACATATACTACATATACTACTGTAAACATACACTGTAACATATACTACATATACTACTGTAAACATACACTGTAACATATACTACATATACTACTGTAAACATACACTGTAACATATACTACATATACTACTGTAAACATACACTGTAACATATACTACATATACTACTGTAAACATATGCTGTAACATATACTACTGTAAACATGTGCTGTAACATATACTACTGTAAACATGTGCTGTAACATATACTACATATACTACTGTAAACATACACTGTAACATATACTACATATACTACTGTAAACATACACTGTAACATATACTACATATACTACTGTAAACATGTGCTGTAACATATACTACATATACTACTGTAAACATACACTGTAACATATACTACATATACTACTGTAAACATACACTGTAACATATACTACATATACTACTGTGAACCATCTCACCATCAGGCAAAGCGTTTTTTTTCAGTATTTTTCACTAATATTATTTTTATTTTTTCCTCTATAACTTTCGGTCCATGTACTAATTTTGGTTAAATTGGTGATCGGAAAAATTTTGTAAACTTTTTTCTTGTATACTGTACGTACTGTAAATTGTAATGTTCAGTGCATAATTTAAAAAAAGAGCCTGTTAAAATATACTGAGATACAGACTTAAGATTTGATAGGACAAAGACAAATGAATTGGAACTAACTGTACAAACTGTGTGCTGTCTTAAAGGCCTCGTTTTGACAAGTAGCAAGTTACCTCATTACCTACACTTACATAATTCTACACAGTACTGGTGACAGTACTTTGTTGATGCACTGCTCTACAAGCCGGAAGGTCGCGGGTTCGATTCCCGATGGTGTAATTGCGATTTTTCATTGACATAATCCTTCCGGCCGCACTATCGCCCTGGGGTCGACTCAGCCTCTAACACAAATGAGTACCAGGAGTGTTTCCTGGGGGATAAAGGCGGCCGGTGCTTAGGGCTGACAACCTTACCACCTTCATGTGCCAACTGTCTATAAATCTGTGAACCTCAACCTCCTGGAACCCTAAAGGCCTGTCCTGGCCTGTAATGGGATTGCTTTAGCTTTACGTCTGTAGTGCAAACTGCGCCGTCTGAAGGAAAAATGTGAGTGGGCTGTTTTAAGGGCGAAAGTAGGAAAGGGGACAAACGTACGAAACGTGCAAACGTACAAACGTACGAAACTTGCAAACGTACGAAACGTACAAACGTACGAAACGTGCAAACGTACGAAACGTGCAAACGTACGAAACGTACAAACGTACGAAACGTGCAAACGTACGAAACGTGCAAACGTACGAAACGTACAAACGTACGAAACGTGCAAACGTACGAAACGTGCAAACGTACGAAACGTGCAAACGTACAAAACGTGCAAACGTACGAAACGTACAAACGTACGAAACGTGCAAACGTACGAAACGTGCAAACGTACAAATGTACGAAACGTGCAAACGTACGAAACGTGCAAACGTACGAAACGTGCAAACGTACGAAACTTACAAAGGCACGGAAGGAAAGGTCAAAGGTGAGTACACGAAAGAAGACTGCCGTTTCAGATCAGTCGACATATCCACCAGTGCCAATAGTCTGTGAACCGAGCTAGCAAGTAGTCAGTGTCACACAGTGCATGTATCCAAGCGTGTATTGTGTACGCATTACACGCACATATACACGCATACCCCGACTTAAGACACTTCGCACATACGACGCTTTTCAATTGCCACCATGCCCCGACTTACACTTCGACTTACGACGCTTCGACTTACGACACTTCGCACATATGACGCTTTTCAATTGCCACCATGCCCCGACTTACACTTCGACTTACGACGCTTCGACTTACGACAATTCGCACTTACGACGCTTTTCAATAGCCACCATGCCCCGAACTTGAGGCGCTTGCTTCGCAGTTACGACACCTTAGCGACATGACGCTACCGTTCGCATCGGCTTCCACCACTTGGCGTCGCTGTCGTCAGTTCGCTTACAAAGACGTTTCGCTCTGCATCTCTGTGATACGCTCTGTGATTAAGTGAATATTATTAAACTGTTTATATTGTAAATTTTATTTTGCTTTTTTGTTGTGATTGAAATTTAAAAAAATCATAATAATGGCAGATAAAAGTGGAAAGAAAAGACGCAAAAGATCAGAACTATTAAACTCAGTAAGGACGGTGTTTCAAATAGTGAGGCTATTTGCCGTAGGCTAGACTTAGCGCGCAGTACTGTCGTTACTGTGCATGCATCGATAAGTGAAAAAAATGCATTGCTTCGAGTTACGACGATTTTCGAGTTACAACAGTGGTCTGGAACCTAACATGTCGTAAGTGCGGGGTATGCCTGTATAACATTTCCTAATGCTGCGAGATATGCCATACAGTTCAATGTGACAGACATTCCCGAGGGTAAAGGTCAGCTGACAGGCCGTCACGTGACCAGCTGGGCGTTAGCGCGTCACATGCTGGCAGTAGCAGTAAGGCAGTAGCAAGGGAGGTGCTTTCACCCCCCCCCCCCAAAATTATTTATATTTGTGTGGCTTTGGCTTATGTCTTGGCGGCCTCACTTATACATCACTCATGACGTCACTCAGTTCAGCACCAACTTCACTCTCAAGCAGCTACGTGCTACGTGCCAAACTTATCAGACGATACGCTCCTTATAGTGCATAGCAAGTTGTTTGTCCGTGGGGCTGCCAACCAAAACTGCGGGTAAGAGCCCCAGGCACCCCCTAAATAGGGCGCTGGGAGGGGGGCAGATTTGTCTTGAAGCATGGTACAGAAGACTAATTCCTTGACCCCCTTCCGGGAACCGAAGCACTATTCCTCGGATGCCCAGCGCGTAGCCTAGTCACTATACCTGCTGAGCTACCCCATATCCCAAATTGTCAGAGCATTTTGTACGAGACGCTACCAGACGAACTGTCAGACCACTTAGAAGCTGTGCAACAGGGAGACTGTCGGTTTCGAGGAGATGTCAGAAAGCATAAACATATTGCTGAGGCCCCCTCTGGGGTAGGTAGGTTGCTTCGAACACGCGACTGTTCTTGGAACCGTGCGTGCAGCTACTTGGGCCTAATTGGGCCCTCCAGACGTGTGAAAATAATGGGGCGTCGGGTTACAGCCGCTTGGGTAGACAGCCACGAGATTAGCACTCATGCGAGGCCTGTCAGTATGTCTGCATTATCCTAACAAGTCCCCACAACTGTCAGTATGTCTGCATTATCCTAACAAGTCCCCACAACTGTCAGTATGTCTGCATTATCCTAACAAGTCCCCACAACTGTCAGTATGTCTGCATTATCCTAACAAGTCCCCACAACTGTCAGTATGTCTGCATTATCCTAACAAGTCCCACAACTGTCAGTATGTCTGCATTATCCTAACAAGTCCCCACAACTGTCAGTATGTCTGCATTATCCTAACAAGTCCCCACAACTGTCAGTATGTCTGCATTATCCTAACAAGTCCCCACAACTGTCAGTATGTCTGCATTATCCTAACAAGTCCCCACAACTGTCAGTATGTCTGCATTATCCTAACACGTGTCCCAATCTGTCGAAATGTGACAGTACAATCCTAAACATCCTAGCAGCTCCCATTAGGGGAAGACGAATTATCAGTTACACGTTTCGGCCGCTTTGCACCTGAGGCAATTGTTACCGGTACAGTCTGTACCGACACGTAAACCTATTACTGTCAGTTTAGACTGTCATGGCCGTCAGTAAGAAGACTGAGGCCTTCTGAGGCCCCACGCTTGTAACTTTAGTAGACAGGAAAAACGTCGGCAAATTCTGCCCCAATTTTCGTGTTACAAAACACACTTTTCTTCCATTAGGACGTTGGTCACTAAATACCAGAAGGCACGGCGTCACAGCACAGATGACGTGAAGCTGAAAAATATTTCAGTGCTTGTTGGCAACCGAAACAGACTAACCTGTCAGTAGAATTAAGAAGAGTTGGCCAAAGTTGATAGTGAGGAGCTGCACGATTGGCACTGCTCACGGAACGTAATTTGGTGGGGGGCATGTGGCACGTATGGGGGACAAGACAAATGCATGCAGACTTTGAGTGAGGAAACCTAAAAGAACGAAGCCATTTAGAAGGCAAAGACTTACACAAGAGAATAATATTAAGAGAGATCTTGAAGCAGAAACTGGGATGGAGTGGACAGCGGGCTTTTGTGAGCACGGCTATGAAACTTCTGGTACCATAAAACGTGGGGAAATTCTTGACTAGCTAAGAAAGTGTCAGCATGTGAACGGGAACTTTGCTTCGTTAAGTTAGGGTGCTTAGTCAGTCACAAATACTTATGTCACAGTACATGTCACAGTATATGCCACAGTATATGTCACAGTATATGTCACAGTATATGTCACAGTGTATGTCACAGTATATGTCACAGTGTATGTCACAGTATATGTCACAGTATATGTCACAGTACATGTCACAGTATATGCCACAGTATATGTCACAGTATATGGCACAGTATATGTCACAGTATATGTCACAGTGTATGTCACAGTATATGTCACAGTATGTCACAGTACATGTCACAGTATATGCCACAGTATATGTCACAGTATATGTCACAGTATATGTCACAGCATATGTCACAGTATATGTCACAGTATATGTCACAGTATATGTCACAGTATATGTCACAGTATATGTCACAGCATATGTCACAGCATATGTCACAGTATATGTCACAGCATATGTCACAGTATATGTCACAGTATATGTCACAGTGTATGTCACAGTATATGTCACAGTACATGTCACAGTACATGTCACAGTATATGCCACAGTATATGTCACAGTATATGTCACAGCATATGTCACAGTATATGTCACAGTATATGTCACAGTATATGCCACAGTATATGTCACAGTATATGGCACAGTATATGTCACAGTATATGTCACATTATATCCACCGTGTAATTTGATAATAATTCACAAAACCAACAAACGCGCTATATTACCAAGTATTGTTCAATATCACCTACACAGGTTTCGGCTCCAGTTGAACCATCTTCAGGGGTCAAGGTTACATTCATATTACATCCGTTAGTTAATGTGATATATATATATATATATATATACACCACAATATAAAGTCAAGTTACTGTCACAGTAACACGCTACAGTGTATAAAGTTACGTTGTTTTATACACAGTAGCGTGTTACTGTGACAGTAACTTGACTTTATATATATATATATATATATATATATATATATATCGTCTGATTAACTAACGGATGTAATATGAATGTAACTTTGACCCCATGAAGATGGTTCGACTGGAGCCGAAACATATGTAGGGGCTATTGAACAATACTTGATAATATAACGTATGCAGATAGTCTATCAATGTATGTAAAGATGTTGCAAGTTTAACTGCGGCAGCTGACATGTTGCACTGGCTGACATTGGGGAATTAGGCTTTGTTGTTCTAATTTGGCAAACAGCTTACTTGTTCTGGAAAGGACTGGACGGGAGAACAGTAGATGTGAAATTGACGTACAAACGTGAAAACGTAAGTCGCGCTAAACAGAGAAGTACATTTGTTTACTGCTAGTGTCACACGGACAAGAAAATTACAGAAGATGAAATATGTCGTTAAGTCCGTTTTAATATTGCCCAAAGCCGTGCATTAAGGTGACAAATGTCAGCAGAGTTGGAGCTAGCTGACTTACACTGAGGCTGGTCTACAATATAACGTTATATCTGACAGCAATGCACGGTTCTGTGACACACGCGAACGCAATAAAACGTGATTCATCGCAAGCAACGTCACGAATTTCTGAGTGAGTCCTACTTTAAGGTGGTAAACTTGCTTTTATACAAATTACAAGAAAATTGCTTTAGTAACATGACCGCAGTGGTGACAATTCAACCCTCTAAAGCCCAGTGGTCACTATATGTACCACCATGTTTAACATTCAACAATTCTACGTTCTGCCCACACACTGTATTTATGTGTTTTGTGTGGATCTCAGAACAAACAGCGATTATTTCACTGTACAGCATTAACTGACTGGTTTGTATAACTGAGACGGAGTGTGTTTACTGCGCGGTACGGACTGTATTTATGTGTTTTGTGTGGATCTCAGAACAAACAGCGATTATTTCACTGTACAGCATTAACTGACTGGTTTGTATAACTGAGACGGAGTGTGTTTACTGCGCGGTACGGACTGTATTTATGTGTTTTGTGTGGATCTCAGAACAAACAGCGATTATTTCACTGTACAACATTAACTGACTGGTTTGTATAACTGAGACGGAGTGTGTTTACTGCGCGGTACGGACTGTATTTATGTGTTTTGTGTGGATCTCAGAACAAACAGCGATTATTTCATTGTACAACATTAACTGACTGGTTTGTATAACTGAGACGGAGTGTGTTTACTGCGCGGTACGGACTGTATTTATGTGTTTTGTGTGGATCTCAGAACAAACAGCGATTATTTCACTGTACAGCATTAACTGACTGGTTTGTATAACTGAGACGGAGTGTGTTTACTGCGCGGTACGGACTGTATTTATGTGTTTTGTGTGGATCTCAGAACAAACAGCGATTATTTCACTGTACAACATTAACTGACTGGTTTGTATAACTGAGACGGAGTGTGTTTACTGCGCGGTACGGACTGTATTTATGTGTTTTGTGTGGATCTCAGAACAAACAGCGATTATTTCACTGTACAGCATTAACTGACTGGTTTGTATAACTGAGACGGAGTGTGTTTACTGCGCGGTACGGACTGTATTTATGTGTTTTGTGTGGATCTCAGAACAAACAGCGATTATTTCACTGTACAGCATTAACTGACTGGTTTGTATAACTGAGACGGAGTGTGTTTACTGCGCGGTACGGACTGTATTTATGTGTTTTGTGTGGATCTCAGAACAAACAGCGATTATTTCACTGTACAACATTAACTGACTGGTTTGTATAACTGAGACGGAGTGTGTTTACTGCGCGGTACGGACTGTATGTTTATGTAAAGTGTGTTTACTGCGCGGTACGGACTGGGTGTTTATGTAAAGTGTGTTTACTGCGCGGTACGAGCTGAATATTTATATAATAGTATAATTCAGGTTAATCACAGTCTTCAAAGGACTGTAAATAGCCGGAAATGCTCCTAGAGCAAGATAAATGAAATAATTTTAGTAAGAAATATCGGAAGATTACGTTAAATAAAGAAACTAAGTTATGCCTAAGGAGCTGCAGTAAACAAAAGCAGAAGACTGCAGACACAAGATGCTGACCGAACCGAACAGAACGGACAGTTATGTGACTGAGCAAGTTTGTATTTATTGAGAATCGAAAAATAAGGAGAGCCAGACATATATAAACAACTCAAAGTTGTCCACGAATTTGAAGTGTTTAGCCCTCACAATGGTGGTGCTTATTGCTACCATCATGTGGTGTCGGTCATAGACGAGTATGGAGTATTGGTGGAATAACACTGGCAGGGGAATACCGAAGTATTCGGAGAGAAACCTGTCCCAGTAGCACTCTCTGCGCCACAAACCCCACTTGAACTGACCCGGGATCGAAACCGTCCTCCGCTATGAAAGCCCGGAGACTAACCGCCTGAGCCATGGCACGGCACCAGCAACCTCTCCTTCCATAGAGAGAGCAGTCGCCATGAAACGCCACTGCCACTCCCGATAACCCAACGTCTCCAGGATCGCCGCGTGATCGAGTTGCATTTTGTAGTCTGCGAAGTCGATTGTGAGAAATGTTTGTTTCTTAGAAGCGTATCAAACTGAGCTGTTGAGAGGCACAACTGGACGCAGCAACAACAGACAACATCTCGTTACTTGCAACGCTCATAATGAAGGTAGCAGCTCCGACTGACGGGTGCCTTTGACGGGAGGGTCATGGCAGCCTACCGAATACAAAAGCGTACAATTTAAATAACTATGTGGATACATTATAGAACGTGACGCCGTGTAGTCTGGAAGAAATTCACGTGCATGATCAGAGCAGGAGAATACAGGATGTCCCAAAATGAATATGCCAACAAGAGAGTCAAGTGACTTTAATGTAACAGAAATAATTTGCAGGTTTCACAAGAACAAAGCATCAGATCCCAAAACCTTACACGAGCTTTCTTCCAGCACATTATAATTCCAGTCTCTTATTCCAAAGAGCTTTCTTCCAGCACATTATAATTCCAGTCTCTTATTCCAAAGAGCTTTCTTCCAGCACATTATAATTCCAGTCTCTTATTCCAAAGAGCTTTCTTCCAGCACATTATAATTCCAGTCTCTTATTCCAAAGAGCTTTCTTCCAGCACATTATAACCCCAGTCTCTTATTCCAAAGAGCTTTCTTCCAGCACATTATAACCCCAGTCTCTTATTCCAAAGAGCTTTCTTCCAGCACATTATAACCCCAGTCTCTTATTCCAAAGAGCTTTCTTCCAGCACTTATAACTCCAGTCTCTTATTCCAAAGAGCTTTCTTCCAGCACATTATAACCCCAGTCTCTTATTCCAAAGAGCTTTCTTCCAGCACATTATAACCCCAGTCTCTTATTCCAAAGAGCTTTCTTCCAGCACATTATAACTCCAGTTCTTATTCCAAAGAGCTTTCTTCCAGCACATTATAACTCCAGTATCTTATTCCAAAGAGCTTTCTTCCAGCACATTATAACCCCAGTCTCTTATTCCAAAGAGCTTTCTTCCAGCACATTATAACTCCAGTATCTTATTCCAAAGAGCTTTCTTCCAGCACATTATAACTCCAGTATCTTATTCCAAAGAGCTTTCTTCCAGCACATTATAACTCCAGTATCTTATTCCAAAGAGCTTTCTTCCAGCACATTTATAACCCAGTCTCTTATTCCAAAGAGCTTTCTTCCAGCACATTATAACTCCAGTATCTTATTCCAAAGAGCTTTCTTCCAGCACATTATAACCCAGTCTCTTATTCCAAAGAGCTTTCTTCCAGCACATTATAACCCAGTCTCTTATTCCAAAGAGCTTTCTTCCAGCACATTATAACTCCAGTATCTTATTCCAAAGAGCTTTCTTCCAGCACATTATAACCCCAGTCTCTTATTCCAAAGAGCTTTCTTCCAGCACATTATAACTCCAGTCTCTTATTCCAAAGAGCTTTCTTCCAGCACATTATAACCCAGTCTCTTATTCCAAAGAGCTTTCTTCCAGCACATTATAATCCAGTTCTTATTCCAAAGAGCTTTCTTCCAGCACATTATAACCCCAGTCTCTTATTCCAAAGAGCTTTCTTCCAGCACATTATAATCCCAGTCTCTTATTCCAAAGAGCTTTCTTCCAGCACATTATAATCCCAGTCTCTTATTCCAATGAGCTTTCTTCCAGCACATTATAACCCCAGTCTCTTATTCCAATGAGCTTTCTTCCAGCACATTATAACCCCAGTCTCTTATTCCAAAGAGCTTTCTTCCAGCACATTATAACCCCAGTCTCTTATTCCAAAGAGCTTTCTTCCAGCACATTATAATCCCAGTCTTTTTATTCCAATGAGCTTTCTTCCAGCACATTATAACCCCAGTCTCTTATTCCAATGAGCTTTCTTCCAGCACATTAAAACCCCAGTCTCTTATTCCAAAGAGCTTTCTTCCAGCACATTATAACCCAGTCTCTTATTCCAATGAGCTTTCTTCCAGCACATTATAATCCAGTCTCTTATTCCAATGAGCTTTCTTCCAGCACATTATAACCCCAGTCTCTTATTCCAAAGAGCTTTCTTCCAGCACATTATAACCCCAGTCTCTTATTCCAAAGAGCTTTCTTCCAGCACATTATAACCCCAGTCTCTTATTCCAAGAGCTTTCTTCCAGCACATTATAACCCCAGTCTCTTATTCCAAAGAGCTTTCTTCCAGCACATTATAACCCGTCTCTTATTCCAAAGAGCTTTCTTCCAGCACACTATAACCCCAGTCCTTATACCAAAGAGCTTTCTTCCAGCACACTATAACCCCAGTCTCTTATTCCAAAGAGCTTTCTTCCAGCACATTATAACCCCAGTCTCTTATTCCAAAGAGCTTTCTTCCAGCACATTATAACTCCCAGTCTCTTATTCCAAAGAGCTTTCTTCCAGCACATTATAACCCCGTCTCTTATTCCAAAGAGCTTTCTTCCAGCACACTATAACCCAGTCTCTTATTACCAAAGAGCTTTCTTCCAGCACATATTAACCCCAGTCTCTTATTACCAAAGAGCTTTCTTCCAGCACATATAACCCCAGTCTCTTATTCCAAAGACTTCCTTCCAGCACGACAGCTTGGCCTTCGCTCTCCGCCATATTGAAATGCTCTTTTAAGTGAAATTTCTTCGTAACTTGATTGATAGATATGGACCTTGAATTGGCCGGCCACTTTGTCCGACTGTTACACGTGTGCTAGTTCTGTTTATTGGCTAGACTGTAACTGATTGTATACAGAGTGACGCCTGCAAGTTTACTGACACTCGAGACGTCCAGACAGTACGGTGGTTAACGTACCTGCATAACATGTACGTACAGACAGTACGGTGTAACCTACTGACTGACATGTTTTCTTCTGAAATCAGTCATCATTTCAGTTACCGATAAAGTTACTTGACTTTCCTCTTTGCTACATTAATTTTGGAACAAGCTGCCTATTTACAGGCGACAGTTTATGCCTATATTGGAGATCATTATTTTATATGACAATTGTTTGCCATTGTTATCGGCTAGCTTATCATATTCACGTAGTACACCACCGACACACGAGAGCATGAATATACAGTTAAAGTAACAAATATATTTTTCACGATAACTAAAGATGCTGTATAATGTGACAACATGTAATTCCACACTGAATCTGGAGGCAGTATTTCCTCCATGTTTTTACGTTTCTACAAGATTACACTGCTTTACATCTGTAACTCTTCGTAGTCGCTGACATTATGTACAATTTACATGCATTTGCATTAAGCTAATTAGATAATAATTAGGAGAGTTAGGCCCTGGAGGACATTGACACCGTCCATTCTGGAAGATAACTGCAGCCTCTCGCAAGTGCCACTCCCGTGGTGCACAATAATGCGCAATTAATGAGGCCAAACTTATTTCTATACTCAACCAACCACTCCCCCGTTTTCAACCTGCTACCTACTCCAACCCCCCAAACCCCCCGCCACCGCGACAACCATTCATCCCGGCCCTCAACCATCGATCGTTTTCCAGAATATGGTCTGCGGGCACTGGGCCTCTGAGCCTTGCTGTCTGAATTACTGTCTTGACTGCGGGCACTGCGCCTCTGAGCCTTGCTGTCTGAATTACTGTCTTGACTGCGGGCACTGCGCCTCTGAGCCTTGCTGTCTGAATTACTGTCTTGACTGCGGCACTGCGCCTCTGAGCCTTGCTGTCTGAATTACTGTCTTGACTGCGGGCACTGCGCCTCTGAGCCTTGCTGTCTGAATTACTGTCTTGACTGCGGGCACTGCGCCTCTGAGCCTTGCTGTCTGAATTACTGTCTTGACTGCGGGCACTGCGCCTCTGAGCCTTGCTGTCTGAATTACTGTCTTGACTGCGGGCACTGCGCCTCTGAGCCTTGCTGTCTGAATTACTGTCTTGACTGCGGGCACTGCGCCTCTGAGCCTTGCTGTCTGAATTACTGTCTTGACTGCGGGCACTGCGCCTCTGAGCCTTGCTGTCTGAATTACTGTCTTGACTGCGGGCACTGCGCCTCTGAGCCTTGCTGTCTGAATTACTGTCTTGACTGCGGGCACTGCGCCTCTGAGCCTTGCTGTCTGAATTACTGTCTTGACTGCGGGCACTGCGCCTCTGAGCCTTGCTGTCTGAATTACTGTCTTGACTGCGGGCACTGGCGCCTCTGAGCCTTGCTGTTCTGAATTACTGTCTTGACTGCGGGCACTGCGCCTCTGAGCCTTGCTGTCTGAATTACTGTCTTGACTGCGGGCACTGGCCTCTGAGCCTTGCTGTCTGAATTACTGTCTTGACTGCGGGCACTGCGCCTCTGAGCCTTGCTGTCTGAATTACTGTCTTGACTGCGGGCACTGCGCCTCTGAGCCTTGCTGTCTGAATTACTGTCTTGACTGCGGGCACTGCGCCTCTGAGCCTTGCTGTCTGAATTACTGTCTTGACTGCGGGCACTGGCCTCTGAGCCTTGCTGTCTGAATTACTGTCTTGACTGCGGGCACTGCGCCTCTGAGCCTTGCTGTCTGAATTACTGTCTTGACTGCGGGCACTGGCCTCTGAGCTTGCTGTCTGAATTACTGTCTTGACTGCGGGCACTGCGCCTCTGAGCCTTGCTGTCTGAATTACTGTCTTGACTGCGGGCACTGCGCCTCTGAGCCTTGCTGTCTGAATACTGTCTTGACTGCGGGCACTGCGCCTCTGAGCCTTGCTGTCTGAATTACTGTCTTGACTGCGGCACTGGCCTGAGCCTTGCTGTCTGAATTACTGTCTTGACTGCGGCATGCGCCTCTGAGCCTTGCTGTCTGAATTACTGTCTTGACTGCGGCACTGCGCCTCTGAGCTTGCTGTCTGAATTACTGTCTTGACTGCGGGCACTGCGCCTCTGAGCTTGCTGTCTGAATTACTGTCTTGACTGCGGCACTGCGCCTCTGAGCCTTGCTGTCTGAATTACTGTCTTGACTGCGGCACTGCGCCTTGAGCGTTGCTGTCTGAATTACTGTCTGACTGCGGCACTGCGCCTTGAGCTGCTGTCGAATACTGCTTGACTGCGGCACTGCCTTCTGAGCCTTGCTGTCTGAATTACTGTCTTGACTGCGGCATGCGCCTCTGAGCGTTGCTGTCTGAATTACTGTCTTGACTGCGGCATGCGCCTCTGAGCCTTGCTGTCTGAATTACTGTCTTGACTGCGGCACTGCGCCTCTGAGCTTGCTGTCTGAATTACTGTCTTGACTGCGGGCACTGCGCCTCTGAGCTTGCTGTCTGAATTACTGTCTTGACTGCGGCACTGCGCCTCTGAGCTTGCTGTCTGAATTACTGTCTTGACTGCGGGCACTGCGCCTCTGAGCCTTGCTGTCTGAATTACTGTCTTGACTGCGGCACTGCGCCTCTGAGCCTTGCTGTCTGAATTACTGTTTGACTGCGGGCACTGCGCCTCTGAGCTTGCTGTCTGAATTACTGTCTTGACTGCGGCACTGCGCCTCTGAGCTTGCTTGATTGTCTGAATTAACTGTCTTGCTGCGGGGCACTGCGCCTCTGAGCCTTGCTGTCTGAATTACTGTCTTGACTGCGGGCACTGCGCCTGAGCCTTGCTGTCTGAATTACTGTCTTGACTGCGGGCACTGCGCCTCTGAGCTTGCTGTCTGAATTACTGTCTTGACTGCGGGCACTGCGCCTCTGAGCCTTGTGTCTGAATTACTGTCTTGACTGCGGCACTGCGCCTCTGAGCTTGCTGTCTGAATTACTGTCTTGACTGCGGGCACTGGCCTCTGAGCGTTGCTGTCTGAATTACTGTCTTGACTGCGGGCACTGCGCCTCTGAGCCTTGCTGTCTGAATTACTGTCTTGACTGCGGCACTGCGCCTCTGAGCTTGCTGTCTGAATTACTGTCTTGACTGCGGGCACTGCGCCTCTGAGCCTTGCTGTCTGAAGTTGACTCGGACTGCCTTGACTGCTGTCTGATATGTCTGACTGCGGCACTGCGCCTCTGAGCCTTGCTGTCTGAATTACTGTCTTGATGCGGGCACTGCGCCTCTGAGCTTGCTGTCTGAATACTGTCTTGACTGCGGGCACTGCGCCTCTGAGCTTGCTGTCTGATTACTGTCTTGACTGCGGGCACTGCCTCTGAGCCTTGCTGTCTGAATTACTGTCTTGACTGCGGGCACTGCGCCTCTGAGCTTGCTGTCTGAATTACTGTCTTGACTGCGGGCACTGCGCCTCTGAGCTTGCTGTCTGAATTATGTCTGACTGCGGGCACTGCGCTCTGACGTTGCTGTCTGAATTATGTCTTGACTGCGGGCACTGCGCTTGACCTGTGTCTGATTACTGTCTTGACTGCGGGCACTGCGCCTCTGAGCCTTGCTGTCTGAATATGTCTTGACTGCGGGCACTGCGCCTCTGAGCTTGCTGTCTGAATTACTGTCTTGACTGCGGGCACTGCGCTCTGAGTTGCTGTCTGATAGTGTCTGTGTGGCATGCGTGTGACTGTGCAGTGTGATGGTGTTTGTGCGGTGCGTGTGACTGTGTGTACTGTGTGGCAGTTGACTGTGTGTACTGTGTGGCAGGTTGACTGTGTTGTACTGTGTGGCAGGTGACTGTTGTTACTGTGTGGCAGTGTGACTGGTGTGTGTACTGTGTGCGGGACTGGTTGTGCTTTGGCGTTGAACTGTTGTGGCTGGTGGCTTGTGACTGATTGTCTGTGTGGCAGGTGACTGTGTTGTATGTGTGGCATGTGACTGGTGTGTCTGTGTGCAGGGACTGCGCCTCTGAGCCTTGCTGTCTGATTATGTCTGACTGCGGGCACTGCGCCTCTGAGCTTTGCTGCTGAATTCTGTCTTGACTGCGGGCACTGCGCATCTGACGTTGCTGTCTCAAGCAGTGTGGCAGTGTGACTGATGTGTACTGTGTGGCAGTGTGACTGGTGTGTGCTGTGTGGCTGTGTGACTGATGTGTACTGTGTGGCAGTGTGACTGGTGTGTACTGTGTGGCAGTGTGACTGGTGTGTACTGTGTGGCAGTGTGACTGGTGTGTACTGTGTGGCAGTGTGACTGGTGTGTACTGTGTGGCAGTGTGACTGGTGTGTGCTGTGTGGCAGTGTGACTGGTGTGTGCTGTGTGGCTGTGTGACTGATGTGTACTGTGTGGCAGTGTGACTGGTGTGTACTGTGTGGCAGTGTGACTGGTGTGTACTGTTGTGGCAGTGTGACTGGTGTGTACTGTGTGGCAGTGTGACTGGTGTGTACTGTGTGGCAGTGTGACTGGTGTGTACTGTGTGGCAGTGTGACTGTTGTGTGCTGTGTGGCAGTGTGACTGGTGTGTACTGTGTGGCAGTGTGACTGGTGTGTGTGTGGCAGTGTGACTGGTGTGTACTGTGTGGCAGTGTGGACTGGTGTGTACTGTGTGGCAGTGTGACTGTTGTGTGCTGTGTGGCAGTGTGACTGGTGTGTACTGTGTGGCAGTGTGACTGTGTGGTGTGTGACTGTGTGTGGCAGTGTGACTGTGTTGTGTGACTGTGTGGCAGTGTGACTGGTGTGTGCTGTGTGGAGTGTATGGTGTGTTACTGTGTGGCAGTGTGACTGGTGTTACTGGTGCAGTGTGACTGTGTGGGCAGTGTGACTGGTGTGTACTGTGTGGCAGTGTGACTGTGGTCTGGTGTGATGTGTGTGCTGTTGAGTGGACTGGTGTGTACTGTGTGGCAGTGTGACTGGTGTGTCTGTGTGGCAGTGTTGACTGGTGTGACTGTGTGGCAGTGTGACTGGTGTGTCTGTGTGGCAGTGTGACTGGTGTGTCTGTGTGGGCGTGTGTGATGTGTGTGTCTGTGTGGCAGTGTGACTGGTGTGTACTGTGTGGCAGTGTGACTGGTGTGTCTGTGTGGCAGTGTGACTGGTGTGTGCTGTGTGCAGTGTGACTGGTGTGTCTGTGTGGCAGTGTGACTGGTGTGGTACTGTGTGGCAGTGTGACTGGTGTGTCTGTGTGGCAGTGTGCGGTGTGTCTGTGTGGCAGTGTGACTGGTGTGTGCTGTGTGGCAGTGTGACTGGTGTGTACTGTGTGGCGTGTGACTGGTGTGTACTGTGTGGCAGTGTGACTGTGTGTCTGTGTGGCAGGTTGGTGATGGGGTGTACTGTGTGTTGGGCAGTGTGACTGGTGTGTCTGTGTGGCAGTGTGACTGTGTGTACTGTGTGGCAGTGTGACTGGTGTGTACTGTGTGGCAGTGTGATGCTGTGTGTGTACTGTGTGGCGTGTGACTGGTGTGTCTGTGTGGCAGTGTGACTGGTGTGTCTGTGTGCAGTGTGACTGGTGTGTGCTGTGTGGCAGTGTGACTGGTGTGTACTGTGTGGCAGTGTGACTGGTGTGTGCTGTGTGGCAGTGTGACTGTGTGTCTGTGTGGCAGTGTGACTGGTGTGTGCTGTGTGGCAGTGTGCTGGTGTGTCTGTGTGGCAGTGTGACTGTGTGTATTGTGGCAGTGTGACTGTGTGTTACTGTGTGGCAGTGTGACTGGTGTGTACTGTGTGCATGTGACTGGTGTGTACTGTTGTGGCGTGGTGACTGGTGTGTATGTGTGGCAGTGTGACTGGTGTGTCTGTGTGGCGTGTGACTGTGTGTACTGTGTGGCAGTGTGACTGGTGTGTACTGTGTGGCAGTGTGACTGGTGTGTCTGTGTGGCAGTGTGACTGTGTGTCTGTGTGGCAGTGTGACTGTGTTCTGTTGGCAGTGTGGCTGGTGTGTCTGTGTGGCAGTGTGACTGGTGTGTGAGTGTGTGTGGCGTGTGATGGACTGGTGTGTACTGTGTGGCAGTGTGACTGGTGTGTACTGTGTGCATGTGACTGGTGTGTACTGTGTGGCAGTGTGACTGGTGTGTACTGTGTGGCAGTGTGACTGGTGTGTACTGTGTGGCAGTGTGACTGGTGTGTGTGTGCTGTGTGGCATGTGACTGTGTGTACTGTGTGGCAGTGTGATGGTGTGTCTGTGTGGCAGTGTGACTGGTGTGTACTGTGAGTGGCGTGTGCTGGTGTGTGCTGTTGTGCAGTGTGACTGGTGTGTCTGTGTGGCGTGTGACTGGTGTGTATGTGTGGCAGTGTGACTGATGTGTACTGTGTGGCAGTGTGACTGGTGTTACTGTGTGGCAGTGTGACTGCGTGTGTACTGTGGCAGTGTGGCTGTGTGTCTGTTGCATGTGACTGGTGCTGGTGGCAGTGTGACTGGTGTGTACTGTGTGGCAGTTGGACTGGTGTGTACTGGTGTGGCAGTGTGACTGGTGTGTACTGTGTGGCAGTGTGACTGGTGTGTGCTGTGTGGCTAGTGTGACTGGTGCGTGTGACTGTGTGGCAGTGTGACTGGTGTGTACTGTGTGGCAGTGTGACTGGTGTGTACTGTGTGGCAGTGTGACTGGTGTGTACTGTGTGGCAGTGTGACTGGTGTGTACTGTGTGGCAGTGTGACTGGTGTGTACTGTGTGGCAGTGTGACTGGTGTGTCTGTGTGGCAGTGTGACTGGTGTGTACTGTGTGGCAGTGTGACTGGTGGTATGTGTGGCGTGTGGCATGGGGTGTACTGGAGTGTGCTGTTGTGGCAGTGTGACTGGTGTGTCTGTGGCAGTGTGACTGGTGTGTACTGTGGCAGTTGTGTGGCTGTCAGTGTGACTGGTGTGTACTGTGTGGCAGTGTGACTGGTGTGTGCTGTGTGGCAGTGTGACTGGTGTGTACTGTGTGGCAGTGTGACTGGTGTGTACTGTGTGGCAGTGTGACTGGTGTGTCTGTGTGGCAGTGTGACTGGTGTGTACTGTGTGGCAGTGTGACTGGTGTGTCTGTGTGGCAGTGTGACTGGTGTGTTCTGTGTGGCAGTGTGACTGTGTGGTGTGACTGTGTGGCAGTGTGAATGGATGTGTGTACTGTGTGGCAGGTGTGACTGTGTGACTGGTGTACTGTGTGGCAGTGTGACTGGTGTGTACTGTGTGGCAGTGTAGGACTGGTGATGTGTGACTGTCTGTGGCAGTGTGACTGTTGTGTACTGTGTGGCAGTGTGACTGGTGTGTGCTGTGTGGCTGTGTGACTGGTGATGTGCTGTGTGTGTGGCAGTGTGACTGGTGTGTACTGTGTGGCAGTGTGACTGGTGTGTCTGTGTGGCAGTGTGACTGGTGTGTACTGTGTGCAGTGTGACTGGTGTGTACTGTGTGGCAGTGTGACTGGTGTGTACTGTGTGGCAGTGTGACTGGTGTGTGCTGTGTGGCAGTGTGCTGGTGTGTGCTGTGTGGCAGTGTGACTGGTGTGTACTGTGTGGCAGTGTGACTGGTGTGTCTGTGTGGCAGTGTGACTGGTGTGTGCTGTGTGGCAGTGTGATGGTGTGTACTGTGTGGCAGTGTGACTGGTGTGTGCTGTGTGGCAGTGTGACTGGTGTGTACTGTGTGGCAGTGTGCTGTGTGTCTGTGTGCAGTGTGACTGGTGTGTACTGTGTGGGAGTGTGACTGGTGGTGTTGTGTGGCAGTGTGACTGGTGTGTACTGTGTGGCAGTGTGACTGGTGTGTACTGTGTGGCAGTGTGACTGGTGTGTACTGTGTGGCAGTGTGACTGGTGTGTACTGTGTGGCAGTGTGACTGGTGTGTACTGTGTGGCAGTGTGACTGGTGTGTACTGTGTGGCAGTGTGACTGGTGTGTACTGTGGTGCAGTGTGACTGGTGTGTGCTGTGTGGCAGTGTGACTGGTTGTGTACTGTGTGGCAGTGTGACTGGTGTGTTGTGTGCAGTGTGACTGGTGTGTACTGTGTGCAGTGTGACTGGTGTGTACTTGTGTGGCAGTGTGACTGGTGTGTACTGTGTGGCAGTGTGACTGGGGTGTAGTGTGGGTTGGTGTTGTGGCAGTGTGACTGGTGTGTACTGTGCAGTGTGACTGGTGTGTACTGTGTGGCAGTGTGACTGTGTGTACTGTGTGGCAGTGTGACTGGTGTGTACTGTGTGGCAGTGTGACTGTGTGTATGTGTGCAGTGTGCTGTGTGTTGTGCAGTGTGACTGTGTGTACTGTGTGGCAGTGTGACTGGTGTGTCTGTGTGGCAGTGTGACTGGTGTGTACTGTGTGGCAGTGTGACTGGTGTGTACTTGTGTGAAGTGTGACTGGTGTGTATGTGTGGCAGTGTGACTGGTGTGTATGTGTGGCAGTGTGGCTGGTGTGTACTGTGTGGCAGTGTGACTGGTGTGTATGTGTGTGACAGTGTTGATGTGTGTGTACTGTGTGGCAGTGTGACTGGTGTGTACTGTGTGGCAGTGTGACTGGTGTGTACTGTGTGGCAGTGTGACTGGTGTGTGCTGTGTGGCAGTGTGACTGGTGTGTGCTGTGTGGCAGTGTGACTGGTTGGTGTTACTGTGTGGCAGTGTGACTGGTGTGTACTGTGTGGCAGTGTGACTGGTGTGTACTGTGTGGCAGTGTGACTGGTGTGTACTGTGTGGCAGTGTGGCAGTGTGACTGGTGTGTACTGTGTGGCAGTGTGGCAGTGTGACTGGTGTGTACTGTGTGGCATGTGACTGGTGTGGCAGTGTGTGACTGTGTGGCAGTGTGACTGGTGTATGTGTGCAGTGTGGCAGTGTGACTGGTGTGTACTGTGTGATGTGTGGCAGTGTGACTGGTGTGTACTGTGTGGCAGTGTGACTGGTGTGTACTGTGTGGCAGTGTGACTGTGTGGTCTGTGTGGCAGTGTGACTGGTGTGTACTGTGTGGCAGTGTGACTGTGTGTACTGTGTGGCAGTGTGACTGGTGTGTACTGTGTGGCAGTGTGACTGGTGTGTTGTGTGGAAGTGTGACTGGTGTGTATGTGTGGCAGTGTGACTGGTGTGTGCTGTGTGGCAGTGTGACTGGTGTGTCTGTGTGGCAGTGTGACTGTGTGTACTGTGTGGCATGTGTTCTTTGTGTACTGCGTGGCAGTGTGTACAGTTGGCAGTGTGGCAGTGTGACTTCACTGAAATGCTGCTTGCTGATTGGGTCGCATTGTAGATCAGAGGTTTTCAAATTGTGGTCCGTGACTCCATGCAGGTGGTCGTGGTACAATAGTTCCAAAATAAATATTTTAAGTCATTCAGGTGTAGAGGGTTATATATGACATAAATACAAATTGGAAACAATTTAAAAAAACAAATGAATAGTTCTCAGTATAGCAGGTACCAAGGTCTAGTATGAAAATTTTACCGATACGGTAACCTGCCGGATGGTGCTACTAGCGGAAGGCGACCCGAGAAAAGAAAGGAGTCCGGAGTGCTGTCGTGTTCTGCCCACAACATTATTGTGGTTTCCACTTCCTATTGTTTCTGTCAGACCGCCGACTCTGACGCCGGTATTACCCCAGTGGCAACCCTTAACAGTGGCGGCTCTTACCAAGCGGCTGGGCTGGTATGTGACAGACTTCACGTGAAAGCAGCAACTGCGACGAAACGTCATGCTAGGAGCTGAAGTAAAGTGAAAGAAATCCCGGAATACATTGATACAAACTTCTCCGAAATTTTGACCCCACTTGATTCCGTAATTTTTCAGTTTTTTAACCAACAAATTCACTTTTTAGTTTCGTATTTCTGTTCAATTCACCCTACACATGTTTCGGCCGTAACTCTGCCATCATCACGGTACATTGATAAGTTCACTTCACTGTTCACTGGTCCATTTGGTATTATCACAACCGTTACACTGTTTGAGGCATTTTTTACATTGACAATCAGCGGTATACAAAGTTTTTTGAAACTTTTTGTCGAAATGTGTTGGTGTATTTAGTGTTTATGTTGCGTTTGTAGTGTAAAGTGTCTATTTAGTGTTTATGTTGCGTTTGTAGTGTAAAGTGTGTATTTAGTGTTTATGTTGCGTTTGTAGTGTAAAGTGTCTATTTAGTGTTTATGTTGCGTTTGTAGTGTAAAGTGTGTATTTAGTGTTTATGTTGCGTTTGTAGTGTAAAGTGTGTATTTAGTGTTTATGTTGCGTTTGTAGTGTAAAGTGTGTATTTAGTGTTTATGTTGCGTTTGTAGTGTAAAGTGTGTATTTAGTGTTTATGTTGCGTTTGTAGTGTAAAGTGTGTATTTAGTGTTATGTTGCGTTTGTAGTGTAAAGTGGTATTAGGTTTTTTGCGTTTGTAGTGTAAAAAGTTGTTTTAGTGTTTATGTTTCGTTTTAGTGTAAGTGCTATTTAGTGTTTATGTTGCGTTTGTAGTGTAAAAATGTGTATTTAGTGTTTATGTTGCGTTTGTAGTGTAAAGTGGTATTTAGTGTTTATGTTGCGTTTGTAGTGTAAAGTGTGTATTTAGTGTTTATGTTGCGTTTGTAGTGTAAAGTGTGTATTTAGTGTTTATGTTGCGTTTGTAGTGTAAAGTGTGTATTTAGTGTTTATGTTGCGTTTGTAGTGTAAAGTGTGTATTTAGTGTTTATGTTGCGTTTGTAGTGTAAAGTGTGTATTTAGTGTTTATGTTGCGTTTGTAGTGTAAAGTGTAGCACTATAAATTGTGAATGTAGAGCACTGGTCGTAAAATTATTAAAATTATTATTAGTAAAAATTGTTAAAATTGCTGGCAGTTGACTTCCATATCCTGTAACAACAAAGTTATCAAAGTTTTTCGTAAAGGTTTGACACATTGCATAAGTTAATTCCGTTAGATAATCATAGGCTTAGGAGACCACAATAACGTTGATACTATTGACAAAAGGCGGACAATATAAGTCGCTCTGAGTGTCTTATTTAAAGAAGCTGCCAGTTGCTAAGCTTATGTACCGTCGTTGATAAATAAACAAGCGAGGAACAATTGTGGGATGATAGAGACAGGGAAAAGCGGAATTACTGCGAGAAAAATAAACCTGTCCCATTGTCACTTTGCCCACCAAAATCCCACATGGAATGACCTGGAAGAGAAGCCGGGTCTCTGGGGTGACAGGCCAGCGACTAACTTCCTGAGCTTGGGAAAGACGCCGTCTTCAGTGCTGTTCTTCAAAAGTTGCCTCAGACGTATCGATGAGGTGCCGATATCGATATTGTGTTTGATGTTGACTGCACAGCGCGCATCAGATGTTCAGTGAACAGTGTTAAGTTGAGATGGGGTCAAGAGGTACTTATGCTCGGTCGGCATTGCTGCGACGTAATTTGCCGACAGCATCTCTCAACGTATCTGCACTCTGAACATGTGGCGACATTTGGTAATCCCTCCACGGTTAAGATGTAATGATGTAACTTGTCATTACAAGCGTTTTTTTTTCAGTATCTCGACAGCCCCTTGGGGGCCTAGGCCGCCTCATTATCGAGGCTTCACGATCACACTTTAGACACACCACACTCGGTAGGACTCCTCTGGACGAGTGATCAGCCCGTCGCAGAGACCTCTAACTGAAAACACACAACAATCACAACCGACAGACATCGATGCCCCCGGCTGGATTCAAACCCGCAATCCCAGCAAGCGAGCGGTCGCAGATCCACGCCTTAGACCGCACGGCCACTGGTTATAACAAGAGACCGAAATTGTTAATACTTAGCATTGAAATTTTGAACAGTCTTAAAGAACTCACCACTATATAATACCGAGTTAAAGAATGAACGGAGCTATGACTCCACTCCCCCACATGACTTGTTAGCTCGGACAGGGACAATGTTGCTTTACGCCACCCTACCTCCTTGTACTATATAGACATAAACGTACGATAATGATAACAAACGCACGAGCCGCCACTGACTAACCACAATCCAGGCGGTTCGCCGTCCGGCGCCGTCTCTCTGGCTGTTACTTCATCTACCTGCCTAATGCCGTCTTCCTTCCGGATATCTGCTTCTGTCAGCGGTTCACAACACTGTGCTGCGGTCAGCGGGATCAGCGGAAGGTAACAATTGTGTCCAGTGCGTGGGGCAGGTCTAGGGCCCTGTCCAGTGCGTGGGGCAGGTCTAGGGCCCTGTCCAGTGCGTGGGACAGGTCTAGGGCCCTGACCAGTGCGTGGGGCAGGTCTAGGGCCCTGTCCAGTGCGTGGGGCAGGTCTAGGGCCCTGTCCAGTGCGTGGGGCAGGTCTAGGGCCCTGTCCAGTGCGTGGGGCAGGTCTAGGGCCCTGTCCAGTGCGTGGGGCAGGTCTAGGGCCCTGACCAGTGCGTGGGGCAGGTCTAGGGCCCTGTCCAGTGCGTGGGGCAGGTCTAGGGCCCTGTCCAGTGCGTGGGGCACGTCTAGGAACCCTGTCCAGTGCGTGATGACAGGTCTAGGGCCCTGTCCAGTGCGTGGGGCACGTCTAGGAACCCTGTCCAGTGCGTGATGACAGGTCTAGGGCCCTGTCCAGTGCGTGGGGCACGTCTAGGAACCCTGTCCAGTGCGTGATGACAGGTCTAGGGCCCTGTCCAATGCGTGGGGGCAGGTCTAGGGCCCTTAGCGGGCTTGTTAGGCGCTATTTGTAGGAAATACACAGGACGGAGAGTAGTGCATTCCGCGACGCACTGCTCAGATGTAGCAAGCAGCCTGCAGTCTGCAAGTGCGTACTGCGTACTGCACACACACACACACATATATATATATATATAATTTCATTCGCAATGTCTTCCCAGTGCAGATCTCGCAAGCAACTGACATTTGCTCACAGCACTGTGCGCACTCTTATACTGACTTGCAATTAACTACACGGCGTCATATCGCAGTCTACGCCAGCATTGCTCTAGGAACCGCAAACAATTTCTAAATTCAGTTTCAAATTGACAAATTGCACACAGTGGAACAGCTTACGTTCTGAAATTTGTTTACCTTTTAGTCTTCCAAGAACGCTATGTTTCGAACACTAAATTTACTTCCTTCTTCAGATATAAAGTGTGTGATGTAGCCTAGCTACTCATTTTACCGTATTTTAGTGTCACAAGATATACGCCTATCACCTGTGTTTCTGTTCCTCCACAGCTTCAAACTGAAGAAGTAAACATAATCAGCCTCCGAAACGTTTTACTTTGTGTGTTTTTGGCAGGCCGCACGACGGAACCAAGTCTACATCTCAGTACTACATATCAGTCTACATCTACATCTACAGTCTACATCTCAGTACTACATATCAGTCTACATCTACATCTACAGTCTACATCTCAGTACTACATATCAGTCTACATCTACATCTACAGTCTACATCTCAGTACTCAACAAAGGCGCATTTGTCTCTGCGCATGACATGACAGCGTATGGGGGGAGTAGACGCAAAGCTACACATATTCTCCTCGGCACTGGACGACGGTGAATGGTGAACTTCACCATCCTGCTGTTTCACCGCCTCTCCCCCGTGCAAAGGGCCCACAGTACCCATTGAAAACGAAGCTGGGTGATCCTGAGGGCCGGTCTGCAAATTTTGGAGAAGTAAATGTCTTTCCATTTTCCGGGAATCGAACCAACCCATAGCCTACTCACTACACTGACTGAGCTACCCAGTTCCTCCATAACGCTCCTGAAATTGGACTTCTGGCTGACTACTTCTGCCGACAGTTTGGCCTTTGGTTGCCGCGCAGGGGCAAAGACCTGCAGCCCGCAGTACAAGTGACGTATTGCTGCAGCCAGCACCTCCTTATGACCTTGTTTGTGGCTGTAACACTGCAAGCATGACAGGCACAAGGATCCAACTTACGAGTTTCTTTATAAATTCGTGGCCTACCCAGCAAGAGGGCCGCGATAGCTCAGTCGGTATAGCGACTTGCTACGGGCTGGACGGTCCGGGGATCGATTCCCGGTGGGGGCGAGATTTTTCGCAGCCGTCCACATCGGCCCTGGGGCCCACCGAGCCTCATATACAATGGGTACCGGGCCTCTTTAACGGGGGTAAAGCGGCCGGGGCGTGGAGTTACCACCCACCCCATCTAATACCAGGGTTAAAGAAAGAGTAGAGCTATACCTCTACTCCCCCTCTGGGCCTTCATGGCCTGTTCCAGGGTAACCTTTACGTTTTACCCAATAATAGTTGGCTGGTGGGCCCCAGAGCCCGTCAGGACGTCCCTAGGCCAGGGATCAAACCCGGATATTCCAGCCGAATATCCACGTGAACTGCGGCGAATGCGACATGTGCCGGTCTTGCTCTCGGTGTTGCAAGGGCGACATGGCCGATGTCCGTGAGCGCTGTGCGGTGTAACAAACGAGCGGCTTGCTAGCACTTCGACGTTGGAATGACAGCGATGACGGTTTGTGGAATTTGTAACGACCGCTGGGCGGGCAGAGGTGGAGGAACCTGGCGACGTCATGCGGGCGTCGGTACCTGGTGGTGCCTGGGCACGTAGGTGTCACGACACGACAGCTTGAAAGGTAAAGGTCACCGTAGAACAGGCCATGAAGGTCCACAGGGGGAGTAGAGGCATAGCTCTACTCTTTCTTTAACCTCGGCGCTCGGGTGGATGGTCAACTCCACGCCCCGGCCGCTTTACCGCCCGGGAATGACCCGATACCCATTGTACAGGAGGCTGGGTAAGCCCCAGGGCCGGTCTGGACGTTTGCTGAAAATCTCGCCGCCACCGGGATTCGATCCTCGGACCGTCCAGGTCGTAGCGAGTCGCTGTACCGACTGAGCTATCGCGGCCCACAGACAAGACAGGACGCCTGGGAAGTGTCTGATGTGGGGGTTATTTGGAGCGACGGGAAGGAATTGGCAGGAGAATGGAGAAAAGTGCGTACTGAAGAGCTTCATTGTTTGTACTGCTCAACAGATGGTATTAGAGTGATGAAATGAAGGATGGGATGGACAGGGCACGTGGCACGCAAGGGGAGAAGATGAATTTATACGGGTTCTTGGTGGAGAAACCTGAATGAGATATCACTTGAATGACCTAGACGTCAGGGGGGGGGGTGCAGCTGGTACAAAATACCGGGCAGTCAGCAGTCCAAAGACAGCCTCTCCTTGTACAAAATACCGGGCAGTCAGCAGTCCAAAGACAGCCTATCCCTGTACAAAATACCGGGAAGTCAGCAGTCCAAAGACAGCCTATCCCTGTACAAAATACCGGGCAGTCAGCAGTCCAAAGACAGCCTATCCCTGTACAAAATACCGGGCAGTCAGCAGTCCAAAGTCAGCCTCTCCTTGTACAAAATACCGGGCAGTCAGCAGTCCAAAGACAGCCTCTCCCTGTACAAAATACCGGGCAGACAGCAGTCCAAAGACAGCCTCTCCCTGTACAAAATACCGGGCAGTCAGCAGTCCAAAGACAGCCTCTCCCTTTACAAAATACCGGGCAGTCAGCAGTCCAAAGACAGCCTCTCCCCTGTACAAAATACCGGGCAGTCAGCAGTCCAAAGACAGCCTATCCCTGTACAAAATACCGGGCAGTCAGCAGTCCAAAGACAGCCTCTCCCTGTACAAAATACCGGGCAGTCAGCAGTCCAAAGACAGCCTATCCCTGTACAAAATACCGGGCAGTGAGCAGTCCAAAGTCAGCCTCTCCTTGTACAAAATACCGGGCAGTCAGCAGTCCAAAGACAGCCTATCCCTGTACAAAATACCGGGCAGTCAGCAGTCCAAAGACAGCCTCTCCCTGTACAAAATACCGGGCAGACAGCAGTCCAAAGACAGCCTCTCCCTGTACAAAATACCGGGCAGTCAGCAGTCCAAAGACAGCCTCTCCCTGTACAAAATACCGGGCAGTCAGCAGTCCAAAGACAGCCTATCCCTGTACAATAGCCAATCGCATGTCTTCTTACGAAGTAACGACTTATGCAGACTGTCAACAGACCGCTGATAATCTGACAGTGTCCAACCTGGTCTTTAAAAGTAAGAGAGAAAAACACAATTGAAGGCGTATTGGAGTCGTGGGGAAACGTTGCGTTTGGCTCTAGGAGAGACAAAGCAGGTCTAACCTTAGGCTGCACAGGAATACGTGGAGATTTGCGCTGTTTGCGTAACACACAAGGACTGAATAAGAGGAACGTCTGTAAATCGACCAGCCGCCACTGCCCTCTGGGTGGGCGTCAGGGCAGCAGGTAAAGCGTCTCGTGGCTCTCTTAGTGACGGACCACACTGACCGGTCCAAATCGCAAAACCAATTTCGCCAAAGAACTGCAAAATGCCGACTGATGACGTAAGCCTGCGATGTTTCACGCACTGACACGCAACATATTTAGTAGTCAGTTCCTACTGCTTAAAGGAACCGCGATAGCTCAGTCAGTACAGTGACTAGGTCACGGGCTGGAGAGCCGAGAAATCATGGTTCGAATATTCTTCAGAATGTCCAGACTGGCGCTGGAGCCCAAAATCAACACACAAACACCCCTAAACACAATCAACACACAAACACCCCTAAACACAATCTCACAAGCAGCACAATACAGTGTTTTATAACAAAGTTAACCAGTAGTTGGGGGAACGCGGTGTCGCAGTTGGTTGAGGCACTGCGCTACAATCCGGAAGGTCGCGGGTTCGATTCCCGATGGTGTCATTGGAATTGTTCATCGACATAATCCTTTCGGTCGCACTATGGCCCTGGGGTCGACTCAGCCTCTAACAGAAATGATTACCAGGATTATTTCCTGGGGGGTAAAGGCGGGCCGGTGCGTAGGGCTGACAACCTTACCACCTTCATGTGCCGATTGTCTATAAATCTGGGAGCCTCAACCTGCTGGAACTCTAAGGGCCTGTCCAGGCCTGTAATGGGATACCTTTACCCTTACCTTTACCTTTCCTACAGGACGCAGACTGTCAGTAGGACGCTC
This sequence comes from Reticulitermes speratus, assembly GCA_021186555.1. NCBI lineage: Eukaryota > Metazoa > Arthropoda > Insecta > Blattodea > Rhinotermitidae > Reticulitermes > Reticulitermes speratus. The sequence goes on from JAJKFL010000026.1 coordinate 1,085,979, forward strand.
AATGATCATAATGATCCACCTCGCAGGAGAAGCAAAAGCAAATACGACGAACATAAAAAAGCCAAAAACAGGATACACATTTGTTCTGCCTGTCAGATATTAACATCCAGAAGGCTCTGGCTAACACGGCGCCTCATGCGGCAAAACTTTGAAGCTCAAAAGAACAAAACAAAAGAAATGTATAAGGGCGTGAACTGGATTTGGCAGGTAGAGGAACAGTCGGCACTGATACACTGACACTAACGCGAGAGAGGCCTTTGTGTTAGTGCCGGTAACGTTCTGAGGTGGGGTAAGTTTTGGAGAGAGGGGTGGTGGGCGTGACGGGGTGAAGACTGCTCGTCATTTCTCTACCCTTAAATAATGTTGGGGGCGCAGTTTAAAGTTTACAAGGTTAAGTCGATGTGTAAATAGGAAATCAAAAGACTATTTGTTACACTTCGAACAAGAACCTCTCTAATTCTCTAATCTCAATAAGCTGTGCACGTTGTATTACTGTCAGACCGCAGCAGGCCACACATGAATGTACTGAGTGTCTTGAAACGTTTGTATTTATTTATTTACTTGTTTATTTATTTCTCCTACCGTATTTCTTATATTTTCCATTTCCTATTTCCTGCCTTTACATCTTCTTTTTCTGCATGTGAAGCTTGCTTGAACATTACACATTTACTAACTTTGAGGAAATTATGTAGCTGCAATATGTCTTTTGTAAATGGTGGAGAAAATGTGAAGATTCTTTGAAAATATTTGAGGATTAAGCCTATAAACAATAGGTTTAACCTGAACTATATATAAACATTGTCCGTACCGCGCAGTAAACACACTCCGTCTCAGTTATACAAACCAGTCAGTTAATGCTGTACAGTGAAATAATCGCTGTTTGTTCTGAGATCCACACAAAACACATAAATACAGTCCGTACCGCGCAGTAAACACACTCCGTCTCAGTTATACAAACCAGTCAGTTAATGTTGTACAGTGAAATAATCGCTGTTTGTTCTGAGATCCACACAAAACACATAAATACAGTCCGTACCGCGCAGTAAACACACTCCGTCTCAGTTATACAAACCAGTCAGTTAATGTTGTACAGTGAAATAATCGCTGTTTGTTCTGAGATCCACACAAAACACATAAATACAGTCCGTACCGCGCAGTAAACACACTGCGTCTCAGTTATACAAACCAGTCAGTTAATGCTGTACAGTGAAATAATCGCTGTTTGTTCTGAGATCCACACAAAACACATAAATACAGTCCGTACCGCGCAGTAAACACACTGCGTCTCAGTTATACAAACCAGTCAGTTAATGTTGTACAGTGAAATAATCGCTGTTTGTTCTGAGATCCACACAAAACACATAAATACAGTCCGTACCGCGCAGTAAACACACTGCGTCTCAGTTATACAAACCAGTCAGTTAATGTTGTACAGTGAAATAATCGCTGTTTGTTCTGAGATCCACACAAAACACATAAATACAGTCCGTACCGCGCAGTAAACACACTGCGTCTCAGTTATACAAACCAGTCAGTTAATGTTGTACAGTGAAATAATCGCTGTTTGTTCTGAGATCCACACAAAACACATAAATACAGTCCGTACCGCGCAGTAAACACACTCCTTCTCAGTTATACAAACCAGTCAGTTAATGTTGTACAGTGAAATAATCGCTGTTTGTTCTGAGATCCACACAAAACACATAAATACAGTCCGTACCGCGCAGTAAACACACTCCTTCTCAGTTATACAAACCAGTCAGTTAATGTTGTACAGTGAAATAATCGCTGTTTGTTCTGAGATCCACACAAAACACATAAATACAGTCCGTACCGCGCAGTAAACACACTCCGTCTCAGTTATACAAACCAGTCAGTTAATGTTGTACAGTGAAATAATCGCTGTTTGTTCTGAGACCCACACAAAACACATAAATACAGTCCGTACCGCGCAGTAAAACACACTCCGTCTCAGTTATACAAACCAGTCAGTTAATGTTGTACAGTGAAATAATCGCTGTTTGTTCTGAGATCCACACAAAACACATAAATACAGTCCGTACCGCGCAGTAAACACACTCCGTCTCAGTTATACAAACCAGTCAGTTAATGCTGTATAGTGAAATAATCGCTGTTTGTTCTGAGATCCACACAAAACACATAAATACAGTCCGTACCGCGCAGTAAACACACTCCGTCTCAGTTATACAAACCAGTCAGTTAATGCTGTACAGTGAAATAATCGCTGTTTGTTCTGAGATCCACACAAAACACATAAATACAGTCCGTACCGCGCAGTAAACACACTCCGTCTCAGTTATACAAACCAGTCAGTTAATGCTGTACAGTGAAATAATCGCTGTTTGTTCTGAGATCCACACAAAACACATAAATACACTGTGTGGGCAGAACGTAGAATTTGTGAATGTCAAACATGGCGGTACACAAATAACAATCAGCCTGTCACAGCCTTCAGTATACAAATGTCAATATCTTTGTCATTCTGAAACAAATATAATTAAAAAAAGTTTCACCTCTGTTTTCCAGAAATTGAGAATTTTGCTTCTTGTTGTTTACGGGTGAGAAACCTGGTCTGTCTCACAGAGGCAAGGATTTTTGCTGAGGGATTGTGAGAAGATGGTCCTGAGGAAGATATCTGGGGCTGAGAGGGAGGAAGTGACAGGAGGCTGGGTAAAACTGCGTAATGACAAACTTAATGATTTCTACTTCTCACCGAGTTTTATCAGTAGGATTCAAATTAAGGAGAATGTAATGGGCGGCGCATGCAGGGTTTTTGTGAAGAAAAGGCCACGTAAGACCTAGAGTCAGAGGGGAGGATAATATTAAAATGGATCTTAAAGAACTAATACGTGAATGCGTAAGAAGGATTTATTTGCCTCAGGATGAGTGATAGACTATTGTGTACACGGTAATGAAACTTCGGGTTTCATAAATGCGGGGAAAGTCTAGACTATCTGACGCTGTGTTAGTCTTTCAATAAGAACTCTATTCCACGTAATTAGTAATTTAGTTAGTTACAGAAGTTAAGAAGCACACCTGTAAGCCTATTGTCTGCTCTCACAGTAAACCTAACTTGTTGTCAAACAGCTCTTTCAGTACGTTCTACTTTGTTTTCCAGACACTTTAGCTAGCCGTCAATGACTGACTGCTCCAGTCATTGTGAAGTTTGTTGCCTGGCGATTGTTATCATTTTTAGGCTCTGAAGTGACGTGAGCGCTCTCAAGTGGCGTAACTCGGTAGTGCGCTGCTCGCTGTTATCCGCCTGACAACGATTGTGTTTCAAGAGACGCAGCAATAGAGCCTGACACACAAAATGGTGCACTGCCGGACTTCACTTTACGCCTACGGGCTCCAGGAGGGCCACATACGACCACACAGTCAGCTACGATCCCCAGGAGGGCCACATACAGCCAGACAGCCAGCTCTGCACCCTCGCAAGCACACATACTTCAACGATATGATAGTGGGAAAACGAAAGACAGCTTCCTGGACTGCTTGGTTCTGAAGATGACGGCTCTATAATTAACCGAAACATCTGTAACACTGAGAACTAATGGGTTTCTGGACTTTGTACATCGTCCGGATATCTAAAGTAACTAGATAACACGACGTTTCGGAAACTGGATCTGCTTCCGTCCTCAGGTGAAGTGTCCCTTAGATAGAGCTATCCTCAGTCACTGCTCTATCTAAGGGACCCAACAGAAGGTCCAGTGACTGAGGTTAGCTTTATCTAAAGGACCCTTCACCTGAGGACGGAAGCAGATCCAGCTTCCGAAACGTCGTGTTATCTAGTTACTTTAGATATCCGGACGATGTACAAAGTCCACAAACCCATTAGTTCTCAACGCTACGTACCGCCGTCAGAACCTCTTACAATTATCTGTAACAGCAATTGCACTCAATCTCCAGACACGTCCATTAGCTACCTGAGGTGCCACAACTGTCACTTAGGTCTCGCACTGTGCATCTCCAGACACAGGGTGGACTTCTTGCACTGACAGCAAGGCGCACAGCATCAGAAACAACCTGCTGTCTGTCCTAACACAGGACGGCCCATAGCATCAGAAACAACCTGCTGTCTCTCCTAACACAGGACGGCCCATAGCATCAGAAACAACTTGCTGTCTCTCCTAACACAGGACGGCCCACAGCATCAGAAACAACCTGCTGACTGTCCTAACACAGGACGGCCCACAGCATCAGAAACAACCTGCTGTCTGTCCTAACACAGGACGGCCCATAGCATCAGAAACAACCTGCTGACTGTCCTAACACAGGACGGCCCATAGCATCAGAAACAACCTGCTGTCTGTCCTAACACAGGACGGCCCATAGCATCAGAAACAACCTGCTGTCTGTCCTAACACAGGACGGCCCATAGCATCAGAAACAACCTGCTGTCTGTCCTAACACAGGACGGCCCATAGCATCAGAAACAACCTGCTGTCTGTCCTAACACAGGACGGCCCATAGCAGTGTCACAGTGTTTTGAGCGAGCCACTGTGGGAAGTTCCGGAGATCCAGAAGGCCAGTGCGCTATACATTTAACTTCTTCTTCTTCTTCTATGGCATTACGGTCCTTTGAGTTTGACTTTAGCCTCCCTTGGGCTTCTGAACAATTAAATGTTTTACAGGAAGGGGTAGTTAGCCCCTTGCCTAATCAGCACTCTGGTGGACCGAGATTTGTATGAGTTTTGCTTCTCCAGAGTCTCCGTATTTATGTCCCCCAGAGACAGGGTGGCCCAGTTATACCCCCAGGCACTGGGTCCCCATTTTAGTCGCCTCTTACGACACACATGGGGTACGTTGGGGCTATTCTAATCTATATTGCTGGTACTTAGTCACAAGTCGCACAGTCAAAATAGTCAGTAAGCCCTGGCCGCAGTGTGGGAAACAGCGAAACTGTAACAGCAGCAACAGCCGCGCGCTGCCAGTCAAGTGTTTCCCAGGCTCTGTTTGCTACTGCCGATGACGGTGCAAATTCTGCACGGTCATCGCACCGTCATTACGACAGCAGTAGTCTCTGGTAGCAATTTGTACCAATTTGTCAGCGGTAGCCATTTGCCGCGTCATCATGACGTCAAAACCCCCTGACAAATAAGGAGATGCCACAGGTACCGATGTGCTAAACTACAGTGCACAAATCAAGGGCCGATTTTTGGATCCCGGACTAAAATTACGACAATTTATATGTTAAGGAGAACAAAGATGACAATGTACCCGGAATGTGACAGAGAGAGAGAGAGGTGAAAGAAAATTGCAGGAACAGTTAAGTCTTCTGGAATATGACGCCGTGTCTTTCGAAGTGCAGTTCCCGAAGTTTCGATGGACCGTACTGCCTTCATCTTCAGGGAGAAACAGTGAAAAAAGAAGTAAAGTTCACCCTAGAACAGGCCATAAAGGCCCAGAAGGGGAGTAGAAGTATAGCTCTACTCTTTCTTTAACCTCAGCACTAGATGAGGGTGGGTGGTCAACGCCACGCCCCGGTCGCTTTACCCCCTGTAATGACCCGGTACCCATTGTACAGAAGGCTGGGTAGGCCCCAGGGCCGGTCTGGACGGGTGCTGAAAATCTCGCCCCCACCGGGATGCGATCCCCGGACCGTCCAGCTCGTAGCGAGTCGTTATACCGACTGAGCTATTCCGGCCCGAGAAACAGTGAAAGCTATGTCAAACTGCTTAACCAGGAACACGAAGGCAGAGCGGTACTTCGAAATGTCAACACAGCGCTGTGTTAGTCTCAGGTCTTGGCTTGCTTTACTGTGAAGGATTCGTACTGACCGTAGACATTTAACGTCGGTCACGTGATTAGGCTACAAAGTAGGTTGCTAGAGACAGGTGGATGACGAAACGTCTGCAAGTTATTTAGCAAGCGTATTTTGTTTATAATGAGATCGTTAAAACAGTGTTTCAAATTTTCATTCTCATTTTTCTCCCCATGTTTTTGCGTAATGCACGCCATTTTTACTTTCAACGTATAAGCAGTACCGATAAAACATTGCTTTTCGTAATTCTCTGTAAAAGTTACATATATATATATATATATATATATATACATTTTTAAAATAAAACGCTGCTTTTAAAAATTTTTATTTTATTGTTGCATCCAAAAACGTTAATTTCTACTTTACAGAAGTTCCGCGAAAATTAACATTCTGTCACGATATTTGCACAAATGTTAATTTTTGAAAAAAAAAGCACTAATGTCATTACCTGGCAATTATGTCACTTGATTAACTAATTATACCTTCAAAGCACTTTGGTAATTACGTCCCACCTGCTGTAACAAAAACAGTGCATTTTGCCCCCCACAATATATTTGTGTGTCTCTAACGGCTCGCACAGCACATAGGTGTTGTGTGCTCACAATGTACAGCAATTATGTACAGCTGCATTGTCGACAGATTTATCTGTGTATGGACAGTAATTGACACTAATGGACACTAATGTCGTACTCAAGATGGGAGGTTTCTAACAGGTTATTCTGTTAGCTTCCGTGATACAGTTCCCGAAGGTTCGAAAGATTTTGGTGCTTTAATCGCAGCGATAAAGCTGTCTAGAAAGTAACACTCTTTTCAAACTATATTCTGAATCCTAACGTGATATTAGCTGCGCCATTGTTATTACACTGTGTTCGTGTTCTACACAAGCATTTGAATCTCCACTGCAACTCCCTACACGGCTTTACTGACGTATTATTGACACGACAACAGTGGCTGGTGTTACTGGAGACTTCGGCTGGTGTTACTGGAGACTTCGGCTGGTGTTACTGGAGACTTCGGCTGGTGTTACTGGAGACTTCGGCTGGTTTACTGGAGACTTCGGCTGGTGTTACTGGAGACTTCGGCTGGTGTTACTGGAGACTTCGGCTGGTGTTACTGGAGACTTCGGCTGGTGTTACTGGAGACTTCGGCTGGTGTTACTGGAGACTTCGGCTGGTGTTACTGGAGACTTCGGCTGGTGTTACTGGAGACTTCAGCGTGGCAGTAATCAGTGTGTTGGTAGCAGTTCATGTAACAACGTTACAACTCACACATAGCTACAATTATGTTTCTTCTACTTCGTCTTCGAATTGCCAAATATATTTGCCGACAATGCACGTAACTTCGGTACAAATATTGGTCTTAACAATACTTGGAGAGCTGCTGCCTTCAATATAAAACTGAAATAGTTTGTTATTAAAGGCAGATAGTGTAACAATAATTATACAATTAATATGCACAACACGGCCAGTGTTTCAGTGCACCGTATATGGACAACAATTGCATGTAGATTTAAAACAAGTAATAAGGAATTATTGTTGACTTTATACAACAATGGCGATATCAGCGCTACAGTACAAATGTGACAAACTGACTTGCATAAAACAGCATGACAGAATAATTTACAAAGCGGATATAAAATTTTTGAGATCGGTTGGAGTGTATACATTATATGTCTATAACACAAGTGAAGTGAATACAGCACACAAGAAGGTGCAGAAATACGGAGGCCATTTTGTGAACACAAACATGTGAAGCTGCGACATTAAACAGAATATGAAGACAGTAAATAATTACGATAATGTTCATGTCTAGAGATAAGAATGCAGGACAAAATCACAATATAAAGATAGATAATAAATCCTTTGAGAGGGTGGAACAGTTCAAATGTTTGGGAACAGCCGTGACAAATCGAAATTCCATTCAGTAAGAAATTAAGAGCAGATTGAAGTCACGTAATGCTTGTTGTCATTTGTGCAGCATCTTGTGTCTTACAGTTTGCTGTACAATGATACAAACATTAAGATATACAGAACTGTAATTGTGTTGTTGTTTTGTATGGGTGTGAAACTTGGTCTGTCGCACTGAGGGAGGAACATAGGCTGAGGGTGTTCGAGAATAGGGTGCTGAGGAGGGTATTTGGGCCTAAGAGGGACGGGGTAACGGGGGAGTGGAGAAGACTACATAACGAGGAACTTTATGATCTGTACTGATCACCAAATATTATTCGGGTGATCGAATCAAGAAGAATGAGATGGACGGGGCATGTAGAACGTATGGGGGAGGGGAGAGGTGCATACAGAAATTTGGTGGGGAGACCTGAGGGAAGGAGACCACTTGGAAGACCCAACTGTAGATAGGAGGATAATATTAAAATGGATCTTCAAGAAGTGGGATGGGGGGCCATGGACTGGATTCATATGGCTCAGGATAGGGACAGGTGGCGGGCTGTTGTGAATGCGGTAATGAACCTTCGGGTTCCATAAAACGCGGGGAATTTCTTGAATAGCTAAGAAACTGCTAGCTTCTCAGGAAGGACTCTGCTCCACGGAGTTAGTTAGTTAGTTAGTTAGTTTGTTTGTTACAGTAGGTTCTCACAGCGGTGATGTGTCCCAGACGTCTGTGTCTTTCAGGCAATGAATGTTTTTAAAATATGGGAAAATTCTGATGTCTGGGGGGGGGGGGGGGGGGGGGGGTCGCAAGTGCTGTCACCAAGAACGACATATGTACTGTTGCCACGGCTCGCCCCGCCGTAACTAGCGAGGCTAGAAAGCTGCACACAATTAGCCAGTGAGTTAGACACAGATTATGAAAAGCCAGTACTTGTGTCTTGGCATGGTCAATATTCCTGGCTGTTCACATCACGTGAATAAAGACGGTCGCAGGATCAAGCTAGCCTGATATTTTTAATGTTGTCACTGCGGTCACCGTAGTTCGCAGGCGGCGAATACTGCCTTTACGAATTAGGAGTTCCTGCGTCAGCCTCATTGATATTAGGAGTTCCACAAAATTAACACGTCGGTCTGCAGGTGTCATCTAACAGCAGCACAAAATGTTCAAAAAGTTTAATAAAAAGCTCCAGATGTTCTACACTAGCAACTGTGGACATTTTGTTTCTCGCTATAACGCATCGTGTGGACTTTATCTCTGCTAAGGAGCAAAGTGTGGGCCGCGATAGCTCAGTCGGTATAGCGACTCGCTACGGGCTGGACGGTCCGGGGATCGAATCCCGGTGGGGGCGAGATTTTCAGCCCGGCCCTGGGACCCACCCAGCCTCCCGTACAATGAATACCGGGTCTCTTTCCCGGAGGTAAAGCGGCCGGAGCGTGGAGTTGACCACCCACCCTCAACTAGTGTCAGGGTTAAAGAAAGAGTAGAGCTATACCTCTAATCCGCCTCTGGGCCTTCATGGCCTGTTCTGGGGTGACCTTTACCTTTACCTTTAAGAAGAACAGTACTTCATTCTCTCACACAGTGTAGTGTTCAATAGCACACAGTACTGCAGTACAAACAGCCTTTGTACACCTTACAACCGTTCAACAGTCGCACACGTTTCAGCGCTCACTGACGTCATCAAACAACAGAACATGTTGTCTTGCATTACGTTAAGGGAAGGGACAGGGATAAGTTCCGGCTGTTTTTATAAGAATGAGTAACTGTCAAAGTTTTTAGGTTCTCCCAGCCGTGCAGTGTTCTTGTGTACGACGCTACGTCCGTCTTTAAGTGGGATCTCGAACTTACGAAGTAAAGTTTCGCCTTCATCTTTGAGGGTTCAGAGTCGATAAACTTTAAACTCTTAAACGTAAAGTCGACGCGTTTCTCCGAAACGTCGGAGACAACTTACCCAACGACAAACACAGAGACCGGAATTTTTTTATTTAGAAACTGTTATAAGCTAAATAGCTACTGGATGGAAAAGAGAAGATACTGGAAATTGAAAGAGGAAGCACTAGATCGCACTGTGTGGAGAACTCGCTTTGACAGAGGCTACGGACCTGTCGTAAGACAGACTGCAGAATGAAGAGGCTACGGACCTGTCTTAAGACAGACTGCAGAATGAAGAGGCTACGGACCTGTCTTAAGACAGACTGCAGAATGAAGAGGCTACGGACCTGTCTTAAGACAGACTGCAGAATGAAGAGGCTACGGACCTGTCTTAAGACAGACTGCAGAATGAAGAGGCTACGGACCTGTCTTAAGACAGACTGCAGAATGAAGAGGCTACGGACCTGTCGTAAGACAGACTGCAGAATGAAGAGGCTACGGACCTGTCGTAAGACAGACTGCATAATGAAGAGGCTACGGACCTGTCTTAAGACAGACTGCAGAATGAAGAGGCTACGGACCTGTCGTAAGACAGACTGCAGAATGAAGAGGCTACGGACCTGTCGTAAGACAGACTGCAGAATGAAGAGGCTACGGACCTGTCGTAAGACAGACTGCAGAATGAAGAGGCTACGGGCCTGTCGTAAGACAGACTGCAGAATGAAGAGGCTACGGACCTGTCGTAAGACAGACTGCAGAATGAAGAGGCTACGGACCTGTCGTAAGACAGACTGCAGAATGAAGAGGCTACGGACCTGTCGTAAGACAGACTTCCGAAACATAGTGAATTTTATATATTTATATTTTACATTATATATTTTATTCGCAATAAAGACAATGCACAAAGTCCAACAAACAAGCTGTTCACAATAGTATACACCGTCGTCTTTTAGAATTCAAGATTTGTTGTGTGTGGCTGATTTCAGGAAATATATCTGCAATTGAAAACATAACAGGAATACGTCGTCTTAAAATAAATTTTCTGTTTTCCTGCCGTCATAATAAATGCATGTCTCGGTCCTCAACCTCCCTTCTTTAGCGTCCAAAATATCAAACACAAGCAAAACTTTACTTATAAATATATTCATTGATTGAAGAGCAAAATTTCGGAGTCTCAAGACACGTATTTCGGCCATAATCCTCCGACAACTCCAGTTTTTGACACAGTGTTAGGCCCTGTGTCTCTCAGTCTGCAATAGACTTATCGCAGGCCAGCTGCCGGTACAGCAATTACACAGACAGACGGCGATTACAGCAATATCTGTTACGGAATTCTACTGGACGAACAGACTGTCACAAAAAGAGTGTCTCCATCGGGTAAGGAGGTAAAAAACACGGACGACATCACGCACTAGCATTAAGACCAATTACAAAATTACCTTTGATATCTCCACAGTTTTATTCTGTATGAATATTTTTAGACATCAATGGAGTGTTCTCCTTTAAGGAGTGTTCGCCTTTAAAAACATGACAACAATCAATTACTTCTGTATTCATAAAGAAATATATTACGTTTAACAATGAAACATAATTCTTTAAGTAACATTCTTTTTACCAGATTTTAAGAAATATATAATAGCAGTTTACAGTTTCTAGTTTATTTGCCCTTAGGGACAGTCCGTATTCATTTAAATTAAGGGCACAGCTTGTCGTGTGCGCTATATCGCATGAGTATTCACGGTTTGTTAAACATAACCTAAACACAACTCTTTGAAAATATTTCCGTCCCATCCCAATGCGTCAGTTTACAGCGCAACAATGAGACCCCACCCTAACAATTCAGCATTGTACTCAGAAAGCACTATAATGAATACAAATTGCGTTATTATAGCATGATGATCGGGCAATCATATTTGGCCATGTATGCAGTATGAAAGAAAATGGTTTTATTGCGTGTTTGTTTATACGAAAGGCAGAGAGAAACACGGCTTCACGTGAGTCTCTGTGCATCCACGTTGCAGCAAGGTCTGTCTGGTATGTAAAATTACCGTACTGGTAATTCTGTGAAACATAATTTAGATTATTTCATCCGTTTTGTGTTTTGTGTATTATTTTGCTTTATAAATTTTGCAGGTTACGAAATTTGTGACATCTGATGCGTAAATCAATTTTGAGAAGTTAAGGTCATCCTCGAGTGATGCTGTATAATATGTGACGTTGCTCAGAGAGCTGTGAGTTCCAGCGTGTGACGTAATTTGACGAAAGCAGCAGAGTGAGTCGCGTTAGCTAAAGTAACGTTACTGCAACTGACTTCATTTTGCTGTAATTCTCTTGCAAGCCGGCGCACTGGACAGAGTCTTGAACTTTTGCGTATCATCGACTACGTAACTGTAATTAGTGACATAACCAGCATATTGCGAGAATTGTATATAATACAGGGTGTTCATTTTATCGAAGTCACATAATGCTTGTTATCATTCGGTGCAGGATCTTCTGTCTTCCAGTTTACTATCCAAAAATACAAACATTAAGATATACAGAACTATAATTTTGCCTGTTGTTTTGTGTGGGTGTGAAACTTGGTCTGTCACACTGAGGGAGGAACATAGGCTGAGGGTGTTCGAGAATAGGGTGCTGAGGGGGATATTTGGGTCTGAGAGGGACGGGGTAACGGGGGAGTGGAGAAGACTACATAACGAGGAACTTTATGATCTGTACTGATCACCAAATATTGTTCGGGTGATCAAATCAAGAAGAATGAGGGAGTGGGGCATGTAGCACGTATGGGTGAGGGGAGAGGTGCATACAGGATTTTGGTGGGGAGACCTGAGTGAAGGAGACCATTTGGAAGACCCAGACGTAGATGGGAGGATAATATTAAAATGGATCTTCAAGAAGTGGGATGGGGGGGCATGGACTGGATTGATCTGGCTCAGGATAGGGACAGGTGGCGGGCTTTTGTGAATGTGGTAATGAACCTTCGGATTACATAAAACGCGAGGAATTTCTTGACTAGCTGAGTAAATGTTAGCTTCTAAAGAAGGACTGTGCTGCATGGAGTTAGTTAGTTAGTTAGTTAGTTAGTTAGTTAGTTAGTTAATTATATCGTGTCCCGGATTACGGAAGTTTTACGGCATAGAAAGCCTCTATCAGCCGGGACATGAGAAAAATTCAAGATTTTATTGTGAACTAGGTTAAACTGAAGGGCAAAATCGACGCACGAATTTCCAGTGGATGCAGGTTCCTTAACAAGTAAAGCTGCCTTGCTCAGGGACGCCCTGTATAATCGTCGTATTATTAAATTACAGTTACAGTTCTAACATTGTCTATTTCATCAGTATTCAACATCAGTTCTAACCCTGCGAAATAAATAAATTTTCACCTAGCCCCTAGAAGATTTTTGGCGTTTTTTACGAAGACGAATTAAAATAGAAAGCTTTATGTGGCGAACACGTCCGTCTGTCCGTCTGTCCGTCTGCCCGTGACATAACATCAACCAATATATATGTTGTCAAATATTTTTGAAAGTTTGTGTAGGAATGCATTTACCAAAAGGCGTCAAGCAAGCTCGTATATTGTGACAGTGCTCAGTGAGTCTTACATTTACGTGACGGCGTGTATAAAGTCTTACATTTACGTGACGGCGTGTATAAAGTCTTACATTTACGTGACGGCGTGTATAAAGTCTTACATTTACGTGACGGCGTGTATAAAGTCTTACATTTACGTGACGGCGTGTATAAAGTCTTACATTTACGTGACGGCGTGTATAAAGTCTTACATTTACGTGACGGCGTGTATAAAGTCTTACATTTACGTGACGGCGTGTATAAAGTCTTACATTTACGTGACGGCGTGTATAAAGTCTTACATTTAAGTGACGGCGTGTATAAAGTCTTACATTTACGTGACGGCGTGTATAAAGTCTTACATTTACGTGACGGCGTGTATAAAGTCTTACATTTACGTGACGGCGTGTATAAAGTCTTACATTTACGTGACGGCGTGTATAAAGTCTTACATTTACGTGACGGCGTGTATAAAGTCTTACATTTAAGTGACGGCGTGTATAAAGTCTTACATTTACGTGACGGCTGTATAAAGTCTTACATTTACGTGACGGCGTGTATAAAGTCTTACATTTACGTAACGGCGTGTATAAAGTCTTACATTTACGTGACGGCGTGTATAAAGTCTTACATTTACGTGACGGCGTGTATAAAGTCTTACATTTACGTGACGGCGTGTATAAAGTCTTACATTTACGTGACGGCGTGTGTAAAGTCTTACATTTAAGTGACGGCGTGTATAAAGTCTTACATTTACGTGACGGCGTGTATATAAAGTCTTACATTTACGTGACGGCGTGTATAAAGTCTTACATTTACGTGACGGCGTGTGTAAAGTCTTACATTTAAGTGACGGCGTGTATAGTCTTACATTTACGTGACGGCGTGTATAAAGGCTTACATTTACGTGACGGCGTGTATAAAGTCTTACATTTACGTGACGGCTGTATAAAATCTTACATTTACGTGATGGCGTGTATAAAGGCTTACATTTACGTGACGGCGTGTATAAAGTCTTACATTTACGTGACGGCGTGTATAAAGTCTTACATTTACGTGACGGCGTGTATAAAGTCTTACATTTACGTGACGGCGTGTATAAAGTCTTACATTTAAGTGACGGCGTGTATAAAGTCTTACATTTACGTGACGGCTGTATAAAGTCTTACATTTACGTGACGGCGTGTATAAAGTCTTACATTTACGTGACGGCGTGTATAAAGTCTTACATTTACGTGACGGCGTGTATAAAGTCTTACATTTACGTGACGGCGTGTATAAAGTCTTACATTTAAGTGACGGCGTGTATAAAGTCTTACATTTACGTGACGGCTGTATAAAGTCTTACATTTACGTGACGGCGTGTATAAAGTCTTACATTTACGTAACGGCGTGTATAAAGTCTTACATTTACGTGACGGCGTGTATAAAGTCTTACATTTACGTGACGGCGTGTATAAAGTCTTACATTTACGTGACGGCGTGTATAAAGTCTTACATTTACGTGACGGGTGGTGTAAAGTCTTACATTTAAGTGACGGCGTGTATAAAGTCTTACATTTACGTGACGGCGTGTATAAAGTCTTACATTTACGTGACGGCGTGTATAAAGTCTTACATTTACGTGACGGCGTGTGTAAAGTCTTACATTTAAGTGACGGCGTGTATAGTCTTACATTTACGTGACGGCGTGTATAAAGGCTTACATTTACGTGACGGCGTGTATAAAGTCTTACATTTACGTGACGGCTGTATAAAATCTTACATTTACGTGATGGCGTGTATAAAGGCTTACATTTACGTGACGGCGTGTATAAAGTCTTACATTTACGTGACGGCGTGTATAAAGTCTTACATTTACGTGACGGCGTGTATAAAGTCTTACATTTACGTGACGGCGTGTATAAAGTCTTACATTTAAGTGACGGCGTGTATAAAGTCTTACATTTACGTGACGGCTGTATAAAGTCTTACATTTACGTGACGGCGTGTATAAAGTCTTACATTTACGTGACGGCGTGTATAAAGTCTTACATTTACGTGACGGCGTGTATAAATCTTACATTTACGTGACGGCGTGTATAAAGTCTTACATTTACGTGACGGCGTGTGTAAAGTCTTACATTTAAGTGACGGCGTGTATAGTCTTACATTTACGTGACGGCGTGTATAAAGGCTTACATTTACGTGACGGCGTGTATAAAGTCTTACATTTACGTGACGGCTGTATAAAGTCTTACATTTACGTGATGGCGTGTATAAAGGCTTACATTTACGTGACGGCGTGTATAAAGTCTTACATTTACGTGACGGCTGTATAAAGTCTTACATTTACGTGACGGCGTGTATAAAGTCTTACATTTACGTGATGGCGTGTATAAAGTCTTACATTTACGTGACGGCGTGTATAAAGTCTTACATTTACGTGACGGATGTATAAAGTCTTACATTTACGTTACGGCGTGTATAAAGTCTTACATTTACGTGACGGCGTGTATAAAGTCTTACATTTACGTGACGGCGTGTATAGTCTTACATTTAAGTGACGGCGTGTATAGTCTTACATTTACGTGACGGCGTGTATAAAGGCTTACATTTACGTGACGGCTGTATAGTCTTGAATTTACGTGACGGCTGTATAGTCTTGAATTTACGTGACGGCTGTATAAAGTCTTGCCCTTACGTTTCACGTCTCCTGACCGTCCGTGTGATACTCGTTTCACGACATCTAAACTTTCAGTGTTCTTGATTTGCTTACAATCGGTGCAGCGATGACCGACGTTTCTTGTGGGCACAACTAAAATCACAGTCACGCCTGCTCCGTGACACTGTACGATATTTCACAGTAAAGAACGCCTTATGTTTCTGTGTACTAAGTCACGGAACACATTTTCTATCTCCTTACCCTTTACACAGTGTACTGATGTGCCAATTTACAAAACGATAAAATATTTAGTTGCAAAAATTTATTATTATTAATTTCGTACATCTGTTTTGTGTTTATTGTCCCACAAATGTACACATTTATTCACTATTAATTGTGTAACACAGTGCTACATGTTTCGAACCTTATACTGGTTCATCTTCAGGGACTTAAGTATTTTAAATTTTAACCAGTGTATAATTGTACCACTGATGTAAAAAGTCAGTATAATTTGAAATACTGAGGGGTTGTAGTTTGGTAGATAAATACCAAAGGTACAAGGGAGCTCACTGTCTGCATTATATTCTACCCAAACACACGGCGTCATACACCAGAATGTTGCATATTTTTCTCTGAAATAGGTAAAAGTTAAAGTTCTCCCTAGAAAAGGCCATGAAGGCCCAGAGGGGGAGTAGAGGTATAGCTCTACTCTTTCTTTAACCCTGGCACTAGACGGGGTGGGTGATAACTTCACGCTCCGGCCGCTCCCACTCTACAGGAGGCTTCTCTGCAACACGACAAGTCGAAATGAGTAATTGGCGGGAGAAGAAGTTTATGTGCTGTCGGTGTTTCAGAAGTTTCACAATTCTGTAGCCTTTGGTTTGAGTTCAGGTTGGGCCATTCCTGCGATATTCCACTGTCTCTTGTCTTTGTCACAGTAGTCTGAAGCCTACCGGATCCACAGTTCAGTCGGTACTGCAGTCACTGCGCTAACGACAGAAATATCGGGTCATTCTGCAGTCTGTCTTACGACAGGTCCGTAGCCTCTTCATTCTGCAGTCTGTCTTACGACAGGTCCGTAGCCTCTTCATTCTGCAGTCTGTCTTACGACAGGTCCGTAGCCTCTTCATTCTGCAGTCTGTCTTACGACAGGTCCGTAGCCTCTTCATTCTGCAGTCTGTCTTACGACAGGTCCGTAGCCTCTTCATTCTGCAGTCTGTCTTACGACAGGTCCGTAGCCTCTTCATTCTGCAGTCTGTCTTACGACAGGTCCGTAGTCTCTTCATTCTGCAGTCTGTCTTACGACAGGTCCGTAGTCTCTTCATTCTGCAGTCTGTCTTACGACAGGTCCGTAGTCTCTTCATTCAGCAGTCTGTCTTACGACAGGTCCGTAGTCTCTTCATTCTGCAGTCTGTCTTACGACAGGTCCGTATTTCTCTTCATTCAGCAGTCTGTCTTACGACAGGTCCGTAGTCTCTTCATTCTGCAGTCTGTCTTACGACAGGTCCGTAGTCTCTTCATTCTGCAGTCTGTCTTACGACAGGTCCGTAGTCTCTTCATTCTGCAGTCTGTCTTACGACAGGTCCGTAGCCTCTTCATTCTGCAGTCTGTCTTACGACAGGTCCGTAGCCTCTTCATTCTGCAGTCTGTCTTACGACAGGTCCGTAGCCTCTTCATTCTGCAGTCTGTCTTACGTCAGGTCCGTAGCCTCTTCATTCTGCAGTCTGTCTTAAGACAGGTCCGTAGCCTCTTCATTCTGCAGTCTGTCTTACGACAGGTTCGTAGCCTCTTCCAAAGCGAGTTCTCCACACAGTGCGATCTAGTGCTTCCTCTTTCAATTTCCAGTATCTTCTCTTTCCCTTAATGTCATCCAGTAGCTGCTTACGCCTTCTCCCTCGTCTTCCCGTCTTTTCTATCCTTCCCTCTAACTTTCCTTCAATCACATGTTTCAGAAGGCAGTTTCTACGCAAGATGTGACCAATCCAGTTAGCCTTTCTTCTTTTATTATATGTACGATATTCCTCTCCTCCTTCACTCTATGTAATACTTCTTCATTTCTCACACGATCGGTCCAACTGATCTTCTCCAGTCTTCTCCAGCACCACATATCAAAACTTTCCAGATACTTCTGATCCACTTTCCCAAGTGTCCACGTTTCAGCACCACACAAAGCTACGCTCCAAATGTAGCACTTTACTAGTTTCTTACTTAAATTTAAGTCCAGTTTGCCAGTCAAAAGAGTCTTCTTGTTAAATGCTGCTTTTGCCATAACAATTCTGTATTCAATTTCACGTGTACATCTTGCATCATTTGTTATCATGCTACACAAATAATTGAATTATTCCACATTGAATTGAATTGAACACCGATATATAAATGTCGGTGTTCAACTCCAGACAGGCGCAATGTACCCTACGAGCTCCTCTAGCAGTAAGGTCTTCCCATCACCCCCCCAGTAAGGCCACCTTAAGTAAATGACATTCATGCCTCAGGCAAGTCACAATTTATGGCCACTAATGACCTACCGACCGAACATAACGAAAGCTCAGTTTCCAGCTTTCAAACTGGTCTACAGATTTATGGCAGCCCAAAGTGTAAAGAACACAACAAACAAGCAGTTTCACCTTTTCATTTCCATGGAGACGCAGCCTCCTTAGAATGCTTTCCGATTCCCTTCGCCTTTTTTAAACAAACGACACAGTAAAGACCTACTTAAAGGCGGACTTCTAAACAATTACTGTACAATATTACGTTTCAATAAAATTTTACGACAGTTGAAAGACGTTAAGCCCATTGTCAACACAGTAGTCGCTCGGAAGGCTGCGGTAATGGTCTGTCGTTTCGGCATTGTTTACAGGACTGCTTATTGCTGGCAGATATACAGGGTGTTTGGAAATGGAGCTCAAGGAACTGCAACTGCTAGCACTGATACTGCGGGGAAAAGAAACATATATAAGAAATAAAAAAATTCTTAGTACTAATTACAAATTAGTATGTAATTGGCTTTGACAGTTTATCGTGGGCCGCGATAGCTCAGTCGGTATAGAGACTCGCTACTAGCTGGACGGTCTGAGGATCGAATCCCGGTGGGGGCGAGATTTTTCGCACCCGTCCAGACTGGCACTGGGGCCTACCCAGCCTCCTGTAGATGGGTGGCGGGTCATTCCTGGGGGTAAGAGCGGCCGAGGAGTGGCGTTGAACACCCACCCCATCTAGCGTCAAGGTTAAAGAAAGAGTAGAGCTTTACCTCTACTCCCCCTCTGGGCATTCGTGGCCTGTTATAGCGAGAACTTTACCTTTACCTTTACCTTTACCTTTACCTTTACCTTTACCTTTATCTTTACCTTTACCTTTAACAAATGCTGATTTTGCGATTGGTCGTCAGGCTGTTCGGTCCGCAAGTGAATGAACAAAAATTGAATTATTAAAGATATAGGATGGGAGGGTACGGAGTGGATTATTCTGGCTTAGGATAGAGATAAGTGGCAGGCTGCTGTGAGTACGGCAATGAACATTTGGTATCCATAAATTGCTAGCAATTTCTTGACATTTTAAATAAGATCCTGAAGATGGGACAAAAAAGTGATCCCGAAACGTTGGTCATACACCAAAAATTGAAGCCGGGCTACAACCCAAAAACTTTTAAGCAACTCTACGACCACGGCGGAAGCCTTCGATTACATAATTACTTGACTATCTTAGCAACTAGTAGCTTCTCAATAAGGACTCTTCTCCTTGTAACCATTGCTACATCATCATTCCCAATTCACGTTAAAGCCCCCTCTCCCCCTTGCTCTGCTCCCCACACGATGTACCGCAGTATAACCTAAATGTCACGTCCACAGCTCCGGCCGGTGATGCTGATACATCGCGTGCATTATGCTGCCTAGAGCAGAGGCTCGCGCTGTCTAGCGGCCAATGGCTCAACTACGTGGAAGGCAGTCTTTGCTCTGTTGCTAGAAGGTCGACTGTCTATTGGCATTCGGAATGTAGGCAAGGCTAGAGCAAATTGTTGAGATAAGTGAGACTGTTCTGTTGCAGAGGCTGTCTGTTGCCAATATTACATACTGTCGGCGACAGACGGATGAATGCGCATGGTGGAATGATACTGACAGGGGAAACTGAAGTACTGGGAGAGAAACATTATACAGCGTTGGTGGTAGATGTATGAATGAGTATGGAGCATTGGTGGAATGATACTGACAGGGGGAACTGAAGTACTGGGAGAGAAACATTATACAGCGTTGGTGGTAGATGAATGAATGAGTATGGAGCATTGGTGGAATGATACTGACAGGGGAAACTGAAGTACTGGGAGAAAAACATTATACAGCGTTGGTGGTAGATGGATGAATGAGTATGGAGCATTGGTGGAATGATACTGACAGGGGAAACTGAAGTACTGGGAGAGAAACATTATACAGTGTTGGTGGTAGATGGATGGATGAGTATGGAGCATTGGTGGAATGATACTGACAGGGGAAACTGAAGTACTGGGAGAGAAACATTATACAGCGTTGGTGGTAGATGAATGAATGAGTATGGAGCATTGGTGGAATGATACTGACAGGGGAAACTGAAGTACTGGGAGAAAAACATTATACAGCGTTGGTGGTAGATGGATGAATGAGTATGGAGCATTGGTGGAATGATACTGACAGGGGAAACTGAAGTACTGGGAGAGAAACATTATACAGCGTTGGTGGTAGATGGATGAATGAGTATGGAGCATTGGTGGAATGATACTGACAGGGGAATCTGAAGTACTGGGAGAGAAACATTATACAGCGTTGGTGGTAGATGGATGAATGAGTATGGAGCATTGGTGGAATGATACTGACAGGGAAAACTGAAGTACTGGGAGAGAAACATTATACAGCGTCTGTGGTAGATGGATGAATGAGTATGGAGCATTGGTGGAATGATACTGACAGGGGAAACTGAAGTACTGGGAGAGAAACATTATACAGCGTTGGTGGTAGATGGATGAATGAGTATGGAGCATTGGTGGAATGATACTGACTGGGAAAACTGAAGTACTGGGAGAGAAACATTATACAGCGTTGGTGGTAGATGGATGAATGAGTATGGAGCATTGGTGGAATGATACTGACAGGGAAAACTGAAGTACTGGGAGAGAAACATTATACAGCGTCTGTGGTAGATGGATGAATGAGTATGGAGCATTGGTGGAATGATACTGACAGGGGAAACTGAAGTACTGGGAGAGAAACATTATACAGCGTTGGTGGTAGATGGATGAATGAGTATGGAGCATTGGTGGAATGGTACTGACAGGGGAAAACTGAAGTACTGGGAGAGAAACATTATACAGCGTTGGTGGTAGATGAATGAATGAGTATGGAGCATTGGTGGAATGATACTGACAGGGGAAACTGAAGTACTGGGAGAGAAACATTATACAGCGTTGGTGGTAGATGGATGAATGAGTATGGAGCATTGGTGGAATGGTACTGACAGGGGAAAACTGAAGTACTGGGAGAGAAACATTATACAGCGTTGGTGGTAGATGAATGAATGAGTATGGAGAATTGGTGGAATGATACTGACAGGGGAAACTGAAGTACTGGGAGAGAAACATTATACAGCGTTGGTGGTAGATGGATGAATGAGTATGGAGCATTGGTGGAATGATACTGACAGGGGAAACTGAAGTACTGGGAGAGAAACATTATACAGCGTTGGTGGTAGATGTATGAATGAGTATGGAGCATTGGTGGAATGATACTGACAGGGGAAAACTGAAGTACGGGGAGAAAAACCTGTCACAGTGGCAGTTTGTCCACCACAAATCCTGACCTCATCTACTCCAAGTGAACTTCACAAGAGTCCAAAGTATGTCTAATCAAACTAAATACCTTGAGCATGCATCTCATTTAGAAGCTAAGAGTCGATCAGCTAGTCACAAATTTGTCCATCTTTTGTAGAACCCGAATGTTCGTCACCGTGATCACAACAGCTCACCGTACGACGTACGTCTGGGAAATATAAGTGAGATGCACAAAAATATATTTACTTATGTCAACACATTTTGTCCTATCCAGTGACCTCGTGCCCCTGGACAATAAAGCACTTTCTTACGAAACTTGGACCTCTGTCTTAGGTCAGTCGGCTCTGAATGTACACCGTGCCCCATATACAAGCCGGCTCGACTTCCGAACCCCCTCCCCCTTCTTTTTCTGTTCTTTCTAATAGTAAAACAGACTCCAAGAATAAGGACTTAAACTTGACGAGAAGGACGTACACAGAAGCCCCCCCAAAAGAGACACCAAGTTTCAAACGGGTCCCCCCCCCCCCCAATGACTCCCCAGAATTTCTGCAATAACACCGCCTTCCCTGAAATGCTGAAGATAAAACAATATTTGGAAATGGAAGACATTGAGATGTCTGTTTAAATATTTGTAGGCGCGTTGGCAAAATTTTTAAAAGCGACTATTTGCTTCGTAATGTCTATCTGTCCGTCCGTATGTCTCTCTGTGTATCCGCATTGAACAACTCGGCTCTCACTAGAGAGATCTTCATGAAATTTGATGTTTGAGTATTTTTCCAATATATGTCAAGAAAATTCAATTTTCATTAAAATCTAACAGCAATGACCGGTACTTTACGTGAAGACCTATGTACATTTATGGCAATATATCGCTGAATTCTTCTTAGAATGAGAAATGTTTCAGACAAAAGCTGTACAGAAAATCAAAACACACATTTTATGTTCAATAACTTTTTTCCCAAAATCGTGCCGTTTATGAGATAATGTGGAAAAATATGGTAGAGCCAGACAGGCCACAGATGACAATATAATACTGCGCATGCGCTTTGCGTGCTGGATAACTAAGGCTACAGAGACACACTCAGAATATGCAATACTTATTGCTTCTCAACGGTAAAAATAGTTACGCGAACGCGTCTCAATTTTACGTTATACTTCAAAGCCTGTCTTGTTAAATACATTTTATATAATTTGATTTTATATTAAGAGTTTTTCCCCCAATAAATGTTTGTAAAATCAAGACATGTACTATATTCGTCATATATTCGTCATATATTCGTCATATATTCGTCATATATTCGTCATATATTCTCGTCATCAACAGGCAGTCGCACGATCCCAACTCTGTTTCCAACAGCTAAACCCAACTTATAACACAGAGCTGTTTCGACTTACGACGGTTGTCTCTAGCACCGTCGCCGTAAGACAATGCTGCCATAGACCGATCCCCCGTCGAAGGACCTCCTAAAACCATTTTACAAAATTTCATGTGTTCCACAGGCACATTATTTTATGTGACAACTAGCATCATTACTTCACTCGATCGTCTCGCATAACGGCACAAAGCGCAGCCTTCGCCGCCAGTCCCGTTTGTCCTTAGTCGAGCCAAAGCGTTTCAGTTCAGTGTATTGCAGTTAGTGTTAGTTGTCTGCTCATCCTATTTGTCTTCATCTCGCACGCACACGCACGCACACGCACGTTTTTCACTGCACATCAAAGTTCTATAACTTTAGCGATATGAGAGAAAGTGGCTAGCAAGAGTTGTCAGATAAAATAATCCATCTCATTCTGCAGTCTGTCTTACGACAGGTCCGTAGCCTCTTCATTCTGCAGTCTGTCTTACGACAGGTCCGTAGCCTCTTCATTCTGCAGTCTGTCTTACGACAGGTCCGTAGCCTCTTCATTCTGCAGTCTGTCTTACGACAGGTCCGTAGCCTCTTCATTCTGCAGTCTGTCTTACGACAGGTCCGTAGCCTCTTCATTCTGCAGTCTGTCTTACGACAGGTCCGTAGCCTCTTCATTCTGCAGTCTGTCTTACGACAGGTCCGTAGCCTCTTCATTCTGCAGTCTGTCTTAAGACAGGTCCGTAGCCTCTTCATTCTGTAGTCTGTCTTACGACAGGTCCGTAGCCTCTTCATTCTGCAGTCTGTCTTACGACAGGTCCGTAGCCTCTTCATTCTGTAGTCTGTCTTACGACAGGTCCGTAGCCTCTTCATTCTGCAGTCTGTCTTACGACAGGTCCGTAGCCTCTTCATTCTGCAGTCTGTCTTACGACAGGTCCGTAGCCTCTTCATTCTGCAGTCTGTCTTACGACAGGTCCGTAGCCTCTTACACAGCGAGTTCTCCACACAGTGCGATCTAGTGCTTCCTCTTTCAATTTACAGTATCTTCTCTTTTCCTTAAGGTCATCCAGTAGCTGCTTACGCCTTCTTCCTCGTCTTCCCGTCATTTATATAACAGGTAAAGGTAAAGTTCTCCTTATAACAGGCCATGAAGGCGCAGATGGGGAGTAGAGGTATAGCTCTACTTTTTCTTTAACCCTGGCACTAGATGGGGTGTGTGGTCAAATTCACGCTCCGGCCGCTTAATCTCCGGGAAAGACCCGGTACCCATTGTATAGGAGGCTGGGTAGGCCCCAGGGCCGGTCTGGACGGGTGCGGAAAAACTCGCCCCACCGGGATTCGATCCCCGGACCGTCCAGCTCGTAGCGAGTAGCTATACCGACTGAGCTATCGCGGTCCGCCATTTATATAATATAAATATAAATATATATAATATAAAATAATATGCATATGAAATATATTTTAATTATAAGAAGACAGAGAAATTGATATATACATATTCTTTTTTTGCACAATTTTATTCAGTTTCGTTTTCTTCAGTCTGTTTTCAGAGAAATAAAAAATTAGGCGACACTTTATGGCTTTGTCTAGGACACACCCTGTACGTCATCCCGTTTTATGGCTTTGTCTAGGACACACCCTTTACGTCATCCCGTTTTATGGCTTTGTCTAGGACACACTCTGTACGTCATCCCGTTTTATGGCTTTGTCTAGGACACACCCTGTACGTCATCCCGTTTTATGGCTTTGTCTAAGACACACCCTGTACGTCATCCCGTTTTATGGCTTTGTCTAGGACACACTCTGTACGTCATCCCGTTTTATGGCTTTGTCTAGGACACACTCTGTACGTCATCCCGTTTTATGGCTTTGTCTAGGACACACCCTGTACGTCATCCCGTTTTATGGCTTTGTCTAAGACACCCTGTACGTCATCCCGTTTTATGGCTTTGTCTAGGACACACCCTGTACGTCATCCCGTTTTATGGCTTTGTCTAGGACACACCCTGTACGTCATCCCGTTTTATGGCTTTGTCTAAGACACACCCTGTACGTCATCCCGTTTTATGGCTTTGTCTAGGACACACCCTGTACGTCATACCGTTTTATGGCTTTGTCTAGGACACACCCTGTACGTCATACCGTTTTATGGCTTTGTCTAGGACACACACCCTGTACGTCATCCCGTTTTATGGTTTTGTCTAGGACACACCCTGTACGTCATCCCGTTTTATGGCTTTGTCTAGCACACCCTGTACGTCATCCCGTTTTATGGCTTTGTCTAGCACACCCTGTACGTCATCCCGTTTAGTCACAAGCCATAACTGACCGCCAGATCTCAGCCAGTGGCAGGGCCAGTCAACATGTGAGCAGTTTCCAGATCGTCTGCAATGAATTCCTTTCGCTAACAACAAGCTATTTAAATCAGCACCTTCACTGCGCAGGACCAGTAGCAGGGCAATTCAGAGCCCATCTCACGCTACATTAGCACGCACAGCCAGGGGCCAACCTCGCAGGCATTATATACATATTTCAATCTAAAGTGTTCTCTCAAATCTTCCTCATTATACTTTCCACTCAACTTGCAGATAAAGCCGGCCGGTCCATACAAAAAGGACAGCCAAGAAGTAATTCGATATTGAAAGGAAGACGACATTGCATAAAAAGTCACTAAAATCTCAGAACGTTTTCAGAATTTTAAATACGGTGTTTTGTGATGTTTAAATGAAATAACGGCTTATGGAGATTATTAAACAAAGCCTGCGGTTTAATAAAAACCGTAAGATGAAGTAAAAAAAGCAAGAGATAGGCTCAGCTCGCCTTTGTGTTTAAGCAATTGACATGGCAGTGACATATGGTTCAGTTGTCAGGAAACAAGAAGGTACGCGTGAAAGGTCATGAACGCATACACGGCTGTAGCTCCAGTCGTTTTTAACCTCGGCACTGGAGAGCTGTGAGCAGTTACCTTCAGGCCCCGGCCGCTTTAACCCACGGAAAGAACCCCAGTAACAATTGAATAGGGAGATGGGTGCGGCCGAGAGCCGGTCTGGGCGTTCTGGAGAAGAGAAATATATTTCAATCCTGCCGGTGTTCGAACCCCGGACCGACCAGCCTGTAGCCTAGCCGCTATTCTGGCTCAAAAAGAAAATGGAGAAAGAAGAATTCGTGCAAAAAAAATTGTTGAATATGAACGATGAATTAGCAGAAAAACGTCTGTGTTAGCATCTAACAGTCCGTCAGGTACACAAGGTAGACCCGATCGGTCTCTAACCTTCAGCTGCAGTGTTCTGGTTCACAAGAGCCACATATCTTGAATATCTTAGTTACTGCTGAAGTTAGGTGTGAGGAGGACTTAACTACATGCATTGGTAATGTAGGGTAACAGGCTAAAGGCAGTGACTGTGCACAGTAACAGGCTAAAGACAGTGACAGTGCACAGTAACAGGCTAAAGACAGTGACAGTGCACAGTAACAGGCTAAAGACAGTGACAGTGCACAGTAACAGGCTAAAGGCAGTGACAGTGAAGAGTAACAGGCTAAAGACAGTGACAGTGCAGAGTAACAGGCTAAAGACAGTGACAGTGCACAGTAACAGGTTAAAGACAGTGACAGTGCAGAGTAACAGGCTAAAGGCAGTGACAGTGCAGAGTAACAGGCTAAAGACAGTGACAGTGAAGAGTAACAGGCTAAAGACAGTGAAGGTGCACAGTAACAGGCTAAAGGCAGTGACAGTGCAGAGTAACAGGCTAAAGACAGTGGAAGTGCAGAGTAACAGGCTAAAGACAGTGGAAGTGCAGAGTAACAGGCTAAAGACAGTGATAATGAAGAGTAACAGACTAAAGACAGTGACAGTGAAGAGTAACAGGTTAAAGACAGTGACAGTGCAGAGTAACAGGCTAAAGGCAGTGACAGTGCAGAGTAACAGGCTAAAGACAGTGACAGTGAAGAGTAACAGGCTAAAGACAGTGAAGGTGCACAGTAACAGGCTAAAGGCAGTGACAGTGCAGAGTAACAGGCTAAAGACAGTGGAAGTGCAGAGTAACAGGCTAAAGACAGTGATAATGAAGAGTAACAGACTAAAGACAGTGACAGTGAAGAGTAACAGGTTAAAGACAGTGACAGTGCAGAGTAACAGGCTAAAGGCAGTGACAGTGCAGAGTAACAGGCTAAAGACAGTGACAGTGAAGAGTAACAGGCTAAAGACAGTGAAGGTGCACAGTAACAGGCTAAAGGCAGTGACAGTGCAGAGTAACAGGCTAAAGACAGTGGAAGTGCAGAGTAACAGGCTAAAGACAGTGGAAGTGCAGAGTAACAGGCTAAAGACAGTGATAATGAAGAGTAACAGACTAAAGACAGTGACAGTGAAGAGTAACAGGTTAAAGACAGTGACAGTGCAGAGTAACAGGCTAAAGGCAGTGACAGTGCAGAGTAACAGGCTAAAGACAGTGACAGTGAAGAGTAACAGGCTAAAGACAGTGAAGGTGCACAGTAACAGGCTAAAGGCAGTGACAGTGCAGAGTAACAGGCTAAAGACAGTGACAGTGCACAGTAACAGGCTAAAGACTCCAGTCAAGTGACTTCTTAATTTGTGTCTTTGTGTAAACGTCAGTGTCAAGTGGTCCAAAAAAAAACTCGCCGACGTTTCGAATGGCTGTAGTCCCTTCATTTTCAGGGTCAAGCAGTGCAAGGCACCACATATGCACTGCAATTTCTCGAAACGTCGGGAGCTACACACACAACGAAGCTAGCAACATTTCAGAAGAACTGAATGTCCAGCAACACCGCACAGGCAGTTGGCTTTCTGCCACATTATTGCTATTCCGCAGATCGCTCTCAGCTCAGCCAAACTTAGTCTGATTTATTCGTGCTTTATGGAAAGAAGCTCTACGCCAGTCTTTCCATGTGTGATATTTTGTACCTCCAGAACAGTTATTCCCAAAATTTCTGCTCGCAAACCCCCTTTTTGGTTTCAAAAAATAATCACGGATCCTCACATCCTTGCTCACGTACATACAGGTTGTCCGTACGATATGTAGCCAAAATTAAAAATTTATATCTCAGAACTGATTTTAGATAGCTACAAATACATATCGGTAGCATTCGTAGCAATGCATTGCATGATTTGACCTTAATTAAACTGACTGTCGCTCGCTTCGTGGTACAGCAAGTTTGTTAATTAGATATTCTAACGGTCACTCGAAATAAACACACCGCCAATTAAAGAAGTTCCGTCATTGTTTTTACCAACATGTTTCCTTTAATTAACAGCATAAATAAACTTCAAAGCAGCGATCACAGAAATGTATTCAGGGATCCACTGGCAACTGGTCGCTGATCCCTTAGGATCCGCGGAGCACACTTTGGGAACCGCTCGTGCAGACTGTTTGGATTTTGTTAAATACAAATTTTCCTGCTTTCACTGTTTTTGAGGTTAAGCCAACCGCTTGAAACTTGCATCTGTTAAGTTCTGACAAGGCACAGGCGTTTTATATTGAACATAAATTCCAATTTCCTTAATTTATGTGTCCCTAATTTATGTGTCCCTAATTTATGTGTCCCTAATTTGTGTGTCCCTAATTTATGTGTCCCTAATTTGTGTCCCTAATTTCTGTGTCCCTAATTTATGTGTCCCTAATTTGTGTCCATAATTTATGTGTCCCTAATTTATGTGTCCCTAATTTGTGTCCCTAATTTCTGTGTCCCTAATTTATGTGTCCCTAATTTCTGTGTCCCTATTTTCTGTGTCCCTATTTTCTGTGCCTTTAATTTCTGTGTCCTTAATTTCTGTGTCCCTATTTTCTGTGTCCCTAATTTATGTGTCCCTAATTTGTGTGTCCCTAATTTATGTGTCCCTAATTTGTGTCCCTAATTTCTGTGTCCCTAATTTATG
The DNA here is from genome assembly GCA_021186555.1 of Reticulitermes speratus. Taxonomy (NCBI): domain Eukaryota; kingdom Metazoa; phylum Arthropoda; class Insecta; order Blattodea; family Rhinotermitidae; genus Reticulitermes; species Reticulitermes speratus. The sequence goes on from JAJKFL010000026.1 coordinate 1,114,763, forward strand.
TGTCCCTAATTTGTGTCCATAATTTATGTGTCCCTAATTTGTGTCCCTAATTTCTGTGTCCCTAATTTATGTGTCCCTAATTTCTGTGTCCCTATTTTCTGTGTCCCTAATTTCTGTGTCCCTAATTCCGATGTTCGTGACCATTTTGTCAGTTCTAATTTCAATTTATCACGAACATAGCAAATCTACTTTACGTCCTCCCCACATGACACTGGCTCCTCAGCACACACACTTCATTCCAGGTTCTTCCCACATGACACTGGCTCCTCAGCACACACACTTCATTCCAGGTTCTCCCCACATGACACTGGCTCCTCAGCACACACACTTCATTCCAGGTTCTTCCCACATGACACTGGCTCCTCAGCACACACACTTCATTCCAGGTTCTTCCCACATAACACTGGCTCCTCAGCACACACACTTCATTCCAGGTTCTTCCCACATGACACTGGCTCCTCAGCACACACACTTCATTCCAGGTTCTCCCCACATGACACTGGCTCCTCAGCACACACACTTCATTCCAGGTTCTTCCCACATGACACTGGCTCTTCAGCACACACACTTCATTCCAGGTTCTTCCCACATGACACTGGCTCCTCAGCACACACACTTCATTCCAGGTTCTTCCCACATGACACTGGCTCCTCAGCACACACACTTCATTCCAGGTTCTTCCCACATGACACTGGCTCCTCAGCACACACACTTCATTCCAGGTTCTTCCCACATGACACTGGCTCCTCAGCACACACACTTCATTCCAGGTTCTTCCCACATGACACTGGCTCCTCAGCACACACACTTCATTCCAGGTTCTTCCCACATGACACTGGCTCCTCAGCACACACACTTCATTCCAGGTTCTTCCCACATGACACTGGCTCCTCAGCACACACACTTCATTCCAGGTTCTTCCCACATGACACTGGCTCCTCAGCACACACACTTCATTCCAGGTTCTTCCCACATGACACTGGCTCCTCAGCACACACACTTCATTCCAGGTTCTTCCCACATGACACTGGCTCTTCAGCACACACACTTCGCAGAACAGAACTTTACTTCACTGGTGTGTCATATATCTCAGTGTGAAGTTACACGTGGCTGACACGTGGTTACCACAAGACTAGGCTCGACCAGCTCACAATCACCACTTCAAACACAAAAGCCAAATTTGACACAGAAATCACCCATAAATATTCAGACTTGATCGATATGCATCTGCTCATTTAGTATTTAAACCGTCCGCTGCTGTCCGAAAGGCGCCACGTGACGGCCGCTTTACCTGCTACTAACAATTCAAAGTGTGTTTAGCTACACAAAGGGCCTCAGTGTGCCCCCTGACGCTCACATTCACAAAGGGCAAATAAAGAAATCATTTTGAAGTTTAAAGAGAATATAACATTACAAGTGAGACTGATCTTTGAACACAAGTCCTGAGATTTCGTGCATAAGGGAGGTTCGTGACGTGAATTGGAGGGTGAGGGGTTGAAATGACGTGACAAGCGACAGACGACACAACCAATAAGGCTTTGTTTTTATTTTTTATTAGTGCACTGGGCACGAAGCTGGGCTGTGCTGTCAGAATGGACAGACACCAGCACTACTCCAGCGGAGTACACGCATCTTACAAACGCGATTTTTTTTTTTGCACGATGGCTAATTTATTGGTTATGACGCAGGCAAAAATGTGTTACTAATACAGCTAGCCACGTGACGTCACAACATTCACTCGCTACTCCACGGCCTTTTCATCTGTCGTTCCTTTATTCTGACAGCTGCCTCTGCTGTGTTCTGTTACATGCTTACTGCTCAAACACGTCTGCCTCAGCGCGTACCTCACAGAGAACAACAATGGCATGCACGGCAACCAGCGTGTGACACACGTGTTGTGGTATATATTGCGAGTTATTTAAATTTGTGTTAACCTAAGAGACTGTTGGTAATAATAAAATGGATCTTCAAGAAGTGGGATGGACTGGATTGATATGGCTCAGGATAGGGACAGGTGGCGGGCTGTTGTGAGTGCGGTAATGAACCTTTGGGTTCCATAAAACGCGGGAATTTCTTGACTAGCTAAGGACCTGTTAGCTTCTCAAGAACGAGTTAGTTAGTTAGTTAGTTAGTTAGTTAGTCTGTTGGGATGAGAAGTTAATTCATCTGACATGTTGTCGTCTAGGGTCGGGCTTTTGTGAACACGGTAATGAATCTGTGTGTTCCACAGCACAAACGGAAAGTCTTGACTAGCTGAGGAACTGTTAGCTTCTCAAGAAGGAGTTAGTTAGTTAGTTAGTTAGTTAGTCTGTTGGGATGAGAAGTTAATTCATCTGATCTGGTGTCGTCTAGGGTCGGGCTTTTGTGAACACGGTAATGAATCTGTGTGTTCCACAGCACAAACGGAAAGTCTTGACTAGCTGAGGAACTGTTAGCTTCTCAAGAAGGAGTGAGTTAGTTAGTTAGTTAGTTAGTTAGTCTGTTGGGATGAGAAGTTAATTCATCTGATCTGGTGTCGTCTAGGGTCGGGCTTTTGTGAACACGGTAATGAACCTTTGGGTTCCACAGCACAAACGGAAAGTCTTGACTAGCTGAGGAACTGTTAGCTTCTCAAGAAGGACTCTGCTCCTGACAGTGAGGTACACATGAATATGATGTCAATAGAATGTACCGAAGGTAACTCATAATATGGCAGTTTATATAAAACCAGTGTCTAGTGAGCCTCTTGTAATGCCAGGCAATAGCCTACACACTGGTCACTTAAATAGCCTGCAGGTATAGCTTATCATTCTTACGGAACAAGCTGACGTGAATAACAGGCATAAATAGGTTAGTTCGTACCTCACAGGAAACAAAAGACTGTCCTCCGTGACGCAGTAAACAGACCTTACTAACACGTTAAATTTCAAAACGTCATACGGTGTCACGATACACGGACAAATGTAACTTTACTGACGTCTGTAAGTAACTGCGGCCTGCCTTGCGCCGATCTTCATAATACTCACCAAAGTACAACTGCGCGGTACGAACTGGATGTTTGCATAAGATGTAGGTTATTTTGTGACTTTATATAGACCGTTCGTGGCTAAGGCCGGACTGTCAGAGCGGAGGATCGGATTCGATTTTAGGTGAGTCCATGCGAGATTTGTGGTGGACAACATCAAAATGGGAATGGTTTTTCTCCCAGTACTTCAGTTTCCCCTGTCAGTATCATTCCACCAATGCTCCATACTCATTCATCCATCTACCATCAACGCTGTATAATGTTTCTCTCCCAGTACCTCAGTTTCCCCTGTCAGTATCATTCCACCAATGCTCCATATTCATTCATACATCTACCACCAACGCTGTATAATGTTTCTCTCCCAGTACCTCAGTTTCCCCTGTCAGTATCATTCCACCAATGCTCCATACTCATTCATCCATCTACCATCAACGCTGTATAATGTTTCTCTCCCAGTACTTCAGTTTTCCCCTGTCAGTATCATTCCACCAATGCTCCATACTCATTCATACATCTACCACTAACGCTGTATAATGTTTCTCTCCCAGTACTTCAGTTTCCCCTGTCAGTATCATTCCACCAATGCTCCATACTCATTCATTCATCTACCACCAACGCTGTATAATGTTTTTCTCCCAGTACTTCAGTTTCCCCTGTCAGTATCATTCCACCAATGCTCCATACTCATTCATTCATCTACCAGCAACGCTGTATAATGTTTCTCTCCCAGTACTTCAGTTTCCCCTGTCAGTATCATTCCACCAATGCTCCATACTCATTCATCCATCTACCATCAACGCTGTATAATGTTTCTCTCCCAGTACTTCAGTTTCCCCTGTCAGTATTATTCCACCAATGCTCCATACTCATTCATACATCTACCATCAACGCTGTATAATGTTTCTCTCCCAGTACTTCAGTTTCCCCTGTCAGTAACATTCCACCAATGCTCCATACTCATTCATTCATCTACCACCAACGCTGTATAATGTTTCTCTCCCAGTACTTCAGTTTCCCCTGTCAGTATTATTCCACCAATGCTCCATACTCATTCATCCATCTACCATCAACGCTGTATAATGTTTCTCTCCCAGTACTTCAGTTTCCCCTGTCAGTATCATTCCATCAATGCTCCATACTCATTCATCCATCTACCACCAACGCTGTATAATGTTTCTCTCCCAGTACTTCAGTTTCCCCTGTCAGTATCATTCCACCAATGCTCCATACTCATTCATACATCTACCATCAACGCTGTATAATGTTTCTCTCCCAGTACTTCAGTTTCCCCTGTCAGTATCATTCCACCAATGCTCCATACTCATTCATACATCTACCACCAACGCTGTATAATGTTTCTCTCCCAGTACTTCAGTTCCCCCTGTCAGTATCATTCCACCAATGCTCCATACTCATTCATACAGCTACCACCAACGCTGTATAATGTTTTCTCTCCCAGTACTTCAGTTCCCCCTGTCAGTATCATTCCACCAATGCTCCATACTCATTCATCCATCTACCACCAACGCTGTATAATGTTTCTCTCCCAGTACTTCAGTTTCCCCTGTCAGTATCATTCCACCAATGCTCCACATTTATCTTCAACTACATGTTGCTCTTACCGGACTTTCCAAAAAGCAGTTCCCTTCCTTCAATCGGGGAGCACAGAATATAAAATTGCCTTCAAATTTAAACCTGTCACAGTTCAAGTCAACATCACTTCGTCCCTCTCGAGCTGTCAAGTTTCATATTCAGGCGGTCCCCAGTTCAAATACCATCCAGTTTACTCTATCTGTGCTTAATCGCGTTGCTACTCAGCTACTCCAGTTAAGTTGTTTACCTCTAATTAAGCCACCATCACTTCCGTCAAAACTCTTTCCAACTCATCATCACAATCGAGGGTGTACAAATTTTTAAAAATCTATGATCCACCTCAAAATTCTAGGTGCCACATAGGTGACGTTAAGCTCGCTCCATACTGAGGACCCGCATATATTATGTACCAACCTAAAAAATATACCTTCGATGGTCATCTGGCGTCCAGGATTTATGCACCCCTGATCTTATTGACGCCTAAATTCTGTGATAGGTAGAGCGCCGATAAATACATTGCAATATTTTTCTGTATTTGTTCACCCCTGATCGTACAAACAATCGCAATCACGAATTCGAACTTTTAAAGAAGTTTGTATCAAGTTCATGTACTTCTTCTTCTTCTTATTCCTCCTGCTATCGTTTTTTCCCCGAATAGCAGAGAGCAGCACCGTCTAACCTGCAATTTCCAAACAAGTTCACGTATCAACCCACTGATTACCAACCCGATTTCGTGAGAAACCTTAATGTACGGTTTGTACTAGCTGCAGTCTGCACCTTCGTCTGTTTTTGTTACAGCACTTTAGGGCCTGGTAATATCCGAGAGGCCCTTGTCAGGTTGCAAATGGCGGTTGGTGCTAAGTACAGCAGTGGCTTGTGTGTCCGCAAAGGTAACGCTGCTTGTGGTCAAGAGATGCATTCAGTCTACGGTTTTGTATAACGTGACGTAGATAGGTGCTTACGTTCAGAAGAAAGCACATGACGATAGAGATGCGGTAGGACGGGGCTCCTCTCGCCTTAACGTTTGCCGCCACGGTCAAGAAGACAAGGCTACTAACTAACTAACTAACTAACTAACTAACTAACTCCATGTAGCAGAGTCCTTCTTGAGAAGCTAACAGTTCCTCAGCTAGTCAAGAATTTCCCCGCGTTTTATGGAACCAGAAGGTTCATTACCGCACTCACAACAGCCCGCCAACTGTCCCTATCCTGAGCCAGATCAATCCAGTCCCCACGCCCTCCCATCCCACTTCTTGAAGATCCATTTTAACTATATAAATATAATATAAATATAAAAACAATAAATCCTGTGACAACTGCAACTCACGCCACAATATATCGCAATAAATGTCAAAGGACACAACCGACAAAGCCAAAACACACTGAAGACAGCCATCGAATATAGAATAAATCAAGAATTGAAATATTACAGCTATTTTGTACAACACATCCATTTTAATATTATCCTCCCATCTACGCCTGGGTCTTCCAAGTGGTTTTTTTCCCTCAGGTCTCGCCACCAAAATCCTGTATGCACAGATATCACAATAATTTGCTGTTTTGTGCGTCACGCAGGCCTCATTTATGACGACGCACGTAACACGACGCCGTGATCACGTGCTTCGTCCGGCTGTACTGATCCTCTATCAAACCTCCTTCAACTAGCAACTTATAACGTAACGTAATATAACGTAACGTAACGCAACTTAAACCTTACGTAACGTAACGTAACTTAAACCTTACGTAACGTAACTTAAACCTTACGTAACGTAACGTAACTTAAACCTTACGTAACGTAACTTAAACCTTACGTAACGTAACGTAACTTAAACCTTACGTAATATAACGTAACTTAAACCTTACGTAACGTAACGTAACTTAAACCTTACGTAACGTAACGTAACTATAACGTAACGTAACTTAAACCTTACGTAACGTAACTTCCCCCACGTACAACACTTCAGTATCCGACCAACAGTCAGCTAAGCACAGATATTTCTCTCCTTTATGGAATCCTCCAATTCCCAATACCCTGTCACCCGTGACTGAGCCACTTAAGTCCAATCCGAAACTCAACAATCTTCTTCTTCTTCTTCTTCGAATGGTTTGACATCCCCAGTGGGCCACGACCTCCTCATTGTCGAGGCTTCACGATCACACTTTAGACACACCACACTCGGTAGGACTCCTCTGGACGAGTGATCAGCCCGTCGCAGAGACCTCTACCTGACAACACACAACACTCACAACAGACATCCATGCCCTAGGTGGGATTCGAACCCGCAATCCCACCAAGCGAGCCGTGGCATACCCTAACAATCTACTTCAGTAAAATCCCTTGTACTACAGAAAGGTCAACGTCGTGACCTTTCCCTCCAGCCGACGCTCACTCGGTGCACCTTGCAGTGACGTCACCACGAATCTCAACGAAAAAACACGACGAGGGCCGTCACAAACCGCTGCTTATAATTCTGAGCACAACAGAATCTCGATTTTCGGAATTTCGACGTTTCGTAATTATCTATTACATTACAATTTTTTCGATATTTCGTGACTGGTTCCGACGAATCGGGATGAGGCCGCGTGGTTTGTCAGTCGGTTTCCCCCCACCCTCCTGCTAGTGCACAGATCACTCTCAGCTCAGACAAGCTCCGTCTGTCATCAAGTGAGCTTGACTGTTTTCATGCTCTTCTAAAGACACTCCTCCAGTTTTTTTAACGTATTGTAACTCATGCCTCCAAAAAAGTGTATTTTATTAAAAATAATATTCTATGCTTTTTGGCGTTATTTTGTATTTTTATTTCTGACCTTTCAAATTTCCTGCACTCAAAAGGTCATCATAATGACAGTGCACTCAAAAGGTCATCACAATGACAGTGCACTCAAAAGGTCATCACAATGACAGTGCACTCAAAAGGTCATCATAATGACAGTGCACTCAAAAGGCCATCACAATGACAGTGCACCCAAAAGGTCATCATAATGACAGTGCACTCAAAAGGTCATCATAATGACAGTGCACTCAAAAGGCCATCACAATGACAGTGCACTCAAAAGGTCATCATAATGACAGGGCACTCAAAAGGTCATCACAATGACAGTGCACTCAAAAGGCCATCATAATGACAGTGCACTCTCACGCTCATGACGACACTGTCGGTCGCAATTAATTACGACCACAGAGACTCCACCGCTTCAGAGAGGAAACACTACGACGTGTCTACATGCAGGCGCAGACTCATAAATCCAGCCATAAATTATCGAAATTCGGTGTTTATTTTAGGACAGTCCAGCTTTCGAATCCTACGTCAGACAAAGCTTATCCTCCGGCAGACAAAACCTATCCTACGGCAGACAAAGCCTATCCTACGGCAGACAAAGCCTATCCTACGGCAGACAAAACCTATCCTACGGCAGACAAAACCTATCCTACGGCAGACAAAGCCTATCCTACGGCAGACAAAGCCTATCCTACGGCAGACAAAACCTATCCTACGGCAGACAAAACCTATCCTACGGCAGACAAAACCTATCCTACGGCAGACAAAACCTATCCTACGGCAGACAAAACCTATCCTACGGCAGACAAAACCTATCCTACGGCAGACAAAGCCTATCCTACGGCAGACAAAGCCTATCCTACGGCAGACAAAGCCTATCCTACGGCAGACAAAGCCTATCCTACGGCAGACAAAACCTATCCTACGGCAGACAAAACCTATCCTACGGCAGACAAAACCTATCCTACGGCAGACAAAGCCTATCCTACGGCAGACAAAGCCTATCCTACGGCAGACAAAGCCAATCCTACGTCAGACAAAGCCTATCCTACGTCAGACAAAACCTATCCTACGGCAGACAAAACCGATCCTACGGCAGACAAAACCTATCCTACGGCAGACAAAACCTATCCTACGGCAGACAAAACCTATCCTACGGCAGACAAAGCCTATCCTACGTCAGACAAAGCTTATCCTCCGGCAGACAAAACCTATCCTACGGCAGACAAAGCCTATCCTACGTCAGACAAAGCCTATCCTACGTCAGACAAAGCTTATCCTCCGGCAGACAAAACCTATCCTCCGGCAGACAAAGCCTATCCTACGGCAGACAAAGCCTATCCTACGGCAGACAAAACCTATCCTACGGCAGACAAAACCTATCCTACGGCAGACAAAACCTATCCTACGGCAGACAAAACCTATCCTACGGCAGGCAAAACCTATCCTACGGCAGACAAAACCTATCCTACGGCAGACAAAGCCTATCCTACGGCAGACAAAGCCTATCCTACGGCAGACAAAACCTATCCTACGGCAGACAAAACCTATCCTACGGCAGACAAAACCTATCCTACGGCAGACAAAACCTATCCTACGGCAGACAAAACCTATCCTACGGCAGACAAAACCTATCCTACGGCAGACAAAGCCTATCCTACGGCAGACAAAGCCTATCCTACGGCAAACAAAGCCAATCCTACGTCAGACAAAGCCTATCCTACGTCAGACAAAACCTATCCTACGTCAGACAAAACCTATCCTGCGGCAGACAAAGCCTATCCTACGGCAGACAAAGCCTATCCTACGGCAGACAAAGCCTATCCTACGGCAGACAAAGCCTATCCTCACTGACGTTTGTCGGTCCTTCTGCAGCTCCTCAAAGCAAATCCTGTATATTGCTACAAAAGTTTCACTTTATTATCATCCCTGCATTGGACTCAGTAGACCTGTGTGTTTGGCAGGCAGTCGTTAAACACAGCCTGAGACACAAAGACAGAAACGAACGAAACGTCGGAAACAGTTCAGTCGAGTTACAACGAGCAGTCTAACCAGTTACAACGAGCAGTCTAACCAGTTACAACGAGCAGTATAACCAGTTACAACGGGCAGTATAACCAGTTACGAGCAGTATAACCAGTTACAACGAGCAGTATAACCAGTTACAACGAGAAGTCTAACCAGTTACTACGAGCAGTCTAACCAGTTCTGCTTCAAGGTCACATTTAGTGCTCGCTGCTCCTCACACAGCCGGGCATATATATGATACACTCAATAAGAGAACGGATGGACAAGGCATGCAGCACGCGTCATATAGATATGAAATACTTATATAAGTTTAGTTAGAAAGTAGATCAGAAATGTGGAAATGTGGTGCTGGAGAAGACTGGAGAAGATCAGTTGGACCGATCGTGTGAGAAATGAAGAAGTATTACATAGAGTGAAGGAGGAGAGGAATATCGTACATACAATAAAAAGAAGAAAGGCTAACTGGATTGGTCACATCTTGTGTAGAAACTGCCTTCTGAAACAGGTGATTGAAGGAAAGTTAGAGGGAAGGATAGAAATGACGGGAAGACGAGGGAGAAGACGTAAGCAGCTACTGGATGACCTTAAGGAAAAGAGAAGGTACTGGAAATTGAAAGAGGAAGCACTAGATCGCACTGTGTGGAGAACTCGCTTTGGAAGAGGCTACGGACCTGTCGTAAGACAGACTGCAGAATGAAAGAACTCGAAAAGCAGAAACCACGTGGAGGAATTGGTGACAATTTGGAAGATAAAATTAAAATTAAGTTTAAAGAAACATTCGAATGTTGTGGATTGAATTCACAGGAATCGGGATAGGGACAAGTGTTCGGCTGTTGCGGGAGCTGTAATGAACATCTGATTTCATGAGAGTGGAAAATTTCTTTGCCAGCTGAGGTAGGCTATTATTGGCTAGTCAAGACGGACGGAGTTACTTAATTTAGGCCTACTGATATTAAAACAATTTCATTAGAATGAATATGCAAATTACATTTGGTATCTGATGACGGCACAGATAAGTGCAAAGATATTTTTGTGTGAATGTGGCCAGACTGCTGAGTTGGTGCGTGCTAAGTCACGTGACTACACACAGCTTGTCAAGATGTCACGTGTCAGTTGCATCAACATTCAGTTTCACTTTGCTCTGTGTCAAAATGAGCGCGGAACTCTGGCAGGACACACAATGGCGGTAAATATTTAGTAGAACTGGGAGTTGTAGCGTGTATTTACAGAACGTTAGGTTGCAACGAGTGTTAGAGACGGAACTGACCTTAGAACGTGGGTCCGGAGGTCTGAAGGTGGAAAGAAAGTATTAGAAAGACCTAAGCAGAATGGTCTGGAAATAATGACGGAATTGTAAAAAGTGACCTTCGCGAGATGACAGAGTGACTGCACATTGCAAATGGATTGACGTCGTGACTGCAGTCCGTACCGCACAGGGAACACAGCTGCTAATTGAGGACTTCCCAAAGGCCCATAGTTAACTAATTAGTAACTAACAAACAAACTAACTAACTAACTAACTCCATGCAGCAGAGTCCTTCTTGAGAAGCTAACACGTCGTCAGCTAGTCAAGAAATTCCCCGCATTTTATGTAACCAGAAGGTTCATTACCGCACTCACAACAGCCCGCCACCTGTCCCTATCCTGAGCCAGATCAATCCAGTCCATGCCCCCCCCATCCCACTTCTTGAAGATCCATTTTAATATTATCCTCCCATCTACGCTTTGGTCTTCCAAGTGGTCTCCTTCCCTCAGGTCTCCCCACCAAAATCCTGTATGCACCTCTCCCCTCACCCATACGTGCTACATGCCTCGCCCACCTCATTCTTCTCGATTTGATCACCCGAACAATATTTGGTGATCAGTACAGATCACAAAGTTCCTCGTTATGTAGTCTTCTCCACTTCCCCGTTACCCCGTCCCTCTTAGGCCCTAATACTACGCATAACTGTAGTTTTGCTGAAATCTGCGGTCTTCTGGGGTATTACACGGCTTTGTGTGGTAATTGTTTACCGACGTTTCGGGATAACCTGTCGGTCCCATCATGACGGGTCAAGAGTCAGAGTGCTGCTTTATGTTACTTTATATGGAGTGCTGACTGGACGGAGGAAGTAGCAGCAGACTGGAGAAAATTACGTAATGGGAAACTTCATGATTGGTACACTCACCTACAAGGGTGACCACACCAAGCAGTATGAGATGGGTAGGGTATGTGGCACGTGTGGGGGAGAAGAGAAATATATACATGGTCTTGGTAGGGGGAATCGAAGGAAAGGGACCACTTGGATGACCTAGACGTAGATGGGAGGATGCTATTAAAATGGGTCTAAGGCAATAAGATGTGAGGGTTTGGCCTGGATTGATCTGGCTCTGGTTACGAGGAATTGGCAGGCTGTTGTGAATACGGTAATGAACTTTCGATACTACGAAATGTGAGGAATTTCTTGACTGGCTGAGCAACTGTTAGATTATCAATAAGGCCTGCTTTGCTCCATGGAGTTAGTCAATCAGCCACTCAGTCAGTCAGTCAGTCAGTCAGTCAGTCAGTCAGTCAGTACACACATCTGTCTGCCCACACAACTAGCTCATTTCCAGGACCCCGTTAGCGTATCTCTTATTCTTGAAGGAATAAAGGAACACTCACGCACTTCCGGCCTCTGACGCACGCATTTCGTACGCACTTCCGTTTAGGCGAGCAGAATCACAGATCAAACGAGGAGGTGGCAACACGGTGTAACGCAGCAATTCACCATGGAACCCGCTGCACATTCTGACAACACTGCACTGACGTCACGGAAGCTCGTTACGTTTTCACCGCCCAGATCCAGTCCGTCGCCATGGTAACAAAAGCAACACATCTATACCGTTCGTCGCTCTCCGCCACACTGCTGTGTAGCTCCGCCCATTAACAGCGCACACAGTGTTGCCATACCTACCGCGAGGTGCAGAGGTCTGCCATGTTTGCTGTTTTGCTCACGATGTCAGCACGCTGCTTCATGTCAGACGACTGATATGTCACACTGTGCTGTTCGCAGTATAAGGTCAGCTGGCTGTATGTCAGACGACTGATATGTCACACTGTGCTGTTCGCAGTATAAGGTCAGCTGGCTGTATGTCAGACGACTGATATGTCACACTGCGCTGTTCGCAGTATAAGGTCAGCTGGCTGTATGTCAGAAGACTGATATGTCACACTGTGCTGTTCGCAGTATAAGGTCAGCTGGCTGTATGTCAGACGACTGATATGTCACACTGTGCTGTTCGCAGTATAAGGTCAGCTGGCTGTATGTCAGACGACTGATATGTCACACTGTGCTGTTCGCAGTATAAGGTCAGCTGGCTGTATGTCAGACGACTGATATGTCACACTGCGCTGTTCGCAGTATAAGGTCAGCTGGCTGTATGTCAGAAGACTGATATGTCACACTGTGCTGTTCGCAGTATAAGGTCAGCTGGCTGTATGTCAGACGACTGATATGTCACACTGTGCTGTTCGCAGTATAAGGTCAGCTGGCTGTATGTCAGACGACTGATATGTCACACTGTGCTGTTCGCAGTATAAGGTCAGCTGGCTGTATGTCAGACGACTGATATGTCACACTGTGCTGTTCGCAGTATAAGGTCAGCTGGCTGTATGTCAGACGACTGATATGTCACACTGCGCTGTTCGCAGTATAAGGTCAGCTGGCTGTATGTCAGAAGACTGATATGTCACACTGTGCTGTTCGCAGTATAAGGTCAGCTGGCTGTATGTCAGACGACTGATATGTCACACTGTGCTGTTCGCAGTATAAGGTCAGCTGGCTGTATGTCAGACGACCGATATGTCACACTGTGCTGTTCGCAGTATAAGGTCAGCTGGCTGTATGTCAGACGACTGATATGTCACACTGTGCTGTTCGCAGTATAAGGTCAGCTGGCTGTACGTCAGACGACTGATATGTCACACTGTGCTGTTCGCAGTATAAGGTCAGCTGGCTGTATGTCAGACGACTGATATGTAACACTGTGCTGTTCGCAGTATAAGGTCAGCTGGCTGTATGTCAGACGACTGATATGTCGCACTGTGCTGTTCGCAGTATAAGGTCAGCTGGCTGTATGTCAGACGACTGATATGTCACACTGTGCTGTTCGCAGTATAAGGTCAGCTGGCTGTATGTCAGACGACTGATATGTCACACTGTGCTGTTCGCAGTATAAGGTCAGCTGGCTGTATGTCAGACGACTGATATGTCACACTGCGCTGTTCGCAGTATAAGGTCAGCTGGCTGTATGTCAGACGACTGATATGTCACACTGTGCTGTTCGCAGTATAAGGTCAGCTGGCTGTATGTCAGACGACTGATATGTCACACTGTGCTGTTCGCAGTATAAGGTCAGCTGGCTGTATGTCAGACGACTGATATGTCACACTGCGCTGTTCGCAGTATAAGGTCAGCTGGCTGTATGTCAGACGACTGATATGTCACACTGTACTGTTCGCAGTATAAGGTCAGCTGGCTGTATGTCAGACGACTGATATGTCACACTGCGCTGTTCGCAGTATAAGGTCAGCTGGCTGTATGTCAGACGACTGATATGTCACACTGTACTGTTCGCAGTATAAGGTCAGCTGGCTGTATGTCAGACGACTGATATGTCACACTGCGCTGTTCGCAGTATAAGGTCAGCTGGCTGTATGTCAGACGACTGATATGTCACACTGTGCTGTTCGCAGTATAAGGTCAGCTGGCTGTATGTCAGACGACTGATATGTCACACTGTGCTGTTCGCAGTATAAGGTCAGCTGGCTGTACCACACAACGGCATTACTTTCCTTATTCATTAACATAAGTGCATGGCTTACTATGGCAGCTGTGTATGGAGCGTATACTATCCTGACGTACTGGTAGGCATACCAATCTTAACGTACTGGTAGGCATACTACCCTGATCATACTGGTAGGCATACTATCATGAACATACTGGTAGACATACTATCCTGAACATACTGGTAGACATACTACCCTGAACATACTAGGAAGCATACTATCCAGAACATACTGGTAGGCATACTATCCTGAACATACTGGTAGGCATACTATCCTGAACATACTGGTAGGCATACCATAATGAACGTACTGGTAGACATACTATCCTGAACGTACTGGTAGGCATACTACCCTGATCATACTGGTAGGCATACTATCATGAACATACTGGTAGACATACTATCCTGAACATACTGGTAGTCATACTACCCTGAACGTACTGGTAGGCATACTATCCTGAACACAATGGTAGGCATACTATCCTGAAGATACTGGTAGGCATACTATCCTGAAGATACTGGTAGGCATACTATCCTGAAGATACTGGTAGGCATACTATCCTGAAGATACTGGTAGGCATACTATCCTGAAGATACTGGTAGGCATACTATCCTGAAGATACTGGTAGGCATACTATCCTGAAGATACTGGTAGGCATACTATCCTGAAGATACTGGTAGGCATACTATCCTGAAGATACTGGTAGGCATACTATCCTGAAGATACTAGCACGCATACTATCCTGAAGATACTAGTAGACATCGGACCTTGTAAGATCAAAGTCTGTAGCCCCTAGACCGTATACAATACTCTGATGATAGCTTGTCTGATGGATATCGATCTCAGGGCCGGCCTTAGGCAATCGGGCCTTGCGCTTACGGGGACCTGACGTTAATGGCGGATTCACGGATTAGTAATTGTTAAAAGTACGCAGTGTGATACCACACAAAGCTGTCAGATGATTTAATATTGATTTTATACCTTACGTTAATATACCAAAATGTCAGTAACTTTTTGCTCTGCACAGTAACTTTTACGGGCCGCAATCGGGCCCAGCGTTGGCTAAGGCCGGCACTGTCGATAATACAGCGGGAGACACTTACACGTAAATGTCAGCTGTAATGTGAACATCTGTAATAGAAGAACTACAAGTGATAACTGACTGAGATTTAGTTACGACCTGATGTACGACTGTCAGCTTGTGTAATGACAGTGAGATTAAAACTTGAATAATCAGTAACTGAAGATGTTAAATTTTACCTTTGAACTCTAACATAGTGATGGCTTGATCGTAAGCTGACACGTGCATTTGTAGCTGACACGTGCATTTGTAGCTGACACGTGCATTTGTAGCTGAAACGTGCATTTGTAGCTGACACGCACACCCCCTTTATCCAGCCTTGTGTTTCGAATGACTGAAGAAAATCACGAGGTGTACACACTTCAGCTTGCATAACAACCTTACATTATTCCCTGCTGTTCAATCGTTCTGCGTCTATCAGTCTAATTTAAACATTTGATAATCCTTTGTTCCGTTTTCTTTCCAATGGCTCGACACCCCCTTGGGGGCCACGGCCGCCTCATTTTTCGACGCTTCACGATCACACTCCAGACACACCACACTCGGTAGGACTCCTCTGGACGAGTGATCAGCCCGTCACACAGACCTCTACCTGACAACACACAACACTCACAACAGACATCCATGCCCCCGGCAGGATTCGAACCCGCAATCCCAGCAAGCGAACGGCCGCAGACCCACGCCTTAGACTGTGCGGCCACTGCGATCGGCCTTTTGTTCCGTTATCGTACAAAATGTAATCGCAGTGACAATAGTTAGCATAAGGCGGCGCGAACGTCTGCGGAACTTACTATCAAGCAACTACTATCAAGCATATACTATAAGCAACTACTATCAAGCAACTACTATCAAGCAACTACTATCAAGCAACTACTATCAAGCAACTACTATCAAGCAACTACTATCAAGCAACTACTATCAAGCAACTACTATCAAGCAACTACTATCAAGCAACTACTATCAAGCAACTACTATCAAGCAACTTACTATCAAGCAACTACTATCAAGCAACTACTATCAAGCAACTACTATCAAGCAACTACTATCAAGCAACTACTATCAAGCAACTCTATCAAGCAACTACTATCAAGCAACTACTATCAAGCAACTACTATCAAGCAACTACTATCAAGCAACTACTATCAAGCAACTACTATCAAGCAACTACTATCAAGCAACTACTATCAAGCAACTACTATCAAGCAACTACTATCAAGCAATACTATCAAGCACTTATCAAGCAACTACTATCAAGCAACTACTATCAAGCAATCTACTATCAAGCAACTACTATCAAGCAACTACTATCAAGCAACTACTATCAAGCAACTACTATCAAGCAACTACTATAAGCAACTACTATCAAGCAACTACTATCAAGCAACTACTATCAAGCAACTACTATCAAGCAACTACTATCAAGCAACTACTATCAAGCAACTACTATCAAGCAACTACTATCAAGCAACTACTATCAAGCAACTACTATATCAAGCAACTACTATCAAGCAACTACTATCAAGCAACTACTATCAAGCAACTACTATCAAGCAACTACTATCAAGCAACTACTATCAAGCAATCTTACTATCAAGCAACTACTATCATGCAACTACTATCAAGCAACTACTATCAAGAACTCTATCAAGCAACTACTATCAAGCAACTACTATCAAGACAACTACTATCAAGCAACTACTATCAAGCAACTACTATCAAGCAACTACTATAAACTATCAAGCATACTTACTATCAAGCAAACTACTATCAAGCAAATCAAGCTACTATCAAGAACTCTATCAGCAACTACTATCAAGCAACTACTATCAAGCAACTACTATCAGCAACTACTATCAAGCAACTACTATCAAGCAACTACTATCAAGCAACTACTATCAAGCAACTACTATCAAGCAACTACTATCAAGCAACTACTATCAAGCAACTACTATCAAGCAACTACTATCAAGCAACTACTATCAAGCAATACTACTTATCAAGCAACTACTATCAAGCAACTACTATCAAGCAACTACTATCAAGCAACTACTATCATAGCAACTACTATCAAGCTATACTACTATCAAGCAACTACTATCAAGCAACTACTATCAAGCAACTACTATCAAGCAACTACTATCAAGCAACTACTATCAAGCATCAACTACTATCAAGCAACTACTATCAAGCAACTACTATCAAGCAATATCTATCAAGCAACTACTATCAAGCAAACTACTATCAAGCAACTACTATCAAGCAACTACTATCAAGCAACTACTATCAAGCAATACTATCAGCAATACTATCAAGCAACTACTATCAAGCAACTTACTATCAAGCAACTACTATCAAGCAACTACTATCAAGCAACTACTATCAAGCAACTACTATCAAGCAACTACTATCAAGCAACTACTATCAAGCAACTACTATCAAGCAACTACTATCAAGCAACTACTATCAAGCAACTACTATCAAGCAACTACTATCAAGCAACTACTATCAAGCAACTACTATCAAGCAACTACTATCAAGCAACTACTATCAAGCAACTACTATCAAGCAACTACTATCAAGCAACTACTATCAAGCAACTACTATCAAGCAACTACTATCAAGCAACTACTATCAAGCAACTACTATCAAGCAACTACTATCAAGCAACTACTATCAAGCAACTACTATCAAGCAACTACTATCAGCACTACTATCAAGCAACACTTCAAGCAACTACTATCAAGCAATAATACATCAAATCATGCAACTATCAAGCAACTACTATCAAGCAACTACTATCAAGCAACTACTATCAAGCAAACTACTATCAAGCAACTACTATCAAGCAACTACTATCAAGCAACTACTATCAAGCAACTACTATCAAGCACTACTATCAAGCAACTACTATCAAGCAACTACTATCAAGCACTACTTCAGCAATACTTCAAGCAACTATATCAAGCAACTACTATCAAGCAACTACTATCAAGCAACTACTATCAAGCAACTACTATCAAGCAACTACTATCAAGCAAAACTATCTATCAAGCAACTACTATCAAGCAACTACTATCAAGCAACTATATCAGCAACTACTATCAAGCAACTACTATCAAGCAACTACTATCAAGCAACTACTATCAAGCAACTACTATCAAGCAACTACTATCAAGCAACTACTATCAAGCAACTACTATCAAGACAATAACTACTATCAAGCAACTACTATCAAGCAACTACTATCAAGCAACTACTATCAAGCAACTACTATCAAGCAAACTACTATCAAGCAACTACTATCAAGCAACTACTATCAAGCAACTACTATCAAGCAACTGCTATCAAGCAACTACTATCAAGCAACTACTATCAAGCAACGTCATAACTACATTGCATAAAATTTGCGCTTTGATTTCCGGTAAGAGAAAGGTAAAAATTCTTTACTGAATTTCAAGCAACTAACCACATGAAACTGTAATTGCTTGAAACCAGTTTTATCGGAGTGTGAGATGTCTCCGTTGCATACTGTATTGCCAATTACGTATCTGTTGACAAGACATGGCAGTACTGTATTGCCAATTACGTATCTGTTGACACGACATCAAACCACACACATTCAGTCTGCTAACAACGACACAAAATTACAGACCGACTTACACACACCTCAAAATATCACAAATAATTCACACCGCCGCTTATCAATCACGTGTATTTGCGACACGTGTCACATCTCATTCACATTCCCCACAATAATAAATTAGCAATGACATTCCCCCCACCTCCACTGCCCCACTCTCACCACCAACATCAGCATATAGACGCTCGCTTCATTTTTATGTAGACTACATAATGCTACATGTCTTACATATGCACGGCGTACAAAACCAAATTTGTACAATTACTCGATATTTCCAGGTCATGCAATATCTCTACAGGCCTTTGTGGGCCCTTCAATTGGTTTAATAGGCCACAGCCTGTGTAATTACGCAGTCTATAATATCGTCTGGGAACCCTCGTAAGTTCCTTACAAACCCCGCAATTGGTGGTAACAGTAATCATACCACTACCACAAAATTAAATTTCCCGGTAGCTTGAAAATACAAGGCTCCAACACAATCAACCTTCGTTTAGTACTTTATTATTCTTCTTCTTTTCTATGAAATATACATTACGCAGGGTAAAGAATTAGCACAGCCATTTTGTGTCATCTGTATTTCTGACACACGCGAATGTCAGTGATTAACAACTTACGATTATAGCTCTTTGAACTGCGTGCTACACGATTGAGATGGCTGTAGCTATCGATTGGACAGAAATTAGCAATCAAGACATAACATTGTCACTAAAACAAATTAGCTGTCACAGTTTGACCGTTAGAAAGAGAGGTACTGAGGTGAATATACCATCTGCAGAAACAGCTGAATAGTTACATGTAAATATCTTACATGGACTCAGTTCTTACCTCTCAGAGAACAGTCTCTGTGAGCATTAGAGAGGCCAATCAGTTGAAGCTGTTTATGGGAATAATGGCTGTTTGTTGTGAGGCCCATACGGAGCTTGTAAACACTGTGTGGGCAGAACGCTTTGTACTTGTAGCTACAACTGGCTGTTTGTTGTGAGGCCCATACGAAGCATCTAAACACTGTGTGGGCAGAACGCGTTGTACTTACAGCTACAACTGGCTGTTTGTTGTGAGGCCCATACGAAGCATCTAAACACTGTGTGGGCAGAACGCGTTGTACTTACAGCTACAACTGGCTGTTTGTTGTGAGGCCCATACGAAGCATCTAAACACTGTGTGGGCAGAACGCGTTGTACTTACAGCTACAACTGGCTGTTTGTTGTGAGGCCCATACGAAGCATCTAAACACTGTGTGGACAGAACGCGTTGTACTTGTAGCTACAACTGGCTGTTTGTTGTGAGGCCCATACGGAGCATCTAAACACTGTGTGGGCAGAACGCGTTGTACTTGCAGCTACAACTGGCTGTTTGTTGTGAGGCCGATACGGAGCATCTAAACACTGTGTGGGCAGAACGCGTTGTACTTGCAGCTACAACTGGCTGTTTGTTGTGAGGCCGATACGGAGCATCTAAACACTGTGTGGGCAGAACGCGTTGTACTTGCAGCTACAACTGGCTGTTTGTTGTGAGGCCGATACGGAGCATCTAAACACTGTGTGGGCAGAACGCGTTGTACTTGCAGCTACAACTGGCTGTTTGTTGTGAGGCCGATAAGAAGCATCTAAACACTGTGTGGGCAGAACGCGTTGTACTTGCAGCTACAACTGGCTGTTTGTTGTGAGGCTCATACGGAGCATCTAAACACTGTGTGGGCAGAACGCGTTGTACTTGTAGCTACAACTGGCTGTTTGTTGTGAGACCGATAAGAAGCATCTAAATACTGTGTGGGCAGAACGCGTTGTACTTGCAGCTACAACTGGCTGTTTGTTGTGAGGCCGATAAGAAGCATCTAAACACTGTGTGGGCAGAACGCGTTGTAATTGTAGCTACAACTGGCTGTTTGTTGTGAGGCCGATAAGAAGCATCTAAACACTGTGTGGGCAGAACGCGTTGTACTTGCAGCTACAACTGGCTGTTTGTTGTGAGGCCGATAAGAAGCATCTAAACACTGTGTGGCAGAACGCGTTGTACTTGTAGCTACAACTGGCTGTTTGTTGTGAGGCCGATAAGAAGCATCTAAACACTGTGTGGGCAGAACGCAGTGTACTTGTAGCTACAACTGGCTGTTTGTTGTGAGGTCCATACGGAGCATCTAAACACTGTGTGGGCAGAACGCGTTGTACTTGTAGCTACAACTGGCTGTTTGTTGTGAGGTCCATACGGAGCATCTAAACGCTGTGTGGGCAGAACGCGTTGTACTTGCAGCTACAACTGGCTGTTTGTTGTGAGGCCGATACGAAGCATCTAAACACTGTGTGGGCAGAACGCAGTTTACTTGTAGCTACAACTGGCTGTTTGTTGTGAGGCCCATACGGAGCATCTAAACACTGTGTGGGCAGAACGCAGTGTACTTGTAGCTACAACTGGCTGTTTGTTGTGAGGCCGATAAGAAGCATCTAAACACTGTGTGGGCAGAACGCTGTGTACTTGTAGCTACAACTGGCTGTTTGTTGTGAGGCCGATACGAAGCATCTAAACACTGTGTGGGCAGAACGCTGTGTACTTGTAGCTACAACTGGCTGTTTGTTGTGAGGCCGATAAGAAGCATCTAAACAATGTGTGGGCAGAACGCTGTGTACTTGTAGCTACAACTGGCTGTTTGTTGTGAGGCCGATACGAAGCATCTAAACACTGTGTGGGCAGAACGCTGTGTACTTGTAGCTACAACTGGCTGTTTGTTGTGAGGCCGATACGAAGCATCTAAACACTGTGTGGGCAGAACGCGTTGTACTTGTAGCTACAACTGGCTGTTTGTTGTGAGGCCGATAAGAAGCATCTAAACACTGTGTGGGCAGAACGCAGTTTCACTTGTAGCTACAACTGGCTGTTTGTTGTGAGGCCGATAAGAAGCATCTAAACACTGTGTGGGCAGAACGCAGTTTACTTGTAGCTACAACTGGCTGTTTGTTGTGAGGCCAATAAGAAGCATCTAAACACTGTGTGGGCAGAACGCAGTTTACTTGTAGCTACAACTGGCTGTTTGTTGTGAGGCCGATAAGAAGCATCTAAACACTGTGGGCAGAACGCAGTTTACTTGTAGCTACAACTGGCTGTTTGTTGTGAGGCCTACACGAAGCATCTAAACACTGTGTGGGCAGAACGCAGTTTACTTGTAGCTACAACTGGCTGTTTGTTGTGAGGCCGATAAGAAGCATCTAAACACTGTGTGGGCAGAACGCAGTTTACTTGTAGCTACAACTGGCTGTTTGTTGTGAGGCCTACACGAAGCATCTAAACACTGTGTGGGCAGAACGCAGTGTACTTGTAGCTACAACTGGCTGTTTGTTGTGAGGCCGATAAGAAGCATCTAAACACTGTGTGGGCAGAACGCAGTTTACTTGTAGCTACAACTGGCTGTTTGTTGTGAGGCCGATAAGAAGCATCTAAACACTGTGTGGGCAGAACGCAGTTTACTTGTAGCTACAACTGGCTGTTTGTTGTGAGGTCCATACGGAGCATCTAAACACTGTGTGGGCAGAACGCGTTGTACTTGTAGCTACAACTGGCTGTTTGTTGTGAGGCCGATAAAAAGCATCTAAACACTGTGCGGGCAGAACGCAGTTTACTTGTAGCTACAACTGGCTGTTTGTTGTGAGGCCGATAAGAAGCATCTAAACACTGTGTGGGCAGAACGCGTTGTACTTGTAGCTACAACTGGCTGTTTGTTGTGAGGCCGATAAGAAGCATCTAAACACTGTGTGGGCAGAACGCAGTGTACTTGCAGCTACAACTGGCTGTTTGTTGTGAGGCCGATAAGAAGCATCTAAACACTGTGTGGGCAGAACGCAGTGTACTTGCAGCTACAACTGGCTGTTTGTTGTGAGGCCGATAAGAAGCATCTAAACACTGTGTGGGCAGAACGCAGTGTACTTGCAGCTACAACTGGCTGTTTGTTGTGAGGCCGATAAGAAGCATCTAAACACTGTGTGGGCAGAACGCAGTTTACTTGTAGCTACAACTCAAAAGCTATAATTGTTTAATTCCACTGCTAAATTAGATCATATTCTCCCACAATAAAATTAGTCTCTAAAGTGAAACCTATCAACTTACAAACGAACTACAGTGCCACTTCAGTCACTACAAATCGGACACAAATGCAGATCCATTCTATACCCAAATCTAGACCTAAATATATACCCAACTTAGACTCAAATATAGACCCAACTTTAGACCCAAATATAGACCCAACTTAGACCCAAATATACACCCAACTTTAGACCCAAATATAGACCCAACTTTAGACTCAAATATAGACCCAACTTTAGACTCAAATATAGACCCAACTTTAGACCCAAATATAGACCCAACTTAGACCCAAATATACACCCAACTTTAGACCCAAATATACACCCAACTTTAGACCCAAATATAGACCCAACTTTAGACTCAAATATAGACCCAACTTTAGACTCAAATATAGACCCAACTTTAGACTCAAATATAGACCCGACTTTACACTCAAATGTAGACCCAACTCTGTAAGTTTCTTACCACCAACCACTGCACAATACATTTATTTTCACACTGCTACATGTTTCGGCTGAACATTTCAGCCATCATCAGGCAGTCAACGTACATCGTGTGTCTGAATGGTAAATGCTGTGACTGATGTTACAGTTTAAATACTTATGTTAAAGTGCTCTATGTTATGACATAACGTCTGTATACAAACATCTGTCTGTCAAGCAAGTCCACGTCAGTTCGAGGCCCATGTCTGCAAAGTACAGGCCTGTCCTATGTCGATAAAGACCATTATCTCTAAAAAACACATCCACTTTTGACAAGCACTGACCTCTATGGGCTACAGACAATATTTTTTTTTCCAAATTGTTGCATTGGTATTTATCTATATAACAGTTATACCAACATGTTTCGGCTGATACACGTAGCCATCATCAGGGATTACACAAAAAGGTCATAAGTCACTACATCAACCAATTAATGCACTCAACACAATACATTCGTAAGCTATTATAACAAATCCCTACATATTTTAGCACTAAGCTGCCATCTTCAAAGGGCCTTCAATAAAAACGAATGTAGGTCCAACACACGGATCTGGCTGTCTTGTCGCCTTTACAGGAGTGATTAGAATATTAAACATTGAAATTGTAAAACACATAAAATTAATAACTATA
Organism: Reticulitermes speratus; assembly: GCA_021186555.1. Taxonomy (NCBI): domain Eukaryota; kingdom Metazoa; phylum Arthropoda; class Insecta; order Blattodea; family Rhinotermitidae; genus Reticulitermes; species Reticulitermes speratus. Next base: position 1,138,882 of record JAJKFL010000026.1, read on the forward strand.
AATTTACAATATTTTAATATTAATAAAAACAAAGGTATTAAAATAAGCCATTCCAGGTGTAGCAGCTGTTTGCAACTGTGTGTATCGTGCATACAGCCAGCTATATCGATCTATGTAGAGATCTGGTGGAGCTTGTGAAGTGTATCGTGTACACATCTAGCGAACACACTGTACTGGCCAAATATTCGTATGCAATGAGTAACCATGTATAAAATATATAATATACAGAATTAAATTAATAAAAATTACAATTACTTCCGCTGAAGCAATTTCTTTCCAAATAAATAGAAATTTCTGTACACACTGTAGTTGTGTACACATCTAGCGAACACACTGTACTGGCCAAATATTCGTATGCAATGGGAAATCATGTATAAAATACAAAATATACAGAATTAAATTAATAAAATTATAATTACTTCCGCTGAAGCAAATTCTTTCCAAATAAATAGAAATTTCTGTACACACTGTAGTTGTGTACACATCTAGCGAACACACTGTACTGGCTAAACATTCGTGTGCAATGGGAAATCATTCATAAAATATATAATATACAGAATTAAATTAATAAAAATTATAATTACTTCCGCTGAAGCAACTTCTTTCCAAATAAGTATAAATTTCTGTACACACTGTAGTTGTGTACACATCTAGCGAACACACTGTACTGGCCAAATATTCGTATGCAATGGGAAATCATGTACAAAATATATAATATAGAGAATTAAATTAATAAAATTTATAATTACTTCCGCTGAAGCAAATTCTTTCCAAATAAATAGAAATTTCTGTACACACTGTAGTTGTGTACACATCGGGCGAACACACTGTACTGGCCAAATATTCGTATGCAATGGGAAATCATGTATAAAATACAAAATATACAGAATTAAATAAATAAAAATTATAATTACTTCCGCTGAAGCAAATTCTTTCCAAATAAATAGAAATTTCTATACACACTGTAGTTGTGTACACATCTAGCGAACACACTGTACTGGCTAAATATTTGTATGCAATGGGAAATCATGTATAAAATACAAAATATACAGAATTAAATTAATAAAAATTACAATTACTTCCGCTGAAGCAAATTCTTTCCAAATAAATAGAAATTTCTGTACACACTGTAGTTGTGTACACATCGGGCGAACACACTGTACTGGCCAAATATTCGTATGCAATGGGAAATCATGTATAAAATACAAAATATACAGAATTAAATTAATAAAAATTAAAATCTTTAGCTTCCACGCATTTTCTTTCCAAATAAGCAGAAATTTCTGTAAAGTGCGTAGATGCGTATAGGCCTACATCGCACGCAAGTCTCTACTGGCTACGCCTTACCTCTCCATCTTAGCAGCTTGCAAGAACAAACAGCGAAGAACCTCACCTCTCCATGTCCGTGGTAAAGCAAGTTAAATTTACGATATTTGTGTTCAAACAATAAAGTTTCAAAGCACACAAATTACAGCACACGAAACGTCGTGTTCTTCTACACTTCATCACGTTTGTATTGTAACACTGTCAACACTAGAAACACTAATAAAATACACATTTCTTTTACTCTTCAATATCACTCTGCTATTCAACCAACATTTCGCCCCACGATATGCATTTGTCAACGTTTAATCGGATGATTTCGGCACGCAGATCGACAATTATCGGAACAGTCATGGAAGGAGAAAGGAGGGGAAAGCAGAATGTTGCTTTATGCGTCGTGGAATCTTCATAGGTGACGTCACGCCGTAGGCCTAATGTACACTGGATGAGGTTTCAGCGTGCCGAAGTGAAAGACTGTTAATATACGGCAGACATACATTTATATCACAAGACACGTAGGCTAATTTAAATGGGGCCGATAGAATTATTTTGTGCCACAAATCATAATTTAATAAAGAATAATTTTTGTAATAATGCAGTTCCTCTATAAACAAATACAATTTTAGTTCCTACCTTATAAAAAAAACACTGCATCATCATTATAAATAATAACCTGTTAATGGTTGTAGGGAAACAGGTGCGTCCTTCTTTATTCTTATAATGAGTAGCAGCTTAAATAGCAGTGTGCGGACAAAATGCACAGCTCTAGTTAGCGCGTCATTTAACGACGCTCTAAACTGATGAAATTATACAGCGTCGGTGGTAGATGTATGAATGAGTATGGAGCATTGGTGGAATGATACTGACAGGGGAAACTGAAGTACTGGGAGAGAAACATTATACAGCGTTGGTGGTGGATGTATGAATGAGTATGGAGCATTGGTGGAATGATACTGACAGGGGAAACTGAAGTACTGGGAGAGAAACATTATACAGCTTTGGTGGTAGATGTATGAATGAGTATGGAGCATTGGTGGAATGATACTGACAGGGGAAACTGAAGTACTGGGAGAGAAACATTATACAGCGTTGGTGGTAGATGTATGAATGAGTATGGAGCGTTGGTGGAATGATACTGACAGGGGAAACTGAAGTACTGGGAGAGAAACATTATACAGCGTCTGTGGTAGATGGATGAATGAGTATGGAGCATTGGTGGAATGATACTGACAGGGGAAACTGAAGTACTGGGAGAGAAACATTATACAGCGTTGGTGGTGGATGTATGAATGAGTATGGAGCGTTGGTGGAATGATACTGACAGGGGAAACTGAAGTACTGGGAGAGAAACATTATACAGTGTTGGTGGTAGATGTACGAATGAGTATGGAGCATTGGTGGAATGATACTGACAGGGGAAACTGAAGTACTGGGAGAGAAACATTATACAGCGTTGGTGGTGGATGTATGAATGAGTATGGAGCGTTGGTGGAATGATACTGACAGGGGAAACTGAAGTACTGGGAGAGAAACATTATACAGTGTTGGTGGTAGATGTATGAATGAGTATGGAGCATTGGTGGAATGATACTGACAGGGGAAAACTGAAGTACTGGGAGAGAAACATTATACAGTGTTGGTGGTAGATGTATGAATGAGTATGGAGCGTTGGTGGAATGATACTGACAGGGGACACTGAAGTACTGGGAGAGAAACATTATACAGTGTTGGTGGTAGATGTATGAATGAGTATGGAGCGTTGGTGGAATGATACTGACAGGGGAAACTGAAGTACTGGGAGAGAAACATTATACAGCGTTGGTGGTAAATGTATGAATGAGTATGGAGCATTGGTGGAATGATACCGACAGGGAAAACTGAAGTACTGGGAGAGAAACATTATACAGCGTTGGTGGTAGATGTATGAATGAGTATGGAGCATTGGTGGAATGATACTGACAGGGGACACTGAAGTACTGGGAGAGAAACATTATACAGCGTTGGTGGTAGATGTATGAATGAGTATGGAGCGTTGGTGGAATGATACTGACAGGGGAAACTGAAGTACTGGGAGAGAAACATTATACAGCGTTGGTGGTAGATGTATGAATGAGTATGGAGCATTGGTGGAATGATACTGACAGGGGAAACTGAAGTACTGGGAGAGAAACATTATACAGCGTTGGTGGTAGATGGATGAATGAGTATGGAGCATTGGTGGAATGATACTGACAGGGGAAAACTGAAGTACTGGGAGAGAAACATTATACAGCGTTGGTGGTAGATGTATGAATGAGTATGGAGCATTGGTGGAATGATACTGACAGGGGAAACTGAAGTACTGGAGAGAAACATTATACAGCGTTGGTGGTAGGTGGATGAATGAGTATGGAGCATTGGTGGAATGATACTGAGAGGGGAAACTGAAGTACTGGGAGAGAAACATTATACAGCGTTGGTGGTAGATGTATGAATGAGTATGGAGCATTGGTGGAATGATACTGACAGGGGAAAACTGAAGTACTGGGAGAGAAACATTATACAGCGTTGGTGGTAGATGTATGAATGAGTATGGAGCATTGGTGGAATGATACTGACAAAGGAAACTGAAGTACTGGGAGAGAAACATTATACAGCGTTGGTGGTAGATGGATGAATGAGTATGGAGCATTGGTGGAATGATACTGACAGGGGAAACTGAAGTACTGGGAGAGAAACATTATACAGCATTGGTGGTAGATGTATGAATGGTAGGAGCATTGGTGGAATGAACTGACAGGGAAACTGAAGACTGGGAAGAAACATTAACAGCTTGGTGGAGATGTGAAATAGGAGCATGGTGAATGATACTACAGGAAAACTGAAGTACTGGGAGGACATTACGCGTGGTGGTAAATATGAATGAGTAATGGAGCATTGTGGAATGATACTGACAGGGAACTGAAGTACTGGGAGAGAAACATTATACAGCGTTGGTGAAGATGATGAGTATGGAGCATTGGTGAATGATATGACAGGGAAATGAAGTACTGGGAGAGAAACATATACAGCGTTGGTGGTAGTGTATGAATGAGTATGAGCATTGTGAATGATACTGACAGGGAAAACTGAAGTACTGGGAGAGAAACATTATACAGCGTTGGTGGTAGATGTATGAATGAGTATGGAGCATTGGTGGAATGATACTGACATGGGAAACTGAAGTACTGGGAGAGAAACATTATACAGCTTGTGGTAATGATGAATGATATGGAGCATTGTGATGATATGACAGTGAAACTGAAGTACTGGGAAGAAACATATACAGTTGGTGTAGATGATGAATGAGTATGGAGCATTGGTGGAATGATACGAAGGGAAACTGAAGTACTGGGAGAGAAACATTATACAGCGTTGGTGGTAGATGTATGAATGAGTATGGAGCATTGGTGGAATGATACTGACAGGGGAAACTGAAGTACTGGGAGAGAAACATTATACAGCGTTGGTGGTAGATGTATGAATGAGTATGGAGCATTGGAATGATACTGACAGGGGAAACTGAAGTACTGGGAGAGAAACATTATACAGCGTTGGTGGTAGATGATGAATGAGTATGGAGCATTGGTGGAATGATACTGACAAGGGGAAACTGAAGTACTGGGAGAGAAACATTATACAGCGTTGGTGGTAGATGGATGAATGAGTATGGAGCATTGGTGGAATGATACTGACAGGGGAAACTGAAGTACTGGGAGAGAAACATTATACAGCATTGGTGGTAGATGTATGAATGAGTATGGAGCATTGGTGGAATGATACTGACAGGGGAAACTGAAGTACTGGGAGAGAAACATTATACAGCGTTGGTGGTAGATGTATGAATGAGTATGGAGCATTGGTGGAATGATACTGACAGGGAAACTGAAGTACTGGAGAGAAACATTATACAGCGTTGGTGGTAGATGTATGAATGAGTATGGAGCATTGGTGGAATGATACTGACAGGGAAACTGAAGTACTGGGAGAGAAACATTATACAGCGTTGGTGGTAGATGTATGAATGAGTATGGAGCATTGGTGGAATGATACTGACAGGGAAAACTGAAGTACTGGAGAGAAACATATACAGCGTTGGTGGTAGATGTATGAATGAGTATGGAGCATTGGTGGAATGATACTGACAGGGGAAACTGAAGTACTGGGAGAGAAACATTATACAGCGTTGGTGGTAGATGTATGAATGAGTATGGAGCATTGGTGGAATGATACTGACATGGGAAACTGAAGTACTGGGAGAGAAACATTATACAGCTTTGTGTGGTAGAATATGAGATATGGCAGCTTGGTGATTATACTGACGGGAAACTGAAGTACACTGAGAGAAAACATTATACAGCTTGGTGTAGATGTATGAATGAGTGGCATTGGTAGGAATGATACTGACAGGGAAAACGAAGTACTGGGAGAGAAACATTATACAGCGTTGGTGGTAGATGTATGAATGAGTATGGAGCATTGTGGAATGATACTGACAGGGAAACTGAAGTACTGGAGAGAAACATTATAACAGCGTTGGTGGTAGATGTATGAATGAGTATGGAGCATTGGTGGAATGATACTGACAGGGGAAACTGAAGTACTGGGAGAGAAACATTATACAGCGTTGGTGGTAGTGTGATGAAATGAGTAATGGAGCATTGGTGGAGATACTGACAGGGGAAAACTGAAGTACTGGTGAGAGAAACATTATACAGCGTTGGTGTAGATTGATGAATGAGTATGGAGCATTGGTGGAATGTATACTGCAGGGAAACTGAAGTACTGGGAGAGAAACATTATACAGCGTTGGTGGTAGATGTATGAATGAGTATGGAGCATTGTTGGAATGATACTGACAGGGGAAACTAAAGTACTGGAGAGAAACATTATACAGCGTTAGGTGGTAGATGTAATGAATGAGTATGGAGCATTGGTGGAATGATAAATGACAGGGGAAACTGAAGTACTGGGAGAAACATTATACAGCGTTGGTGGTAGATGATGAATGAGTATGGAGCATTGGTGGAATGATACTGACAGGGGAAAACTGAAGTACTGGGAGAGAAACATTATAACAGCGTTGGTGGTAGATGTATGAATGAGTTTTGGAGCATTGTGGAATGATACTGACATGGGAAACTGAAGTACTAGGGAGAGAAACATTATACAGCGTTGGTGGTAGATGTATGAATGAGTATTGGAGCATTGGTGGAATGATACTGACAGGGGAAACTGAAGTACTGGGAGAGAAACATTATACAGCGTTGGTGGTAGATGTATGAATGAGTATGGAGCATTGGTAGAATGATACTGACATGGGAAACTGAAGTACTGGGAGATAAACCTCCCTCAGCGCTTTTTTTTCCAATGGCTCGACAGCCCCTTGGGGGCCTAGGCCGCCTCATTTTTCGACGCTTCACGATCACACACTTAGACACACCACAGTCGGTAGGACTCCTCTGGACGAGTGATCAGCCCGACGCAGAGACCTCTACCTACAACACACAACACTCACAACAGACAGACGCCCATGCCCTCGGCGGTATTCAAACCCGCAACCCCAGCAAGCGAACGGCCCACACGTTAGACCGCGCGCCACTGTGATCTGCTCAGTGCCTCTTTGCCTACACAAAACTGCACATAGACCCACCTGGTATTAACCCGGTCCTTCGTCAAAGACACGATGCCAAACAACTTAAGCCATGACACTGTCTCAAATGCAAAACACTTAAATATTTAGTTCGGCTCGACATACAGCATTCGCTGTGTTTAAATGGTTAATTGTAATGTTCAGTCTACAATAAACAAAATTTTTAAAAGTTTTATTGTACCAACACATTATATCATATATCATTATATCATATATCATTGTATCATTATATCATATATCATTATATCATATATCATTGTATCATTATATCATATATCATTATATCATATATCATATATCATATTCTTTCATATATCATATATCATATATATTATCATTATATCATATATCATATATCATATATCATATATATCATTGTATCATTATATCATATATCATTATATCATATATCATTGTATCATTATATCATATATCATTATATCATATATCATTTATCATATATCATATATCATTATATCATATATCATATATCATATATCATATATCATTATATCATATATCATATATCATATATCATTTATCATATATCATATATCATATATCATTAATATCATATATCATTATATCATATATGATTTTATCATTATATCATATATCATTATATCATATATCATTATATCATATATCATTATATCATATATCATATATCATTATATCATAGTAACAACGTGAAATTTTGCAACGCCCAACACGCAAAATCAGCTTACAACTATCGGAAAATCAAAGAAAAGCTACGTAGGGGTGAATGACCTGTTATAAAGATAAGAATATGGTGCATGTGTTGGTATAACAATACTTTCAATTAGTAACAAGATTCACGACGAACACGACGTGACACGTAATTTTGTTGACAAGCTGACGACTTAGAAGTGACGACATTTCAACACCAAAATTGTTTTGATAGGATTTATCGCGTTGTGTAGAAATTTACTGGCGATAATTTATAAATTTCCAGCAGACACAACAATTTTATCATATTTAATTCAGTAAATTAATAATGTACGTATACATCAGTAACCGTTTAACGCCTAACGGTCACTATATGTACCACTACATTTAACATTCACAAATTGTACGTTCTGCCCACACTGTATTTATGTGTTTTGTATTTATATTACAACAAACAGCGACTTTTGACTTATATAACGTAAATTGATTTGTTTTTGTAACCGAGATGAAAAGTGTTTACTGCGCGGTACGAACTGGGTCTTTAAATTAAACAGTTTACGTTTCGTGTTTAAAGGGTTAAATTAAATGCAATAACATTTTTGTGTCTGACGGCAATTTATAATTATTGTCATCCAAAATTGTGATTATTTGGAAGATATTTTCGTTCTGTTAGCCTTTTCCGCAGAAAGAGACACGAATAGTAGGCATGTTGGGTTTTGTGTGTAACACAGAAGGCACAGGGCACATTGAGGGTTGAACACAGACGGAGATAAACAGACAAAAGTAGCTTACAACTAGCGTAAAATCAAAGAAAAACTACATTAGGGACATTTGACTTAGCCTACTTGTAAGAATATAGTGCATATGTGGCTTTAAGCTTTTAATTTGTTGAATCATTTGTACCAACAAATGCACTAGTGTCTTAGTGCATTTGTTGCTATAAATAATTTAATTATAAAAAGACGCACGGTGAATATAAAGTGAAATTTTAATTTGTTATAATGATGCAATTTGAACTTAACGTGAAACAGAAGGAGAGATTTATTTGAACTTACAGATTGAGGGGGTCTGACAAGGGAGGTTTATATCTTGAGGGGGAGAAGTAACAGGGGGGTGGAGAAATTTGTACAGTGCGGAATATTAGGAAGTGATTAGTGTGATCGAGTTAAAGTTGAGATGGGGTGGCTGCGAAGAAGGAAAGAGGAGAGCGAATATCTGAAAGGGATATCTGACAGGGATATCAGACAGGGATATCAGACACAGATAAAGATATTTTAATATAACGCACTAAAAGGAACACCGTCATTACCGTAACAAATTTCATTACGTTAACGAAACTGAATTGTATCTCTAATGGTTCTCTTTGTTACAAAAAGGACACAATTTGGACTTTAATGACAGAGAAGTCTAACACTTAATTTCGTGTAGGTAAAAAAAAAATTCGCCTGTGCATATATATTTTTCAGTTCAAGCACGCCATGTTGTTCCGTGACCCCCCCACCCCCCTGTCCAGGGTCACACAGTTTTCATGTTGCAAGTAATTTAAAGACAACTGCTGCTATTCTTTCGTGCTGGATTCCAGCAAATAGCAAACAAGATACTCAAAATTATACCCTGGTAACTTTTCCTTGGATTGGACGATTTCCGTACATCCGTTCGCTCCGTCCACGCCATTGGCTGACAAATTACACACAAAACTAACCGCGTAATAATGTAAACGCAATTATTTGCTGCCCCCCCATTGTTCAAAGCGCCCACAGAACTGTGTCTGTGACATTCGTGACGTCGCTGGGAGTGGAACTTCGTGATTGGGCCGCACAAAGGAAATAATAGAATGTGTAAATGTTTAACAGGCAAGCCAATTGACTTAGCGACATCTGGCTCCGTCCTCCTTTATTGATATCTTTTTTTTTTACGATTTTAAAGTCACCAAAACATACATAATTCACACGTTTATACGTCTGTCATACGAACTGCTAACTGCTAAATAAATTTTCCACCTTTAGTTGCTACTTTTATTGATAAATAAATAACAATATATAGAATTTAAAAAAACTACAACTAAATATTGTACTTGTTATTACAAACGTGCCTTTTAATTCATATAAAGTTTTCTCCAGCAACTCCCTGCTTCTAACGGTAATATTCACCATATTTCTCCTATTACGCCTATAACATCCTATTGATTTTAAAATACAACCTTCATTTAACATTAGATCACCGTCAAACATGTGACGTCATCTGCGAGAAGTACTTCTCATTTAGTATTAGGTTTTTAATGCGGCACACGCGGTGGCGCAGTTGATTGAGGCACTGAGCTACAAGCCGGAAGGTCGCGGGTTCGATTCCCGATGTAGTCATTAGAATGTTTCATTGATATAATCCTTTCGGTCGCACTATGTCCCTGGGGTCGACTCAGCCTCTAACAGAAATGATTAAATGTTTCCTGGGGGGTAAAGGCGGCCGGTGAGTAGGGCTGACAACCTTACCACCTTCATGTACCGACTGTCTATAAATCTGTGAGCCTCAACCTCCTGGACCCCTAAGGGCTTTCCAGGCCTGTAAAGGGATCGCTTTAGCTTTTTTGCTTTCCTTAGGATTTTAGGAAAAGCTATGTTTTTAGGCTACAAAATATCAACCTTCAAACACCAACTTATTGTTATTAACAAACGTACGTCAACACAAAACTGACAGCTGTTATCAAACAAATACTTCTATTCCTTTCGTCCTTCAACTGTCTGTCACAGTCTGACGTCATCAGTCGATTCTTAAGTCACGGTCACTAATATCAAAATTGCTCCACAATACGTCATATTGCATTGCTTTAAACACTATAAAATGTTCAACAATGACAATCGCACCTAACACAATATCTCCTTCCTTTGTGTTTGTTGTACAAAAAGTTTTAAAACGCAACAATGCAAACAGCTGTAACAATGAACGCTAACAGATTTCCCTTCATCGCAGTGTATCAGTTTATATTAAACACTCGGCATTATCAGCCTCCACGACCCCCCTCATTTGCTTCATATTTTGTCAACAAAAAATTACATTTTTAAACAACGGAAATACGTAGAAATATTTTTCTAATTTCGGAATCTTTGTCCAAGCTATTTTTGTGTTTAGTCTCCCATGACTTGTGTAAGGACGTGAGGACATACATGGCTTCTTTTTAAAATACAATTTTTTCGTTATCCGATGTTACAAGATGACAAATGTATGAGGGATCTCTGTGTAACAAATATTAACATTTGTACTACGATGTGTCAAAAATCTAGAAAATACAAGATGTCGCGATTATTCTAACCTAGTTAGGCTAACTTAATATAACCAGTTTCTTTAAAAGCATTGTTTGTAATTTTGTGTATATCAAGGCCATTGAATGTTTTGTAAAGTTGTTATACGTACGAAAGGCGACAGACAGACATTGTCTAACAGCACACGGACGTCTGTAGACCTTTTTTTAAATTATATATTGAACATTACAATTTACAGTACGTACAGCATGCAAGGAAAAATTTACAAAATTGTCCGATCACCAATTTAACTAAAATCAGTACATGGACCGAAAGTTGTACAGAGGGAAAATGAAAATGTTATTAGTGATATATACTGAAAAAACGCTATGCCTGATGGTGAGCTGGTTTACTGTAGTATATGTAGTATATGTTACAGTATATGTTTACAGTAGTATATGTTACAGTATATGTTACAGTATATGTTTACTGTAGTATATGTAGTATATGTTACAGTATATGTTTACTGTAGTATATGTAGTATATGTTACAGTATATGTTTACAGTAGTATATGTTACAGTATATGTTACAGTATATGTTTACTGTAGTATATGTAGTATATGTTACAGTATATGTTTACTGTAGTATATGTAGTATATGTTACAGTATATGTTTACTGTAGTATATGTAGTATATGTTACAGTATATGTTTACTGTAGTATATGTAGTATATGTTACAGTATATGTTTACAGTAGTATATGTAGTATATGTTACAGTATATGTTTACAGTAGTATATGTAGTATATGTTACAGTATATGTTTACAGTAGTATATGTAGTATATGTTACAGTATATGTTTAGAATAGTATATGTTACAGTATATGTTTAGAGTAGTACATGTAGTATATGTTACAGTTTATGTTTACAGTAGTATATGTAGTATATGTTACAGTAAATGTTTACAGTAGTATATGTAGTATATGTTACAGTGTATGTTTACAGCAGTGTATGTAGTATATGTTACAGTACACGTTTAGAGTAGTATATGTTACAGTATATGTTTAGAGTAGTAAATGTTAGAGTATATGTTTAGAGTAGTATACGTTACAGTATATGTTTAGAGTAGTATATGTTACAGTATATGTTTAGAGTAGTATATGTTACAGTATATGTTTAGAGTAGTAAATGTTAGAGTATATGTTTAGAGTAGTATACGTTACAGTATATGTTTAGAGTAGTATATGTTACAGTATATGTTTAGAGTAGTATATGTTACAGTATATGTTTACAGTAGTATATGTTACAGTATATGTTTAGAGTAGTATATGTTACAGTGTATGTTTAGAGTAGTATATGTTACAGTATATGTTTACAGTAGTATATGTTACAGTATATGTTTAGAGTAGTATATGTTACAGTATATGTTTACAGTAGTATATGTTACAGTATATGTTTAGAGTAGTATATGTTACAGTATATGTTTACAGTAGTATATGTTACAGTATATGTTTAGAGTAGTATATGTTACAGTATATGTTTACAGTAGTATATGTTACAGTATATGTTTAGAGTAGTATATGTTACAGTATATGTTTAGAGTAGTATATGTTACAGTATATGTTTAGAGTAGTATATGTTACAGTATATGTTTAGAGTAGTATATGTTACAGTATATATTTAGAGTAGTATATGTTACAGTATATGTTTAGAGTAGTATATGTTACAGTATATGTTTAGAGTAGTATATGTAGTTATATGTTACAGGTGTATGTTTACAGTAGTATATGTAGTATATGTTAAAGTATATGTTTAGAGTAGTATATGTAGTATATGTTACAGTTTATGTTTACAGTAGTATATGTAGTATATGTTACAGTAAATGTTTAAGTAGTATATGTAGTATATGTTACAGTTTATGTTTACAGTAGTATATGTAGTATATGTTACAGTATATGTTTACAGTAGTATATGTAGTTATATGTTTACAGTATATGTTTACAGTAGTATATGTAGTATATGTTACAGTATAACGTTTTACAGCAGTATATGTTTCGCCTCTATGCCTACAGTTCATTTGCTCTGTACACTTTATGTGCACAGACATGTTACACTAAGCACAGTCACTGATAGCAGAATGACGGCAGCACAACTGACATTTCCCCATTTGACTGCGTGCCAAACACCCAAACACACCTAACGTTTTGCTAACAGTCAGCAGTACGTCACGTGACTGTGGTATCCATTTCTGCATCACGAACATAGGCTAGAGTTTCAGATAGATCAATATGTGGCTTGAAATATTGCAGGTGTTCATTTATTGCAGACAAAATTATGTCATTAGTACAGATAGACTAACAGGCTTAGTTATGTGTTTACGCATCCTGCTACATCCTAGAATTGGAAGAGAATGTGACGTCACAGTTACCACCAGACTTTTGTTTCCTTATACAGCGAAGGCCACAGAAGGAAAAAATTTTGGAATTTTTCTCGGGCTCAACTGCAGTAAGTAGGGTGACAAGGTGAACTGGGTGTGCAAATACTATCAGGACTTTAAAGACTGAATTTAACCTGAGTTATATATAAACATCCAGTCCGTACCGCGCAGTAAACACACTCCGTCTCGGTTATACAAACCAGTCAGTTAATGTTGTACAGTGAAATAATCGCTGTTTGTTCTGAGATCCACACAAAACACATAAATACAGTCCGTACCGCGCAGTAAACACACTCCGTCTCAGTTATACAAACCAGTCAGTTAATGTTGTACAGTGAAATAATCGCTGTTTGTTCTGAGATCCACACAAAACACATAAATACAGACCGTACCGCGCAGTAAACACACTCCGTCTCAGTTATACAAACCAGTCAGTTAATGTTGTACAGTGAAATAATCGCTGTTTCTTCTGAGATCCACACAAAACACATAAATACAGTCCGTACCGCGCAGTAAACACACTCCGTCTCAGTTATACAAACCAGTCAGTTAATGTTGTACAGTGAAATAATCGCTGTTTGTTCTGAGATCCACACAAAACACATAAATACAGTCCGTACCGCGCAGTAAACACACTCCGTCTCAGTTATACAAACCAGTCAGTTAATGTTGTACAGTGAAATAATCGCTGTTTGTTCTGAGATCCACACAAAACACATAAATACAGTCCGTACCGCGCAGTAAACACACTCCGTCTCAGTTATACAAACCAGTCAGTTAATGTTGTACAGTGAAATAATCGCTGTTTGTTCTGAGATCCACACAAAACACATAAATACAGTCCGTACCGCGCAGTAAACACACTCCGTCTCAGTTATACAAACCAGTCAGTTAATGCTGTACAGTGAAATAATCGCTGTTTGTTCTGAGATCCACACAAAACACATAAATACAGTCCGTACCGCGCAGTAAACACACTCCGTCTCAGTTATACAAACCAGTCAGTTAATGCTGTACAGTGAAATAATCGCTGTTTGTTCTGAGATCCACACAAAACATATAAATACAGTCCGTACCGCGCAGTAAACACACTCCGTCTCAGTTATACAAACCAGTCAGTTAATGCTGTACAGTGAAATAATCTCTGTTTGTTCTCAGATCCAAACAAAACACATAAATACACTGTGTGGGCAGAACGTAGAATTGTTGAATGTTAAACATGGTGGTACATATAGTAACCACTGGGCTTTAAAGGGTTAAATAAATAAATCAGTTTAAAAGACGGCAGACAACGAAAGAAGGAAGAGGAAATTGTACTATACAAAATAGAAAGTGGAGGCGGACACAGAAGATAAAAATTCGATCGTGGTACAATGTCACTGCCTATGTGTTTACCATCTCACTGCCCACGTATTTACCATCTCACTGCCCACGTGTGTACCAGCTGATCAAAGAACATCTTCCTACATTCTACTCATCCAATGATTTACATTCTTCCCGCAGTCTATATTAGATACGGCTAAATAAATTTATTTATTCAAAGTCAGCTTCTATCTTACCGATAATGAGAATTTGTTTCAAATCCATGTCAAATGACGACAGTTGTGCCGCTCCTCCAATCAAGTAAATGTACACTAATCACACAATAGATCAGAGCAGTGAAGGTTTTAAAATCGTGAGTATTGTTACTTCAGGGCCTGTATCACTTATACGGTTTGTGATTGAGTCACAATAACACAAACAGCACAATATTAGCACACACAAATAGGCTGACCGCACAGTAAGACAAAACACACACGAATAAACTATCTTATGTTTTATCTGTGGATGTGTACGGTACAGCGCGATATCATTACGGAAATTAAACAGAAAGACTCCCCCTAGCTATTTACTGCTTTGCCTCGCAATATACGCCGGCAGATGACAAAAATACGACACAGTTACTTTATTCCCCGCTAAGACACCAACAAAAGAAGGCGGAGTGAAGCCTAAACGTCGGATGTACTTACGGACCGATTAGCATTAACGACATGGATATGCATAAAGGGCTTAAGTTCTGCTCTAATTTAAGTGAGGCTATTACAATTATGTTGTTGACATTGCAGTCTGTGGTTTTGCTGCACAGACCACAGAGAACAACACTGCGTCCGCGCACCTGCATCCTGGGTGCTCAAACCGTCGTAAGTCTGGAGCTCTACACAAAGATCAGTATGATTGTTGCTAACAAATTTGAGCACAAAGTGTTCATTGGTTTTTAAACGCGAAAAAACGTGGAGTATATTTTAAAGACTCAGTCCGTACCGCGCAGTAAACACACTTTGCATAAACATCCAGTCCGTACCGCGCAGTAAACACACTTTGCATAAACATCCAGTCCGTACCGCGCAGTAAACACACTTTACATAAACATCCAGTCCGTACCGCGCAGTAAACACTTTACATAAACATTCAGTCCGTACCGCGCAGTAAACACACTCCGTCTCAGTTATACAAACCAGTCAGTTAATGTTGTACAGTGAAATAATCGCTGTTTGTTCTGAGATCCACACAAAACACATAAATACAGTCCGTACCGCGCAGTAAACACACTTTACATAAACATCCAGTCCGTACCGCGCAGTAAACACTTTACATAAACATTCAGTCCGTACCGCGCAGTAAACACACTCCGTCTCAGTTATACAAACCAGTCAGTTAATGTTGTACAGTGAAATAATCGCTGTTTGTTCTGAGATCCACACAAAACACATAAATACAGTCCGTACCGCGCAGTAAACACACTACGTCTCAGTTATACAAACCAGTCAGTTAATGTTGTACAGTGAAATAATCGCTGTTTGTTCTGAGATCCACACAAAACACATAAATACAGTCCGTACCGCGCAGTAAACACACTCCGTCTCAGTTATACAAACCAGTCAGTTAATGTTGTACAGTGAAATAATCGCTGTTTGTTCTGAGATCCACACAAAACACATAAATACAGTCCGTACCGCGCAGTAAACACACTCCGTCTCAGTTATACAAACCAGTCAGTTAATGTTGTACAGTGAAATAATCGCTGTTTGTTCTGAGATCCACACAAAACACATAAATACAGTCCGTACCGCGCAGTAAACACACTCCGTCTCAGTTATACAAACCAGTCAGTTAATGTTGTACAGTGAAATAATCGCTGTTTGTTCTGAGATCCACACAAAACACATAAATACAGTTCGTACCGCGCAGTAAACACACTCCGTCTCAGTTATACAAACCAGTCAGTTAATGTTGTACAGTGAAATAATCGCTGTTTGTTCTGAGATCCACACAAAACACATAAATACAGTCCGTACCGCGCAGTAAAACACACTCCGTCTCAGTTATACAAACCAGTCAGTTAATGTTGTACAGTGAAATAATCGCTGTTTGTTCTGAGATCCACACAAAACACATAAATACAGTCCGTACCGCGCAGTAAACACACTCCGTCTCAGTTATACAAACCAGTCAGTTAATGTTGTACAGTGAAATAATCGCTGTTTGTTCTGAGATCCACACAAAACACATAAATACAGTCCGTACCGCGCAGTAAACACACTCCGTCTCAGTTATACAAACCAGTCAGTTAATGTTGTACAGTGAAATAATCGCTGTTTGTTCTGAGATCCACACAAAACACATAAATACAGTTCGTACCGCGCAGTAAACACACTCCGTCTCAGTTATACAAACCAGTCAGTTAATGTTGTACAGTGAAATAATCGCTGTTTGTTCTGAGATCCACACAAAACACATAAATACAGTCCGTACCGCGCAGTAAACACACTCCGTCTCAGTTATACAAACCAGTCAGTTAATGTTGTACAGTGAAATAATCGCTGTTTGTTCTGAGATCCACACAAAACACATAAATACAGTCCGTACCGCGCAGTAAACACACTCCGTCTCAGTTATACAAACCAGTCAGTTAATGTTGTACAGTGAAATAATCGCTGTTTGTTCTGAGATCCACACAAAACACATAAATACAGTCCGTACCGCGCAGTAAACACACTCCGTCTCAGTTATACAAACCAGTCAGTTAATGCTGTACAGTGAAATAATCGCTGTTTGTTCTCAGATCCACACAAAACACATAAATACAGTCCGTACCGCGCAGTAAACACACTCCGTCTCAGTTATACAAACCAGTCAGTTAATGTTGTACAGTGAAATAATCGCTGTTTGTTCTGAGATCCACACAAAACACATAAATACACTGTGTGGGCAGAACGTAGAATTGTGCACGTTAAACACGGCGGTACACAGCACAGACAACAACAGTAGATACAGTCCCACTTACACCCACAACAGTACAGCCATCCCTGTACTAACTTTCACGAACCTCACAAATGCTCCAAGCAGCTACATGGTGTTTCTATACAAGATATCACCTCACTCGGTCAATAAATACGCAAAACAAAGCAGAAACTGTTTTACCCCCATATGCAATATACAGATTTGAATGAATCTCGCATTTGCTTGACCCCTTTTTGTAACGAACTCACATACCGAATTTTGTGAAAATCGGGCAAAAGATTTAGCGGCTGCTACTGGGTCACACGGAGACAGAGAAACAGACAGACAGACAGATGGACGTACTGACGGAAATGGTCTTCGCATAAGGCGTTTTTTGCTTAGTACAGATTAATTAATGCGAAATGCATTTGCTAAAACAGTCTCCTTCTCTATCGACGCTGAAGTCTTAAATTTTCGCCATCTGACTTGCTCAGTTTTTCTTTCCTTACGCACTACAAAATTGACTTTAAAAAGCGACCAAGATAAAGAAGGTAATAGGCAGCTGTTAGGCCCCATTATATTGAGGACCGTTTGACAAAATTACTTTGACCCACGCTACAGTCTAACAGGTGGCTCACTGGTAGTCAAATGAGACAGTGAAAGTAGGCAAATTACAAAAAAGGATGGAGAAGATATCATTGATGACACTATGAGAGGAAATTGAGTTGAAGGGAAGTGGTTAAAGCTGTGACCGGAAGTGCGTTGGCGGCGTTGGCGGTCTCTCTAGGAAGAAGGGTCAGTTTCCGGCTTCCTATTTAGCATTATTTACCCTTCTCTGTACAACGTCTGTTCTTACGTCTCAAATTCAAAATTTCTGGACGGATTTTGATTAATCCTATTATCGGGCTGTCTAACAGTGTGATGTTTAACGATGCTGTCAGTTCCTAAGATCGTATACCATCGGCGACATGTCAATTAATTGTTACAGAGCAATGGCGGAATGATACGGACAGGGGAAAACCGCAGTGCTTGGACAAAAGTCTGTCCCAGTGCCACATTTCTCATCACAAATCCCACGTGGACTGGCCTGGGATCGAATCCGTGCTTCCTCCATGAGAGGTCGACGACTAACTGTCCGAACTGCCTAAGAGTTTATCAAATTTGAGCCTATGTCTGGCCAACATGACCCTCAAACTGTAGGAAGCTCAAACATGACCCTCAAACTGTATGAAGCTCAAACATGACCCTCAAACTGTAGGAAGCTCAAACATGACCCTCAAACGGTAGGAAGCTCAAATATGACCCTCAAACTGTAGGAAGCTCAAACATGACCCTCAAACTGTAGGAAGCTCAAACATGACCCTCAAACTGTAGGAAGCTCAAACATGATCCTCAAACTGTAGGAAGCTCAAACATGACCCTCAAACTGTAGGAAGCTCAAACATGACCCTTAAACTGTAGGAAGCTCAAACATGTCCCTCAAACTGTATGAAGCTCAAACATGACCCTCAAACTGTAGGAAGCTTAAACATGACCCTCAAACTGTAGGAAGCTCAAACATGACCCTCAAACTGTAGGAAGCTAAAACATGACCCTCAAACTGTAGGAAGCTTAAACATGACCCTCAAACTGTAGGAAGCTCAAACATGACCCTCAAACTGTAGGAAGCTTAAACATGACCCTCAAACTGTAGGAAGCTTAAACAAGACCCTCAAACTGTAGGAAGCTCAAACATGACCCTCAAACTGTAGGAAGCTCAAACATGACCCTCAAACTGTAGGAAGCTCAAACATGACCCTCAAACTGTAGGAAGCTTAAACATGACCCTCAAACTGTAGGAAGCTCAAACATGACCCTCAAACTGTAGGAAGCTAAAACATGACCCTCAAACTGTAGGAAGCTTAAACATGACCCTCAAACTGTAGGAAGCTAAACATGACCCTCAAACTGTAGGAAGCTTAAACATGACCCTCAAACTGTAGGAAGCTTAAACATGACCCTCAAACTGTAGGAAGCTCAAACATGACCCTCAAACTGTAGGAAGCTCAAACAATGAAAACCCTCAAACTGTAGGAAGCTCAAACATGACCCTAAACTGTAGGAAGCTCAAACATGTCCCTCAAACTGTAGAAGCTCAAACATGACCCTCAAACTGTAGGAAGCTCAAACAATGTGTCAAGGTCTCCTTCACGAACGACATCCCACAAAGCATCACCTGCTGTCACACCAATTAAGCACTCCGCTTGAAGGTTACACTGCTCATATCCTTCGAGCACCGAAATACAGACTACGTGGAGTTGGCCCTCTAACTTCCACATACGTCTTTATGGCTGAGTAATTATGCAGCAAGACAGATAACTTTATGTAAACGAAGGATTATAAAGTAAGATAAGGACAAATGGATCAGAATTGTGCCGGATGCTGGCAAGTTTTAGCAGTGGAGGTCTTGAAGATCGCCTTCTGTCTTCAGGAGAGAACACTTTTGTTATCATATATGCGTCTGTGTGTCTCTGCGTCTATGTGTCTGTGTGTCTCTGCGTCTATGTGTCTGTGTGTCTCTGCGTCTATGTGTCTGTGTGTCTCTGCGTCTATGTGTCTGTGTGTCTCTGCGTCTATGTGTCTGTGTGTCTCTGCGTCTATGTGTCTGTGTGTCTCTGCGTCTATGTGTATGTGTGTCTCTGCGTCTATGTGTCTGTGTGTCTCTGCGTCTATGTGTCTGTGTGTCTCTGCGTCTATGTGTCTGTGTGTCTCTGCGTCCCTGTGTCTGTGTGTCTCTGCGTCTATGTGTCTGTGTGTCTCTGCGTCTATGTGTCTGTGTGTCTCTGCGTCCCTGTGTCTGTGTGTCTCTGCGTCTATGTGTCTGTGTGTCTCTGCGTCCCTGTGTCTGTGTGTCTCTGCGTCTATGTGTCTGTGTGTCTCTGCGTCTATGTGTCTGTGTGTCTCTGCGTCTATGTGTCTGTGTGTCTCTGCGTCCCTGTGTCTGTGTGTCTCTGCGTCTATGTGTCTGTGTGTCTCTGCGTCTATGTGTCTGTGTGTCTCTGCGTCTATGTGTCTGTGTGTCTCTGCGTCTATGTGTCTGTGTGTCTCTGCGTCCCTGTGTCTGTGTGTCTCTGCGTCTATGTGTCTGTGTGTCTCTGCGTCTATGTGTCTGTGTGTCTCTGCGTCTATGTGTCTGTGTGTCTCTGCGTCTATGTGTCTGTGTGTCTCTGCGTCCCTGTGTCTGTGTGTCTCTGCGTCTATGTGTCTGTGTGTCTCTGCGTCTATGTGTCTGTGTGTCTCTGCGTCTATGTGTCTGTGTGTCTCTGCGTCCCTGTGTCTGTGTGTCTCTGCGTCTATGTGTCTGTGTGTCTCTGCGTCTATGTGTCTGTGTGTCTCTGCGTCTATGTATCTGTGTGTCTCTGCGTCTATGTGTCTGTGTGTCTCTGCGTCTATGTGTCTGTGTGTCTCTGCGTCTATGTGTATGTGTGTCTCTGCGTCTATGTGTCTGTGTGTCTCCCAGTCCCTGTGTCTGTCTACGCGTCCTGTATATGCGTGTGTCTGCGTCTCTGTGTCTGTGTGTCCGCGTCCCTTTGTCTGTGTCCCTGCATCCCTGTGTCTGTGTCCCTGTGTCTGCGTCCCCGTGACTGCGACCCCGTGTCTGTGTATCCGTGTATCCGCGTCCCTGTGCCTGTGTATCCGCGTCCATGTGTCCGCGTCCCTGTCTCTGTATCCCTGCGTCCCTGTGTAAGTGTCCCTGCGTTCCCGTGTCTGTGTATCCGCGTCCCTGTGTCTGTGTATCCGCGTCCCTGTGTCTGTGTATCCGCGTCCCTGTGTCTGTGTATCCGCGTCCCTGTGTCTGTGTATCCGTGTCCCTGTGTCTGTGTATCCGCGCCCCCTGTATGTGTCTCTGCTTCCCCTCCGCTCAACTTTTGAACCAGTTGACTTATTTTATTAAAATTCTACTGACATTTATGTCAATACAAGCTACAAAACATCGCAGTTTCTACTCACACAATCAGTAACATTGCAGTGCAGGTGGCAGTGACAACAACGTCAGTAACAGTGCAGGTGGCAGTGACAACAACGTCAGTAACAGTGCAGGTGGCAGTGACAACGTCAGTAACAGTGCAGGTGGCAGTGACAACAACGTCAGTAACAGTGCAGGTGGCAGTGACAACAACGTCAGTAATATTGCAGTGCAGGTGGCAGTGACAACAACGTCAGTAACAGTGCAGGTGGCAGTGACAACGTCAGTAACATTGCAGTGCAGGTGGCAGTGACAACAACGTCAGTAACAGTGCAGGTGGCAGTGACAACAATGTCAGTAACAGTGCAGGTGGCAGTGACAACAACGTCAGTAACAGTGCAGGTGGCAGTGACAACGTCAGTAACAGTGGAGGTGGCAGTGACAACAATGTCAGTAACAGTGCAGGTGGCAGTGACAACAACGTCAGTAACAGTGCAGGTGGCAGTGACAACGTCAATAACAGTGGAGGTGGCAGCGAAAACAATGTCAGTAACAGTGCAGGTGGCAGTGACAACAATGTCAGTAACAGTGCAGGTGGCAGTGACAACAACGCCCCTTATGTGTGTTTCTGCACCAGACAGTTTTAGAAGACAAACTGGCGACCTTTCGAACGTTGTTTCAGTTGCCATTTTGGTAGCCACAACCAACACAACGTTGGATTTATGAATATTATGTTATATATTTATATCATAATAATATTATGTTGCATATTTATATCATAATAATATTATGTTATATATTTATATCATAATATTATGTTATATATTTATATCATAATAATATTATGTTATATACTTATAATAATATTATGTTGCATATTTAATTCATAATAATATTATGTTATATATTTATATCATAATAATATTATGTTATATATTTATATCATAATAATATTATGTTGTATATTTATATATCATAATAATATTATGTTATATATTTATATCATAATAATATTATGTTGCATATTTATATCATAATAATATTATGTTGCTTATTTATATCATAATAATATTATGTTATATATTTATATCATAATAATATTATGTTATATATTTATATCATAATAATATTATGTTGTATATTTATATCATAATAATATTATGTTGTATATTTATATCATAATAATATTATGTTATATATTTATATCATAATAATATTATGTTGTATATTTATATCATAATAATATTATGTTATATATTATATCATAATAATATTATGTTATATATTATATCATAATAATATTATGTTGTATATTTATATCATATAATATTAATGTTATATATTTATATCATAATATTATGTTACACATTATATCATAATAATATTATGTTTATATTGATATCATAATAATATTATGTTTATATTTATATCATAATAATATTATGTTGTATATTTATATATCATAATAATATTATGTTGTATATTTATATCATAATAATATTATGTTTATGTTTATATCATAAAAATATTATGTTGTATATTTATATCATAATAATATTATGTTGTATATTTATATCATAATAATATTATGTTTATATTTATATCATAATAATATTATGTTGATATTTATATCATAATAATATTATGTTCTTATTATATCATAATATATATTATGTATATTTATATCATAATAAATATTATGTTGTATATTTATATCATAATAATATTATGTTGTATATTTATATCATAATAATATTATGTTGTATATTTATATCATAATAATATTATGTTATATATTTATATCATAATAATATTATGTTGTATATTTATATCATAATAATATTATGTTGTATATTTATATCATAATAATATTATGTTGTATATTTATATCGTAATAATATTATGTTATATATTTATATCCTAATATTATGTTATATATTTATATCATAATAATATTATGTTGTATATTTATATCATAATAATATTATGTTGTATATTTATATCATAATAATATTATGTTGTATATTTGTATCATAATAATATTATGTTATATATTTATATCATAATAATATTATGTTGTATATTTATATCATAATAATATTATGTTATATATTTGTATCATAATAATATTATGTTGTATATTTATATGATAATAATATTATGTTGTATATTTATATGATAATAATATTGTTGTATATTTATATCATAATAATATTATGTTGTATATTTATATGATAATAATATTATGTTGTATATTTGTATCATAATAATATTATGTTATATATTTATATCATAATAATATTATGTTGTATATTTGTATCATAATAATATTATGTTATATATTTATATCATAATAATATTATGTTGTATATTTGTATCATAATAATATCTTCCCACATTCATAAATAGGCTACTAATTCCCAAATTTGTACAATATTACACAAATAAAATTACCGAGAGGGTTAAGTCTTCTTGGATCTAACGTTGTATGTTTGGGTAAGTTGTTCCCGTCGTTTCGAAGGCACCGAATACCTTCGAAACGCCGGACACCACTCAACAAAAGACAGAGCCTTACTTGCCAAGAGAACTGAATGCTCAAGAACAAAGCCGTGAGGCCTCAAAATGCCTCACAAAAGAGATAAATACCAAGCAAGCACAATAATCACTACAGTGTGTTCAGCAAGTGACTGTCAGTGAGTCACGGAACTTAGCGAAACACACTGTAGTTTATGTAAAGCGGACAGTAGGAGAGGTACACAGGTGCGCATCCATAATGTTTTTTTGGGGAGGGGGGGGGCTGACCCTGAGGCTATATGTTTCATATTTTATGTTAAAAGTTATGTTACAAAAATCATGTCATAAGCACAACATAACTGTCTGCAACTGCACTTATATACATATATATATATAACTACATGTTCCGTGACTCAATCACAGTGTCATATCTTTTTTTATTTTTTTTCAACGGCTCGACACCCCCTTGGGGGCCTAGGCCGCCTCATTATCGAGGCTTTACGATCACACACTTTAGACACATCACACTCGGTAGGACTCCTCTGGACGAGTGATCAGCCCGTCGCACAGACCTCTACCTGACAATACACAACACTCACAACAGACAGACATCCATGCCACCGGCGGGATTCGAACCCGCAATCCCAGCAAGCGAATGGCCGCAGACCGACGCCTTAGACCGCACGGCCACTGAGATCGACGTCCTATCTGCTTGTTTTTTTTTATTTTATTAATTTATTTTTCAAAATTCTAAAAAGTCATCAGCCGATTTCAGTAGCTGATTTCGGCTGAAGGGTAAATCACGTTAAGCTTTTGATATCATAAAATCTACAAATTTGTTTTTTAAATTTCTGTTTTGGGGGGGTTTGGGGGGGCTGCAGCCCTCAGTCCGCCCCTTGGGTGCGTCCCTGCAAATACAAGACTTTTCGCGACGTCTGATACTTGCAGAGCGTTGATGTTGGTAAGTCAGGTCTTCTGAGTTGTTATGACGAACAACAGCGTCATATCTCACAATGTTTCGACAACACGCAACGCTACCATCTTTACGGGTTAACGAGTCGTTAGAAATACATTTGAGACAACACGGATTTTTTATAAACATTCAGCTACACGGATATGAACAATTGTGACACATAAATCCCACCTGCTACCTTAAGCCCTTTTCACTCTCACCAAATTACAATACGAACATTTATATAAAAACATTAATTTTATTTATAAACGTAAAAATGACAGAAAATTGTTCTAAAGTTTTAGCCTTATTGGCAAAATGCTTCATTGTGAAGAGGAGACAGAGTCCAGATAAATTGGCTTTGATCCAAAATTACACTAAATTGGATGTCGCTTTTTAAAGTCACAGAACGTAACAGTATTTCTACAAATCTAAGGCCAGAAATAATAAAGGCGTGCAGTAATTTTGAACGAAACACACTGATCTGTGTCCGCTGTCACACAAGCATATTTTGTATAATTACTTTCCCATCATTCCTCGAGGGCTAACGCAAACTCACGCGTGACAGTTTTTTCACTGTAGTTTCCAAAATTTTTTTACACTTTCTTTTCTTTTAAGCTACCAGCGCCCTTTACAAGTTTCATAACAGGACAAAGAAATGAAACTGTCTAAAGTTCTGTACAAAAACTCTTAAGTAACATTAAGATACAATAATGAAGGCTGTAAGTGACCCCCTTATTTAAGATGGCGGGACATGGCTACTGTCCTGCCCTCTGGCGACGTGTGCAACACAACAGATCTGTGACACAAGGCGACCGAAACAATGAAATGTCTAATAATATCGAGCGCCGCGACTAGCAAGAATTATTGAAAGTTTAGGACATATAATGAGCAACAGTAAGTCTGATTTATACCATTTGTGATAATGATTATGCACATTATATGCCTTCTGTCAGGCCGAGACTTTAAAAGGACCACAAATTTGTTCAAAATACAGAAATAAATTGCTGTAAATTTAAGGTCATTTAAAGTTATCATAAATCCTGTTCTTTGTCATTGACGTAGCAAATTAGTGGACAATAAAAGGAGTACTTGTGAATATTAGCGCACTTTTACGTCGGACAAATTGCTTGTCCGTGTGTATTGTTCAACTGAATGTCTTACGTTTGTCACCTGACAGTTAAAAGCACAAAAACTGGCTGCTTATAATGACAGTGTATGTTAACACATTACAGAGTTAGACAGAAGAATTGTGGGGGGGGGGGGAATGTAGTGAGAGGCACTATATATATATTATTATTATTATTATTATTAATATTATCATAGGAAAGAAAACAGAAAACTTACTGATCTTAATTTTCCCAGGCAGTATCTGCTCGTTTTTCTGCTAAGATTAAAATTAAACTGAATTATATTTAAAGACCCAGTCCGTACCGCGCAGTAAACACACTTTACATAAACATTCAGTCCGTACCGCGCAGTAAACACACTCCGTCTCAGTTATACAAACCAGTCAGTTAATGTTGTACAGTGAAATAATCGCTGTTTGTTCTGAGATCCACACAAAAACACATAAATACAGTCCGTACCGCGCAGTAAACACACTCCGTCTCAGTTATACAAACCAGTCAGTTAATGTTGTACAGTGAAATAATCGCTGTTTGTTCTGAGATCCACACAAAACACATAAATACAGTCCGTACCGCGCAGTAAACACACTCCGTCTCAGTTATACAAACCAGTCAGTTAATGTTGTACAGTGAAATAATCGCTGTTTGTTCTGAGATCCACACAAAACACATAAATACAGTCCGTACCGCGCAGTAAACACACTCCGTCTCAGTTATACAAACCAGTCAGTTAATGTTGTACAGTGAAATAATCGCTGTTTGTTCTGAGATCCACACAAAACACATAAATACAGTCCGTACCGCGCAGTAAACACACTCCGTCTCAGTTATACAAACCAGTCAGTTAATGCTGTACAGTGAAATAATCGCTGTTTGTTCTGAGATCCACACAAAACACATAAATACAGTCCGTACCGCGCAGTAAACACACTCCGTCTCAGTTATACAAACCAGTCAGTTAATGTTGTACAGTGAAATAATCGCTGTTTGTTCTGAGATCCACACAAAACACATAAATACAGTCCGTACCGCGCAGTAAACACACTCCGTCTCAGTTATACAAACCAGTCAGTTAATGCTGTACAGTGAAATAATCGCTGTTTGTTCTGAGATCCACACAAAACACATAAATACAGTCCGTACCGCCCAGTAAACACACTCCGTCTCAGTTATACAAACCAGTCAGTTAATGCTGTACAGTGAAATAATCGCTGTTTGTTCTGAGATCCACACAAAACACATAAATACAGTCCGTACCGCGCAGTAAACACACTCCGTCTCAGTTATACAAACCAGTCAGTTAATGCTGTACAGTGAAATAATCGCTGTTTGTTCTGAGATCCACACAAAACACATAAATACAGTCCGTACCGCGCAGTAAACACACTCCGTCTCAGTTATACAAACCAGTCAGTTAATGTTGTACAGTGAAATAATCGCTGTTTGTTCTGAGATCCACACAAAACACATAAATACAGTCCGTACCGCGCAGTAAACACACTCCGTCTCAGTTATACAAACCAGTCAGTTAATGCTGTACAGTGAAATAATCGCTGTTTGTTCTGAGATCCACACAAAACACATAAATACAGTCCGTACCGCGCAGTAAACACACTCCGTCTCAGTTATACAAACCAGTCAGTTAATGTTGTACAGTGAAATAATCGCTGTTTGTTCTGAGATCCACACAAAACACATAAATACAATCCGTACCGCGCAGTAAACACACTCCGTCTCAGTTATACAAACCAGTCAGTTAATGTTGTACAGTGAAATAATCGCTGTTTGTTCTGAGATCCACACAAAACACATAAATACAGTCCGTACCGCGCAGTAAACACACTCCGTCTCAGTTATACAAACCAGTCAGTTAATGTTGTACAGTGAAATAATCGCTGTTTGTTCTGAGATCCACACAAAACACATAAATACACTGTGTGGGCAGAAAGTAGAATTTGTGAATGTTAAACATGGCGGTACATATAGTAACCACTGGGCTTTGAATGGTGAACTGTGACGGCCCTGCCTTAAAATGCAAATTTAGTTAAGCTTTCGCCTGTTTCCCACAATTACAGCGGCCCATTGTGCCCCTTAGCTGTGGCTGCATTAACCCCACATTCATTGGCTTCACTTCCTTCCGACTCCAAGTCATAACTTCAGACAGCAGCATTCTTAAGGTAAAGCCTGTCCCAGACTCTGAGACTGTTCCACATATTTGAACAGCTTTATTGCTTTCCACTGTTGCACCAAAAATAATTTAAGTACAAACACACTGACATTATGACGTCACACGTGTCACTCGCGTGTGAACGCAGTTTTCGCATGACAAAATACGTCCCTGACTGTTGATTATTTTTTCATGCTAGACCAGACAGCGTGTGTGCTGTGCAAATACGACAGTGCGTGTCTTGAGAACTTGATGGTCACAAAATAAGTTTCCTTCTTTCTGCTTCGTGCGTTGGGGTTATCAAGAGTTTGGGAAACTTGGAAGTCACTTTCATACTACAGTTTATATCACTTACGTGTTGGCTTTTTTTTTTCCAATGGCTCGACAGCCCCTTGGGGGCCTAGGCCGCCTCATTTTCCGAGGCTTCAGGATCACACTGACACACCACACTCGGTAGGACTCCTCTGGACGAGTGATCAGCCCGTCGCAGAGACCTCTACCTGACAACACACAATACACACAAGACAGACATCTATGCCCTCGGCGGGATTCGAACCCGCAATCCCAGTAAGCGAGCGACCGCAGACCGACGCCTTAGAGCACACGGCCACTGGGATCGGCTATGTGGTGGCTTACTTTACATTTGTGGCTGACATTAAGACACTATATTGACAATAATTCAATTCAATTCAATTCAATTCAATTCTAGTTTATTAATGTGCCCAGTCAACAGCCAGTTGACCAATTACACAAACAGCACAACAAACAAACACAAATAACAACGGACAACAAACAGGAAACAAATGAAACAGACAGGACCAAAACAAACAAATAAAAAAATACTTAAATAATAATAATAATAATAATAATAATAACAATAATAACAAGCAATCTCGGGCTGCCCAGAAAGAAGACAGGCACCATGTGTTTAGGGACCCAGGCTCCACACAAACCTCGATATTACATGAAGGTAAAGGTAAAGGTAAAGGTCTCCCTAGAACAGGCCACGAAGGCCCAGAGAGGGAGTAGAGGTATAGCACTACTCTTTCTTTAACCTCGGCGCTAGATGGGGTGGGTGGTCAACGCCACGCCCCGGCCGCTTTACCCCCGGGAATGACCCGGTACCCATTGTACAGGAGGCTGGGTGGGCCCCAGGGTCGGTCTGGACGGGTGCGGAAAATCTCGCCCCACCAGGATTCGATCCCCGGACCGTCCAGCTCTTAGCGAGTAGCTATACCGACTGAGCTATCGCGGCTATCACAAAATCAAATTTATATATATATATATAATTTTAGTCTGCTATTTGTTGAACGTGTTTTATGTAAGCGGGATAGCTCAGCTGACATAGTGACTAAGCTACGGGCTGGACGACCGAAAAATCGCAGTTTTATTCCCGGCAGAGGCAAAATACTTTTCTCTTCTCCGAAACGTCCAAACCGGCTCTGGGCACAACAACCTCTTATTTAATGGCTTCCATTGCTTCTTTCCACCCAGGGGAATCTGACCACACACTTCCATCTAGAGATGAGTTTAGGGATCAATGGAGCTACACATCCACTCTATTTACGCCTCCAGAGAGCACGAAGGGACAACATTATCGTTATTGGGGCTGGTTGACTGTGTGTGTGTGTGTGTGTGTGTGTGTGTATGTGTGTGTGTGTGTGCGTGTGTGTGTGTGTGTGTGTGTGTGTGTGTAGGCTTGCACTGGTTTAAGTATTTAGACAATGAAATAATAAGGCAAATGCAAAGATAAAGTCTCTAATTTTTATATTACGTTGAAAAAGTTATAATTGAGAAAGAGACAACTGCAGCGAATTCGGATAAGAATGTGTTGTCGTAGTGTCTCTTGTGAAAACACAATAAGATTTTCATTAAAAGCTATAATTTTGTCTGTTTTTTGTCTGCTTATGAAACTTGCGTGACATTTTAACCATCACAGGACAAAAACTGGTTTGTCTATAATACAAGTTTTATTTTTCAAATTCTCTTCATATTTCGGCGTGAATTCACCATCTGCATGTTTTAATTAATTAATCGTTTAACGATCACTACTAACCTAAATTGTACATTTAAACCCTCAGCTCGTACCTCGCAGTAAACACACTCCGTCTCAGTTATACAAACCAGTCAGTTAATGTTGTACAGTGAATTAATCGCTGTTTGTTCTGAGATCCACACAAAACACATAAATACAGTCCGTACCGCGCAGTAAACACACTCCGTCTCAGTTACACAAACCAGTCAGTTAATGTTGTACAGTAAAATAATCGCTGTTTGTTCTGAGATCCACACAAAACACATAAATACAGTCCGTACCGCGCAGTAAACACACTCCGTCTCAGTTACACAAACCAGTCAGTTAATGCTGTACAGTGAAATAATCGCTGTTTGTTCTGAGATCCACACAAAACACATAAATACAGTCCGTACCGCGCAGTAAACACACTCCGTCTCAGTTACACAAACCAGTCAGTTAATGTTGTACAGTGAAATAATCGCTGTTTGTTCTGAGATCCACACAAAACACATAAATACAGTCCGTACCGCGCAGTAAACACACTCCGTCTCAGTTACACAAACCAGTCAGTTAATGTTGTACAGTGAAATAATCGCTGTTTGTTCTGAGATCCACACAAAACACATAAATACAGTCCGTACCGCGCAGTAAACACACTCCGTCTGAGTTACACAAACCAGTCAGTTAATGTTGTACAGTGAAATAATCGCTGTTTGTTCTGAGATCCACACAAAACACATAAATACAGTCCGTACCGCGCAGTAAACACACTCCGTCTCAGTTACACAAACCAGTCAGTTAATGTTGTACAGTGAAATAATCGCTGTTTGTTCTGAGATCCACACAAAACACATAAATACAGTCCGTACCGCGCAGTAAACACACTCCGTCTCAGTTACACAAACCAGTCAGTTAATGTTGTACAGTGAAATAATCGCTGTTTGTTCTGAGATCCACACAAAACACATAAATACAGTCCGTACCGCGCAGTAAACACACTCCGTCTCAGTTATACAAACCAGTCAGTTAATGTTGTACAGTGAAATAATCGCTGTTTGTTCTGAGATCCACACAAAACACATAAATACAGTCCGTACCGCGCAGTAAACACACTCCGTCTCAGTTATACAAACCAGTCAGTTAATGCTGTACAGTGAAATAATCGCTGTTTGTTCTGAGATCCACACAAAACACATAAATACAGTCCGTACCGCGCAGTAAACACACTCCGTCTCAGTTATACAAACCAGTCAGTTAATGTTGTACAGTGAAATAATCGCTGTTTGTTCTCAGATCCACAGAAAACACATAAATACAGTCCGTACCGCGCAGTAAACACACTCCGTCTCAGTTATACAAACCAGTCAGTTAATGTTGTACAGTGAAATAATCGCTGTTTGTTCTGAGATCCAAACAAAACACATAAATACACTGTGTGGGCAGAACGTAGAATTGTTTAATGTTAAACATGGTGGTACATATAGTAACCACTGGGCTTTAGAGGGTTAATAAATTGCGTATTGGCAAAAATTACGACATATTTTTATAACCAGATGATGACGGTGTGTGTAGTGTGTAATACCTTTATTGAAACACTACAAAGACCTTGTGTTACTTCATCAGTAAGCAGCTATATATATTAAGACAATGTTGTATATGTAAGGTGTTAAACACGTTAAAACTTCTGCTCACATCAGCTGTATTGTTGTACGTACGTTGGACAATTGAACAGTTCTGTTAGTCCAGTTACATAAAACTTAGCGTCACCTTTCGAAAGGAATATAGGCTGAAGGAATCAGACAACATAATGTTGTAGTGTGAAATTTAACGACGCACTGGGTTGTTTAATCCGTCAGAAAATTAATACAAAAGTAAACCGTTTTTAAAATGACTTTTAGGTTTCTGCATAACGTGTGGTTTAAACATTTCGACGTTTCGGAGGAATATACTGCCTCCTCTTTCAGTGATACTAAATGTGTACAGGGGAAAGCTGAAGAGGTAAGAATACGAATATAATTTTATGACATTTTACTTGAGTAAATGTGTTGATAAATTGATAAACTTTGGGTCAAAGTAGGAGCTTGCCATTGTCAGTTCATATCCTACGTTCGCAAAGTAAGCATGACCACGTGAACTGCCTGTCCGTCTTTACAGCTGCACAGACGACAGCGCGTCGCGTCCTTTAGCAGCCGTGGCGTGCCGGATGTTACTGATGAAGACATTAGCTTGCGGCTCACATGTGAGTTCTACACAAACTGGAATTATGCATTTCCGCACAATCAGGAATTTAATTATACAATTATGCCTTAACCTTGTCTGAGCATTTGTACCGCCACGTAGAGAAATCTTCAAACAATGATTTTGACTGAATTACGCAAAGATCATAAAGCTCCAGTCCGTACCGCGCAGTAAACACACTTTACATAAACATTCAGTACGTACCGCGCAGTAAGCACACTTTACATAAACATGCAGTCCGTACCGCGCAGTAAACACACTTTACATAAACATTCAGTCCGTACCGCGCAGTAAACACACTTTACATAAACATTCAGTTCGTACCGCGCAGTAAACACACTTTACATAAGCATTCAGTTCGTACCGCGCAGTAAACACACTTTACATAAACATTCAGTACGTACCGCGCAGTAAGCACACTTTACATAAACATGCAGTACGTACCGCGCAGTAAGCACACTTTACATAAACATGCAGCCCGTACAGCGCAGTAAACACACTTTACATAAACATTCAGTCCGTACCGCGCAGTAAACACACTTTACATAAACATTCAGTTCGTACCGCGCAGTAAACACACTTTACATAAGCATTCAGTTCGTACCGCGCGAGTAAACACACTTTACATAAGCATTCAGTTCCTACCGCGCAGTAAACACACTTTACATAAGCATTCAGTTCGTACCGCGCAGTAAGCACACTTTACATAAACATGCAGTCCGTACCGCGCAGTAAACACACTTTACATAAACATTCAGTCCGTACCGCGCAGTAAACACACTTTACATAAACATTCAGTTCGTACCGCGCAGTAAACACATTCCGTCTCGGTTATACAAACCAGTCAGTTAATGTTGTACAGTGAAATAATCGCTGTTTGTTCTGAGATCCACACAAAACACATAAATACAGTCCGTACCGCGCAGTAAACACACTCCGTCTCAGTTATACAAACCAGTCAGTTAATGCTGTACAGTGAAATAATCGCTGTTTGTTCTGAGATCCACACAAAACACATAAATACAGTCCGTACCGCGCAGTAAACACACTCCGTCTCAGTTATACAAACCAGTCAGTTAATGCTGTACAGTGAAATAATCGCTGTTTGTTCTGAGATCCACACAAAACACATAAATACAGTCCGTACCGCGCAGTAAACACACTCCGTCTCAGTTATACAAACCAGTCAGTTAATGTTGTACAGTGAAATAATCGCTGTTTGTTCTGAGATCCACACAAAACACATAAATACAGTCCGTACCGCGCAGTAAACACACTCCGTCTCAGTTATACAAACCAGTCAGTTAATGCTGTACAGTGAAATAATCGCTGTTTGTTCTGAGATCCACACAAAACACATAAATACAGTCCGTACCGCGCAGTAAACACACTCCGTCTCAGTTATACAAACCAGTCAGTTAATGCTGTACAGTGAAATAATCGCTGTTTGTTCTGAGATCCACACAAAACACATAAATACAGTCCGTACCGCGCAGTAAAACACTCCGTCTCAGTTATACAAACCAGTCAGTTAATGTTGTACAGTGAAATAATCGCTGTTTGTTCTGAGATCCACACAAAACACATAAATACAGTCCGTACCGCGCAGTAACACACACTCCGTCTCAGTTATACAAACCAGTCAGTTAATGTTGTACAGTGAAATAATCGCTGTTTGTTCTGAGATCCACACAAAACACATAAATACAGTCCGTACCGCGCAGTAAACACACTCCGTCTCAGTTATACAAACCAGTCAGTTAATGCTGTACAGTGAAATAATCGCTGTTTGTTCTGAGATCCACACAAAACACATAAATACAGTCCGTACCGCGCAGTAAACACACTCCGTCTCAGTTATACAAACCAGTCAGTTAATGTTGTACAGTGAAATAATCGCTGTTTGTTCTGAGATCCACACAAAACACATAAATACAGTCCGTACCGCGCAGTAAACACACTCCGTCTCAGTTATACAAACCAGTCAGTTAATGTTGTACAGTGAAATAATCGCTGTTTGTTCTGAGATCCACACAAAACACATAAATACAGTCCGTACCGCGCAGTAAACACACTCCGTCTCAGTTATACAAACCAGTCAGTTAATGTTGTACAGTGAAATAATCGCTGTTTGTTCTGAGATCCACACAAAACACATAAATACAGTCCGTACCGCGCAGTAAACACACTCCGTCTCAGTTATACAAACCAGTCAGTTAATGCTGTACAGTGAAATAATCGCTGTTTGTTCTGAGATCCACACAAAACACATAAATACAGTCCGTACCGCGCAGTAAACACACTCCGTCTCAGTTATACAAACCAGTCAGTTAATGCTGTACAGTGAAATAATCGCTGTTTGTTCTGAGATCCACACAAAACACATAATACAGTCCGTACCGCGCAGTAAACACACTCCGTCTCAGTTATACAAACCAGTCAGTTAATGTTGTACAGTGAAATAATCGCTGTTTGTTCTGAGATCCACACAAAACACATAAATACAGTCCGTACCGCGCAGTAAACACACTCCGTCTCAGTTATACAAACCAGTCAGTTAATGTTGTACAGTGAAATAATCGCTGTTTGTTCTGAGATCCACACAAAACACATAAATACAGTCCGTACCGCGCAGTAAACACACTCCGTCTCAGTTATACAAACCAGTCAGTTAATGTTGTACAGTGAAATAATCGCTGTTTGTTCTGAGATCCACACAAAACACATAAATACAGCCCGTACCGCGCAGTAAACACACTCCGTCTCAGTTATACAAACCAGTCAGTTAATGTTGTACAGTGAAATAATCGCTGTTTGTTCTGAGATCCACACAAAACACATAAATACAGTCCGTACCGCGCAGTAAACACACTCCGTCTCAGTTATACAAACCAGTCAGTTAATGTTGTACAGTGAAATAATCGCTGTTTGTTCTGAGATCCACACAAAAACACATAAATACAGTCCGTACCGCGCAGTAAACACACTCCGTCTCAGTTATACAAACCAGTCAGTTAATGTTGTTACAGTGAAATAATCGCTGTTTGTTCTGAGATCCACACAAAACACATAAATACAGTCCGTACCGCGCAGTAAACACACTCCGTCTCAGTTATACAAACCAGTCAGTTAATGTTGTACAGTGAAATAATCGCTGTTTGTTCTGAGATCCACACAAAACACATAAATACAGTCCGTACCGCGCAGTAAACACACTCCGTCTCAGTTATACAAACCAGTCAGTTAATGTTGTACAGTGAAATAATCGCTGTTTGTTCTGAGATCCACACAAAACACATAAATACAGTCCGTACCGCGCAGTAAACACACTCCGTCTCAGTTATACAAACCAGTCAGTTAATGTTGTACAGTGAAATAATCGCTGTTTGTTCTGAGATCCACACAAAACACATAAATACAGTCCGTACCGCGCAGTAAACACACTCCGTCTCAGTTATACAAACCAGTCAGTTAATGTTGTACAGTGAAATAATCGCTGTTTGTTCTGAGATCCACACAAAACACATAAATACAGTCCGTACCGCGCAGTAAACACACTCCGTCTCAGTTATACAAACCAGTCAGTTAATGTTGTACAGTGAAATAATCGCTGTTTGTTCTGAGATCCACACAAAACACATAAATACAGTCCGTACCGCGCAGTAAACACACTCCGTCTCAGTTATACAAACCAGTCAGTTAATGTTGTACAGTGAAATAATCGCTGTTTGTTCTGAGATCCACACAAAACACATAAATACAGTCCGTACCGCGCAGTAAACACACTCCGTCTCAGTTATACAAACCAGTCAGTTAATGCTGTACAGTGAAATAATCGCTGTTTGTTCTGAGATCCACACAAAACACATAAATACAGTCCGTACCGCGCAGTAAACACACTCCGTCTCAGTTATACAAACCAGTCAGTTAATGTTGTACAGTGAAATAATCGCTGTTTGTTCTGAGATCCACACAAAACACATAAATACAGTCCGTACCGCGCAGTAAACACACTCCGTCTCAGTTATACAAAGCAGTCAGTTAATGCTGTACAGTGAAATAATCGCTGTTTGTTCTGAGATCCACACAAAACACATAAATACAGTCCGTACCGCGCAGTAAACACACTCCGTCTCAGTTATACAAACCAGTCAGTTAATGTTGTACAGTGAAATAATCGCTGTTTGTTCTGAGATCCACACAAAACACATAAATACAGTCCGTACCGCGCAGTAAACACACTCCATCTCAGTTATACAAACCAGTCAGTTAATGCTGTACAGTGAAATAATCGCTGTTTGTTCTGAGATCCACACAAAACACATAAATACAGTCCGTACCGCGCAGTAAACACACTCCGTCTCAGTTATACAAACCAGTCAGTTAATGCTGTACAGTGAAATAATCGCTGTTTGTTCTGAGATCCACACAAAACACATAAATACACTGTGTGGGCAGAACGTAGAATTGTTGAATGTTAAACATGGTGGTACATATAGTAACCACTGTGCTTTAGAGGTTTGATTACCCTCCATGCCGTGGAGAGGTAACGGGGAACTTAAATTTATCCTTAACCTATCTTAGCATTAGCAGACAGGTCTTTAGCTTCACGTTCCACACGACGCCGTGTAACAACCCAGAAGACCACAGATTTCACAAAATATCGCAGTTTAATTGCAGCTCATGCAGCACGCACGAGTTGCCAAACAGGCGCTTGTGATTAAAGTTTGGCGGTAAAGAAAAGGTGTGTCCAACACTTGCGATGAGTGACACATGTGTCCGTGTGTCCCCAGTCCAGTGTCTGTGTGTCCGGCACCTATGCTTACTTTTCACAGCAGTCTGTTTCTTTCAGATTTGTTACCAAAACTAAGCAACAATTTCTACTTTCCCCACGCTTTCCACACGATCCGCCCATCTCATCCTTCATTTGACCACCTAATAACACTGGTGGCTTACTAGGATTGTGGGTTCGAATCCCATCTAGGGCATGAATGTCTGTTTGTTGTGAGTGTTGTGCGTTGCCAGATAGAGATTTCTGCGACGGGCTGATCACTCGTCCAGAGGAGGCCTAGCGAATGTGATGTGTCTAAAGTGTGTAATCGTGAAGCCTCGAAAACTGAGGCGGCCTAGGCCCCCAAGGGGCTGTCGAGTTATTGAAAAAAACACAATGGTGAGCAGAGCAGATCACGAGGCTCCTCACTTACAGCCTCCTCCAACCTCCTGTCACTACCTCCCTCACAGGCACTAACATCACCTCCAACTTCCTGTCACTACCTCCCTCACAGGCACTAACATCACCTCCAACTTCCTGTCACTACCTCCCTCACAGGCACTAACATCACCTCCAACTTCCTGTCACTACCTCCCTCACAGGCACTAACATCACCTCCAACTTCCTGTCACTACCTCCCTCACAGGCACTAACATCACCTCCAACCTCATGTCACTACCTCCCTCACAGGCAATAACATCACCTCCAACTTCCTGTCACTACCTCCCTCACAGGCACTAACATCACCTCCAACTTCCTGTCACTACCTCCCTCACAGGCACTAACATCACCTCCAACTTCCTGTCACTACCTCCCTCACAGGCACTAACATCACCTCCAACCTCATGTCACTACCTCCCTCACAGGCAATAACATCACCTCCAACTTCCTGTCACTACCTCCCTCACAGGCACTAACATCACCTCCAACCTCATGTCACTACCTCCCTCACAGGCACTAACATCACCTCCAACCTCCTGTCACTACCTCCCTCACAGGCACTAACATCACCTCCAACCTCCTGTCACTACCTCCCTCACAGGCACTAACATCACCTCCAACCTCCTGTCACTACCTCCCTCACAGGCAATAACATCACCTCCAACCTCCTGTCACTACCTCCCTCACAGGCACTAACATCACCTCCAACTTCCTGTCACTACCTCCCTCACAGGCAATAACATCACCTCCAACTTCCTGTCACTACCTCCCTCACAGGCACTAACATCACCTCCAACCTCATGTCACTACCTCCCTCACAGGCACTAACATCACCTCCAACCTCCTGTCACTACCTCCCTCACAGGCACTAACATCACCTCCAACCTCCTGTCACTACCTCCCTCACAGGCACTAACATCACCTCCAACCTCCTGTCACTACCTCCCTCACAGGCACTAACATCACCTCCAACTTCCTGTCACTACCTCCCTCACAGGCACTAACATCACCTCCAACCTCATGTCACTAC
Source organism: Reticulitermes speratus (assembly GCA_021186555.1). Lineage (NCBI taxonomy): Eukaryota > Metazoa > Arthropoda > Insecta > Blattodea > Rhinotermitidae > Reticulitermes > Reticulitermes speratus. The sequence continues at coordinate 1,177,704 of JAJKFL010000026.1, forward strand.
CTCCCTCACAGGCACTAACATCACTTCCAACCTCCTGTCACTACCTCCCTCACAGGCACTAACATCACCTCCAACCTCCTGTCACTACCTCCCTCACAGGCACTAACATCACCTCCAACTTCCTGTCACTACCTCCCTCACAGGCACTAACATCACCTCCAACCTCCTGTCACTACCTCCCTCACAGGCAATAACATCACCTCCAACCTCCTGTCACTACCTCCCTCACAGGCAATAACATCACCTCCAACCTCCTGTCACTACCTCCCTCACAGGCAATAACATCACCTCCAACCTCCTGTCACTACCTCACAGGCACTAACAGCCTGAAAGTATTGTATGTAAATGCTAAACGTTCAATTGCTACAGCATAGCAAACCATGACTGCCTTCTAAAACACGTGATTGAAGGAAAGTTAGAGGGAAGGATAGAAATGACGGGAAGACGAGGGAGAAGACGTAAGCAGCTACTGGATGACCTTAAGGAAAAGAGAAGATACTGGTAATTGAAAGAGGAAGCACTAGATCGCACTGTGTGGAGAACTCGCTTTGGAAGAGGCTACGGACCTGTCGTTAGACAGACTACACAATGAAGAGGCTACGGACCTGTCGTAAGACAGACTGCAGAATGAAGAGGCTACGGACCTGTCGTAAGACAGACTGCAGAATGAAGAGGCTATGGACCTGTCGTAAGACAGACTGCAGAATGAAGAGGCTACGGACCTGTCGTAAGACAGACTGCAGAATGAAGAGGCTACGGACCTGTCGTAAGACAGACTGCAGAATGAAGAGGCTACGGACCTGTCGTAAGACAGACTGCAGAATGAAGAGGCTACGGACCTGTCGTAAGGCAGACTGCAGAATGAAGAGGCTACGGACCTGTCGTAAGACAGACTGCACAATGAAGAGGCTACGGACCTGTCGTTAGACAGACTACACAATGAAGAGGCTACGGACCTGTCGTAAGACAGACTGCAGAATGAAGAGGCTACGGACCTGTCGTAAGACAGACTGCAGAATGAAGAGGCTACGGACCTGTCGTAAGACAGACTGCACAATGAAGAGGCTACGGACCTGTCGTAAGACAGACTACACAATGAAGAAGCTACGGACCTGTCGTAAGACGGACTGCAGAATGAAGAGGCTACAAACCTGTCGTAAGACAGACTGCAGAATGAAGAGGCTACGGACCTGTCGTAAGACAGACTGCACAATGAAGAGGCTACGGACCTGTCGTAAGACAGACTGCAGAATGAAGAGGCTACGGACCTGTCGTAAGACAGACTGCAGAATGAAGAGGCTACGGACCTGTCGTAAGACAGACTACACAATGAAGAGGCTACGGACCTGTCGTAAGACAGACTGCAGAATGAAGAGGCTACGGACCTGTCGTAAGACAGACTGCAGAATGAATGAATGAATCAGAAAACCAAAATGCACTGCATTACAAATACCAACTCGTTAATAACATTTAGCGAAATAACATATGTTTATTTATTAACCAATTCAATTTATTGTTTATGTAAAATGCGGAGTGTGTTTTACAGTGTAATACCGCGACAGGCCAGTACACTTGTACTTGGAGATATCGCTACGATCTGAAGTGTTGTAGTACACTTGTACTTGGAGATATCGCTACGATCTGAAGTGTTGTAGTACACTTGTACTTGGAGATATCGCTACGATCTGAAGTGTTGTAGTACACTTGTACTTGGAGATATCGCTACGATCTGAAGTGTTGTAGTACACTTGTACTTGGAGATATCGCTACGATCTGAAGTGTTGTAGTACACTTGTACTTGGAGATATCGCTACGATCTGAAGTGTTGTGACCGTGGTTACATGTCCTTCTGCTAGCCTAGAAACCTCTAAACACAGTGACAGCTCGTCCTTTCCTTACCTTTGTCGCAGTCAAAATGGCTCGCTTCAAACAGCCCTGTTCCCCACACGTGTTACTGTGCGCACGTGTCGTTGTTGACCCGATGCTAGCAAATTGCCACGTGTCTTCAGATACAGACGCTAACCACTGGTTACAGACACATCTGAACAAATCCAATCCAATTTCGAGCAGTCCTCAATTCGATTTCGTGCCATCGTCTGTTGTCTGCACGTCTGGGCATGAGTGGCGCAAAGCACTGTGGTCCTACAGGTACCTGCGCACAACGAGATGAATTGGGGTTTTGGTAGACAGCGCTGGCGCTTTGTGTAGGTTAAAATACTTTTGTACAAGCGGAGTGCAAAACGTGACCTCTGGTCACACGTGTTCAACAGGAATGTTTAATGGGGCTTGCGAGATAGTCAACCCTCTAAAGCCCAGTTGTTACTATATGTACCACCACGTTTAACATTCACAATTCTACGTTCTGCCCACACAGTGTATTTATGTGTTTTGTGTGGATCTGAGAACAAACAGCGATTATTTCACTGTACAGCAATAACTGACTGGTTTGTATAAATGAGACGGAGTGTGTTTACTGCGCGGTACGGACTGTATTTATGTGTTTTGTGTGGATCTCAGAACAAACAGCGATTATTTCACTGTACAACATTAACTGACTGGTTTGTATAACTGAGACGGAGTGTGTTTACTGCGCGGTACGGACTGTATTTATGTGTTTTGTGTGGATCTCAGAACAAACAGCGATTATTTCACTGTACAGCATTAACTGACTGGTTTATATAACTGAGACGGAGTGTGTTTACTGCGCGGTACGGACTGTATTTATGTGTTTTGTGTGGATCTCAGAACAAACAGCGATTATTTCACTGTACAACATTAACTGACTGGTTTGTATAACTGAGACGGAGTGTGTTTACTGCGCGGTACGGACTGTATTTATGTGTTTTGTGTGGATCTCAGAACAAACAGCGATTATTTCACTGTACAACATTAACTGACTGGTTTGTATAACTGAGACGGAGTGTGTTTACTGCGCGGTACGGACTGTATTTATGTGTTTTGTGTGGATCTCAGAACAAACAGCGATTATTTCACTGTACAGCATTAACTGACTGGTTTGTATAACTGAGACGGAGTGTGTTTACTGCGCGGTACGGACTGTATTTATGTGTTTTGTGTGGATCTCAGAACAAACAGCGATTATTTCACTGTACAGCATTAACTGACTGGTTTGTATAACTGAGACGGAGTGTGTTTACTGCGCGGTACGGACTGTATTTATGTGTTTTGTGTGGATCTCAGAACAAACAGCGATTATTTCACTGTACAGCATTAACTGACTGGTTTGTATAACTGAGACGGAGTGTGTTTACTGCGCGGTACGGACTGTATTTATGTGTTTTGTGTGGATCTCAGAACAAACAGCGATTATTTCACTGTACAGCATTAACTGACTGGTTTGTATAACTGAGACGGAGTGTGTTTACTGCGCGGTACGGACTGTATTTATGTGTTTTGTGTGGATCTCAGAACAAACAGCGATTATTTCACTGTACAGCATTAACTGACTGGTTTGTATAACTGAGACGGAGTGTGTTTACTGCGCGGTACGGACTGTATTTATGTGTTTTGTGTGGATCTCAGAACAAACAGCGATTATTTCACTGTACAGCATTAACTGACTGGTTTGTATAACTGAGACGGAGTGTGTTTACTGCGCGGTACGGACTGTATTTATGTGTTTTGTGTGGATCTCAAAACAAACAGCGATTATTTCACTGTACAACATTAACTGACTGGTTTGTATAACTGAGACGGAGTGTGTTTACTGCGCGGTACGGACTGTATTTATGTGTTTTGTGTGGATCTCAGAACAAACAGCGATTATTTCACTGTACAACATTAACTGACTGGTTTGTATAACTGAGACGGAGTGTGTTTACTGCGCAGTACGGACTGTATTTATGTGTTTTGTGTGGATCTCAGAACAAACAGCGATTATTTCACTGTACAACATTAACTGACTGGTTTGTATAACTGAGACGGAGTGTGTTTACTGCGCGGTACGAGCTGAGTGTTTATATAAAGTGTGTTTACTGCGCGGTACGAATTGGGTGTTTATATAAAGTGTGTTTACTGCGCGGTACGAACTGGGTGTTTATATAAATTGTGTTTACTGCGCGGTACGAACTGGGTGTTTATATAAAGTGTGTTTACTGCGCGGTACGGACTAGGTCTTTATATCTAATTTACGTGATTGTAATCGTTTTATATAACAAAGATGGTTGATATATGCCATTCTTCTCTGGAAGATAAGCGCTGATTTTCAGCATAATAGTGTCACATAATAGTGTCAAGTAATAGTGTCACGTAATAGTGTCACATAATAGTGTCACGTAATAGTGTCACGTACAATACTTATCGTGTCTACAGTCAGCTGTCCCTTTGTGTGTTCGCTCGCCTGTTTTTTCCGAAGAACCAAATTGTCTGCCTTACTAGAATAAACTTCTTATGACAATATCTGTAAGTGCTTCACAAATGTAACAAAAGTTTAGACATAATGAAAGGACATTTAAATGTCTTTATATATAATTACAGCACACACATTACTGCTTAGCTTAGCCGCCTATTTCCTTCTGTCACTTTAACAATCCCTCTTCAGAAGCCCCGCAGTTCCACAGGTATTCAAGAAATATCTCTCATTTTATGGAAACTGAAGTTTGTTGAAATAACCGCTAAGTTCATGTTTTGAGCCAGATTAATCCACCATACATCGTCACGTTAGTTTTCAAAGTGGGCTCTTTCCTTCACATTTTTACGTCAAAATTCTGTATGCATTTCTTCTGTCCCCAACGAGCTACATTCCCCGCCCATCTCATTCTTCTTGACTTGATCACCCGAATTGTGTCCTATGAGTAATAAAACTCATGAAACTCCTCAATAAACAATTTTCTCTGTTCTGTTACTTCTTGCCACTATTCTGAAAAATTCTCACTCTGTATTTTTCCCTTAATTTAACAGACTTCACATCCATTAAAACTACAGGCAAAATTGTATTTTTGTGTATTTTTCGCAGAATTAAAAAGTTACTTGTTTAAAAGACAGAAGCGCTCCTGTCTCCTTTCCGAGCTGATGCTGTCATCACTCATATATACAGCTGATACTGTCATCACTCATATGTACAGCTGATGCTGTCATCACTCATATATACAGCTGATACTGTCATCACTCATATGTACAGCTGATACTGTCATCACTCATATGTACAGCTGATACTGTCATCACTCATATGTACAGCTGATGCTGTCATCACTCATATGTACAGCTGATACTGTCATCACTCATATGTACAGCTGATACTGTCATCACTCATATGTACAGCTGATACTGTCATCACTCATATGTACAGCTGATACTGTCATCACTCATATGTACAGCTGATACTGTCATCACTCATATGTACAGCTGATGCTGTCATCACTCATATGTACAGCTGATACTGTCATCACTCATATGTACAGCTGATACTGTCATCACTCATATGTACACCTGATACTGTCATCACTCATATGTACAGCTGATGCTGTCATCACTCATATGTACAGCTGATACTGTCATCACTCATATGTACAGCTGATACTGTCATCAATCATATGTACAGCTGATACTGTCATCACTCATATGTACAGCTGATACTGTCATCACTCATATGTACAGCTGATACTGTCATCAATCATATGTACAGCTGATACTGTCATCACTCATATGTACAGCTGATACTGTCATCAATCATATGTACAGCTGATACTGTCATCACTCATATGTACAGCTGATACTGTCATCACTCATATGTACACCTGATACTGTCATCACTCATATATACACGTGTTCTTGCATTTCATTGGCTCGCTCGATGTGACGTCAGCATGCTGCGTAAGGCCAACTTGGAGTGCGGAAAGCTTATTACACTGACGAAGCCAAACAAAGGTATTCAGACAACACAGGTGTACATACTGTCCAAGGCAGGAAGGCGTATGGGGCAGGGGAAATACAAATCCACTCATTCCTAACCTCGTCCCTACATGAAAAACAGTGGTCAGCCTCACATTCCGGCAGCTTTACCGCTCGGGAAGGAGCCCCCGGTGCCATTTTAAGGGATGATTAGGTGGAGCCTATAGGCTTTTGGAAAGTTTTGATGTAGAGGTAAGTCCCTTGGCTCTGTTGGGACTCGAACCGTGTCCTCTCGGCTTCCCAGCCTGCCGACATAACTTGTTCTAAATACGAGTGAGGTAACTTGGGCAATAATGCCTCAGTTTATATTGGCTTAGTTCTTAACAAATATGCATAAAAACACGAGTCGTGTGTGAGTGCGAAACATCTGTGGTGGGGTTTCTGCTATATAACAGTCAGCTGTTTCATTCTTTCCTAGTCAGATTCCTTCTACATACTCATTTTAGGTGTACAGGGCTTGTGTTGTATCTGATCACACTTAATATCACACACACACTCTGTAGGACTCCTCTGGACGAGGGATCGGCCCGTCACGGAGACCACAGTTAGTTCCTTTGTAGAAAACGTAAATGTGTGTGCTCAGAGTACAACGTGACCAGACACGACGGAGGAAATTGGAAAGGAACGTCATGTTGTACAGCAGGACACGCTGTGCGAAGGCGAGCGACGTTGCGGTCACACCGTGCATGAAAGTCTGCAACGTCAGCAGGTCTAATGTCCGACTTAAAATGGCAGCTTTACTGCCCTGATCAGTTGACTGACTGCACAAATAACAGTCAAATCGGTAAAGTTTTGTGGTTTAACCGTCAAATGGATCTCATTAATTATAATGCTAAAATATAAGAAGTTTTGAAATTGCAGTCACTAAACTGAGCACCGCTCAAAGGCATTGGTCTGAGGCCACTAGCTTGTTGGGATTGCGGGTTCGAATACCGCCAGGTGCATGGATGTCTGTCTGTTGTGAGTGTTGTGTGTTGTCAGGTAGAGGTCTCTGCGACGGGCTGATCACTCGTCCAGAGAAATCTTACCGAGTGTGGTGTGTCTGAATGTGATCGTGGAGCCTCGATAATGAGGCGGCCGTGGCCCATTAGAAACTGTTGTGCCATGGAAAAAAACTGAGTATCGTATAATCTTTCTTCGGAAACTAACAATTTTTTCAGCTAGTCAAGAAATAATCCACATACTATGTAACCCGAAGGTTCATTACCACACTCACAACAGCCCGCCACTTGTCCCTATCCTGAGCCAGATCAATCCAGTCCATGCCCCCCATCCCACTTCTTGAAGATCCATTTTAATATTATCCTCCCATTTACGCCTGGGTCTTCCAAGTGGTCTCCTTCCCTCACGTATCCCCACCAAAATCCTGTATGCACCTCTCCCCTCTCCCATACGTGCTACATGCCCCGCCCATCTCATTCTTCTTGATTTGATCACCCGAATAATATTTGGCGATCAGTACAGATCACAAAGTTCTCTAACACGCTAACTACAACACAATAACACTGTACAATTTGATATAACACAGTGCGTGTGAGGTAAAGCTGTCCACAGCACCGTAGTAGACACGAGAGGTCGCGGCAGATGCACGCTTTCTGTGTAATAACGGTGCAGTGTTCGCGACGGTCATTTAAGAAACACCCTGTAGCTATTGTCGAAAAACTAATGTGAGGTTAATTGCATCTAATTGGTTTTTAATGCGGTCTATAGCTAACCTCACGCTGTTTTTCGAGATAAGATGGCTATTGATAGGAAACTGTTTGACAAAACTGTGGTGGGTTCAGTACTTACATTGCAATGCCATGGAGTTGAATGGAGAGTGGAGGTATAGCTCCACAAGCTCGGTACTAGACGGGGTAAATGGTCAGCTTTATAAAAGTAAAGGTAAAGGTAAAGGTCACCCTAGAACAAGCCATGAAGGCACGAAGGGGGAGTAGAGGAATAGCTCTACTCGTTCTTTAACCTCGGTGCAAGATAAGAGTGGGTGGTCAACTCCACGCCCCGGCCACTTTGCCCCCGGGAATGACCCGGTACCCATTGTACAGGAGGCTAGGTAGGCCCCAGGGTCGGTCTGGACGGGTTCTGAAAATCTCGCCCCCACCGGGATTCGATCCCCGGGCCGTCCAGCTCGTAGCGAGTAGCTATACCGACTGAGCTATCGCGGCCCAGGTTAGCTTTATACACCCGACAAACACCTCATAATTCCAACTACAGCGTAAGGACATACTGTAGGTCGCCAGAAAAACTGTTGTAGAATTGTAACAAACGTAAGACTATAAACATGTCCGTAAAATTCAAAGGAAGAAGTGCTTTTAAAAATATGCAAGAACTCGTCAAGTGTTCGCACCGCTACATTCATCTGCAATGCAGTACAACGTGTGTCCAGCAGCATTGCGTTTAGCTGATTGCACTGAAATTATTATAAACTGACTGGACATACACAGTCTGTCTGTCGGGGCTGTAGGACAGTGCTTGACGTCACTACAGCATCGTGCCCACTGTGCAGACAGACAGGTGTCTTGGTGTCTTGACTAAGCCTTTGCAACTGATCTGGGTTTGATACGTCACAACTGGGCTTAGGACTTTAAAGGCGGTAAATAACCTGAATTATATATAAAGACCTAGTTCGTACCGCGCAGTAAACACACTCCGTCTCAGTTATACAAATCAGTCAGTTAATGTTGTACAGTGAAATAATCGCTGTTTGTTCTGAGATCCACACAAAACACATAAATACAGTCCGTACCGCGCAGTAAACACACTCCGTCTCAGTTATACAAACCAGTCAGTTAATGCTGTACAGTGAAATAATCGCTGTTTGTTCTGAGATCCACACAAAACACATAAATACAGTCCGTACCGCGCAGTAAACACACTCCGTCTCAGTTATACAAACCAGTCAGTTAATGCTGTACAGTGAAATAATCGCTGTTTGTTCTGAGATCCACACAAAACACATAAATACAGTCCGTACCGCGCAGTAAACACACTCCGTCTCAGTTATATAAACCAGTCAGTTAATGTTGTACAGTGAAATAATCGCTGTTTGTTCTGAGATCCACACAAAACACATAAATACAGTCCGTACCGCGCAGTAAACACACTCCGTCTCAGTTATACAAACCAGTCAGTTAATGTTGTACAGTGAAATAATCGCTGTTTGTTCTGAGATCCACACAAAACACATAAATACAGTCCGTACCGCGCAGTAAACACACTCCGTCTCAGTTATACAAACCAGTCAGTTAATGTTGTACAGTGAAATAATCGCTGTTTGTTCTGAGATCCACACAAAACACATAAATACAGTCCGTACCGCGCAGTAAACACACTCCGTCTCAGTTATACAAAACAGTCAGTTAATGTTGTACAGTGAAATAATCGCTGTTTGTTCTCAGATCCACACAAAACACATAAATACACTGTGTGGGCAGAACGTAAAATTGTTGAATGTTAAACATGGCGGTACATATAGTAACCACTGGGCTTTAGAGGGTTAGTTTACATCATGTTATGATTTCAAACATATATTTATATTGCACATGAATTCAGCAAAACAAATTTGATAGCAGCTCATTATTTCTGCACTATGCACTGTTAGTGTATCATCTTGCCTTTCTGTCAAACACTATTTCATGAACGTTAGTGCAGCGTAAAATATAGTCCTTTATTTGTAACATAAATGTCATTTATAGAGCATAATACAGTAATGCTGACTGCAGAGGCTTGCGGTCCTGTAGGACAGTGGTGTTCAAACTGGGGTACGCGTACCCCGGGGGTACGCGAACAAAAAAGTTGAATACCACTGCTGTAGGACACAGGCCACGTCACATGTCTGCTAACACTTCCAATCGCATGTCACACTTGTTCAACTTAACATGTTCAAATAAATACATTAAGTCACACAAAGCATGTTATAAGTTAGCACTAATCAATAAATTAATAGTATTATTATATAAATATTCCCCTGTGCTGTAGTCACAAGGAAAAAACGTGACTCTCAATATTAAACTTCTGCTTGACTTCGACTCTCTTCTATTTCCTTGGTACTCCCGAAACGTCCAGGTGACCTCCGCAAAACACGCTGTATGTCGTAGTCGTCTTTCATAGGAGATATTTCGCTGTTTCTACGCCACAGGTCAGGCTTCCACAGCTCCGGCGTTTCTTCCATCGTCTGTTCGACGGAATTCCATGACAACGGTTGACCTGTAAGCAGTGAGTCTGTTGAGTTTACTGGCTGACTAACTAACTAACTAAATAACTAACTAACTAATTCCAAGGAGCAGAATTCTTCTTGACAAGCTAACAGTTCCTCAGCTAGTCAAGAAATTCCCCGCGTTTTATGGTACCCGAAGGTTCATTACCGCACTCACAACAGCCCGCCACCTGTCCCTATCCTGAGCCAGATCAATCCAGTCCATGCCCCCAATCCCACTTCTTGAAGATCCATTTTAATATTATCCTCCCATCTACGCCTGGGTCTTCCAAGTGGTCTCCTTCCCTCAGGTTTCCCCACCAAAATCCTGTATGCACCTCTCCCCTCACCCATACGTGCTACATGCCCCGCCCATCTCATTCTTCTTGACTTGATCACCTGAATAATATTTGGTGATGAGTAAAGATCATTAGGTTCCTCGTTATGTAGTCTTCTCCACTCCCCCGTTACCCCGTTCCTCTCAGCCCCAAATACCCCCCTCAGCACCCTATTCTCGAACACCCTCAGAATATGTTCCTCCCTTAGTGTGACAGACCAAGTTTCACACCCACACAAAACAACAACACAATTACAGTTCTGTATATCTTAATGTTTGTATCTTTGCACAGCAAACTGTAAGACAGCTCCTGCACCCAACTAGCCACGTCTTCACACCATATCAATGTAAGACAGCTCCTGCACGCACCCAACTAGCCACGTCTTCACACCATATCAATGTAAGACAGCTCCTGCACGCACCCAACTAGCCACGTCTTCACACCATATCAATGTAAGACAGCTCCTGCACGCACCCAACTAGCCACGTCTTCACACCATATCAATGTAAGACAGCTCCTGCACGCACCCAACTAGCCACGTCTTCACACCATATCAATGTAAGACAGCTCCTGCACGCACCCAACTAGCCACGTCTTCACACCATATCAATGTAAGACAGCTCCTGCACGCACCCAACTAGCCACGTCTTCACACCATATCAATGTAAGACAGCTTCTGCACCCAACTAGCCACGTCTTCACACCATATCAATGTAAGACAGCTTCTGCACCCAACTAGCCACGTCTTCACACCATATCAATGTAAGACAGCTTCTGCACCCAACTAGCCACGTCTTCACACCATATCAATGTAAGACAGCTTCTGCACCCAACTAGCCACGTCTTCACACCATATCAATGTAAGACAGCTTCTGCACCCAACTAGCCACGTCTTCACACCATATCAATGTAAGACAGCTTCTGCACCCAACTAGCCACGTCTTCACACCATATCAATGTAAGACAGCTTCTGCACCCAACTAGCCACGTCTTCACACCATATCAATGTAAGACAGCTTCTGCACCCAACTAGCCACGTCTTCACACCATATCAATGTAAGACAATTCCTGCACGCACCCAACTAGCCACGTCTTCACACCACATCAATGTAAGACAGCTCCTGCACGCACCCAACTAGCCACGTCTTCACACCATATCAATGTAAGACAGCTCCTGCACGCACCCAACTAGCCACGTCTTCACACCATATCAATGTAAGACAGCTCCTGCACGCACCCAACTAGCCACGTCTTCACACCATATCAATGTAAGACAGCTCCTGCACGCACCCAACTAGCCACGTCTTCACACCATATCAATGTAAGACAGCTCCTGCACGCACCCAACTAGCCACGTCTTCACACCATATCAATGTAAGACAGCTCCTGCACGCACCCAACTAGCCACGTCTTCACACCATATCAATGTAAGACAGCTCCTGCACCCAACTAGCCACGTCTTCACACCATATCAATGTAAGACAGCTCCTGCACGCACCCAACTAGCCACGTCTTCACACCATATCAATGTAACACAGCTCCTGCACCCAACTAGCCACGTCTTCACACCATATCAATGTAAGACAGCTCCTGCACCCAACTAGCCACGTCTTCACACCATATCAATGTAAGACAGCTCCTGCACCCAACTAGCCACGTCTTCACACCATATCAATGTAAGACAGCTCCTGCACCCAACTAGCCACGTCTTCACACCATATCAATGTAAGACAGCTCCTGCACCCAACTAGCCACGTCTTCACACCATATCAATGTAAGACAGCTCCTGCACCCAACTAGCCACGTCTTCACACCATATCAATGTAAGACAGCTCCTGCACCCAACTAGCCACGTCTTCACACCATATCAATGTAAGAGAGCTCCTGCACCCAACTAGCCACGTCTTCACACCATATCAATGTAAGACAGCTCCTGCACGCACCCAACTAGCCACGTCTTCACACCATATCAATGTAAGACAGCTTCTGCACCCAACTAGCCACGTCTTCACACCATATCAATGTAAGACAGCTTCTGCACCCAACTAGCCACGTCTTCACACCATATCAATGTAAAGACAGCTTCTGCAACCAACTAGCCACGTCTTCACACCATATCAATGTAAGACAGCTTCTGCACCCAACTAGCCACGTCTTCACACCATATCAATGTAAGACAGCTTCTGCACCCAACTAGCCACGTCTTCACACCATATCAATGTAAGACAGCTTCTGCACCCAACTAGCCACGTCTTCACACCATATCAATGTAAGACAGCTCCTGCACGCACCCAACTAGCCACGTCTTCACACCATATCAATGTAACACAGCTCCTGCACGCACCCAATAGCCACGTATTCACACCATATCAATGTAAGACAGCTCCTGCACCCAACTAGCCACTCTTCACACCATATCAATGTAAGACAGCTCCTGCACCCAACTAGCCACGTCTTCACACCATATCAAGTAAGACAGCTCCTGCACCCAACAAGCCACGTCTTCACACCATATCAATGTAAGACAGCTCCTGCACCCAACTAGCCACGTCTTCACACCATATCAATGTAGACAGCTCCTCACCCAACTAGCCACGTCTTCACACCATATCAAGTAAGACAGCTCCTGCACGCACCAACTAGCCACGTCTTACACCATAAATGTAAGACAGCTCCTGCACCCACTAGCCACGTCTTCACACCATATCAATGTAAGACAGCTCCTGCACGCACCCAACTAGCACGTCTTCACACCATATCAATGTAACACAGCTCCACGCACCCAACTAGCCACGTCTTCACACCATATCAATGTAAGACAGCTCCTGCCCACCCAACTAGCCACTCTTCCACATATCAATGTAACACAGCTCCTGCACCAACTAGCCCGTTCACACCATACAATGTAACACAGCTCTGCACCCAACTAGCCACGTTTCAACCATATCAATGTAAGACAGCTCCACGCACCAACTAGCCACGTCTTCACACCATATCAATGTAACACACTCCGCACCCAACTACACGTCTTCACACCATATCAATGTAAGACAGCTCCTGCACGCCCAACAGCCACTCTACACCATATAATGTAACACAGCTCCTGCACCCAACTAGCCACGTCTCACACCAATCAATGAAGACAGCTCTGCACGCCCCAATAGCCACGTCTTCACACCATATCAATGTAACACAGCTCCGCACCAACACCACGTCTCACACCACAAGTAAGACAGCTCCTGCACACCAACTAGCCACGTCTTCACACCATATCAATGTAACACAGCTCCTGCACCCAACTAGCCACGTCTTCACACCATACAATGTAACAGCTCTGCACCACCAAAGCCACGTCTTCACACCATATCAAGTAACAGCTCCTGCACCAACTACCACTCTTCACACATTCAATGTAAAAGCTCCGCAACCAACACCACCTTCACACCATATCAATGTAACACAGCTCCTGCACCCAACTAGCACGTCTTCACACCAATCAATGTAAGACAGCTCCTGCACACCAACTAGCCACGTCTTCACACCATATCAATGTAAACAGCTCCTGCACCCACTAGCCACGTCTTCACACCAATCAATGTAAGACAGCCCTGCACCACCCAACTACCACGTCTTCACACATACAATGTAAGACAGCTCCTGCACCCAACTAGCCACGTCTTCAACCATATCAATGTAACAGCTCCTGCACCCAACTACCACGTCTTCACACCATATCAATGTAAGACAGCTCCTGCACCCAACTACCACGTCTTCACACCATACAATGTAAGACAGCTCCTGCACCCACTAGCCACGTCTTCACACCATATCAATGTAAACAGCTCCTGCACCCAACTAGCCACGTCTTCACACCATATCAATGTAAGACAGCTCCTGCACCACCCAACTACCACGTCTTCACACATATCAATGTAAACAAGCTCCTGCACCAACTAGCCACGTCTTCACACCATATCAATGTAAGACAGCTCCTGCACGCACCCAACTAGCCACGTCTTCACACCATATCAATGTAAGACAGCTCCTGCACCCAACTAGCCACGTCTCACACCATATCAATGTAAGACAGCTCCTGCACGCACCAACTAGCCACGTCTTCACACCATATCAATGTAACACAGCTCCTGCACCCAACTAGCCACGTCTTCACACCATATCAATGTAAGACAGCTCCTGCACGCACCCAACTAGCCACGTCTTCACACCATATCAATGTAAGACAGCTCCTGCACCCAACTAGCCACGTCTTCACACCATATCAATGTAAGACAGCTCCTGCACCCAACTACCACGTCTTCACACCATATCAATGTAAGACAGCTCCTGCACCCAACTAGCCACGTCTTCACACCATATCAATGTAAGACAGCTCCCGCACCCAACTAGCCACGTCTTCACACCATATCAATGTAAACAGCTCCTGCACCCAACTAGCCACGTCTTCACACCATATCAATGTAAGACAGCTCCTGCACCCAACTAGCCACGTCTTCACACCATATCAATGTAAGACAGCTCCTGCACCCAACTAGCCACGTCTTCACACCATATCAATTAAGACAGCTCCTGCACCCAACTAGCCACGTCTTCACACCATATCAATGTAAGACAGCTCTGCACCCAACTAGCCACGTCTTCACACCATATCAAGTAAGACAGCTCCGCACCCAACTAGCCACGTCTTCACACCATATCAATGTAAGACAGCTCCTGCACCCAACTAGCCACGTCTTCACACCATATCAATGTAAGAAAGCTCCTGCACGCACCCAACTAGCCACGTCTTCACACCATATCAATGTAAGAGCTCCTGCACCCAACTAGCCACGTCTTCACACCATATCAATGTAAGACAGCTCCTGCAACCCAACTAGCCACGTCTTCACACCATATCAATGTAAGACAGCTCCTGCACACCCAACTAGCCACGTCTTCACACCATATCAATGTAAACAGCTCCTGCACGCACCAACTAGCCACGTCTTCACACCATATCAATGTAAGACAGCTCCTGCACCCAACTAGCCACGTCTTCACACCATATCAATGTAAGACAGCTCCTGCACGCACCCAACTAGCCACGTCTTCACACCATATCAATGTAACACAGCTCCTGCACCCAACTAGCCACGTCTTCACACCATATCAATGTAAGACAGCTCCTGCAGCACCCAACTAGCCACGTCTTCACACCATATCAATGTAAGACAGCTCCTGCACCCAACTAGCCACGTCTTCACACCATATCAATGTAAGACAGCTCCTGCACCCAACTAGCCACGTCTTCACACCATATCAATGTAAGACAGCTCCTGACCACCCAACTAGCCACGTCTTCACACCATATCAATGTAAGACAGCTCCTGCACACCCAACTAGCCACGTCTTCACACCATATCAATGTAAGACAGCTCCTGCACCACCCAACAGCCACGTCTTCACACCATATCAATGTAAGACAGCTCCTGCACGCCCCAACTAGCCACGTCTTCACACCATATCAATGTAAGACAGCTCCTGCACGCCCAACTAGCCACGTCTTCACACCATATCAATGTAAGACAGCTCACTGCACCCAACTAGCCACGTCTTCACACCATATCAATGTAAGACACAGCTCCTGCACCACCAACTAGCCACGTCTTCCACCTATCAATGTAAGACAGCTCCTGCAACCACAACTAGCCACGTCTTCACACCATATCAATGTAAGACAGCTCCTGCACCCAACTAGCCACGTCTTCACACCATATCAATGTAAAGCAGCTCTCAGCACCCAACTAGCCACGTCTTCACACCATATCAATGTAAGACAGCTCCTCACGCACCCAACTAGCCACGTCTTCACCACCATATCAATGTAAGACAGCTCCTGCACACCCAACTAGCCACGTCTTCACACCATATCATGTAAGACAGCTCCTGAGCACCCAACTAGCCACGTCTTCACACCATATCAATGTAAGACAGCTCCTGCAACCCAACTAGCCACGTCTTCACACACATATCAATGTAAGCAGCTCCTGCCCCACCCAACTAGCCACGTCTTCACACCATATCAATGTAAGACAGCTCCTGCACCCAACTAGCCACGTCTTCACACCATATCAATGTAAGCAGCTCCTGCACAACCAACTAGCCACGTCTTCACACCATATCAATGTAAGACACTCCTGCACCACCAACTAGCCACGTCTTCACACCATATCAATGTAAGACAGCTCCCTGCACCCAACTAGCCACGTCTTCACACCATATCAATGTAAGACAGCTCCTGCACGCACCCAACTAGCCACGTCTTCACACCATATCAATGTAAGACAGCTCCAGCACCCAACTAGCCACGTCTTCACACCATATCAATGTAAGACAGCTCCTGCCCAACTAGCCACGTCTTCACACCATATCAATGTAAGACAGCTCCTGCACCCAACTAGCCACGTCTTCACACCATATCAATGTAAGACAGCTCCTGCACACCAACTAGCCACGTCTTCACACCATATCAATGTAAGACAGCTCCTGCACGCACCCAACTAGCCACGTCTTCACACCATATCAATGTAAGACAGCTCCTGCACCCAACTAGCCACGTCTTCACACCATATCAATGTAAGACAGCTCCTGCACGCACCAACTAGCCACGTCTTCACACCATATCAATGTAAGACAGCTCCTGCACGCACCCAACTAGCCACGTCTTCACACCATATCAATGTAAGACAGCTCCTGCACCACCCAACTAGCCACGTCTTCACACCATATCAATGTAAGACACTCCTGCACCCAACTAGCCACGTCTTCACACCATATCAATGTAAGACAGCTCCTGCACCCAACTAGCCACGTCTTCACACCATATCAATGTAAGACACTCCTGCACCCAACTAGCCACGTCTTCACACCATATCAATGTAAGACAGCTCCTGCGCACCCAACTAGCCACGTCTTCACACCATATCAATGTAAGACAGCTCCTGCACCCAACTAGCCACGTCTTCACACCATATCAATGTAAGACAGCTCCTGCACACCCAACTAGCCACGTCTTCACACCTATCAATGTAAGAAGCTCCTGCACGCACCAACTAGCCACGTCTTCACACCATATCAATGTAAGACAGCTCCTGCACACCAACTAGCCACGTCTTCACACCATATCAATGTAAGACAGCTCCTGCACGCACCAACTAGCCACGTCTTCACACCATATCAATGTAAGACAGCTCCTGCACGCACCCAACTAGCCACGTCTTCACACCATATCAATGTAAGACAGCTCCTGCACGCACCCAACTAGCCACGTCTTCACACCATATCAATGTAAGACAGCTCCTGCACGCACCAACTAGCCACGTCTTCACACCATATCAATGTAAGACAGCTCCTGCACGCACCCAACTAGCCACGTCTTCACACCATATCAATGTAAGACAGCTCCTGCACGCACCCAACTAGCCACGTCTTCACACATATCAATGTAAGACAGCTCCTGCACGCACCCAACTAGCCACGTCTTCACACCATATCAATGTAAGACAGCTCCTGCACGCACCCAACTAGCCACGTCTTCACACCATATCAATGTAAGACAGCTCCTGCACGCACCCAACTAGCCACGTCTTCACACCATATCAATGTAAGACAGCTCCTGCACGCACCCAACTAGCCACGTCTTCACACCATATCAATGTAAGACAGCTCCTGCACGCACCCAACTAGCCACGTCTTCACACCATATCAATGTAAGACAGCTCCTGCACGCACCCAACTAGCCACGTCTTCACACCATATCAATGTAACACAGCTCCTGCACCCAACTAGCCACGTCTTCACACCATATCAATGTAAGACAGCTCCTGCACCCAACTAGCCACGTCTTCACACCATATCAATGTAAGACAGCTCCTGCACCCAACTAGCCACGTCTTCACACCATATCAATGTAAGACAGCTCCTGCACGCACCCAACTAGCCACGTCTTCACACCATATCAATGTAAGACAGCTCCTGCACCCAACTAGCCACGTCTTCACACCATATCAATGTAAGACAGCTCCTGCACGCACCCAACCAGCCACGTCTTCACACCATATCAATGTAAGACAGCTCCTGCACGCACCCAACCAGCCACGTCTTCACACCATATCAATGTAAGACAGCTCCTGCACGCACCCAACTAGCCACGTCTTCACACCATATCAATGTAAGACAGCTCCTGCACGCACCCAACCAGCCACGTCTTCACACCATATCAATGTAAGACAGCTCCTGCACGCACCCAACCAGCCACGTCTTCACACCATATCAATGTAAGACAGCTCCTGCACGCACCCAACCAGCCACGTCTTCACACCATATCAATGTAAGACAGCTCCTGCACGCACCCAACTAGCCACGTCTTCACACCATATCAATGTAAGACAGCTCCTGCACCCAACTAGCCACGTCTTCACACCATATCAATGTAAGACAGCTCCTGCACCCAACCAGCCACGTCTTCACACCATATCAATGTAAGACAGCTCCTGCACCCAACTAGCCACGTCTTCACACCATATCAATGTAAGACAGCTCCTGCACGCACCCAACTAGCCACGTCTTCACACCATATCAATGTAAGACAGCTCCTGCACGCACCCAACTAGCCACGTCTTCACACTATATCAATGTAAGACAACTCCTGCACCCAACTAGCCACGTCTTCACACCATATCAATGTAAGACAGCTCCTGCACGCACCCAACTAGCCACGTCTTCACACCATATCAATGTAAGACAGCTCCTGCACGCACCCAACTAGCTACGTCTTCACACCATATCAATGTAACACAGCTCCTGCACCCAACTAGCCACGTCTTCACACCATATCAATGTAAGACAGCTCCTGCACCCAACTAGCCACGTCTTCACACCATATCAATGTAAGACAGCTCCTGCACGCACCCAACTAGCCACGTCTTCACACCATATCAATGTAAGACAGCTCCTGCACGCACCTAACTAGCCACGTCTTCACACCATATCAATGTTTTCCTCCCAAAAGGACTTCACTTACGTATCGACGGCAGTTGAACTGAACACAAGCATTAGCAAGTAAACAAGTTAGGAAATGTAATGTACCGACGGCCAGCCACGTTAACAGAAACACATCCGCTGCACACACACAATATTTTCTTTTTTTTTTTAGGTGAAGGGCCCCGCAGCAGAAGCTACAGACGCACCGCAGCCTTAAGGCTTATTGTGCAACCTGTGATGAAGATGATCAGTTTTTTCGTTTTTCCAAGTAATGGAGCACCGGTGGAATGAAACTGACAGGAAAAACCGAAGTACTGGGGGAAATACCTGTCCCAGTGCCACTTCGTCCACCACAAATCCTAAATGGATCGAACCCGGGCATCCGCGGTGAGAGGCCGGCGACTAACCGCCTGAGCCATGGCACGGCCACACACACACACATTAATTGACGTAATATTTCATACGTTTCGGTCGATCCAGTCCTTCCTCAGGGAAAACTGTCTGTAAAATATCTAAGAGCTATCGGCTAATTACGTAACGTTCACATTTGTAAGAAGCGGTGGGAATGTCTTCTACAGGGTGGTACAGAGTATCAGTACATACTAAAACACAGAAATCCTAAAAAGTATTAACACGATAATACATTAAGTCCTGTCAATCCCCATATGTGTACAGTCGGCGGTACAGGCATGTTCAGTGCAGTCAGTCAGTGGCGTGTCACCTCTTGTCATAGGCTACAATACACACGGGGGCACAACAGGGGGCACAACAGGGGGTCCAACACCGACGCACATTTCTTTATTCAACAATTAATGACACTGCCAATAGCTAACCCCATGGAGCAGATTCCTTCTTGAGAAGCTGTCAGTTCCTCACCTAGTCAAGAAATTCCTCCCACATTTTATGGAACGCGAAGGTTCATTACCGTGTCCAAGTCAGCCCGCTATTCTCCCTATCCTGAGCCACATAAATCCAATCCATGTGCCCATCCAATTCCTTGACGACCCATTGTAGTATAATGTTCGTACTGCCAATGCTGTAATTAATAAGCTGTACAGTATTTTGGTGTGGAGACCTGAGGGAAGGAGACCACTTGGAAGACCCAGGCGTAGATGGGAGGATAATATTAAAAGGAGCTTCAAGAAGTGGGATGGGGGGCATGGACTGGATTGATATGGCTCAGGATAGGGACAGGTGGCGGGCTGTTGTGAGTGCGGTAATGAACCTTTGGGTTACGTAATATGTGGATTATTTCTTGACTAGCTGAGGAACTGTTAGCTTCTCAAGAAGGACTGTGCTACATGTAGTTAGTTAGTTAGTTAGTTAGTTAATAGGGACAGGTGGCAGGCTGTTGTGAGTGCGGTAATGAACCTTTGGGTTACGTAATATGTGGATTATTTCTTGACTAGCTGAGGAACTGTTAGCTTCTCAAGAAGGACTGTGCTACATGTAGTTAGTTAGTTAGTTAGTTAGTTAATAGGGACAGGTGGCAGGCTGTTGTGAGTGCGGTAATGAACCTTTGGGTTACGTAATATGTGGATTATTTCTTGACTAGCTGAGGAACTGTTAGCTTCTCAAGAAGGACTGTGCTACATGGAGTTAGTTAGTTAGTTAGTTAGTTAATAGGGACAGGTGGCAGGCTGTTGTGAGTGCGGTAATGAACCTTTGGGTTACGTAATATGTGGATTATTTCTTGACTAGCTGAGGAACTGTTAGCTTCTCAAGAAGGACTGTGCTACATGTAGTTAGTTAGTTAGTTAGTTAATAGGGACAGGTGGCAGGCTGTTGTGAGTGCGGTAATGAACCTTTGGGTTACGTAATATGTGGATTATTTCTTGACTAGCTGACGATCTGTTAGCTTCTCAACAAGGACTGTGCTACATGGAGTTAGTTAGTTAGTTAGTTAGTGTTCGGCTTGTATCTGTTGTCATAACTATATCACAAAGTATTTGTATTGCAAGCAATTTAAGACAAGGACAATGAATTTTGTCTTCAGGTAATTACAAAGGGAATTCATATCGGATAATTAAACTTTGGTATTTAACACGTTTAAATTAGCCTGTACAAGAACAGAAGCATGTCTTTACACTACGCTAGGCGTCTTAACATCAAACGAAGTTCACAGAGACGCTGGAACGACGTCGTAAGTCTTGATGACGAAGCTGAAAAACGGTAGGGCCTGAGGAAAGGCTGGCGTCACTCCTTACCTTCATCGTGCACGTAGTATTCGGATCGTCGCGACGGACCTGGAACGGCGTCGGCCATTCGGAACCAAGGCCACGAGCTGCCTTCGCGACCCTCAGTCTGAGAAACAGAGAACAATACAATTATGGGACTTTGGATACTGGCTTTGTATTGGTAAAAGTGTGTGAAACGTTGAACACGTAACTGTATTCGGATAATGTAAGAGCAAGACAACTTGGGAGACATGAGTTTATGGGAGGATAATACTAAAATGGATCTTACAGAAAAAGGTGTGGCGATGTGGAGTGGGTTTTGTGGTTCGGGATGAAACTATTTATGTGGTCGCACGATCTGTAAAAGATGGCGATTTTGTAGAAAAGTTGTGCGACTACAATCTCCGCGAGAACGACTTAGCTCCATGCATTTCGCTTCATGTTTGCTGTAACTGCCTGTCTGTCTGTAGCCCAATCGGCCAGTAAGGCTTCAGCCTTGCAGTCTGCCAGTGACAGTCTGTATTCACAAGGTACCTACCGGCAAAAGCCACTCAAATTGGCCACGACCGTTTCCTTACAGATACTCTACACTTCTGTATGGACTGTCATCCCATCATTCGATGCAATATATTCGGAGCTATTGAAGGCGACGTTAAATAGGCCATGAATATCGTCTATAGACTCGGACCGCGCTTTAGATAACGCATGTAAAGCAGAGGTGTGTTCTGTCTTAAGAACTGATCGGTGTGTTAAACAGTGTTTAGTGTTAAAGACGATACCAACCCTCTAAAGCCCAGTGGTTATTATACGTACCACCACGTTTAACATTCACAAATTCTACGTTCTGCCCACACAGTGTATTTATGTGTTTTGTGTGGATCTCAGAACAAACAGCGATTATTTCACTGTACAGCATTAACTGACTGGTTTGTATAATTGAGACGGAGTGTGTTTACTGCGCGGTACGGACTGTATTTATGTGTTTTGTGTGGATCTCAGAACAAACAGCGATTATTTCACTGTACAGCATTAACTGACTGGTTTGTATAACTGAGACGGAGTGTGTTTACTGCGCGGTACGGACTGTATTTATGTGTTTTGTGTGGATCTCAGAACAAACAGCGATTATTTCACTGTACAGCATTAACTGACTGGTTTGTATAACTGAGACGGAGTGTGTTTACTGCGCGGTACGGACTGTATTTATGTGTTTTGTGTGGATCTCAGAACAAACAGCGATTATTTCACTGTACAGCATTAACTGACTGGTTTGTATAACTGAGACGGAGTGTGTTTACTGCGCGGTACGGACTGAATTTATGTGTTTTGTGTGGATCTCAGAACAAACAGCGATTATTTCACTGTACAGCATTAACTGACTGGTTTGTATAACTGAGACGGAGTGTGTTTACTGCGCGGTACGGACTGTATTTATGTGTTTTGTGTGGATCTCAGAACAAACAGCGATTATTTCACTGTACAGCATTAACTGACTGGTTTGTATAACTGAGACGGAGTGTGTTTACTGCGCGGTACGGACTGTATTTATGTGTTTTGTGTGGATCTCAGAACAAACAGCGATTATTTCACTGTACAGCATTAACTGACTGGTTTGTATAACTGAGACGGAGTGTGTTTACTGCGCGGTACGGACTGTATTTATGTGTTTTGTGTGGATCTCAGAACAAACAGCGATTATTTCACTGTACAGCATTAACTGACTGGTTTGTATAACTGAGACGGAGTGTGTTTACTGCGCGGTACGGACTGAGTCTTTAAGTATAATTCAAGTCCAGTTTGGATTTTAAAGAAATCGGAAGCCCTGAACAGTGCGCTGACGAACGCTAAGACAGCGGACTAAGACTCGAAGAACAGACTGCAACACATGTAATGTTATTATGTAACTGCTGTTATGTCATGTCATGTTACTGTCACTGTCAAATTGTGTGCAGCATGTAACTCAAATTATCAACCAAGCAAATGCACAGACGCTAAGAAAACGTTACAAAATTTCCATTTTTCTCTGCCGGTCTGCAGGCTAGAAGTCAGTGTGCACCTGAAGGTCCTGCGACAGGACAACTCGTCACGGGTTCTCTTGGTTTTCCTCCGCCTTCAAGCACATTCTGTGATGTTACCCAATATTCCAAGTTACTACTGCATGCTTCTCCTTTTAGGCATCCCGATTTAAATTTATCAAAATTAATTAACTGAAGTAAAAGATAATAAAATAAAATTTTTAGATTATCCGTTTAAGCACTAATTAACAATTAAACTCCCCCAGCCCTCATTCTAAAGTCTTCTGCATACATTTTCGTTTTCATACTATTCCTAACAGAAGGACGAGCGGGCGAACCTTGGAACCTTCTAACAAGTGAAGCTACGTTTCCCCCCACATAAAGATGTCTGTCACACCACTCTTTCTGTTCACTTTCTTCTTTCTATCCCTCTGTCTTGCTTTGGTCTTTGAAAGTTAATTTCCAAATCACAGTCCACAATGCGAGTCTCTGAACTCTCGAAAGTGCCAATGTTGGCCACGTCATTGGGCTGGGGGGGGGGGGGGGCAAGGAGCCTCACATCCGCAACCAAACACCCAACACCCAACACCCAACACCCAAACCTCTCCTGTCGCCATTTTCACTCCACGCTCTATGTTGCTTACAAGAGGCGCCATTTCGCTACGTCGTCCAATCCTAGGGACGTTCTTCGGCGTCTTCAGGTAGATGTCGTATTCGCTGCGACGTCCTATTCGAGGGACGCTCTTGGATGCTTTCAAGAAGAAGTTGGTGCCAGTGTCGTCTGCCGAGATGCCGCTGGGGCAAGCGGTGAGGGTCAGAAGGACGGCTGCTGTCAGCAACACCGGCAGAGCTAGAAACAGTGTTAGTGCTGAGGGCAGTTGTGCACACTGCACTATAGCATTAGTGCTGAAGGCAGTTGTGCACACTGCACTATAGCATTAGTGCTGAAGGCAGTTGTGCACACTGCACTATAGCATTAGTGCTGAATGCAGTTGTGCACACTGCACTATAGCATTAGTTGCTGAAGGCAGTTGTGCACACTGCACTATAGCATTAGTGCTGAAGGCAGTTGTGCACACTGCACTATAGCATTAGTTGCTGAAGGCAGTTGTGCACACTGCACTATAACATTAGTGCTGAAGGCAGTTGTGCAGACTGCACTATAGCATTAGTTGCTGAAGGCAGTTGTGCACACTGCACTATAGCATTAGTGCTGAAGGCAGTTGTGCACACTGCACTATAACATTAGTGCTGAAGGCAGTTGTGCAGACTGCACTATAGCATTAGTGTTGAAGGCAGTTGTGCACACTGCACTATAACATTAGTGCTGAAGGCAGTTGTGCACACTGCACTATAACATTAGTGCTGAAGGCAGTTGTGCACACTGCACTATAGCATTAGTGCTGAAGGCAGTTGTGCACACTGCACTATAGCATTAGTGCTGAAGGCAGTTGTGCACACTGCACTATAGCATTAGTGCTGAAAGCAGTTGTGCACACTGCACTATAGCATTAGTGCTGAAGGCAGTTTTGCACACTGCACTATAGCATTAGTGCTGAAGGCAGTTGTGCACACTGCACTATAGCATTAGTGCTGAAGGCAGTTGTGCACACTGCACTATAGCATTAGTGCTGAAGGCAGTTGTGCACACTGCACTATAGCATTAGTGCTGAAAGCAGTTTGTGCACACTGCACTATAGCATTAGTGCTGAAGGCAGTTTTGCACACTGCACTATAGCATTAGTGCTGAAGGCAGTTGTGCACACTGCACTATAGCATTAGTGCTGAAGGCAGTTTTGCACACTGCACTATAGCATTAGTGCTGAAGGCAGTTGTGCACACTGCACTATAGCATTAGTGCTGAAGGCAGTTGTGCACACTGCACTATAGCATTAGTGCTGAAAGCAGTTGTGCACACTGCACTATAGCATTAGTGCTGAAGGCAGTTGTGCACACTGCACTATAGCATTAGTGCTGAAAGCAGTTGTGCACACTGCACTATAGCATTAGTGCTGAAGGCAGTTTTGCACACTGCACTATAGCATTAGTGCTGAAGGCAGTTGTGCACACTGCACTATAGCATTAGTGCTGAAGGCAGTTGTGCACACTGCACTATAGCATTAGTGCTGAAGGCAGTTGTGCACACTGCACTATAGCATTAGTGCTGAAGGCAGTTGTGCACACTGCACTATAGCATTAGTGCTGAAGGCAGTTTTGCACACTGCACTATAGCATTAGTGCTGAAGGCAGTTGTGCACACTGCACTATAGCATTAGTGCTGAAGGCAGTTGTGCACACTGCACTATAGCATTAGTGCTGAAGGCAGTTGTGCACACTGCACTATAGCATTAGTGCTGAAGGCAGTTGTGCACACTGCACTATAGCATTAGTGCTGAAGGCAGTTGTGCACACTGCACTATAGCATTAGTGCTGAAGGCAGTTGTGCACACTGCACTATAGCATTAGTGCTGAAGGCAGTTGTGCACACTGCACTATAGCATTAGTGCTGAAAGCAGTTGTGCACACTGCACTATACGCCTACTGTGCCAAATTTTAAGTTATCTCAGCGGGCACTATACAGGATCCTCTCTTCTGGAATATGACGTCATGTAATTTGATATTTCCCAAGCTTTCGGACGAACGTGCTGCTTCCACCATCACGGCAGAAGGACGTCCAGTGTATCAGCTTAAGGATTAAGCTCGGCTTTGCGAGCCTTGACACTTGGTTCCGTCCCTGCACAATAAATGTTCCCATGGGTCCTAATCTTATACCCTGAAGATGGAGGCGGTACGTTCTTTCGAAACGTTGGTACATTTCTACTACACTGTACAGTGTCAAATTTCAGAATATCTTCACACAGAATTCCAGTAAACTGACGGAGTGGTGGGGGCGATCATTTGTGTGCTGTCTGTACTTTTTATGCTGTCTGTACTTTTTTCGCATCATCAGTAATTTCGGCGCAATTATTTTGAAAAATTGCAAGACTGCGCACAAATCACGTCAAGATGGCCGTCCGTGCACTACAGTGGGTTCTAAGATAGACAGAAACCAGTTTTTCTTAACCACACGAAAGTAAGTGACACTTAAATGCGGCACTAAACGCACTTCTGCAACATCTCTACGCAACGCGCTACACGTTTGTCGGAAGTCGTTAGAAGGGAATTTGCGCAGAACGTGTCACGGCAACAGAGTTCCCGAAAGTGTTCATGATTTATCAAAACGGGGGAAAAAAAAGGCGTCAGGAACTCTACATTATGTTTGAATTTCCTAACTTGTTTACACACTCAACGAAATTATAGTCCAGTCACCTTCAAATTCAAATTATCGATATTGGATAACAAAATTCTTTAAATAAATTTGTTTAAAATTTTCTATAAGAAATTTTCTCGCCAGCTATTAACTCAATTCCAATTAAAAACTTCGCATTACATGAACATGAAATGTGACATTATTTGAACATAAGCCTTGGTATTATTTGAACATAAAACGTGACATTATTTGAACATAAATCGTGACATAATTTGAACATAAAACGTGACATTATTTGAACATAAATCGTGACATTATTTGGACATAAAACGTGACATTATTTGAACATAAATCGTGACATTATTTGAACATAAAACGTGACATTATTTGAACATAAAACGTGACATTATTCGAAAATAAATCGTGACACCATTTGAACATAAAACGTGATATTATTTGAACATAAATCGTGACATTATTTGAACATAAAAGTGACATTATTTGAACATAAATCGTGACATTATTTGAACATAAATCGTGACATTATTTGAACATAAAACGTAACATTATTTGAACATAAAACGTGACATTATTTGAACATAAAACGTGACATTATTTGAACATAAATCGTGACACCATTTGAACATGAAACGTGACATTATTTGAACATAAAACGTGACATTATTTGAACTTAAAATGTCACGATTTATTATCTCTTTGTCTACACTCCTCACAAAAGATTCACAAAAGTGCCACAGTGTGCCTAGAAGCAGACATCTTGTTTTTCACTTGGCGGTCAGCTTTACTTAGCTCTGCCTCTATCTGCACGAAACTACAATAGAACGAACAGAAATACAAATCACGATAAAACTGAAAATTACACCAAAGTGCCTGTTCACAGAACTGTGAATTTAACAGCCACAACATTTGCAATAAGTTACGTTTGATGACTTCACATTTAGTGACTGCACAGCCCTAAGAGTTGCTCAATATCAAGTTTCTGGATACGTAAAACCGATTTAATGCAACGCAGCTGTACCAACCTAACACTCAAAACTCAGGTAATTGATAAATGTAAAGCAATCCCATTACAGGCCTTGACAGGCCCTTAGGGTTCCAGGAGGTTGAGGTTCCCAGATTTCTAGAAAATCGGCATATGAAGGTGGTAAGGTCGTTAGCCCTAAGCACCGGCCGCCTTTACCCCCCAGGAAATAATCCTGGTACTCATTTCTGTTAGAGGCTGAGTCGACCCCAGGGCCATAGTGCGACAGAAAGGATTACGTCAATGAAAAATTTCAATGACAGCATCGGGAATCGAACCCGCGACCTTCCGGCTTGTAGCGCAGTGCCTTAACCAACTGCGCCAATGCGTACCCACTCAGATAATAGATACCATTTCTAAATTATATTAGGTAAATCATATACATACATATATACATACATATATACATACATATACACATACATATATACATACATATACATAGACGTTGTTGCACTTACCAAACGAGACACAGTTGCCCATAATTAAGTTGCAGCTGCTGTTTAATGAAGTCTTCATAATCACCCTGTATGTTTCAGTACCCTCTGGAATCACAAACATAATACGGCGATGACATATCAACTACCTTATTCAGTTTTATTCAATAATGTTTTCCCCACTTTTTGTCAAGTTAGCTACCTCTTCGAAAGACCTGTTAGCAATTATTTCATTTTTTTTCCCCCAATGGCTCGACAGCCCCTTGGGGGCCTACGCCGCCTCATTTTTCGACGCTTCACAATCACACACTTTTTAGACACACGACACTCGATAGGACTCCTCTGGACGAGTGATCAGCTCGTCGCAGAGACCTCTACCTGACAACACACAACACTCACAACAGACAGACATACATGCCCTCGGCGGTATTCGAACCCGCAATCCCAGTAAGCGAGCGGCCGCAGACCGACGCCTTAGACCGCGCGGCCACTGCGATCGGCCAATGATTTCATTGCTATAACTAATTTGATTCAGTTTAAGCTGTCAGCTGCGGAACGTCTAGACTGATTTCTAAGCAAATTAAGCGCTGACTGTGACAGCTGCCTTCTGACAGCTCCACAGTCGGTCAGCGGTCATACTGACCGCAAGGCAGGGAAACTGGGGCCGAGGTCACGGCATGACCCAAAGTTTGTCTTCTTCGTGCCGTGCAGAATGAGTCTGAGGCCCACACATTACCGCGTGAGAGCGACAGACGGGGTGAAATTTACCAGTTACCGCTATCGAGTACTGAGGCGAAGAATGCGTGGAGCTATACCTTCACTGTCCTGCAGGTTTTCATGGTGTAGGGTATAATAAAGCACTGGGACAAATTTAGTTACGTTAGACACACTTTAATTAGCTTTTTTTTTTAATGGCTCGACAGCCCCTTGGGGGCCTAGGCCGCCTCATTTTTCGAGGTTTCACGATCACACATTTTTTAGACACACCACACTCGGTAGGACTACTCTGGACGAGTGATCAGCTCGTCTTTAATTAGCTTATTTTATTCTATTGATATTAATTGGAATATTAATTATTTTTCTTCCGTAATTAATTAGGTGTTTTATGTCTACAAATAAGCGTTGTTTTTGTAATGCCTAAACAATCAAATTTGGAAAATGTGTGCAAGTAATAAACTGAATTATGTTTTGATGCTTTGTGTCAATATCAAATTTGAACTATTTGTCATTATCGGAAGAGTCACGCTGGTTACGGAATAACCTTAACGCACAACGGTATTGGACCGCTCGTCCTTCAGCCTACCAAAATCATGACTCGCAATCTGTCACTCAAAATGTTTCTTCTCACTGTAGTAGTCTACGTCCTCAACTCGTTTCCCGGCAGCCTGCAGACTAAGATGGCGCTCTGTATAACACAACTGCGTTATATAAACATTATTCCGACAAATGTACACAGTTTGTGTTATTTAACACAAATCTTTATTATTAAAAAGTGCCTAAAATGTTTTGAACCAATTTTTTAGTTCATCTTCAGGGGCTTACTTGTTGAAATTACGTCAGCTGTTCATGTTTCGTACTATTAAAACATAAGTTAAATGAATGAAATGTCGTTATTGTGTGGGATTTTGATATTTGTGTCTGTTGGTCAATATCGATATTATAGAAGTAACTTAAAGGTTAGCACTGCGTTACTTCATGGCAGTGTTTTAGACAGCACCCCCCCCCCCACCCCCCCCCCCCCCCGCCCCAAATTCCTTTTCTCGTAACGACAGAACATGTTTTTCCCTCCATCGCCAATCAAATAATAAAACTTTAGACATTTATAGTCTATGTTAATGTAAAGACAGAAATGATACAGGGCGCTCCTTTTGCGGTTTCCCTGAGCACCGCGGCTGCCGTGAATGTCGCGGCGGATTGCAGGCTTTTTGTGCGATTGAGTTGCCGCGGTCGGGGACACGATAAAAGGGACTGAGTGAAGGTTAATGTAATTTTATGTGTAAAAGAAACCTCCTGTATTCACTTAAGATTAAGATACTCTGGAATATGACGCCGTGTGCTTTGTACGCAGATATATATGCGCACCCACCACTATCCACCGACCAAACTGTACGGTGTCACATTTCAAAGTACCTTGACCTGTCTTTATTACTTGAATCACTGTTCATAAAATTAATAGCCTACGTAATGTAGCAATCGGCTTAGCTGCAGTGCCCTCTTCAGACTAGCACAGCGGTCGGTCCTACACACAACCTCTCTTAGCTGCAGTGCCCTCTTCAGACTAGCACAGCGGTCGGTCCTACACACAACCTCTCTTAGCTGCAGTGCCCTCTTCAGACTAGCACAGCGGTCGGTCCTACACACAACCTCTCTTAGCTGCAGTGCCCTCTTCAGACTAGCACAGCGGTCGGTCCTACACACAACCTCCCTTAGCTGCAGTGCCCTCTTCAGACTAGCACAGCGGTCGGTCCCACACACAACCTCCCTCAGCTGCTTCTCACAACAAACTGATATGTTTGCTGCGATCTGTCTGTCTGTCTGTCTGTCTCAAGATGTGACGTCCAGTAATGGCAGACGTCTTAAACTGCACTCAGGTACGCCTTTACTTTCCTTTGTTGTTTGTTATATTTTGAAATAACAACAGAAGAGGTGAGACCGTTGGGCGTCTGTTAGGGTCAGAGCGTCGGTACAGTCTGACCGAAAGTGCTGTGCCACGCACACGAAAGGAAAAAGGGATTTATGGAGATTAAAAACGAGGAACTCTATATTCCGGCACAGTTTTATCTGACTGACTGACTGAGTGATTGGCTGACTGACTGAGTGACTGACTGGCTGAGTGATTGGCTGAATGACTGAGTGACTGACTGGCTGAGTGATTGGCTGAATAACTAAGTGACTGACTGGCTGACAGACAGACTGAGTGACTGACTGACTGACTGTCTGAGTGAGTGACTGCGTGACTGACTGGCTGGCTGAGTGAGTGAATGAGTGACTAACTGAGTGATTGGCTGAATGACTGAGTGACTGACTGGCTGAGTGATTGGCTGAATGACTAAGTGACTGACTGGCTGACAGACAGACTGAGTGACTGACTGACTGACTGTCTGGCTGAGTGAGTGACTGAGTGACTGACTGGCTGGCTGAGTGAGTGAATGAGTGACTAACTGAGTGATTGGCTGAATGACTGAGTGACTGACTGGCTGAGTGATTGACTGAATGACTAAGTGACTGACTGACTGGCTGACAGACAGACTGAGTGACTGACTGACTGGCTGAGTGAGTGAATGAGTGACTAACTGAGTGACTGACTGACTGGCTGGCTGAGTGAGTGACTGAGTGACTGACTGGCTGGCTGAGTGAGTGAATGAGTGACTAACTGAGTGATTGGCTGAATGACTGAGTGACTGACTGGCTGAGTGATTGACTGAATGACTAAGTGACTGACTGGCTGACAGACAGACTGAGTGACTGACTGACTGACTGACTGTCTGTCTGGCTGAGTGAGTGACTGAGTGACTGACTGGCTGGCTGAGTGAGTGAATGAGTGACTAACTGAGTGACTGACTGACTGTCTGGCTGAGTGAGTGAGTGACTGAGTGACTGACTGGCTGGCTGAGTGAGTGAATGAGTGACTAACTGAGTGACTGACTGACTGTCTGGCTGAGTGACTGACTGGCTGGCTGAGTGAGTGAATGAGTGACTAACTGAGTGACTGACTGACTGTCTGGCTGAGTGAGTGAGTGACTGAGTGACTGAGTGGCTGGCTGAGTGAGTGACTGAGTGACTGACTGAGTGACTGACTGACTGTCTGGCTGAGTGAGTGAGTGACTGAGTGACTGACTGACTGTCTGGCTGAGTGAGTGAGTGACTGAGTGACGGACTGGCTGGCTGAGTGAGTGAATGAGTGACTAACTGAGTGACTGACTGACTGTCTGGCTGAGTGACTGACTGGCTGGCTGAGTGAGTGAATGAGTGACTAACTGAGTGACTGACTGACTGTCTGGCTGAGTGAGTGAGTGACTGAGTGACTGAGTGGCTGGCTGAGTGAGTGACTGAGTGACTGAGTATATCTAGAGACACTAAATAAATAAGTTAATAATTCCGTGGAAAAATATCGTTTTGAGAAGCTAACAGTTCCTCAGCTAGTCAAGAAATTCCCCGCATTTTGTGGAACCCCAAGGTTCATTACCGCGTTCACAACAGCCCGCCACCTGTCCCTATCCTGAGCCAGATCAATCCAGTCAAAACCCTCCCATCCTATTTCTTTGGGGGGTATTTTAATACTTTACTCCAATCTATTCCCAGATCTCCCAAGTGCTCTCTTTCCCTCAGGTTTACCCCACCAAAACGCCTTATGCATTCTTCTATCCCTTATACGTGCTACATGTCCCACCCATCCCAACTTAACATGTAGTGAAGCTGTAACTCCTGCTCTATGTATTTAGTTCGTTAAATATCTCGAGGATCAGTGTGATATGATAACATAACCCTGACGATGGAGAATCAGTTGGCCTCCGAAACGTTGTGTGACGCGGCTGCGAGCCCGAAGGATTTTTTTGAATCACAATTGGTGCTTTAGCTTCGCATTGTATTATCATGCCGGTAATTAGAGCAACCTTTTCGCCGACGCGCCCTGTTTGCTGTCCAGACTGTACCGCCTGGAGAGCACTCCAGTTGTGAGTGGCTGGACGTGACCTTTTGGGCCCACGCGGCACTATCGCGGTCTGGAGCCCATTTGGGGTCCTTCAGATCTAAGATAAATGAAAACATTCTTACATTACATGGCAACGCTGTATCAACTACACGTGACACGTGAGGCTGGCTGTGATTTGAGACAGACAGACAGGCAGGCAGACAGGCAGACAGGCAGACAGACAGACAGACAGACAGACAGGCAGGCAGACAGACAGGCAGACAGACAGAGAGACAGACAGGCAGGCAGACAGACAGACAGACAGGCAGACAGGCAGACAGGCAGGCAGGCAGACAGACAGAGAGACAGACAGGCAGGCAGACAGACAGACAGACAGGCAGACAGGCAGACAGGCAGGCAGACAGACAGACAGACAGACAGGCAGACAGACAGAGAGACAGACAGGCAGGCAGACAGACAGACAGACAGGCAGACAGACAGACAGACAGACAGGCAGACAGACAGACAGGCAGACAGACAGACAGACAGACAGGCAGACAGACAACACATTTGTATATTGATGTAAATTTGTGGGGAGAAGCATAACTTGAAGGGGTCTGAGAGCAAAATTGTGACTGTTGGAAGTTCTAATGTGACAGTTGAAGTTGACAGTTGGGGAAACGGGAAGAAGTAGCAAGGTAGAACATGAACTGAAGGGCTTTTGTGCTAACGGTAATGAATCTTCGGGTTTCTTCCAAATGCGGAATGAATATAGACTGGAAGGTAAAGGTCGAAACGTGACGTTGTTTTGAGGCTTCCGCCGCGATGTTCAAGAAATATGCTGTCTTCTGGTGTATTACACGGCGTCGTGTTGTAATTGTTTACCGACGTTTCGGAAAAACGTATCGGTCCCATCTTCACGGGTAAGAGTCAAGAGTCTTGACCCGTGAGGATGGGACCGATACGTTCTCCCGAAACGTCGGTAAATAATTACCACACGACGCCGTGTAATACACCAGAAGACAGCAGATTTCAAGTAAAGATGTCACTAGCCACGCCATGAAGGCACATACGAAAGTAGAGGTAAAGCTCCACTCAATCTTAAAATCGACACTAAATGTAGCTCAGTAATATAGACAAGCCTTGAGTAGATTTATAATTATTTAAATGCATAAATAAATGCATAAACAAATATACAGGATATACACAAAAGAATGGTGCGGTTTCAATAGACATTTCTATTGAAACCGCACCATTCTTTTATGTATACCCTGTATAAACAAATGATTGTCTCTAACGACTTGTGCTAGACAGTCTGTGAAACAAATTTGAAGGCCCCTGTCGACATAGGCTTACCTGTGTGACGACCGAACTGCTCCCTGGCCAAGCACCCTGTGGTCTATTGCCCCTACATGTTTGGCGCCGCTTTATAAGAGCGATGTGACAGCTGATTTGTGCGTCTGCTGACAGATTTACGGCGACGGCCGGCATCATGCGGGCTGTGGAGCCTAGGACAGACAGACAGACAGACACGTGTACAGGACAGGTACAGCACAACACGTGTCATGCGACGTCTGAACAATATTTATAAACTGAACGCATAATGATAGTGTCAGCTGTCTTGTACTGCCCTTTCATATACTTTAACACCAAGACGTCTAAATACAGTTCGATGGACGTGGAGTATGGAGGGGTGTGGAGGGTTGGGTCTGTAATAAAAAAAAACTTATGCCCAGTTAGCCGATATATGTTCACATCTGTGCACCAAAAGCCACTGTTTATTTGTGTATTCAGCTTATAGAAGTTGGCGCATTGCAACAGAAACTTTGCTACATGCGTGATAAATGAAATAGGATTTAGGTTTCAGCTGGCTTTCAGATTATTACTGACTTAGGACGGCCAACTGACGAAGCCTTTCTTAAGATGTCTACCTACACAGGCACTCTGAAATCTATGTAGCTTGCGGTACGATGTATGCTGCATTATGCTTATGCTGCATTATGCTTATGCTGTGTACTCTGCACTTCATACTGCCGCGAATTAGGTCGACAGCTTCACTGAGGCACAGAGACTGTTGTTACGTCAGCATGCCTACTACCATTACTACTACTGCTACTACTACTACTACCATTACTACTACTGCTACTACTACTACTACTACCATTACTACTACTGCTACTACTACTACCATCATCATAAATGGTAAAGCAATCCCATTACAGGCCTGGACAGACCCTTAGGGTTCCAGGAGCTTGAGGCTCCCAGATTTATAGACAATCGGCACATGAAGGTGGTAGGGTTGTCAGCCCTATGCACCGGCCGCCTTTACCCCCACTAAATACTCCTGGTACTCATTTTTGTTAGAGCCTTAGTCTACCCCAGGGCCATAGAGCGGCCGGAAGGATTATGTCAATGAAAAATTCCAATGACACCATCGGGAATCGAACCCGCGACCTTCCGGCGTGTAGCGTAGTGCCTCAACCAACTGCGCCACCGCGTGCCCCCCCCCCCACCATCATCATAGTTATCTTTATCATCATTATCATCATCTACTTACAACCGCGATTCGTGAGGAAGAAAACACACTAGTAGAACTGGTAAACGTTGGAATAAATACTTAAGAGGTGTAGGCCTGTAATATACACTTAGACTGGATAATGCAATTATTATTACTGACAGCAGTAGCATCAGCAGTAGTAGTAGTGGTAGTAGTAGTAGTAGCAGTTACTTGGGTCTATGAGGAAGGAAGATACACGATACCGGAGAAAATTACAAAATTAGGAGATTCATGATTTGTACTTCTCATCAAATATTAGCGTGATAAAAGCAGAGAGAAAGAGATGGTCAGGACATGTGGCACGCATGGAGAAGGTGGGAAAAGTAGACTGGATTTTGGTGAAGAGGGAAAGAGGTTAATTGTAAATGATCCATAGCGGCGCATTGAACAGTTAGATGTGTGTGCGTGTGTCGGTCTTATTCACCACATGGGAAAGAGACTACTTGCAGGACCCTGTTATGGATGACAGGAACAGGTGTACACAAATTCTCCGAACAGCTACTAGTCACCTCACAACTGTAGGCACCAGCAGGTTGACGTGAACCAAGTTCCACACTCAGGTCCCACATATATTAGGCGCCACCGTACAAAATTTTGTCGCCACGGCGACCTGGCGCCCGGGATTTGTGCACACCTGCTGAGATTAATATTGATATGTACCTCAAAGGAACAGTAGACGAGGACGTAGATTGGATTAAGCTATCTGGGGATAAAGACAAGTGAAGGGCTGTTGTGAATACGGTAATGAACTTCAGGGTTCCATATTATGCCTGGAATTTCTAGACTGGCTGGAAAATAGCAGTTTCTGAAGCAGGACTTTGCTGCATTGAGTTAGTTAGATGGCTAGTTAGTTAGTTAGATGGTTAGTTAGTTAGATGGCTAGTAAGTTAGTTATATGGCTAGTTACTTAGTTAGTTAGATGGTTAGTTAGTTAGTTAGTTATATGGCTAGTTAGTTAGTTAGATAGATGGTTAGTTAGTTAGATGGCTAGTAAGTTAGTTATATGGCTAGTTACTTAGTTAGTTAGATGGTTAGTTAGTTAGTTATATGGCTAGTTAGTTAGTTAGATGGCTAGTTACTTAGTTAGTTAGATGGTTAGTTAGTTAGTTATATGGCTAGTTAGTTAGTTAGTTAGATGGCTAGTTAGTTAGTTACTTAGATGGCTAGTTAGTTAGTTAGTTAGTTAGATGGCTAGTTAGTTAGTTACTTACTTAGATGGCTAGTTACTTAGTTAGGTGGTTAGTTAGTTAGTTAGTTAGATGGTTAGTTAGTTAGTTAGATGGCTAGTTAGTTAGTTAGATGGCTAGTTAGTTAGTTAGATGGCTAGTTAGTTACTTAATTAGTTAGATGGCTAGTTAGTTAGTTAGATGGTTAGTTAGTTAGATGGTTAGTTAGTTAGATGACTAGTTAGTTAGTTAGCAGTAATAACAATAGCAATGGCTGTAGTATTGGCAGCAGTACTTGCTTGTGTGTGTGTGTGTGTGTGTGTGTGTGTGTCGTGACGAGTTGCGTGCACAGGGTGACAGGTGCGGAGTTTGTTGACTTATGTGGCAAGTCAGGTGATCCAGTAGGCTGGTCACGTATACAGAGCAGCCATCTCACGACAGGCAATAAAAACTGCAAACCAGTCAATTTGTAGCTCCACTGCGCATGTGCAATAGTTACCGAGTAAGCAGCAAAATTTATATAAATTATATTATCAATATTAATCCAGTCTATTTTCATTAACCCTCTAAAGCCCAGTGGTTACTATAAGTACCACCACATTTAACATTCACAAATTCTACGTTCTGCCCACAAAGTGTATTTATGTGTTTTGTGTGGATCTCAGAACAAACAGCGATTATTTCACTGTACAACATTAACTGACTGGTTTGTATAACTGAGACGGAGTGTGTTTACTGCGCGGTACGGACTGTATTTATGTGTTTTTTGTGGATCTCAGAACAAACAGCGATTATTTCACTGTACAGCATTAACTGACTGGTTTGTATAACTGAGACGGAGTGTGTTTACTGCGCGGTACGGACTGTATTTATGTGTTTTGTGTGGATCTCAGAACAAACAGCGATTATTTCACTGTACAACATTAACTGACTGGTTTGTATAACTGAGACGGAGTGTGTTTACTGCGCGGTACGGACTGTATTTATGTGT
This sequence comes from Reticulitermes speratus, assembly GCA_021186555.1. Classification (NCBI taxonomy): domain Eukaryota; kingdom Metazoa; phylum Arthropoda; class Insecta; order Blattodea; family Rhinotermitidae; genus Reticulitermes; species Reticulitermes speratus. The sequence goes on from JAJKFL010000026.1 coordinate 1,215,451, forward strand.
TTTGTGTGGATCTCAGAACAAACAGCGATTATTTCACTGTACAACATTAACTGACTGGTTTGTATAACTGAGACGGAGTGTGTTTACTGCGCGGTACGGACTGTATTTATGTGTTTTGTGTGGATCGCAGAACAAACAGCGATTATTTCACTGTACAACATTAACTGACTGGTTTGTATAACTGAGACGGAGTGTGTTTACTGCGCGGTACGGACTGTATTTATGTGTTTTGTGTGGATCTCAGAACAAACAGCGATTATTTCACTGTACAACATTAACTGACTGGTTTGTATAACTGAGACGGAGTGTGTTTACTGCGCGGTACGGACTGTATTTATGTGTTTTCTGTGGATCGCAGAACAAACAGCGATTATTTCACTGTACAACATTAACTGACTGGTTTGTATAACTGAGACGGAGTGTGTTTACTGCGCGGTACGGACTGTATTTATGTGTTTTCTGTGGATCTCAGAACAAACAGCGATTATTTCACTGTACAACATTAACTGACTGGTTTGTATAACTGAGACGGAGTGTGTTTACTGCGCGGTACGGACTGTATTTATGTGTTTTGTGTGGATCTCAGAACAAACAGCGATTATTTCACTGTACAACATTAACTGTCTGGTTTGTATAACTGAGACGGAGTGTGTTTACTGCGCGGTACGGACTGTATTTATGTGTTTTGTGTGGATCTCAGAACAAACAGCGATTATTTCACTGTACAACATTAACTGACTGGTTTGTATAACTGAGACGGAGTGTGTTTACTGCGCGGTACGGACTGTATTTATGTGTTTTGTGTGGATCTCAGAACAAACAGCGATTATTTCACTGTACAACATTAACTGACTGGTTTGTATAACTGAGACGGAGTGTGTTTACTGCGCGGTACGGACTGTATTTATGTGTTTTGTGTGGATCTCAGAACAAACAGCGATTATTTCACTGTACAACATTAACTGACTGGTTTGTATAACTGAGACGGAGTGTGTTTACTGCGCGGTACGGACTGTATTTATGTGTTTTGTGTGGATCTCAGAACAAACAGCGATTATTTCACTGTACAACATTAACTGACTGTTTGTATAACTGAGACGGAGTGTGTTTACTGCGCGGTACGGACTGTATTTATGTGTTTTGTGTGGATCTCAGAACAAACAGCGATTATTTCACTGTACAACATTAACTGTCTGGTTTGTATAACTGAGACGGAGTGTGTTTACTGCGCGGTACGGACTGTACAGCCTTAAATGACTGGTTTGTATAACCCAGAGCTACTGACCTTACCTCTGTTCTTTATCACACAACTTCAATAGTCTTAAACCAGTCCGTGTGTCATAGCTCCTTTGCTTATAACGGTCTGAGATATGACCCCCGGCCCGGCCCCCCCCCCCCCGCTCCACCCCCTCTCCCAATCGCGATACAAAGCTGAAATTAATCACAAACGGTCCACAAACTATAATATTCTAAGTCTCTATACAGGCGAAGGTTCAGATTGCGATGTTGAGGATTATGATGCCGTACAGTGTGATAGGTGAGCAGGCCTGATGACGTTTCTGAGAAACAGACTGCCTCCTTCTTCAGGACAAAAGTAAACTAAGTTGGGAAGTGGAAGTAGGGGAAATGGGTCAAGGAGAGCAAAAGTGAATTTGGCTCACTTCTGCATTAAAGATGGCGACATGAAGTAGCTGTACCAGACTGCACGGTGTCATAACCTAGCGGACTACAAGAGACACAAATGCACAAATTTGTACAGATGAAACATTGTTTGTTCCAATTATGTATTCTGTCCAAAATTGCATTACACAGCTCTGTTTATTAACGTTGCTTAGACTTTTATAAATATTCTACACTACATTTTGGGTGGGGGGGGGGGGGGAATTACACAAAGACCAAAACACAATAATTGTTTTAAGGTTTTAATACAAACGAAATCTGTCGTACCTGGAGGACAACGCCACCTCTTCTGTTTCATTCAACTAGCTGCATCCTAATTATTCTAGTTGAAATTACGATACTGTGGATACAAACGGCATCCTGTGACTGTGTAATGGTTGGGACCTAGATGGTCACTTCCGGCAGTACCTAGATGGTCACGTTCGGCAGTTCCTAGATGGTCACTTCCGGCAGTACCTAGATGGTCACTTTCGGCAGTTCTTAGATGGTCACTTCCGGCAGTACATAGATGATCACTTCCGGTAGTACCTAGATGGTCACTTCCGGTAGTACCTAGATGGTCACTTCCGGCAGTACCTAGATGGTCACTTCCGGCAGTACCTAGATGGTCACTTCCGGCAGTACGTAGATGGTCACTTCCAGCAGTACCTAGATGGTCACTTCCGGCAGTACCTAGATGGTCACTTCCGGCAGTACATAGATGGTAACTTCCGGTAGTACTTAGATGGTCACTTCCGGCAGTACCTAGATGGTCACTTCCGGCAGTATATTGTGTGTGGATCTGAGTGTAATTATTTATTACCAGGTCAGTCGTGTCTGTAATATATTCTTCTGAAAGGACTTAGTCTTGTGATGTGTTATTGGCTACAGACAGGCGTGTTCAGAACTTAACAGGCGTGTTCAGAACTTAACAGGCGTGTTCAGAATTTAACAGGCGTGTTCAGAACTTAACAGGCGTGTTCAGAATTTAACAGGCGTGTTCAGAACTTAACAGGCGTGTTCAGAACTTAACAGGCGTGTTCAGAACTTAACAGACGTGTTCAGAACTTAACAGGCGTGTTCAGAACTTAACAGGCGTGTTCAGAACTTAACAGGCGTGTTCAGAATTTAACAGGCGTGTTCAGAACTTAACAGGCGTGTTCAGAACTTAACAGGCGTGTTCAGAACTTAACAGCTCCCAAAGTAGCTGTCAAACATTTCAAATTTTATATCCCGATTTCGCTTTTTTTTGCACTACATAATTTTCTAAAATTACGCAGTAATCCAGCACTTTATATGAAGGATATGGCAGAGTACTATTGACAGTAAATAGGCCCACTGTATGTGTAGCACAGTAGGCAGAGTACTATTGACAGTAAATAGGCCCACTGTATGTGTAGCACAGTAGGCAGAGTACTATTGACAGTAAATAGGTCCACTGTATGTGTAGCACAGTAGGCAGAGTACTATTGACAGTAAATAGGTCCACTGTATGTGTAGCACAGTAGGCAGAGTACTATTGACAGTAAATAGGCCCACTGTATGTGTAGCACAGTAGGCAGAGTACTATTGACAGTAAATAGGCCCACTGTATGTGTAGCACAGTAGGCAGAGTACTATTGACAGTAAATAGGTCCACTGTATGTGTAGCACAGTAGGCAGAGTACTATTGACAGTAAATAGGCCCACTGTATGTGTAGCACAATAGGCAGAGTACTATTGACAGTAAATAGGCCCACTGTATGTGTAACACAGTAGGCAGAGTACTATTGACAGTAAATAAGCCCACTGTATGTGTAACACAGTAGGCAGAGTACTATTGACAGTAAATAGGCCCACTGTATGTGTAACACAGTAGGCAGAGTACTATTGACAGTAAATAGGCCCACTGTATGTGTAGCACAGTAGGCAGTACTGGTAATATTTCCAGCCAAATGTTTTCCCAATATATAGCCTATTCCTTCCCAACCACTGACCTACACTAATTTATATGTTAATAATATCGACAGGTACAGCAGTAACAATTCGTCTAATATTATACTTCCCTCTTCGTGTTATACTTTGCTAGCGGAATGATTTAGGCAAACAACTAAGCTCGCTATATATTGGTGACATTTCTGAACACGTCTTTTGAACAGGGAACAAGGACTGGGGCAACTAATGGAGACAGTTGAACATTCTTACAGTCGTTATGCCCGCTGAATTCAAGATGGTCTTTGTGGTGACATCTGACTTCACAATCTGCAAAATGAAATTTTGTTTCAGCTAAAGGCACACGGCTTCCCTTGTTATTATATTCATCAGACAAATAAGCTAAATAGTTTACATGAGGGATAATCAAAGCGAGACTGTACTGCGTGCTGCTGTAGGCACAGCAAGTCATCATCGTGCGTTAGACGCATGTACTGTGTGCGTAAATGAAGGAGTATGTTGAAAAATGACAAAGGTGTACTGAATTTCTGTGCAATAAGTTAGATGGTAACTTGTGTGAAGGTTTTCGGTGAACTGACCTCAAAGTTCAGCAGACAGCAGGGTGGTCGACGGAAGTGCGTGGTGCTGTTAGTTGTCAGACTGCGGGAACCAGGCTGAACACGCTTCGGACGCAATTTCGCACATGGCTGAGAGTGCTTTGCCCGCTCCATCGTAGTCTGGAAAGAGAGGCAGGAGCGTGAGGCTTTAAAGTTAGGCAGGGCCGGCACATTAACCGTCTAAAGCCCAGTGGTTACTATATGTACCACCATGTTTAACATTCAAAAATTCTACGTTCTGCCCACACAGTGTATTTATGTGTTTTGTGTGGATCTCAGAACAAACAGCGATTATTTCACTGTACAACATTAACTGACTGATTTGTATAACTGAGACGGAGTGTGTTTACTGCGCGGTACGGACTGTATTTATGTGTTTTGTGTGGATCTCAGAACAAACAGCGATTATTTCACTGTACAGCATTAACTGACTGGTTTGTATAACTGAGACGGAGTGTGTTTACTGCGCGGTACGGACTGTATTTATGTGTTTTGTGTGGATCTCAGAACAAACAGCGATTATTTCACTGTACAACATTAACTGACTGGTTTGTATAACTGAGACGGAGTGTGTTTACTGCGCGGTACGGACTGGATGTTTATGTATAGTGTGTTTACTGCACGGTATGAACTGAATGTTTATGTAAAGTGTGTTTACTGCGCGGTACGAACTGAATGTTTATGTAAAGTGTGTTTACTGCGCGGTACGAACTGAATGTTTATGTAAAGTGTGTTTAATGCGCGGTACGGACTGAATGTTTATGTAAAGTGTGTTTACTGCGCGGTACGGACTGAATGTTTATGTAAAGTGTGTTTACTGCGCGGTACGGACTGAATGTTTATGTAAAGTGTGTTTACTGCGCGGTACGGACTGAATATATATAATTCAGGTTAGTTTTAGTCTTTAAAGACTGCTCATTGCCACTAATTTTCACTTCCAAACTTGTTTCGTTGTTTCTGGTTAGTCCATAAATTAAATTAAGTCATTTTTGTTGATTTTTAAATAATTTGACATAAACATATTCAGTGTTACAAATGGTTTAAATCAGTTTGTCAGTGGGCAAGACAGAATCAGCAGCTGTTTCTATTAAGGTGATCGCATAATAAATTTTGTCCCACTTTCAAAACAGACAAATTCTCGAAACGTTCACAATTAACTTAATTCTCTTTGAAGACTCTTTAAATAATATTAAAACGAAATGGTCCAGTTTTAACTCTGATTGCCTTATTGGCTGTGCCAAGACACAGGCCTCTCACCGCGGAAACCCGGGTTCAGTTCAAGGAAGTTCATGTGGAATTTTTGGTAGACAAAGTAGCATTGGGATAGATTTCTCCCTGAAGTATTCGGTTTTTACGCCCGTCGGTATCACGCCACCAATGCTCCATGCTTATTGCTTTCATCTATCATCGGAACTACATAGAGCTAGCAATTTAAATTGCCTTTAAGTAACACATATAAATATAAGTCCATTAAATATGGCCTCCAAAACGAATAAACCAGCCCAAAGCACCGAGAGCTCAACTACTGTGGCTGGGATACACTGTGTACATGTACTTAATGGCTTCTACTGTGTGAGAAAAACTGCGCGCTACACGTTTATCTTACTAAAAACGACACATTACGTAAATAAAAGGTAAAGTTTTCCTTGTTCACACGTATAGGTAGAGTAGAGGTATAGCTCCACTCATTCTTAACACAGACACAAGATGGAGGTAAGTTGTCAGCCTCAGATCCCGGCCGCCATGCCTCCAGGAAAAGAACTCAGGTACCCAAAGAGTAGTATGCTGTGTGGGCCCCAGAGCCGGTCTGGACGTTTCGGAGAAGAGAAAAATATCTTACCCCTACCGGGATTCGAATCCTGGATCGTCCAGTCCGTAACATAGCGGCTGTAACGACTTGTCCGTTTAATATAAGCTCATTTAGTAGACAAAAAAGAACACTGGCGTTGGATCTGTGAGATGTGAAGTTTAGACACCCCTGGTTTAACGCACAACACAACTAGCATCCTACTGACATCTTGCTGACGTCATGCGGTTTGAAGACAGTAAATAATACAGAGGCTGCGACATTGCAGGTTATTACAGCGGTCTTGCTGAATACTCAGATCTCACAGAATGTTGATTGTTCAAAAGTTACCGACGTTTCGGAAGAGCTATCAATTACCGGCAGCGGTCCCTCGTTTCCCGAAGATGCTGCCGTTGAACGGAGGTTTCCTGTACGTCGCTGTTGCCACCTCAGCCAATAGGAGCACAGCCAGCAGGAAAATACATGTGGCAACACTGCACTTGTGCATGGTTTTGAGACTGGTGGAGCCCAAAGGTCTGGAAAGAGACAAATGGTGACATCTGTTGACATGTCATGGAACTGCGGCAATAGTACAATATTTGATAGCAAGTTTTAGTTTCAAATTGAGAACGGTCTGCATGTTCATGATTACTGGGACCAACAGCACAGTCACGAAACGTCGGAATACACTGTCAATGTCAGAAGCATATTTGGGTCCAAGAACGTTTGAAATATCAGACATAAAAACATAAAATAACTTCAAAAAGCATAAGAAACATAAAAGTTTATTTTTAATAAAATGCAATCTTTTTTTTTTTTTTTATTTTTTTTTTTTATTTTTTTTAATAAAGTGCACGAAATGCTTTAAGGACTGTTTGAGTGCTTAAAGCATTAAAGCAAAAAACTTTACTTAAAGAAAGGCAGCTTGTCTGAGCTGAGAGTGAGCTGCATAATATGAGAAGAGGGGCTACGTGGTGTAAGAACGAGTCACGAAAGGTCGAAATTTGTAACATCGTCATTCATGAACAGCAAGCCTCTAGTACCGCCTGAAGCCCAGTGGTTACTATATGTACCACCACGTTTAACATTCACAATTCTACGTTCTGCCCACACAGTGTATTTATGTGTTTTGTGTGGATCTCAGAACAAACAGCGATTATTTTCACTGTACAACATTAACTGACTGGTTTGTATAACTGAGACGGAGTGTGTTTACTGCGCGGTACGAACTGTATTTATGTGTTTTGTGTGGATCTCAGAACAAACAGCGATTATTTCACTGTACACATTAACTGACTGGTTTGTATAACTGAGACGGAGTGTGTTTACTGCGCGGTACGAACTGTATTTATGTGTTTTGTGTGGATCTCAGAACAAACAGCGATTATTTCACTGTACACATTAACTGACTGGTTTGTATAACTGAGACGGAGTGTGTTTACTGCGCGGTACGGACTGTATTTATGTGTTTTGTGTGGATCTCAGAACAAACAGCGATTATTTCACTGTACAGCATTAACTGACTGGTTTGTATAACTGAGAGGAGTGTGTTTACTGCGCGGTACGGACTGTATTTATGTGTTTTGTGTGGATCCAGAACAAACAGCGATTATTTCACTGTACAACATTAACTGACTGGTTTGTATAACTGAGACGGAGTGTGTTTACTGCGCGGTACGGACTGTATTTATGTGTTTTGTGTGGATCTCAGAACAAACAGCGATTATCTCACTGTACAACATTAACTGACTGGTTTGTATAACTGAGACGGAGTGTGTTTACTGCGCGGTACGGACTGTATTTATGTGTTTTGTGTGGATCTCAGAACAAACAGCGATTATCTCACTGTACAACATTAACTGACTGGTTTGTATAACTGAGACGGAGTGTGTTTACTGTGCGGTACGGACTGTATTTATGTGTTTTGTGTGGATCTCAGAACAAACAGCGATTATTTCACTGTACAACATTAACTGACTGGTTTGTATAACTGAGACGGAGTGTGTTTACTGTGCGGTACGAGCTGTATTTATGTGTTTTGTGTGGATCTCAGAACAAACAGCGATTATTTCACTGTACAGCATTAACTGACTGGTTTGTATAACTGAGACGGAGTGTGTTTACTGCGCGGTACGAGCTGTATTTATGTGTTTTGTGTGGGATCTCAGAACAAACAGCCATTATTTCACTGTACAACATTAACTGACTGGTTTGTATAACTGAGACGGAGTGTGTTTACTGCGCGGTACGAGCTGTATTTATGTGTTTTGTGTGGATCTCAGAACAAACAGCGATTATTTCACTGTACAACATTAACTGACTGGTTTGTATAACTGAGACGGAGTGTGTTTACTGCGCGGTACGGACTGTATTTATGTGTTTTGTGTGGATCTCAGAACAAACAGCGATTATCTCACTGTACAACATTAACTGACTGGTTTGTATAACTGAGACGGAGTGTGTTTACTGTGCGGTACGGACTGTATTTATGTGTTTTGTGTGGATCTCAGAACAAACAGCGATTATCTCACTGTACAACATTAACTGACTGGTTTGTATAACTGAGACGGAGTGTGTTTACTGCGCGGTACGGACTGTATTTATGTGTTTTGTGTGGATCTCAGAACAAACAGCGATTATCTCACTGTACAACATTAACTGACTGGTTTGTATAACTGAGACGGAGTGTGTTTACTGTGCGGTACGGACTGTATTTATGTGTTTTGTGTGGATCTCAGAACAAACAGCGATTATCTCACTGTACAACATTAACTGACTGGTTTGTATAACTGAGACGGAGTGTGTTTACTGCGCGGTACGGACTGTATTTATGTGTTTTGTGTGGATCTCAGAACAAACAGCGATTATTTCACTATACAGCATTAACTGACTGGTTTGTATAACTGAGACGGAGTGTGTTTACTGCGCGGTACGGACTGTATTTATGTGTTTTGTGTGGATCTCAGAACAAACAGCGATTATCTCACTGTACAACATTAACTGACTGGTTTGTATAACTGAGACGGAGTGTGTTTACTGCGCGGTACGGACTGTATTTATGTGTTTTGTGTGGATCTCAGAACAAACAGCGATTATCTCACTGTACAACATTAACTGACTGGTTTGTATAACTGAGACGGAGTGTGTTTACTGCGCGGTACGGACTGTATTTATGTGTTTTGTGTGGATCTCAGAACAAACAGCGATTATTTCACTGTACAACATTAACTGACTGGTTTCTATAACTGAGATGGAGTGTGTTTACTGCGCGGTACGGACTGAATGTTTGTGTAAGTGTGTTTACTGCGCGGTACGGACTGAATGTTTATGTAAAGTGTGTTTACTGCGCGGTACGAGCTGGATATTTATGTAAAGTGTGTTTACTGCGCGGTACGGACTGAATAGTTTTACAAAGTGTGTTTACTGCGCGGTACGAGTTGAATATTTACATGTAATTCAGGTTTATTTTAGCCCTTTAAGGCGGTTAGTCGTCGATCTCTCAACGCGGAGGCTCAGGATCGATCCCAGGTCAGTATATGTCAGATTTGTGGTGTACAAAGTGACACTTGCACAGGCTATTCTCCCAGTACTTCAGTTTCCCCCTGTCAATATAATTCCTCCAACGCTCCATACTCATCTTCATCTAGAGCTTCTCTTAAAAGCAGGACAAACAGGCGAGGCCTGGGAACCTTGCTAAAAACAACAAGGCTCTTTCGTAAATCGAAGGGCGAGTGGCATTCGACAATATAAGCACTGTCACCTAATTTTGAAAGGTTTAGAGGACAGACGGTAGGCGTCAGACTTGGCACTTGAACAGAGTGTGGTCGACGTTGGGGGGGGGGGGGGTGCGCCAGCAGGGACTGAGTAAACATGTGGATGCATAAAAGTGTGGGGGATTTGTTGGGTAACTAAGCAACTATCAGTTTCTCAAAAGGGTTGCTGCCTTCAATTATACACACGTACATAATTACACTAATTGCTTCTGAAGGCAGCAGACGCCATTCCATAAATGGCTTATGTGTGAAACTAAATACTTGAAATGATTTGCTGATAAGTGAGTTAGTGACGGAACGTGTCAACGGGTCAAGGTGTTTAGCGTCGGTGACAGATGACTGAATGAGTGTGGAGCGTCGGTGACAGATGACTGAATGAGTGTGGAGCGTCGGTGGAATGATACTGACAGGGGAAACTGAAGTACTGGGAGAGAAACATTATACAGCGTTGGTGGTAGATGGATGGATGAGTATGGAGCATTGGTGGAATGATACTGACAGGGGAAACTGAAGTACTGGGAGAGAAACATTATACAGCGTTGGTGGTAGATGGATGGATGAGTATGGAGCATTGGTGGAATGATACTGACAGGGGAAACTGAAGTACTGGGAGAGAAACATTATACAGCGTTGGTGGTAGATGTATGAATGAGTATGGAGCATTGGTGGAATGATACTGACAGGGGAAACTGAAGTACTGGGAGAGAAACATTATACAGCGTTGGTGGTAGATGTATGAATGAGTATGGAGCATTGGTGGAATGATACTGACAGGGGAAACTGAAGTACTGGGAGAGAAACATTATACAGCGTTGGTGGTAGATGTATGAATGAGTATGGAGCATTGGTGGAATGATACTGACAGGGGAAACTGAAGTACTGGGAGAGAAACATTATACAGCGTTGGTGGTAGATGGATGGATGAGTATGGAGCATTGGTGGAATGATACTGACAGGGGAAACTGAAGTACTGGGAGAGAAACATTATACAGCGTTGGTGGTAGATGTATGAATGAGTATGGAGCATTGGTGGAATGATACTGACAGGGGAAACTGAAGTACTGGGAGAGAAACATTATACAGCGTTGGTGGTAGATGTATGAATCAGTATGGAGCATTGGTGGAATGATACTGACAGGTGAAACTGAAGTACTGGGAGAGAAACATTATACAGCGTTGGTGGTAGATGTATGAATGAGTATGGAGCATTGGTGGAATGATACTGACAGGGGAAACTGAAGTACTGCGAGAGAAACATTATACAGCGTTGGTGGTAGATGTATGAATGAGTATGGAGCATTGGTGGAATGATACTGACAGGGGAAACTGAAGTACTGCGAGAGAAACATTATACAGCGTTGGTGGTAGATGTATGAATGAGTATGGACATTGGTGGAATGATACTGACAGGGGAAACTGAAGTACTGGAGGAAACATTATACAGCGTTGGTGATAGATGTATGAATGAGTATGGAGCATTGGTGGAATGATACTGACAGGGGAAACTGAAGTACTGGAGGAAACATTATACAGCGTTGGTGGTAGATGTATGAATGAGTATGGAGATTGGTGGAATGATACTGACAGGGGAAACTGAAGTATGGGAGAGAAACATTAACAGCGTTGGTGGTAATGTATGAATGAGTATGGACATTGGTGGAATGATACTGACAGGGGAAACTGAAGCTTGGGAGAGAAACATTTACAGCGTTGGTGGTAGATGTATGAATGAGTATGGAACATTGGTGGAATGATACTGACAGGGGAAACTGAAGTACTGGGAGAGAAACATTATACAGCGTTGGTGGTAGATGTATGAATGAGTATGGAGCATTGGTGGAATGATACTGACAGGGGAAACTGAAGTATGGGAGAGAAACATTATACAGCGTTGGTGGTAAAGTATGAATGAGTATGGAGCATTGGTGGAATGATATGACAGGGGAAACTGAAGTACTGGGATAGAAACATTATAAGCGTTGGTGGTAGATGTATGAATGTGTATGGAGCATTGGTGGAATGGTACTGACAGGGGAAACTGAAGTACTGGGAGAGAAACATTATACAGCATTGGTGGTAGATGTATGAATGAGTATGGAGCATTGGTGGAATGATACTGACAGGGGAAACTGATGTACTGGAGAGAAACATTATACAGCGTTGGTGGTAAATGTATGAATGAGTATGGAGCATTGGTGGAATGATACTGACAGGGGAAACTGAAGTACTGGGAGAGAAACATTAACAGCGTTGGTGGTAATGTATGAATGAGTATGGACATTGGTGGAATGATACTGACAGGGGAAACTGAAGTACTGGAGAGAAACATTATACAGCGTTGGTGGTAGATGTATGAATGAGTATGGAGCATTGGTGGAATGATACTGACAGGGAAACTGAAGTACTGGGAGAGAAACATTATACAGCGTTGGTGGTAGATGTATGAATGAGTATGGAGCATTGGTGGAATGATACTGACAGGGGAAACTGAAGTACTGGGAGAGAAACATTATACAGCGTTGGTGGTAGATGTATGAATGAGTATGGAGCATGGTGGAATGATACTGACAGGGGAAACTGAAGTACTGGGAGAGAAACATTATACAGCGTTGGTGGTAGATGATGAATGAGTATGGAGCATTGGTGGAATGATACTGACAGGGGAAACTGAAGTACTGGGAGAGAAACATTATACAGCGTTGGTGGTAATGTATGAATGAGTATGGAGCATTGGTGGAATGATACTGACAGGGGAAACTGAAGTACTGGGAGAAACATTATACAGCGTTGGTGGTAGATGTATGAATGAGTATGGAGCATTGGTGGAATGATACTGACAGGGGAAACTGAAGTACTGGGAGAGAAACATTATACAGCGTTGGTGGTAGATGTATGAATGAGTATGGAGCATTGGTGGAATGATACTGACAGGGGAAACTGAAGTACTGGGAGAGAAACATTATACAGCGTTGGTGGTAGATGTATGAATGAGTATGGACATTGGTGGAATGATACTGACAGGGGAAACTGAAGTACTGGGAGAGAAACATTATACAGCGTTGGTGGTAGATGTATGAATGAGTATGGAGCATTGGTGGAATGATACTGACAGGGAAACTGAAGTACTGGGAGAGAAACATTATACAGCGTTGGTGGTAGATGTATGAATGAGTATGGAGCATTGGTGGAATGATACTGACAGGGGAAACTGAAGTACTGGGAGAGAAACATTATACAGCGTTGGTGGTAGATGTATGAATGAGTATGGAGCATTGGTGGAATGATACTGACAGGGGAAACTGAAGTATTGGAGAGAAACATTATACAGCGTTGGTGGTAGATGTATGAATGAGTATGGAACATTGGTGGAATGATACTGACAGGGGAAACTGAAGTATTGGAGAGAAAATTATACAGCGTTGGTGGTAGATGTATGAATGAGTATGGAACATTGGTGGAATGATACTGACAGGGGAAACTGAAGTACTGGGAGAGAAACATTATACAGCGTTGGTGGTAGATGTATGAATGAGTATGGAGCATTGGTGGAATGATACTGACAGGGGAAACTGAAGTACTGGAGAGAAAATTATACAGCGTTGTGTAATGAGTATGAATGAGATGGAAGCATTGGTGGAATGATACTGACAGGGGAAACTGAAGTATTGGGAGAGAAACATTATACAGCGTTGGTGGTAATGTATGAATGAGTATGGAAGCATTGGTGGAATGATACTGACAGGGAAACTGAAGTCTTGGAGAGAAACATTATACAGCGTTGGTGGTAGATGTATGAATGAGTATGGACATTGGTGGAATGATACTGACAGGGGAAACTGAAGTACTGGGAGAGAAACATTATACAGCGTTGGTGGTAGATGTATGAATGAGTATGGAGCATTGGTGGAATGATACTGACAGGGGAAAACTGAGTACTGGGAGAGAAACATTATACAGCGTTGGTGGTAAATGTATGAATGAGTATGGAGCATTGGTGGAATGATACTGACAGGGAAACTTTTTTTTTTTTTTTTTTTTTTTTTTTTTTTTTTTTTTTTTTTTTTTTTTTTTTTTTTTTTTTTTTTTTTTTTTTTTTTTTTTTTTTTTTTTTTTTTTTTTTTTTTTTTGGTAATGTATGAATGAGTATGGAGCATTGGTGGAATGATACTGACAGGGGAAACTGAAGTACTGGGAGAGAAACATTATACAGCGTTGGTGGTAGATGAATGAATGAGTATGAGCATTGGTGGAATGAACTGACAGGGGAAACTGAAGTACTGGGAGAGAAACATTATACAGCGTTGGTGGTAGATGTATGAATGAGTATGGAGAATTGGTGGAATGATACTGACAGGGGAAACTGAAGTACTGGGAGAGAAACATTATACAGCGTTGGTGGTAGATGTATGAATGAGTATGGAGCATTGGTGGAATGATACTGACAGGGGAAACTGAAGTACTGGGAGAGAAACATTATACAGCGTTGGTGGTAGATGTATGAATGAGTATGGAGCATTGGTGGAATGATACTGACAGGGGAAACTGAAGTACTGGGAGCGAAACATTATACAGCGTTGGTGGTAGATGTATGAATCAGTATGGAGCATTGGTGGAATGATACTGACAGGGGAAAGCTGAAGTACTGGGAGAGAAACATTATACAGCGTTGGTGGTAGATGTATGAATGAGTATGGAGCATTGGTGGAATGATACTGACAGGGGAAACTGAAGTATTGGGAGAGAAACATTATACAGCGTTGGTGGTAGATGTATGAATGAGTATGGAACATTGGTGGAATGATACTGACAGGGGAAACTGAAGTATTGGGAGAGAAATATTATACAGCGTTGGTGGTAGATGTATGAATGAGTATGGAACATTGGTGGAATGATACTGACAGGGGAAACTGAAGTACTGGGAGAGAAACATTATACAGCGTTGGTGGTAGATGTATGAATGAGTATGGAGCATTGGTGGAATGATACTGACAGGGGAAAACTGGAGTACTGGAAGACAAAAACAGTGCAACTGCGACTTTGTCCACCACAAATCTGACGTGGACTGGCCTGGGATCGAACCCGGGCTTTGGCGGTGACAGGCAGTGACTAGTATTCCTAGATCTCAGTTATGTCACCTATGCCTTTTCTCGCTGTCACAACACAGTGTACGCTGCACGCACAATGGCCGCAATGGCCTGCTGTCACTGCTCTACAGTAAACACTGTGTTTAGTGCTGTCGGTGTTAGACAGGCGATATGTGCTGTGGGTCTTTGTGTCAGGGCGTCGCCTGGCAACGACACAAGGCGTCAATTGTCGAGTTGTGGGCAGCCTATCTGGCGAACTGCGGGGCGACTTGTAAAGCGAACAGCTGAAGTGTCACTGACAGGGGCACAAAATTGTATAAAAATAATGTTAAAGTTAATAATAATAATTCTTTGTCCGTTACGTGCTGACTCAAAAGTCTAGACTCCAGTTCAATTCATTTACCGATTCAACTGCTGTTTGTCAACAGGCGGTTCAACATCGCTGCAGTCAAACACAAACAGCACAACATACAAACACAAATACAAACGTCTAAATCAGGGCACAAATACAAAATCACAAACATAACAAGCAAAAGAATATATATATATAAATAAATCATTAGATCACGTTTAGAATTACAACGTGGGCCGCGATAGCTCAGTCGGTATAGCGACTGTGTGGGCCGCGATAGCTCAGTCGGTATAGCGACTCGCTACCAGGTGGACGGTCCGGGGATCGAATCCGGTGGAGGAGAGATTTTTCGCACCCGTCCAGACCGACCCTGGGGCCCACCCAGCGCCCTGTACAATGGGTACCGGGTCATTCCTGGGGGTAAAGCGGCCGAGACGTGGCGTTACCACCCACCCCCATCTTGCGCCGAGGTTAAAGAAAGAGTACAGCTATACCTCTATTCCCACTCAGGGTCTTCATGGCCTGTTCCAGGGTGACCTTTACCTTTACCTTTGAATTACAACAACAATTCAATATGTGTTTAATTACGTTTTGGCTTACAGCACACAGGTCAATTATTAGACCAGCGGACAAACACAAATGCACTAAAACAAGAGAAAAAGGGAAAAAAAATTCACGTATATAACAGGAGTCAAACTGGGAGCTGACTGAACTGCCTCGTGGAATTGAATAATAATAATATTATTATTATTTATATATATAATAATATATACATATATAATATATATGATTATATACATAATATATATAATCATATATATACATACATAATATATATTATTATATACATAATATATATAATAATATATATATATTATATATTATATTATATATATATATATAATATATATATATTATAATATATATATATATATTATATAATATATATATATTATATATTAATAATATTTATATAATATATATAATATATATATACATAATATATATATAATATATATATACATAATAATATATTATATATATAATATATATAAATATATTACATACATATATATATTATTATATACATTAATATATATATTATATATATATATATATATTATATATATATATATAAAATATATTAATATATATTAATATATATATATATATATACATAATATATATACATACATAATATATATATACATAATATATATATAACATATTATATATAACAATAATATAACAATGCCGATATGACACTGCAAGTTTTCAGGCCGATAAGTATTTCCGTGCCAAGACGCCGCCCCCCTATGTTGTGTAACAATGCACTGACCGCCCCCCTGTGTCTACTGACATATGTTGTGTAACAATGCACTGACCGCCCCTGTGTCTACTGACATATGTTGTGTAACAATGCACTGACCGCCCCCTGTGTCTACTGACATATGTTGTGTAACAATGCACTGACCGCCCCCTGTGTCTACTGACATATGTTGTGTAACAATGCACTGACCGCCCCCCTGTGTCTACTGACATATGTTGTGTAACAATGCACTGACCGCCCCCTGTGTCTACTGACATATGTTGTGTAACAATGCACTGACCGCCCCCTGTGTCTACTGACATATGTTGTGTAACAATACACTGACCGCCCCCCGTGTCTACTGACATATGTTGTGTAACAATGCATTGACCGCCCCCTGTGTCTACTGACATATGTTGTGTAACAATGCACTGACCGCCCCTGTGTCTACTGACATATGTTGTGTAACAATGCACTGACCGCCCCCTGTGTCTACTGACATATGTTGTGTAACAATACACTGACCGCCCCCTGTGTCTACTGACATATGTTGTGTAACAATGCACTGACCGCCCCCTGTGTCTACTGACATATGTTGTGTAACAATGCACTGACCGCCCCCTGTGTCTACTGACATATGTTGTGTTACAATGCACTGACCGCCCCCTGTGTCTACTGACATATGTTGTGTAACAATGCACTGAGAGCCCCCTGTGTCTACTGACATATGTTGTGTAACAATGCACTGACCGCCCCCTGTGTCTACTGACATATGTTGTGTAACAATGCACTGACCGCCCCCTGTGTCTACTGACATATGTTGTGTAACAATACACTGACAGAGGACAGTGTCTACTGACATATGTTGTGTAACAATGCACTGACAAAGGACATAAACACAATACGTGGAAGCATTCTGTCTCTCAGAAACGCCGGTATCCAAACTGTACGGTGTCACAAATCGGAATGACGACGCTTAAAAGCGTGGCTGCACACACAGCACGCACGTTAACCGATCCGAATGCAGTGCGAGTCAGTGCTACAAGGGCGCAGTGTCACAGAAATACAGGGGAACTGTGTACAGAGCACGTAAACATACAGGGTGTTCTAAAGTCGCTTTATCGAGATTACACCGACGTTCGAGGGAAAACTACTGCATTAGCAAACGGGAATTGAAGGCACAAATACCGTGGCACAAATACCGTGGCACACATACCGTGGCACAAATACCGTGGCACAAACACCACCAATAAACTGCGAGGTTATAGTTAAGCACGACAACTAATAAGGGCGGTAGTTTGGTCACTGTAATTACGTTTAACTGCAGCTGTAAATAATTTAGTTGACGATATATATAGTTCTGTTGATTTTTTCTTACGGCACAACAGCCCCTTGGGGGCCTAGGCCGCCACATTATCGAGGCTTCACGATCACACTCAGACACACTACACTCGGTAGGACTCCTCTGGACGAGTGATCAGCCAGACGCAGACCTCCACCTGACAACACACAACACTCACAATAGACAGACATGCCCGGGTGGGATTCGAACCCGCAATCCCAGCTAGCGAGCGGCCGTAGACTCACGTCTTATACCGCGCGGACACTGGGATCGACATATTTCTTTAGATGGGTGATGAAATGGGCCACTGAAGGGGGGGGGGGGGGTAGGTGTGTGGCAGTTCGTCTGGGGGCAAGAGGGCGAGGTGAGGGGAAAATGTGAAGGAAATAGAGCGCTTGGAAGAACTAAACGTAGAAGGGAGGATAAAATTAAAATGTATCTTCAAGACATTGAATGAGATGGCTGGAGAGGATGGAGTGGATTCATCTGGCTCAGGATGGGGGCAGGTGGCGGGCTGTTGTGAAAACGGTAATGAATATTCGTTCCATAAAATGCGGTAAATTTCTTGACCATCTGCGAAACTATTGGCTTTTCAAGAAGGACTCTGCTCCATGTAGTTAGTTAGTTAGTTAGTTAGTTAGTTAGTCTCCTCGTATAAAGACAATTCTGACAGCTGCAATAACGCATTATCTACAGTTTGTAAAAAAATATATTTTGGTGAAATTTTATGCGTTTAAGTACGGCACAAATATACCGACGTTTCGGTGGAACCTGATACCTCTATCTCCAGAGTAGAATAACTCTCCTCCCCTGAAGATGAAGGCAACAAGTTCTTCCGATACGCTGGTAAATTGGTACCACACTCCACGGTGTCATACAAAGAAGGAGAGTAGGTTTGTTGTGCTAAGTCACCATCCCCAAAAATCCCATAAAATTTCTACTCTTGAAAAGTCTTAAATATTTATGTTTTGTTGAGAGGAGACGGCGACACACCTCCCGAAACAACGTAAAATTCTAGATCGTAAGAGCCCAACGCGATGTCTCGTGCAAAGCAAAAGTTGGTCACTGCTCGCGAAACTACACAAAATAATGAACGGTAGAGGAATAACAAGCAGCGAGAAGACTGATATGATATCGATATGATATCGATATTGCCATGCCACTCACCGTGTATCAGCAGACTGTCGTGATGCTGTTGGTCAAGACGCTGCAGAACTGCTACCCCGACGGTATAGCATCGCCTGTTTATATACACGGTTAAACTTCATGCCCCACGGCAGAGGGGTTGGGGGTTGCAAATTTCATTGTTTTACGATCAACTAAGCTTTCAGCATCGGCACTGGGTATTACGTAGGGGAGGGTAAAGTTGGGACCTGTGGGGAACGAAATGCTAATGAAAGTATCTATCTAGCTCGTGGTACTGGCAGGCAACATCGCATCTGATGCTGATTCAATTTGCGGAGTCCATTTTCTAGTGGCCCCCCCGCACAACCCGACCCCCGGTGTCACATCACCCGCAAGGTAAACTCGGTTAAAAATATTACAGACCTACACAACCACATAAACTTCCAAGAACATGCGACATTCGAGGCTCTCAAAGCGGTGCTTCAGAGAAGTCAGGTCTTCCGTGAAGCTGTGTCGTTGGGTTAGTGGTTCCAGACGTTTCGGAGGTACCAATGTCTTCAAATTCAGGGGTCAAGCAGTTTAAGGGGCCCATTCTGCTTAGGAAATACAATCCAGAGACACGGCATCACATACCAGAAGACCATTTAAGAGTTGCGGACGTGTTATGCGGATATTTGCGAGGAGGCACTGAGAAAAACCAAGAATGATTTATTTGTTTGCTAATTCCATGAGGCAAAATCCTCCTTGAGAAGCTGACAGTTCCTCATCGAATCGAGAAAATAACCGCACGTTATGGAGCCCGAATGTTCATCACCGTGGTCACAAGAGCCAGCCGCTTGTGCATATCACGAGACTTATGAATCCAGTTCAAGCCTTTGCATTTAATTACTTCGATATCCATTTTAATATTATTTTCCCATCTACGTCTAGGCCTTTCAAGTGGTTTCTTTCCCTCAGGTTTCCACACCAAAACCCTGTATGCACCGTTCCTCTCTCACATGCGTGCCACATGCCCCGCCCATTTCATCCGCCTTGATTTCACGACAATAATAGTATCTTGTGAGGAGTACAAATCATGAAGTTCGAGTGTTGCTCGACACACCATATGTCGAGTTTAGCTTAACATTTTAAGACTTAACATTTTAAAGCCCAGTGGTTACTATATGTACCACCACGTTTAACATTCACAAATTCTACGTTCTGCCCACACAGTGTATTTATGTGTTTTGTGTGGATCTGAGAACAAACAGCGATTATTTCACTGTACAGCATTAACTGACTGGTTTGTATAACTGAGACGGAGTGTGTTTACTGCGCGGTACGGACTGTATTTATGTGTTTTGTGTGGATCTGAGAACAAACAGCGATTATTTCACTGTACAGCATTAACTGACTGGTTTGTATAACTGAGACGGAGTGTGTTTACTGCGCGGTACGGACTGTATTTATGTGTTTTGTGTGGATCTCAGAACAAACAGCGATTATTTCACTGTACAACATTAACTGACTGGTTTGTATAACTGAGACGGAGTGTGTTTACTGCGCGGTACGGACTGTATTTATGTGTTTTGTGTGGATCTCAGAACAAACAGCGATTATTTCACTGTACAACATTAACTGACTGGTTTGTATAACTGAGACGGAGTGTGTTTACTGTGCGGTACGGACTGTATTTATGTGTTTTGTGTGGATCTCAGAACAAACAGCGATTATTTCACTGTACAGCATTAACTGACTGGTTTGTATAACTGAGACGGAGTGTGTTTACTGTGCGGTACGGACTGTATTTATGTGTTTTGTGTGGATCTCAGAACAAACAGCGATTATTTCACTGTACAGCATTAACTGACTGGTTTGTATAACTGAGACGGAGTGTGTTTACTGCGCGGTACGGACTGTATTTATGTGTTTTGTGTGGATCTGAGAACAAACAGCGATTATTTCACTGTACAACATTAACTGACTGGTTTGTATAACTGAGACGGAGTGTGTTTACTGCGCGGTACGGACTGAATGTTTATGTAAAGTGTGTTTACTGCGCGGTACGGACTGAGTCTTTATATAACAGTATAATTCAGGTTAATCTCAGTCTGCTCCAGTCCGCTGTCACTCTCTCCATCTTAAGCCCAAATACTCCCTCAGCACCCTACTGTCAAACACCCTCAGTCCATGCTCCTCCCTTAACCTCCCTTAACAAGCCGATGCCAACAGACAATAACCACCAAAATATTTTGGAAGGAACCTCCTGAGGGCACACAGACGCCCTGACTCTGGCGCTAGGTACACTTGCAGCCTCACTTGCTGTAGCCAGCACGGTGTGCTTACAGCAGAAAATAAACTGCTTCAAGAGACTATTTTGTCACACGACAGACTGTCCTGTGGTGGTGTGGAACTCGGGGAGGGGGACACCGGGGGTTTTGTATATAAAAACTTTCAATACAATTCGAGCAAAACCCAAGCAAGCAATAATACTGACTGGGACATAAGAGTCCCAACGTAATTGACACAAATTGGGATGGAATGGTTAGAAAAATGTTTGTCACAATGGGAGAGAAATCTTGTTACACATCGGAAATTTGGTATCAGGGTATTTAGAGCCTAGCAGCGCAGAGCAGAGAGCGCGTGTTTGTAGCGGGGGGGGGGGGGGGGGGGGGGGGGAGCTTGCTAAGCGTGTAGGGGCTGGAGTTGGAGATGCACAGGACGACATTTGAGGCCCTCACAGCGGTATTGCTGAAGACTTGGGAGAGGGTGCCGTGTCGATTGGCGAGTATTTCGCGACGTTTCGAAGTATCGTGGTGCCTTCGAAACGTCGCGAACTACTCGCCCAACAACATAGCAACACATCTCAGAAGACTTTACTGTTTTTGTGTAAGAAAGGTTGCTGTTTTGAGCAGTCACTCAAGTTCACGCAAGTAATTGACGTGGCGCCTCGAAAGGAAGTTCGAGAGGAAAAATCGACGCCTGCTGTGTGCAGCTGTAGGCACAGCATGTGCTGTAGGCTGTAGATGTGGGACTGTGTTCAAAATTGCTTTAAAAAGTTTAAAAATTTGGCTTACATTTTAGAACTGACATGATGCAATGGCACATCTGATAGTTGTAACCTTTCGTAGTAGACAAATAAGAAAACATAATAAATGTAAAACACGTATACAGTTGGAACAAACATAATTAAGTATAAGCCTATATATATACAAGTATATATATATATATATATGTAATTTGCATTTCCTCTCTGGCAGCAAAACAGGATTAATACTAACTAACGCCACGTGGAAACTGACAATTGCAACTGGAGAGGAACACAGCTTCTGCTAGCTGCAGCACAGTGTTAGTTATACTGTGCTGTTGGTGGGTATAATAAACTGAGCACGTTAATCAAAAAGTTCACGGAATGGAAAACTTTAAAAAATAAATAAGCTAATGTATAAACATTCAGTCCGTACCGCGCAGTAAACACACTCCGTCTCAGTTATACAAACCAGTCAGTTAATGTTGTACTGTGAAATAATCGCTGTTTGTTCTGAGATCCACACAAAACACATAAATACAGTCCGTACCGCGCAGTAAACACACTCCGTCTCAGTTATACAAACCAGTCAGTTAATGTTGTACGTGAAATATAATCGCTGTTTGTTCTGAGATCCACACAAAAACACATAAATTACAGTCCGTACCGCGCAGTAAACACACTCCGTCTCAGTTATACAAACCGTCAGTTAATGTTGTACAGTGAAATAATCGCTGTTTGTTCTGAGATCCACACAAAACACATAAATACAGTCCGTACCGCGCATAGTAAACACACTCCGTCTCAGTATACAAACCAGTCAGTTAATGTTGTACGTGAAATAATCGCTGTTTGTTCTGAGATCACACAAAACACATAAATACAGTCCGTACCGCGCAGTAAACACACTCCGTCTCAGTTATAACAAACAGTCAGTTAATGTTGTACAGTGAATAATCGCTGTTTGTTCTGAGATCCACACAAAACACATAAATACAGTCCGTACCGCGCAGTAAACACACTCCGTCTCAGTTATACAAACCAGTCAGTTAATGTTGTACAGTGAAATAATCGCTGTTTGTTCTGAGATCCACACAAAACACATAAATACAGTCCGTACCGCGCAGTAAACACACTCCGTCTCAGTTTACAAACCAGTCAGTTAATGTTGTACAGTGAAATAATCGCTGTTTGTTCTGAGATCCACACAAAACACATAAATACAGTCCGTACCGCGCAGTAAACACACTCCGTCTCAGTTATACAAACCAGTCAGTTAATGTTGTACTGTGAATAATCGCTGTTTGTTCTGAGATCCACACAAAACACATAAATACAGTCCGTACCGCGCAGTAAACACACTCCGTCTCAGTTATACAAACCAGTCAGTTAATGTTGTACAGTGAAATAATCGCTGTTTGTTCTGAGATCCACACAAAACACATAAATACAGTCCGTACCGCGCAGTAAACACACTCCGTCTCAGTTATACAAACCAGTCAGTTAATGTTGTACAGTGAAATAATCGCTGTTTGTTCTGAGATCCACACAAAACACATAAATACAGTCCGTACCGCGCAGTAACACACTCCGTCTCAGTTATACAAACCAGTCAGTTAATGTTGTACAGTGAAATAATCGCTGTTTGTTCTGAGATCCACACAAAACACATAAATACAGTCCGTACCGCGCAGTAACACACTCCGTCTCAGTTATACAACCAGTCAGTTAATGTTGTACAGTGAAATAATCGCTGTTTGTTCTGAGATCCACACAAAACACATAAATACAGTCCGTACGCGCAGTAAACACACTCCGTCTCAGTTATACAAACCAGTCAGTTAATGTGTACAGTGAAATAATCGCTGTTTGTTCTGAGATCCACACAAAAACACATAAATACAGTCCGTACCGCGCAGTAAACACACTCCGTCTCAGTTATACAAACCAGTCAGTTAATGTTGTACAGTGAAATAATCGCTGTTTGTTCTGAGATCCACACAAAACACATAAATACAGTCCGTACCGCGCAGTAAACACACTCCGTCTCAGTTATACAAACAGTCAGTTAATGTTGTACAGTGAAATAATCGCTGTTTGTTCTGAGATCCACACAAAACACATAAATACAGTCCGTACCGCGCAGTTAACACACTCCGTCTCAGTTATACAAACCAGTCAGTTAATGTGTACAGTGAAATAATCGCTGTTTGTTCTGAGATCCACACAAAACACATAATACAGTCCGTACCGCGCAGTAAACACACTCCGTCTCAGTTATACAAACCAGTCAGTTAATGTTGTCAGTTAATGTTTGTACGTGAATAATCGCTGTTTGTTCTGAGTCCACACAAAACACATAAATACAGTCCGTACCGCGCAGTAACACACTCCGTCCAGTATACAACGTGTTATGTGTACGTGAAATAATCGCGTTTGTCTGAGACCACCAACACATAAACAGTCGTACGGCAGTAAAACACTCGTCTCAGTATACAAACCTCATAATAAGTTGTACGTGAAAAACCTTGTTCTGGTCCAACAAAAACAATAATCGTCGTACCGGATAAACACTGTTGTTATACAAAACATCATTAATGTTGTCAGTAAAAATCCGTTTGTTTAATAACAACAATAATTCAGTCGTACCGCGCAGAACCACTCCGCCATTTAAAACAGTCGTTAAGTGACGTGAAAATCCGTTTGTTATCACACAAACCAGTGTAATGTGTACAGTGAATATCGCTGTTTGTTCTGAGATCCACACAAAACACTAAATACAGTCGTACGCGCAGTAACACACTCGTTCAGTTTAAACCGTCAGTTAATGTGTCAGTGATACGTGTTGTCTGAGTCACACAAAACAATAATACAGTCCGTACCGCGCAGTAACACACTCGTCTCAGTTATACAACAGTCAGTTAATGTGTACAGTGAAATATCGCTGTTGTTCTGAGATCCACAAAAACATAAATACAGTCGTACGCGCAGTAACACACTCGTTCAGTTATACAACAGTCGTTAATGTGTACAGTGAATATCGCTGTTTGTTCTGGATCCACACAAAACAATAAATACAGTGTACGCGCAGTAACACACTCCGTTCGTTATAAACGTCAGTAATGTGTACAGTGAAATAATCGCTGTTTGTTTGAGATCCACAAAACACATAAATACGTCCGTACGCGCAGTAACACACTCCGTCTCAGTATACAAACAGTAGTTAATGTTGTACAGTGAAATATCGCTGTTTGTTCTGGATCCACAAAAACACATAAATACAGTCCGTACGCGCAGTAAACACACTCCGTCTCAGTTCAACAGTAGTTAATGTTGTACAGTGAAATAATCGCTGTTTGTTCTGAGATCCACACAAAACACATAAATACAGTCCGTACGCGCAGTAAACACACTCCGTCTCAGTTATACAAACCAGTCAGTTAATGTTGTACAGTGAAATAATCGCTGTTTGTTCTGAGATCCACACAAAAACATAAATACAGTCCGTACGCGCAGTAACACACTCCGTCTCAGTTATACAAACAGTCAGTTAATGTTGTACAGTGAATAATCGCTGTTTGTTCTGGATCCACACAAAACACATAAATACAGTCCGTACCGCGCAGTAACAACTCCGTCTCAGTTATACAAACAGTCAGTTAATGTTGTACAGTGAAAATCGCTGTTGTTCTGAGATCCACACAAACATAAATACATCGTAGGCAGAACCACTGTCTCAGTATCAAACGTCATTACGTAAACAACACAAACAAATCGTCCGTTGTAAACCTCGTTCAATAAACCAGTCAGTTAATGTTGTCAGTGAAATAATCGCTGTTTGTTCTGAGATCCACAAAACACATAAATACAGTCGTACGCGCAGTAACACATCCGTCTCAGTTTACAACAGTAAGTTATGCTGTACAGTGAATAATCGTGTTTGTTCTGGATACACAAAAACATAATACGTCGAACCGCGCAGTAACACACTCCGTCTCGTTTACAACAGCAGTTATGGTTGTACAGTGAAAAGCGGTTTTCGGATCCACACAAAAAATAATACAGTTGACGGAGTAAAACACTCGTCCGTTATCAAACCGTCAGTTAATGTTGTACAGTGAAATAATCGCTGTTTGTTCTGAGATCCACACAAAACACATAAATACAGTCCGTTACCGCGCAGTAAACACACTCCGTCTCAGTTATTACAAACAGTCAGTTAATGTTGTACAGTGAAATAATCGCTGTTTGTTCTGAGATCCACACAAAACACATAAATACAGTCCGTACCGCGCAGTAAACACACTCCGTCTCAGTTGTACAAACCAGTAAGTTAATGCTGTACAGTGATATAATCGCTGTTTGTTCTGAGATCCACACAAAACACATAAATACACTGCGTGGGCAGAACGCGCTGTCTCTAGTGCTCAAAACACTCAATGTCCATACTGTTTTAACAAACAAGACAAGTTCGTGTGTCAAACTTCGTTACAATCTGTCAAAGAGCTCAGACGAGTATTTCGGTCTATAAGCAAACTGATTCTTTACAAAAATGAACTTAACCAAGCATAAGACGAATAGATAAGATATAATAAGAGCTGGATGATGCCGAGTTTAGTCAAAATCCGTCAAATAGTACAACAGTTGTTAATTGCATATAGGCGAAGTGACATGAAATTAAGAAAATACTTTAGAAGTATCTCGTTATTGCAAAACTTTCTGAATATGAAATTAAAAAAGCATAATTAAAACAATAAAACCTTCTAATTAACAACATAACAACAACATAACAACATAATAACAACATAACAACCTATCGGTCCCATTTACAAGGTCCAAAAAGTCCAAGAAGAGAGCTTTTCTTACTGGAATTCTTGACCCTTGAAAATGGGACCGATAGGTTGTCCCGAAACGTCGGTACAAAATTACGACTCTACACTGCGTAATATCCCAGAAGAACGCAGATCTCATGTACATCGCGGCGGAATTCTGAAATGACGTCACGACGCTGAGGCCTTGTGAACGACCTTTCCCTCCTGACCCTTGCAGATGAAGGCACTACGTTCCTCCGAAACGTCTGAAAACGCCCTGTGACGCAGGGTCATATACCAAAAAACTGCACCGCCGCTAAAACCTCGTAACTTGAAACACTAAAATTGACCATCTGACAGTAGGCTCGCTGACAAGCACACAAGTGACGTCACGTGATTAGTTTGGCACATAGGTACCAAAATTCAGGTGAAATTTTTTGCCTCCATCTTCAGGGCACACGAGTAAGGTGACGGTAGAGCAGGGTCTAGACAGACGGAACGTGGGCTGCAAGCTGACCAATGGCAGACTGGCCTTAAGAAGGGCCCTTTTGGTTAGTGAGAAACTGACTGTGAGAATCGAGAAAGCAAACAGACGAACACAACCTTCTGTGTTCAACATATTTTTGAACACACCGTCGCACTGAGCAGCCCCCCTGGGGCCCAGACTCGCATTCCCCTCCCTTCCAACATTCGACTCCCGTCTGTATAAATGTCCGCCTATTAACGTTTCTTCGAACACTGAAGAAGGAGGCAGCAGATTTCTTTGAAACGTTGCTGCTTTCCTGTCAGACTGGACGGCGTCATGGACAGCGTAGTCGTAGTGTCCAGGCTACGGGCTGGGCTAGCCGGGGTTCAAATCCCGACAGAGACGCAAGATATTTCTCTTCTCCGAAAAGCAATATTTTTCTCTTCTCCGAAACGTCGAGACTGGTTCTGGGATCCATCCAGCCTCCTATTCAACGGGTACCAGGGGCTGTTTCCCAGGGGTAAAGCGGCCTAGGAGTGAGGTTAACCTAGTGCCGAGGTTAAGAATGGGTGGAGCTATACCTCCACTCATACACGCCTTCATGGAATAGATAGAGACAGCTTTATTTTCTACCTTCACGACCTCATCCCCCCCTCAGAGGACAGCAATCCTCATGTTCACCGCCCCAAAACCTCAAACCTCACGTGTGTCACTGTGTCCTATTTTTCGCAGAAGTGACGTCACACAATCACATTTCGACACAAATAAGCTACGTTTCGTGTGGGAGTTCGGAGAGACAGCGCGGGGGTTGGAAGGGGAGGGGGAGGTCAGGATATTGGAAAAGCCCACAAGAGGTTTGGCTGAGACAGGAGAGAATTAGTTTGGGCAGGAATATTGGGAGCAGGGAGAACAGACAGCAGTGCGAATGTCTAAAGGGCGTCGTTAAACTGTCACGTTGTATCCGCCGTGATTTTTGATAACAACTCACAATCTCAAAACACCAACAAAATGCACTATATTTTCACTTTTTATCCTTCAACCCCTACACATGTTTCAACCCTTACAAGGCCATCTTCAGGGGGCTCGTAATGTACATTTACTTTACATACAGTTATCTGCTATTATGTTTTGTATCACATGTAGTCAAGTCAATTACGAGCCCCTGAAGATGGCCTTGTAAAGGTTGAAACGTGTGTAGGGGTTAAAGAATAAAAAGTGAAAATATAGTGCATTTTGTTGGGGTGTGATTTGTGAGTTGTTTAAAGAATGTACGGTGAAGATAATATAAAATCCCCTATACATGTTTCGGCTCCAGTTGAACCATCTTCAGGGGGTCAAAGTTACATTCATATTACATCCGTTAGTTAATCAGACGATATATGTATATATATATATATATATATATATATACACCACAATATAAAGTCAAGTTACTATCAAAGTAACACGCTACAGTGTATAAAGTTACGTTGTGTTATACACTGTAGCGTGTTACTGTGACAGTAACTTGACTTTATATTGTGGTGTATATATATATATATCGTCTGATTAACTGACGGATGTAATATGAATGTAACTTTGACCCCCTGAAGATGGTTCAACTGTAGCCGAAACATGTGTAGGGGATATTGAACAATACTTGATAATATAGCGCATTTGTTGGTTTTGTGAAATTGTGAGTTATTAAACTGTGTTGCAACGTAACTGAACACTGCTACAGTCGCTATATGCAGATCAGCAACACTGCGAGGTACATTGCGAGTTTACACGACATAGCTTGCTACTGGAACATAAACATTTGGTCTAGTTGGCACTTGTAACCTGTGAAGGCTAAAACAATATGGAAGAACGTTTCTGTCCAATGGGCCCCCGATGTCTGAAATAAAATTGCTTTGTCTGATGGTTTCATGCTTCGCCCGCTTGTCCTTCTGATAATAGTATTAAGATAAAAATAAACACGGAGCATTGGTGGAATGTTATTGGCAGGAGAAAACCGAAGGACGGAAGCGACAACCTGACCCAGTCTCGCTTTTTCCACCACAAATCCAACGTGAACTCGTCCGAGATCGATATACAGCAAACATTTAAAAACTGAGTCCGTACCGCGCAGTAAACACACTCTGTCTCAGTTATACAAACCAGTCAGTTAATGCTGTACAGTGAAATAATCGCTGTTTGTTCTGAGATCCACACAAAAACACATAAATACAGTCCGTACCGCGCAGTAAACACACTCCGTCTCAGTTATACAAACCAGTCAGTTAATGTTGTACAGTGAAATAATCGCTGTTTGTTCTGAGATCCACACAAAACACATAAATACAGTCCGTACCGCGCAGTAAACACACTCTGTCTCAGTTATACAAACCAGTCAGTTAATGTTGTACAGTGAAATAATCGCTGTTTGTTCTGAGATCCACACAAAACACATAAATACAGTCCGTACCGCGCAGTAAACACACTCCGTCTCAGTTATACAAACCAGTCAGTTAATGCTGTACAGTGAAATAATCGCTGTTTGTTCTGAGATCCACACAAAACACATAAATACAGTCCGTACCGCGCAGTAAACACACTCCGTCTCAGTTATACAAACCAGTCAGTTAATGTTGTACAGTGAAATAATCGCTGTTTGTTCTGAGATCCACACAAAACACATAAATACAGTCCGTACCGCGCAGTAAACACGCTCCGTCTCAGTTATACAAACCAGTCAGTTAATGCTGTACAGTGAAATAATCGCTGTTTGTTCTGAGATCCACACAAAACACATAAATACAGTCCGTACCGCGCAGTAAACACGCTCCGTCTCAGTTATACAAACCAGTCAGTTAATGCTGTACAGTGAAATAATCGCTGTTTGTTCTGAGATCCACACAAAACACATAAATACAGTCCGTACCGCGCAGTAAACACGCTCCGTCTCAGTTATACAAACCAGTCAGTTAATGCTGTACAGTGAAATAATCGCTGTTTGTTCTGAGATCCACACAAAACACATAAATACAGTCCGTACCGCGCAGTAAACACGCTCCGTCTCAGTTATACAAACCAGTCAGTTAATGCTGTACAGTGAATAATCGCTGTTTGTTCTGAGATCCACACAAAACACATAAATACAGTCCGTACCGCGCAGTAAACACACTCCGTCTCAGTTATACAAACCAGTCAGTTAATGTTGTACAGTGAAATAATCGCTGTTTGTTCTGAGATCCACACAAAACACATAAATACAGTCCGTACAGCGCAGTAAACACACTCCGTCTCAGTTATACAAACCAGTCAGTTAATGGTGTACAGTGAAATAATCGCTGTTTGTTCTGAGATCCACACAAAACACATAAATACAGTCCGTATCGCGCAGTAAACACACTCCGTCTCAGTTATACAAACCAGTCAGTTAATGTTGTACAGTGAAATAATCGCTGTTTGTTCTGAGATCCACACAAAACACATAAATACAGTCCGTACCGCGCAGTAAACACACTCCGTCTCAGTTATACAAACCAGTCAGTTAATGTTGTACAGTGAAATAATCGCTGTTTGTTCTGAGATCCACACAAAACACATAAATACAGTCCGTACCGCGCAGTAAACACACTCCGTCTCAGTTACACAAACCAGTCAGTTAATGTTGTACAGTGAAATAATCGCTGTTTGTTCTGAGATCCACACAAAACACATAAATACAGTCCGTACCGCGCAGTAAACACACTCCGTCTCAGTTACACAAACCAGTCAGTTAATGTTGTACAGTGAAATAATCGCTGTTTGTTCTGAGATCCACACAAAACACATAAATACAGTCCGTACCGCGCAGTAAACACACTCCGTCTCAGTTACACAAACCAGTCAGTTAATGTTGTACAGTGAAATAATCGCTGTTTGTTCTGAGATCCACACAAAACACATAAATACAGTCCGTACCGCGCAGTAAACACACTCCGTCTCAGTTATACAAACCAGTCAGTTAATGTTGTACAGTGAAATAATCGCTGTTTGTTCTGAGATCCACACAAAACACATACAGTCCGTACCGCGCAGTAAACACGCTCCGTCTCAGTTATACAAACCAGTCAGTTAATGCTGTACAGTGAAATAATCGCTGTTTGTTCTGAGATCCACACAAAACACATAAATACAGTCCGTACCGCGCAGTAAACACACTCCGTCTCAGTTATACAAACCAGTCAGTTAATGCTGTACAGTGAAATAATCGCTGTTTGTTCTGAGATCCACACAAAACACATAAATACAGTCCGTACAGCGCAGTAAACACACTCCGTCTCAGTTATACAAACCAGTCAGTTAATGCTGTACAGTGAAATAATCGCTGTTTGTTCTGAGATCCACACAAAACACATAAATACAGTCCGTACCGCGCAGTAAACACACTTCGTCTCAGTTATACAAACCAGTCAGTTAATGTTGTACAGTGAAATAATCGCTGTTTGTTCTGAGATCCACACAAAACACATAAATACAGTCCGTACCGCGCAGTAAACACACTCCGTCTCAGTTATACAAACCAGTCAGTTAATGTTGTACAGTGAAATAATCGCTGTTTGTTCTGAGATCCACACAAAACACATAAATACAGTCCGTACCGCGCAGTAAACACACTCCGTCTCAGTTATACAAACCAGTCAGTTAATGCTGTACACTGAAATAATCGCTGTTTGTTCTGAGATCCACACAAAACACATAAATACACTGTGTGGGCAGAACGTAGAATTGTTGAATGTTAAACATGGCGGTACATATAGTAACCACTGGGCTTTAGAGGGTTAACTAAATTATTTTCCAAATTTAAATGCGCGGAATGGTGCCCACTCACTGAAAAACGCCCCCTCATGGTATCCAGTACAAAATTCTGAACAGCAGTGACATTAGTTTGCTCATCAGCACAACCCACGCAGTGTCAAACCCATTAATTTATTACATTTCTTTCTGCAAGAATGAAATATAGATCGCAATATGTAAGCTAATAAGGTTAAAGGATGTTTGTTTTTGTCCAATTCGATTCCCAATGACGTCATTACAATTTTTCATTGACATAATCCTTCCGGTCGCTCTATGGCCCTAGGGTCGACTCAGCCTCTAACGAAATGAGTACCAGGAGTATTTCCTGGGGGTAAAGGCGGCCGGTGCGTAGGGCTGACATCCTTACAACCTTCATGTGCCGATTGTCTAGAAATCTGGGAGCCTCAAGCTCCTGTAAACCTAAGGGCCTGTCCAGGCCTGTAATGGGATTGATTTACCTTTACCTGTACCTGTTTGCACGATCGGATAGTACCTGAAAGTCACTTTGAACAAAGCGCTCTGTCGCAGTACCTGAACAACAAGACTCGCACAAAACAAACGTCACCTAACGCAGCTGTTGTAGTTTTATTTACAGTTTGTTTCCACGCATCTTTCGCTCCGATAAACGTCTAGCGAGTTACGGTCAAGCAGCGCGCAGCAAGACACACAGCGGATTAGAACACTCGATAACAATTTTATTTCTGTTGCATTAAGAAAGCATAACAGCATGACGTGGTACTTGCCTGACAAACGGCTTCACAGACACTGACAGTGGCTGACACAGCCTGGCGTGGAGTGACATGATTTAATAAACTAACTGTAGATTTTTGAACTTTTATGGGGAATATCTTAGGATAGAGGAGGAGAGGAATATCTTAGGATACAGGAGGAGAGGAATATCTTAGGATAGAGGAGGAGAGGAATATCGTACTTACAATAAAAAGAAGAAAGGCTAACTGGATTGGTCACATCTTGCGTAGAAACTGCCTTCTGAAACATGTGATTGAAGGAAAGTTAGAGGGAAGGATAGAAATGACGGGAAGACGAGGGAGAAGACGTAAGCAGCTACTGGATGACCTTAAGGAAAAGAGAAGATACTGGAAATTGAAAGAGGAAGCACTAGATCGCACCGTGTGGAGAACTCGCTTTGGAAGAGGCTACGGACCTGTCGTAAGACTGCACAATGAATGAATGAATGAACGAATGAATGAATCTTCGTTCATGTAAGCCGCGGTTCGTGCCGCCGTCGCCAGATGTCAGGCATGCACCATTGCCCGTGTGCCCAGACGGTGTGGAGAGTGGGACACTTATTGCCTCTGCCTGGTATCGAACCCCAATTCCGCGGTAAACAGGATACCGGTCCTAATGGAAGAGCCTCGATAAAAACAGACCACACGATTTACAGTGACAGAACACTAAACAGTACCGACACCATAAAATCTTAGAGAAACGAGCCTTGCCACTGTAAGAGCCTTGCCACTGTAAGAGCCTTGCCACTGTAACAGCCTTGCCACTGTAAGAGCCTTGCCACTGTAAGAGCCTTGCCACTGTAAGAGCCTTGCCACTGTAACAGCCTTGCCACTGTAAGAGCCTTGCCACTGTAAGAGCCTTGCCACTGTAAGAGCCTTGCCACTGTAACAGCCTTGCCACTGTAAGAGCCTTGCCACTGTAACAGCCTTGCCACTGTAAGAGCCTTGCCACTGTAAGAGCCTTGCCACTGTAAGAGCCTTGCCACTGTAACAGCCTTGCCACTGTAAGAGCCTTGCCACTGTAACAGCCTTGCCACTGTAAGAGCCTTGCCACTGTAACAGCCTTGCCACTGTAAGAGCCTTGCCACTGTAACAGCCTTGCCACTGTAACAGCCTTGCCACTGTAAGAGCCTTGCCACTGTAACAGCCTTGCCACTGTAAGAGCCTTGCCACTGTAAGAGCCTTGCCACTGTAAGAGCCTTGCCACTGTAAGAGCCTTGCCACTGTAAGAGCCTTGCCACTGTAACAGCCTTGCCACTGTAAGAGCCTTGCCACTGTAACAGCCTTGCCACTGTAAGAGCCTTGCCACTGTAAGAGCCTTGCCACTGTAAGAGCCTTGCCACTGTAAGAGCCTTGCCACTGTAACAGCCTTGCCACTGTAAGAGCCTTGCCACTGTAAGAGCCTTGCCACTGTAACAGCCTTGCCACTGTAAGAGCCTTGCCACTGTAAGAGCCTTGCCACTGTAAGAGCCTTGCCACTGTAACAGCCTTGCCACTGTAAGAGCCTTGCCACTGTAAGAGCCTTGCCACTGTAACAGCCTTGCCACTGTAAGAGCCTTGCCACTGTAAGAGCCTTGCCACTGTAAGAGCCTTGCCACTGTAAGAGCCTTGCCACTGTAACAGCCTTGCCACTGTAAGAGCCTTGCCACTGTAAGAGCCTTGCCACTGTAACAGCCTTGCCACTGTAACAGCCTTGCCACTGTAAGAGCCTTGCCACTGTAACAGCCTTGCCACTGTAACAGCCTTGCCACTGTAACAGCCTTGCCACTGTAAGAGCCTTGCCACTGTAACAGCCTTGCCACTGTAACAGCCTTGCCACTGTAACAGCCTTGCCACTGTAACAGCCTTGCCACTGTAACAGCCTTGCCACTGTAACAGCCTTGCCACTGTAACAGCCTTGCCACTGTAACAGCCTTGCCACTGTAACAGCCTTGCCACTGTAACAGCCTTGCCACTGTAAGAGCCTTGCCACTGTAACAGCCTTGCCACTGTAAGAGCCTTGCCACTGTAAGAGCCTTGCCACTGTAAGAGCCTTGCCACTGTAAGAGCCTTGCCACTGTAACAGCCTTGCCACTGTAAGAGCCTTGCCACTGTAAGAGCCTTGCCACTGTAAGAGCCTTGCCACTGTAACAGCCTTGCCACTGTAAGAGCCTTGCCACTGTAACAGCCTTGCCACTGTAAGAGCCTTGCCACTGTAAGAGCCTTGCCACTGTAAGAGCCTTGACAAATATAAAGACAGACGCAGCGACGCAGACGAGATCTGCGCTCATCAGGGACATTGCAAACTGTCGGTCCCTTGTTCAAGGGTCAAGAAGTCCAAGACCGGCCCTGGGGCCTACCCAGCCTCCTATACAATGAGTACCGTGTCTCTTTCCCGGGGGTAAAGCGGCCGGGGCGTTGACCACCCACCTCATCTACTGCCAGGGTTAAAGAAAGAGTAGAGCTATACCTCTACTCCCCCTCTGGGCCTTCATGGCCTGTTGTAGGGTGACCTTTACCTTTACCTCTACCATCCTTCGTGGCCAGAGATGACGAACTGCGCACCACAGCCTGTGTCACTTGCAAGCGATCAGCACTGAGGGCAAAGCAAAGTACTTAGAGGTAAAGAAACGTAGAGCAGGTAGCAGGGCCTCATGTTGAGCGTCTCACATTTTACAAGCACTGGCCAAGCGGCAGGCGCCCCTGCGAGTTATGGCGACTGCTGCCTCTCAATTAACCCCGCGCATCAGAACCATTAGAAAGTCCATTAGCCATTAGTGCATTAGCACAGCCCACTCCAACATTAGCTCGGTCAGCTCTCAACACAATTAATGCTGATAGCTCAAAACTTCTGGCGACATGGCGACCGACGTCGTCACACATTGCGCCGAAATTTGTTTACAGAAACACACAGCAAGCCGTCCAAAGAGCGTGGCGTCTTTGTGGCGTCACCAGAAGTGTTCGACGTCTGGTCCATACGCACAC